>OY744516.1:72551013-72878513 GCA_963556195.1 Sepiola atlantica
TACTTTGCAAGCATTCTGACTGGCTAGGCGCTTTGGCATCTTCCGGCTGTATACGTAAACGGACGGAAGATGCGGAACAAAAAGTCGGCTTTGTCTTGTTTAAAAGCTGTACCAGTACAAATTTTTTATATATGGATTATTATTATCCTTTCTGATGACCTGAAGAAAAAATAAATAAATAAACACCCACTGTTAACTTTTTATTATAGAGTGGAGGATTTATTTCCAAATTCATTTCAGGCAGCAGGGTAAGTCTGAGGTGGTTGTCTGACTTGCTATTTGTCCTTTTGCTTCCCATCACCACTTGAAACGGTTTCGTCCAAGATCTAGAAAAAGGCATGTGTTTTACTCAATAACTTTTGTGTGACTGGATGAAAGTACATAGATTTATTTATATACAAGGTACTTGTAATGGATAGGCACCTGGGTGTTTCATGTAATCACCTAAAAAAGTAGAATCTCTTTGTTTTGGTGGGGTGAATTAGCATAGGGTCCTCATGTGCAAATTTCCCCAAAATAACATTAACTACAGGAAGTTTCATTGTACATTAAAAGAATTTACATAACAATACCACCCCTTAAGACTGTAATTCTTATGAGGTCTGTGGTTGGTCGAAAAACAACAAATCACTGGCCAGCTAACAAATTCTTCCAGGTTTTAAGTGGCTGCAAAATTCCAAGTTTCTTCCTCTTTTGTTATGATCCTCTAACAAGTGAACATAGCTGTTGCTATCTCCGCCTTCAACACAACACGTGCGGGGTTCATATCAGCATCAGCAGCACAGAAAGGCAAAGCTCCCTATTTCTAAACTACAGCGAAACGAACACATAATTCTTGAAGATTGGTACCACAGAGGCAATTTTCCAGCTATCTGGGAAGCAAGATTTAGCTAGACATTTGTTGTAGAGTTTGGAGAAGACTAGGGCCAGTTCTTCAGAGCATTTCTTTATTACTATTACAGGTGTAAGATCAGGCCCACAAGCTTTGGAGGTGTCAAGTTTTTTATGATGTCTCTGACCTGGGATGGGGTGATGACCAGGTTTTCAAGCCTGGCTTTGGTCTGCAATAGGAATTTAGGGAGGGGGTGGTTTACTGAGTCCAAAGTGGAGTTTAAGGCGAAATGCTGGATAAGTAGTTTAGCCTTATCAGTTGCTGTGCAAACGATATCATTGTGGTTTGATAGCTGGGGAATCGTTGATTGACCATTGTTTATGGCGGCCGAATTTACGGAATGCTTGCTGCCACTCAGCAATAGCAGCTGCACATTTCGAGGTGAACCATTGAGGAGAGTGGGGCTTTCTAAAGAATTTTCGCATGGGGACATAGACTTCAATGCCTGCTTTGACCCATTCGGTTAACTCATTTGCACACTGATCAGCAGGGAGTAAGGTTTTCCTCCATGGGGCGTCACTGATGTAATCTCTGATGGACTAAAAATCAGCCCGCTTGTATTATTTCATTGTTTTGAGTAAGGCTCATCAGCTTTTGGACAACTTTTTAGGGTGATATAAATCATTACCACAATGTGATCAGCATGCCCGAGCAGGCTATGGGCTTTCGTTACACAAGCTTCGAGCAGTGTGGTCAAGAACAGGTCTAGAAGTGAGGCTTGCTGGTCTACTCAATCGAAGATGCGGGTCGGGAAATCGACAATCTGAGAGAGGGAGTGGGTTAAGGAGAAATTATACGTAGAGTTACCGGCTGCATCAGTAAAGCTGGAGAATCCCAACCAGTCACGGTGGTGTGCATTAAGATCCCCAAATGCATGTATCCGGGCATTCGAGTCGAGTGAGAGTTCTCTATCTATGCTTTCAGAGACAGTCAAGCAGGGTACAGTCCTGGGTCGAAGGTGAATGGTATAAAAAATATAAGTAACTAACGCTGTGATGTAAAGTCAATCTAAAGCGCAGGGGGAGGGGTTCCAAACTCCTAGCCCATGCATATGTTTGTCAGAGACTTTACTGTAGAGTGGGAGGTAGTCAGTCATGTTAAAGTGGTGAGAGGAGGTTGAGGATTGAAGGTTCGTTTCACTTATTGCTAGGATATCCGGGGAATTTGTCAGGAGAAAAGTTTCTACGTCGTTGATGTTGCTTCTAAGTCCCCGGATATTAGTGAAAGCGAGCTTCAAGGGGCGGAGGCGAAGATGTTTTTTGTTGGGTGTCTGGTTTAGGAGCTCTGGATTGGGGAAAAAAATGCCTGTATAGTTCCATCAGCATTCTCCCTTATGAATGAGGTCCTTCAGGCGAGAGGCAATCCTATTCCCTTTCCTCTGAAATAAAGAAAAAATTCCTGAGATCAAACAGATGCTACACTTTGATTCTCTAACTCAAAGGTCGGTTACTATTTGTGTTCTCTGACCCTAAACATCAATTCTTGTAGTAGGGGATTTCTTCAATCCTCACCAATTGTCTGTTGTCAGCTGTTCGTCTCTGTATAATGGTAACAGTAGCAGTCCTAGAAATGTTGTTTCTTATTTTTTTCTCCTTGTGTCTGAAATAATAGAACCAATTTTTAAGAACAACAAATAACTTCATTATTTCCTTTGGTATTTGGTTTTACAGCAATTTACATCTAGATGAACTGCATTTTTCCTTCAAACCCTCATAGGGTGATGGAGGCCTTTTCTTTGATCCTCACAGATTGTCCGTTGTCTTTGTCGACAGAAACTCTCTGTAATGGTAATAGTAGCAGTTATAGAGATTTTCTTCTCTAGAACAACAAATAACTCCATTATTTCCTCTGGGTTTTGGTTTTACTTTTTACAGTAATTTACATCTAGATGAACTGCATATTCTCTTTCTAACCACCGTAGGATGATGGAGGCCTCAAAAACTGTGTCCGCTCATTTTGAGACCAAACTTTCCAAAAAGCATGAACTCTCTAGCTTTTCTGTCACATACTACCTCCCATGACGTAACTAACAGCACACGTCAAGCTAATTTTTAACTTGACCTCTAAAGGAAAATTGGTGCTTGTCCATAAAAATACACAGATGAAAATTGTAGTTCCAAATAAATTATAATTTGATATACTTACCTATCAGGTAAATAAAACTGATTTATATTTTTAATTAAAATTCTACCTGATAATTTTCCTAATTTTTGGTGTAGATACCTATTTTTGCCTAATACCTAAGTATTGATTTACTCCTCTCCAGGAGTTAGGCACAAGGCCAGTTTTTATCTTACTCCCACAAGTAAGATGTGACCCAAGGTCGGGTCGGGAAAGTGGGGTTTAAAAATTGCCTGGGCAGCCCCGTTGGCATTCCCCGGTAGGGGCGCCTCAGGCAGTAAGCAATAAACTTACTCCTCCCCAAAGAGGGGAGGCGAAGCCTGGGAGGGTGGACCTCCTAGAACTGCACAGGACAACCCCATAGACAGGCGTAAATCAAGCCCCGAAGGTCAAGACATTACCAGTCTATAAGGTGCAGTATCCATCGGAACAGATACTACACTTTGATCTTACCTAAGTATATCAAAGAGTTTTCCTGTGAATTTATTTGGAACTGCGATTTTAACCTGTGTATTTTTATGGACAAGCACAGAAAATTCCATTTTTTTTGTTTAACTAACCTTACATAAAATTTTCTGTCTTTAACCTTATTTTTACACACCTGCATATACATATTGCTACTGTTACAATGTTCAAAGTGCGTTGTTCACTTAGCAGCACATTAGCCAGGGTGCTGGATTATTGTATGCTGACTATTTATAAGCGATAAAGCTCGGCTATGCTAATAACCATATTAGCCAAGCCAACCACATTACAGCTACGTTGTATCTTCCTATGTAAACCTTTTGTTTTCCTTTTCCATTGATTACTCATACTTAACCATGTGTTATTGACTTTCTAGGTGCTTTGCCGTTACAAGAATATATGGGCGATTGATTTAAATTTAAAGCCTGCGTTTCTTGGAGGAATTATGCAAATATCAGGTATACAATTCTTCTATTTATCTTTTCATTTTTTATTTATATCTGATACCATTGGAGCACAGGGAGGAGCTGGTGCTGGTATCAAGCAAGAGTTAAAAGTAATGTTAACCAAGATAATAGTATGTCAGGTATGTGTGCAAATGTGATTATGTATGGAAGTAAACCCTGGCCAATGAAGGGTGGGGATATGTGCTGCATGGAGAGGAATGATATGAGAATGATACAATGGATGTGTAATGTGAGTCTTAAAGACAGGTTTTGATCTGATGACCTCAGAGGAAGATTAAATCTGGACAGTAGGGAGAACTGCAGACTTTGTTGGTATGGTCATATTGAAATGATGTATGAAAGTTCTTGGGTTTAGTAGATGTAGAACAGTTGAGGTAGGAGGGTCAGTTGGCAGGGTCAGATCAAAGAAAACATGAGAGAAAGTTATAAGAATGGATTAGAGTGAAAGATGGATTAATACAGATCTGTTCAGAAATAGGTTTGTCAGTCAGTTTCTAAAAGCCATCCAACACATGCCAGCATGTAAAACGGACGTTCAACCAATAATGATGATGACGTTTCACAATCTTTTTCACACCATGGACCACTTTCTATTTAAAAAATTTCAATGGACCAAAATTCTACATTATTATTCTATAGCAGTGTATATGTTCTTTTTGTATTGCTATCTTAAGGTTAAATAAATATTTTTTATAATTTACTTTTTATATAGATCTAGTTTATTTAATTAAATTGATGTTTTTCCTTGTTAATTAAAATAAAAAGTTGTTTAGTTACATTTTTGTGAGTGGCTACAAATTCTCTGTGGACCAATGGGAATTCTATGTGGACCACTGGTGGTCCACCTGAGACCACATTGAGAACCACTGATTTAGAGTGATGTTTTTTTAAGTATTTAAATATGTATATTGTGTATGCTGATGTTTCCAACCTACTTAAATCTGCTGAAGTAGTTATTTTGATGTTTATTTTAAAATGTGTGAACATTCGTTTCATGTGAATGCATATGTCCTGTTATGCATGAGTGTCCATGAATTTAAAAATAAACATCAAAATAATCAGGCCGGCAGTTTTAAGTATCATTCACATTATTCAAAAATAAAAAATAAATGGAGATAAAAACATGTGAGATCTTAAAATATCAGTCCATCTGATTTAAGTATGTAGGGGATATCATATGTTTGGGGGTTGCCAGGTGAAATCATTATGTGTGAGAGCCAGACAATTATGTAATATCTGTGCTCATCAGAACAACAGCTTATACTCACTGTCAGTTCCAATGTAATTATATTGTTGGCTCAGAATTATCAGGAATGATGTCCTTGGAATTATATCTAAGTTATCTTCCCTGAATCATTTCTAGCTAACACTCTCCTGTGCCGGAAGTCAAAAATATATCTAATTTCACCCGAATGGAGAATATAAAATCCAGATATCATTCTCTTTCTGGCTCGGACGCCTAAGTTACTGGACGTTGTTCTGAATTGCTGCCATCTTTGCATGGCTTTCACAAAGCTTGATGCTGTATTTCGTCAAGCGTCTTCTGATTACAGTCACATAAAAATCTGTGAATGCAAAGTTACAAATGTGCGTGTATGCCGTTTGTTAATAATTTAATCAGAATTTTTTTTAAAAAGCGGTGTTAAAGCAAAATGTGTCCTGTAGTGTCATGCATTTAGAAACGGCAACAATGTTTACATTCGAGATATAAGTTGTATCCTTATTACCTCCCTTATATTAGTCATTCTGTAATTATCTGTCTTGTATATTTCTCATGCTATATAAATAAATACTTACGTGGATTCGACCTCTTACGAAGGAAGTGATCGGAGGGCACACATCAACTGTTGTCTCTCTTATTTATTTCTGTGTTCCTATTTGAATTGTTATGCATGTGAAGCCGTTACCCTGCGAGCCGGACACTAATGGAAACACAATAACAACAGACAAAGAAGCAACGCTACATGTCCCTTTGGTAATTTCTCATTCTAGGGTGCCTCAAATTCATTTGATCCACAATTTTTGGTTCTCATTCTATTCCAATTAACCAATCAATTCTGAAGCCAACTACAATGGAAATAGCGTTTAACTTTTCCTAAAATCTATTTACACACTTACAATTTCAACAAAATATTTTTAAGGTAACAAACCACCAGTAATGGGATGTGCGAACAAAGCCGTATACATCCCCAAGGACGTGTACAGAATGAGCGAGTATATGAAAGTCGACTTCAAATTTCCTTCCGTAAGTATATCTTCTTCTATATATATAAAAGTCAATATTTGTTTGTGTGTTATAGAAATATATATGTTAACAGTTAGAACATTCAAATAAGTTTCAATAAGGGTTAAATCTTTCAAGAAATTTGAAGACCACATTGAAATTTTCCTTTGATTCCATCTGGGGTCACTAGGGGCAATTATCGGTTAGGTCCATAAAATAACTGAATTATATTAGAAAGTAAAGAAACGAGATTCATTTTATAAAATAGATTTTCTTTGTTCCATAAAACAAAAATTAAATTAAACAAAGAATATCTCATTGAAGAGTGTATTTTTTTAAAAAGTTTAAACATTTAAATAATTTTTATCGGTATTTTTAAGATTTTTTAAATCTTAAAAATACCGATAAAAATTAATTAAAGAAAAAAGAAATCTGTTTCTATTCATTAAAGGCATTTGTCGTTTTACAGAAACGTTAAGAAATGCAGAACTAACAAATACTGTTTTTTTTTAAGAACACCACTGTGCTGACAGTTTTTTATAACTTGACCTAAAATTGAAAATGTTATTTTTTAACTTTTCTTTCAAGGCAAAAACTATAAACATGATGATATTTTAAAACATTTTTCCTAAGAAAAATTCTGATTAGAATATATCTCCACACAGGCAATGCTGGGTGAATACCGCTAATATATATATACTCTATTGCTAATCTAATTTCCTTTGTGATCTATTTATTCATCCGCTTGGTGTTTGGTTTGTGCTGATCATATTTATTTACCTTTATCATAAACATCAAACACATACAATGTGTGTGATAGCGCACTGTTATTTCTACATAGAAGAAAGATAAACAGTATCTATGTGACTGGATCACGAGTAAAATAAGCCTTGGCCTGGTGTTGCTACATATACTTACAAAACCATGAAAAAAATGACACTAAACAAATATAAAAGCCGTGAGGTTCAGAAGAAAAATTTGAGTGTCATGATCGACGGGGGCTACTTTGATAGCCTACATGGCAGACCTGGTTGGCATCCTGCTTATTTCAGGTGACAGAATACAACAGACCAAATGCATGTAAATAAATAGGATCAGCACAAACCAAAGACCATGCAGAGGAAGAAATGGACCACAAAGGAAATTAGACGAGTAATGGAGTACTATTCCAAAAGCAACCCCCACTAAACAAAGAGGCTCCTTTACACACATTGAACATTACTCCAAAATTATGCCATCGATTTTACAAACGCACTGTATATGGTCATGGGGGCCTGTAACTTGTCAAAAGAGAAAAAAACTTTTGTGACTGGACTATATATATATATATATATATGTATATGTATATGTATATATATATATATATGTATATATATATTATTAAAAATAACCGACAACTCATGTCTGGATATTTTTGTATGAATCCCTTCCATTTTCCGGATTAAAGTCCTAATCTCGGATGAGAATTGGCTGATGAATCTGCCGTAATTTTCTTTTAAGTCCAAAGTACTTTCTGACCCATCTGGGTCCATCTTCAGAAAATTACGGCAGATTCATCAGCCAATTCTCATCCAAGATTAGGACTTTAATCCGGAAAATGGAAGGGATTCATACAAAAATGTCCAGACATGAGTTGTCGGTTATTTTTAATAATATGTGCCTTAGAGAAAAAATGCTGCCTCGATACACACACACATATATATATATATATATATATATATATATCTTTATCTTTATTTTTCTTCTTCCCACTATCTCCCTCTCTCTTTCTGTCTCTTTTTCGAACATATCTTGTCTTTACTAGTCCTAGAGACGAAACTGCCCTTCAACCCAAACTCACCTCTTTATATAAACTATTATTTGATAAGAGGTTGAAGTAGTTTGCCTGAAGCATTGTGTGTAATATATTTATATAGACAATTTATAGAAGGTTATTAACAATGCGGAAATATGCCCGGGAGATAGACGGAGGACTGAAAACAAGATGAAAGGTAAAAGCTAAGATAAGTTTCTTTGTTTTCACACTGAAAGCAAATAAGATTTATTAAACAAAATTAATTAAATAAATACGTTTAAACAAAACAAAGAAACTTATTTTCACTTTTACCGTCATCTTGTTTCCAATCTTCCTTCTATCTTATATATCATCATCATATTCGGTTTAACGTGCATTTTACATGCTGGTATGTGTTGGACGGTTTTTAGAAATTGACTTCCAAGCTGACCTATCTCTGGACAGGTCTTTATTTATCCCTAATATTCTCAAGTACATCCCTATCACTACCTCACATGTTTTCCTTGGCCTTCCCCTATGAGCTGACCTTACTATCTAAATTGTACTACATCTACTAACCCAAAATCTCTCATCTATTCTTTCAACATGGCCATTTCATCAAAGTCTCCTGTTCTGCACACATCTCCCTATACTGTCCAGATTTAATCTTCCTCTGAGCTCATCAGATCTAAGCCTGTCTTTAAGACTTGCATTACACATTCATCATATCATTCTCATGTCATTTCTATCCATGCAACGCATGTCCTCAACCCTCACTGGCCAGATTTCACTTCCATACATCATCACACTGCGTACACATGCCTGATAGACTCTTCCCTTGGTTGACAGTGGTAATGCTCTGCTGATTAGTAATGGCATAAGTTCCCTGAACATATGCCATCCGCTCCTAATTCTTGCTGTTACACTAACACCTGCTCCACCCTGTGCTTCAATGGTATCACCAAGGTAATAAAATTTATGAACAACTTCAATAATTTCACCCTCCACATATATTTTCTCCACCATATATTATCTACCCTACATATTTCCGCCTTCTATAAATTGTCGATATAATTTTTTTTATCTTAGCAAAGGCAATTTCTCCTATCAAACCCAGCACTGTTCATTCTGTGATTACTAATAGTAATATAAACTCTATTCTCACAGTTCTTTATTTGGTGATTTGTGAACTAACAAACAAGAACTACAACTTTATATTTTGGTACTAAACTATTATTTATATCAAACAGTCTTGTATTTTGGTTCTATTTTCAATTTCTTTTCAGGACACATTTGGTACGATGTTTGACAAAGGAAGTCTAAAAGCTATGCGTTTTCTCACCGCTGTCGATATGATAGATTCAAGTTTCACAGAGAACGTGAGCCGGATTTTATGGAGTCGGATCCATCGTAACGTATGTCTTTTTATATTTAAATACTTTCATCGTACCCCCATTTCGGCTGAAAGAAACATAATAATTAGATTTATAAATGGTTAAAAAATGGTTAAGAATGATTAAAATAGTTAAAAATGATTGAAATGGCTAAGAATAATTAATATGGTTAAAAAATAGTTAAGAATGAATGTATATGGTTAAAATGATTAAAATATTAAAATGATTAAAAATGGTTAAGAATGATTAAAATATTATTAGAATGGTTAATAAATGATTAAAATATGGTTAAAAATGATTAGAAAAGGTTTCATAATAACTAGATTTAAAAATGACTGAACAATGACTACATTTTTTAATACTTAAACTTCAAAGAAATTTCATAGATTACATATTTTATCCTATTGATATTTTCATTTTACTTGGTGATATTTCAGAGAAGGAAGAAGGAGATTTTCTCCCACAGTCAGAAGTCCTCCCATTGTCACTCATTAAGAACCGGATTTAATTTAATAAGAAGCATTTTTTGCATGCACTGGTTCTTGCTTGGATTTTTTGTCAGACATGTTTTAATTGGTTAATCAACATAATTGGTTAGAGTTTTGACCAATCATTGTATTTGTTACAAAAATGCATTTAAATTACAATAAACAATTTAACTTTATTGACTAAAAGTTATTTCTTAAAAATTAATGAATTTCTTAAAATTAAGCTTAAACTTATTTATACAAATGGTTCATTTCAAATGTAAACAAACAACTTTGATGATTTTTAAGGAACATAAATTAAATTTATTATCGGCTTCCAGTGAAAGGTAAGTCATGTGTTCAAATCCATGTGTTTAAAAACATTACAGGCTAATTCCTATTTCAGTCACCTAAATTAAGCAAAACCCAGTTTGGTTAGAAACATAACAGACGGCTTTTTTGTTCTTTCATACATTTTGAGGCAAACCAAACCATCATTTATAAAAAGTAAATTTGGAAAAGTACATAGAAGATGTTGCCAAGTCTGATGCAAAGAAGGTGGGTTCCTTTTACCAGGATAGAAAACTTTTCACATCTTCAGTATCTTATATCCCTATAAAGCCACCATTTGCTTGTACATGGGGTATTGTTGCCACATCTGGCTTGATGCACCAACCACTAACCGCTTCCTTTTGGACAGGTTGCAAAAAGGAATTTGTAACCTAATTGGTCCCACACTGTCTGACGAGCTCCAGCATCTGTCGCATCACTGCAGTGTTGCATCCCTGGGCTTGTTTTACAAGTACTTCTTTTTTTTTTTCTTTTTTTTTTTTTACTTATATTCACCCCAAACAAGGGGGCACATTGTCACTGGGACATGAGAAGTTACTGTGAATTAGGGGCCAAATTTATAGGGGCATGCTAAGTGAGGAGTTATGCAGCGAGATGTTTGTTCACATTACATTTATATTTCTGCATGTTGGTACAGTTGGGGAAACAGGAAACAGGGGGTGTATTCCAAAGGCAAGCAGTCTGAGGAAAGAATCAGAGCACATTCCATGGAACTTATTGCACTTGTATCCCCTCAATGAAAACCTCCCCAACGAAAATACCCCTGACCAACCCGATTAGCAGCAAAATCCCACCCCTTCACTGTAGAGGTCCCTAGATGCCAGAAGATTTTCTACTCTGATAGCTTCTTTCCTCTGACCGCTTGCTTTTGAAATGCTCTTTCTGTTTCCTCAACCATACCAACATGCAAAAATATAAATGTAATGTGAACAAACATCTTGCCTCCCCTCTATTTATTTGATCCCTATTACGGTAGCCCCTTATGCTTCAGTAGCAATATGCCTTGTTTTGGACGAATAAAAAGTAAAAAAAAAAAAAGCCAAAATAAATATTCTTTGTCACAATCCAAGCAATGCCGGGTAAATAACACATCACTCAATAAGTCCCGGGGATGACATATAGATGGCGCAACTAATAAAAAATCCATATGATTTTTATAAAGTACTAACCTTCAAATAGCACTTGTCAAAATTTGAGTCCAATCAGATTACTAGTTTACAAATTACAGTTATTTAAGTGAAGCTATTGTTTCAAATTTTCAAAACAATTGAAAAATCTGAATTTTGTGTGTTGATAAAGCATTGCTTTCTGATGGGAAAAATACTGTTCAAGCAAAGCAATGCCTTGATAAGTGTTATTCAGACGCTACTCTATTGGAAACAATGATTAAAAGGTTGTATGTTAACTTCAACCACGGTCGCACAAACACAAATTCTGCTGAATGCTCAGGTTGCCCAAATTCGGCAGTTGTCATGGAAAACATAAAAAGTCCACAAACTCGTTTTATCCGATTGTAAATTGAAGTTGCGTGAGATAGCAGATGAGTTGAAGATAGATATCAATGTTAAATATTTAGGCAGTGTGTACGAAAAAGTCATGTTGACAATTATCAAAAGATCAGATAATTATCGGATGAACAATAGGTCATTTGAATAAAAGTAATGCACCTAGAATCAGCAACCTGCATTGGAAGAGGCGACATAACATGATCGATTGTTATAATATGAATGTTGGATGTATGAAGAGTCATGTTGACAAGAAGAGATGCATCTGTTGATTGTCAAAAGATAAGATAATTATCGGACGACCAAAAGGTCATTTGAATAAAAAATAATGCACCTAACATGGGAAGAAGCAACATAAGATCGATTGTCAAAATAAAGAGAAATTTTGGAAGCATGAAAGGTCATTTGACTAGAAGTACATGCCAGGTGTAATTGAGTCAGATAAGAGAAGATAAACAAATCTATTTGATTGTCAATTGATAAAACGCCCTAAGGCTAAAGTTACAATGCTGTACTATGGGGGAGTTTGAGGTTGCCACAAATTGTTATATAATAACAACCCGAAATTGATATCAACAGTTGTTGACGCTTGGGCTGAGAAGCATCGACCGTCAAATTCTTGTGCGTGCATCTTCTTCCTACCAACCCACCATCCCTTACCGTCATGACAATAAAGATATATCGTTATATTTTCATATATCAATGTGTTATCATTCTTCTTTTTAAGCACAGCAATAATACCACATCAAAAGGCAGTGTATTCACCATTTTGCATGAACATTTGTCAATGAGAAAGCTGTGTTCAAAGTGGGTGCTACATTTACTCACAGTCGATGAAAAACGACATGTCGATGATTCAGAACGTTGTTTGCAACTGTATCAACACAACAAAAAGGGGATTTTGCATCAATATGTGACAATGAATCAAACATTCGGTGTCAAACATTCGGTGTCAAATTGTCAGTCAGCTTAGTGGATAGCAGCAGGTGAAAGCCGTCCAAAGCAACCAAAGATGCAAACATCAGCATGTAATTGTCCTGTGTACTTTGGGATGTGCAAAATATCTTGTTTATTTATTAACTTGAGAAAAGAAGAACCATCAATAGTAAGACAGCCACAAAAGAAGAAGAAAACATGCTCTTTCACATAGACAATGCACCATGTCACAAGTTGATCGTAACGATGACAAAACTACATGAATTGCACTTCGAATTGCTTCCACACCCACTCTATTCTCCACATTTGGCCTCTGGCAACTACTGGCTGTTTGCAGACTCCAAAAGAATGCTCCAGTGAAAGAGATTTGACTCTAATGAAGACGTGATATTGGAAACTGAGGCATATTTTAAGCCCAAAGACAAATTGTTCTCCAAAAAAAGGCATCAACTTGTTAAAGAAGCGTTGGAATCAATGTATCACTATAGAATGAGACTATGTTGATGAATAAAGTAGAATTTGGTCTAAAAGTTGTTGTTTTATTAGTTAGGACCAGGACTTATTGAGTGGTGTGTTACATCTAGTTATTTATTTTTCCCTGTCTTTTTTGTTCCATATCATTTGATCAGCATCGTCTCATTTTATGGTTAGCACATGATGAAAAACATTTTTCAGAAGTTGATAAATATTTTAAGCTCGTCTATATAAAATAGAGTTGTTTTTTCCCTCCAAAATCAGTTAGAGAAGACAATAACAATAATGCATCAAAACAGATCACTTCATTCGACTACTACCTTCGACCGGTTTCCAGAAAGTTTTACTAATTTTTAAAACCTAAACCGAAAACATTATTATTAGCCCCCCTCCCCCACCCTGTAAGCCTCTTCAAACTAAGTAAACCAAAGAGATGGTAGCAAATTATATATCCGCTAAGAATTAAGTCCTCCCACAAAACTCAAAACACCGTCGAGCATAGCTGACCTATTATTTCACAAAGAACAAATTACGGAAACACCAGTTTCAGAATTCGCTAACCAGCAAATCATCGATCACTAAACAACATTCATAATACCACGCAACGCTTTGATATTTTCATAATTTTGGCTTAATTTAATAAAATATACATTACCCGTAAGTACTTACATATTTTCTTCAAACCTCATTTATACAAGTAAAAGAAAAATATTCCATTTAAAACGCGAAGTAAAAAAAACTTTTTGGATATTGCCGGCAGCCAGTCAAAAGCCTCCCACTCTCACACTCTTAATGATTAAAACTGAGGTAGGAGAGAGACGCTTCAACTTACCACCTTCTTCCTAAACCTCTCGCACCCATAATGATTAGAAGGTAAGTAGGAGGGAACAAAATAATATTCCGTAATTAGGTATGTGTATATGTCTATATATTTTTATGTACAGGATTCACTCCTAAACTAATTGACCGATCATTATGAATTTTTGAACACAACTGCTAGACGTAAGGAGTCCAAATGTAGGCTCTACTTAGTTGAATTTACTTTTATCAGAAAGGGGACGAAGAGGAGAGGAAACCCTTCATGAACATTCAGATACCTCCGATATTTTGTGAAATTTCAATGTAAGATCTTAATTTGGCGAAAATCCACCAACGTTTATTATATTTTCTAAACATAAATACAAATTGCGGCAGTCTAGAAGGATTTGCTTTCAATGACCGAGGAGAGAATGAATAACAGATCAAACAAATATCCGGCCGAGCAGAAGTACCCTTTTCCATAATCGGTCAGTGAAGGAGATATCCTTCTACACTGTGACAATTTCTATTTTTGGTCCACTCCGAGGTAATCATTTTTGTGGGTACATAGATTTTTCACAATTCAAAGGCGACATTTTTTCTTAACATTAAAACTATCCGTTGTCACCTATTTGCATTCTGTCGGCTATCTACACATTTTAATTCTTTCTTTTATATTTCTCCCGGGCAACGCCGGGCGACGGGTCCTGCTAGTTGTATATAAATTGAACTAATTTTAAAACATTTTCTTAAAGGATGAAGATATAACAGAAGTTGCAAGTTTTGAATTGGTAAGTATTATAATTACTATAAATACTACTTGATTTTTTTTACCTATTCTTTTGTTAAAATTTTAAGATCAAACAAATTTTGTTTTATATCTTCTCTTCTTTCTTCCATCTTCTTTCTAATCTTAAAAGCTGTTTACATTGAATAATTTTATAAACAAAGATTAAAATAACATCAATTAGTTATAGTTTTATAACAATTTAGTTCAATAATTTAATAGCTAAACCATTTTGTAATATAATTAAATTTCTTTCAAAATTCTATTTTTAAAAATAATTTTAAAAAATATAACAATTTGGTTCGTGATAATTAAATGCCATGATAATTAAATTTATCTTTCAAAAATCTTATTTAAAAAAATAATAAAAGAATATGAGTGTCTAACTCTGCTCTCATGGGGACGTTATCATTCTTTCATTTGATAATGTCCTATCCTCAACATACTTATATTATATTTTTCTCTTTCTAGGCTGGTAAACAGGCGGGAATAGAACCGGAGATGTTAAACAAAGCCATTTCCATGATTACGGACGATACTGTTAAGAAAAGACTTACCGACTACACTGATGAGGCACTGGAAAAAGGGGTAATTACCTTTTTTACTGGATGCAAGTTGTGGTTCAATGAACAGTGTGTCAGATGGTGGAAAAGAAATTAAAATTTAATATCACCAAATCTATTCTAAATGGAGATTTGGTATCTGTCTATTTAAAGCCGAACTATACTATTACTTCTATTACTAATGGAGATTTGGTATCTATTTGTATAAAGCTGAAACTATACTATTACTTCTATTAATTTGCTATTGTACCATCTTTCAATGCAGATCATTCTCCCAGACATTACCTCCTCTTTTTTTTTGGGGGGGGGGTAGTATTTGTTTTGTGGTCATGGTACCATCCTCCCAGGCTCGTCCTTTTTTTGGTGGTTGTGGAGTAGCGTAGTATTTGTTCTGTGGTCATGATACCATCCTCCCAAGTACTACCTCCCCCTATGGAGGAAGGTAGCATACGTCAACAAGAAATTCTTACAATCTGCTGTTCATTAGCAAAATTAACACTTACATTATATATTCTAGCAAAAATATGCGACCGGAGAGAGCATATTATTGCTAGTATGGCTATCTCGTCGACAAAACGTTTCACATTCACTTTCCAGCCTTTACTGAGACTGACTTCATTTTTAACAACTAAATTGTAAGTTAAATAAAAAGCCCCACCACACACACACGATCACTTAGGTGAATTGATTTCTTCTTTCTTTTGATTTCATTACGGACATATTTAAAAGATAAATAAATGCGTATCAATATTACCAAGATTTATCTATTTATACAAATAAATGCAAAAGTTTTAGTTTTCTGTTTGTAAGGAACTTATGAATGAAATGTTTATTATTTAAAATTTTGGTTTCAAGTATTTCAAGTAGCGAACTTTGCAAAGCCAGCAAGTAGCTTTATAAAGCTATTTTTGCCGTTTAAATTCATAAATTTGAGAAAAAGAGGGCCATTTGGAGTACAAAAGGGTGATAGAAGATGATGTCTGTGACCCCAGCTCTTTGCAAAGTTCAAAATTTATTTTCAAAATTTCCACGACTTTGGCAACCTTTTAAATTGCAGATTATTAATCGTTGGACCATATAGTATCATAGAAATTAGCCCATTCCCTTGTCAAATTTTGTTTAATTCTGATTATTTTACTTAAAAAAAATGAAATGGACCTAAAAAATTATGAAAAAGATCCACAATAATGGGAAAACCTGAAATTTTTTTTCTTCTCTTTTTTTTAAAATTTGAGATGATGGATCAATGGCACAACGGATAAAGGTGTTGAATAGAAAACAGTTGAAGTAACATCTTCTGGGGGTTGATGGTTCAATCCTTACTACAGGCTATACTAACTAACAATAAAATAAAAATTACTTAACATTTTTACCCAGTCGTGGCTGATAAACGAGAACAATCTAGCCCCGTGGATTAAAAAATCCGGTGGTTCAAAATTTTGTATGAAGTTAGGTATATATATATATATATATATATATTTGTATGTACAGGATTTACTCCTAATTAACGGATCATTATAAATTTTGGAAAACAGCTGCTCATCATAATGGTGGGTAATGTCGGCTATATTTAGTTTAATTTAGGTTTATGCAAAGGGGCGAAGAGTTGATGGAATCCCTTTGTAAGAATTCAGATACCTACGATATTTGTGAAATTTTAACAATAAGTATTAAACATCAATTAATAAATATTCCCCAAATTTTAAAGTTTTTTTTTAGGGGAGGGGAGCATAATATGGGTAGTACTTCCCATTTGAAAATTCAAATATTTCAGATTTGCATTAAATTTGATCCATAGTCATTAGACACCAATTAAGCAAGATTTCCGTAATTTCAATTTCTTAAGACCTCTTAAGCTTAAGCCTTAAATTTTAGACATTTTCTAGAATCAAAATCATGTAATGGATTTTGATCAAAATTGAAATAAGGATTCTATGCATAAGTTTTAGTCGCATTATATCTTGAATTTAATCTTCGTAAGGTTACATAAACTTAGTGCAAAACTGTTCTGTTCAGGGATTAACTTTATCTGTCCTGGGACGCGTATTCTTCTAGTTGAACATAAAGAAGGTTGGAGGTTATATCGGCAGAAACGTTGTGAGAATAACAACCAGGATGAGAATAGTGGTCAGAATAATCCTAAGAATACAAATTGCAGTCTTTGTTGTTAACAAAAAAAACACTTTAGTTTCTTCTTTTTTTTTCAGGCTTTTGGTGCCCCAACAATCGTGACTTACGTGAATGGAAAGCAGCAAATGATTTTCGGTTGTGATCGGTTTCCAATCCTGGCAAATATTTTAGGTATGTAGTACTGTTATGAAGCTATGTCGGAAAAAGTACCACCAAATATAAATTTGACCCCCTTTCGACAAAGATACTACAATATTGGCATCATGAAGGAATTGTTTGATGACATCAGAGTGAAACTTATAGTGTCTTTTTTAAAGACTGGGTTTTTACCCCCAAATCTAATATCGATAAATGTAATACAATGGGGTGCTCACTTTGACGTTGTAAACCCAAAAGAGAGCAGTATTCATCTGGCTTTTCTGCCACATACTTCCTCTCATGACGTAATCCTAACTCTAGTCTATTAACTTCTAATGGAATTTTCCACTCCTCTAACCTTATGCTTACTCTAGCCTCGTGTGGAAAACTACTGTTTTCAACAGTAGTTTTACAATCTTGTTACATAAGCCCAATAAACTAAACCAAGCACCCTATGGATTAAATAGAAATTATCGATTGCAGATTGTTTTTATATATATATATATATATGTTTCTATGTACAGTATAATCTCCTAAACTAATGAACAGATCATTGTGATTTTTGGAATATATATTCCAAGTAACATGCTGAGTCAGATAGGCACATTATTTTATTGTAAACTTTAAAATATGAACATGCAAAAGAAATTAATCTACAAATGATCTGTATGCAAAATATAATCCTTAAAATATTTGAAAATATTAAAAACTTCAAGCATAAAAGCTGCAGCAGCAGTTATGCGCAAACAAACTATTTTCTTTTGCGCAGGTTTCCACGCAGAGTGATTGATACATCATCCAATCAGAACATGTTTCACTTCCGATGAACACGTAGCCCCCCCCCCCCTGCCGCTTTTCATAGAGTCGGATAGTAAACATGAAAGATGGGCTTGGTTAAATAATTCCTATTTCAATCACGTAAATCCTTTAGAGTTGACAGACCACACAGAACTGCCGGTTTTAGTATTCAAAATGGAGTCCGGATCCTTTTTCTCCCTCCTTTTTCCCCACCACAGTCACCACGCTGCCTGCCTGTCTCAGCAACAGTCCCAGTTCTTTTGTCTTCTCTCCCCAACCACATGAGACTTCACTCCCAGCATCAGCAGCAGTGTTTCTTTTCTTCATGTAATCAAACGGTTCTATGTTCGTGATCGCAAACCGTTTCTCTCCCCCAGTCTCTCTGCACCGTCACCACAAAACGTAAAACTGAACGGATATGCTATGTTTGCGTCCCAGTCGAAAACATTGACACGTGCGGGACAGTTTAATGTAAGACCCAACCTGGGCAGATGTACGCACACACGCCCGACTCTGCGTGTTATGGTGTTTCTTCTTAACTTATTAGTAAAACCTGTTCATTTTTTAAATACAATTCAATTAATTTGGCAAAAACTAAAACAAGCATGTTTCAGTTTCCATGTAGGGAAAGGGTGGTAGAAATTTACACAGAAGAGGATACAGTAGCCCAGCACCTGTCAAAATTCGCCTTGAATTGCTGCGTTATTGATGCATTTATTACCTCTCTTGGGAGACTATTCCAAGGTCCAGAGATCCTGATTGAGAAGGCGGCCCTCCTCCAGTTCAATCGAAATCGACAGTGAAATAGTCTCTTGTGGTGTCCGCATAGATCTCTTTCTGGTGCAGGAGTGAATAATAGGTCCTGAAGTATATCGTAATGACCATTGTAGGCCAAAATGAGATCACTGCGTAATCATCGGCACTCAAGGGAGAAAAGATTAAGTTTCTGAGTCGGTTTTCATAGGGCAGATCCCATAGACCCTGCACAATTCAAGTAGCCAGTCTTTAAACTCTCTCCAGGTGCTGGATATCACATATTAGACATGGAGCAGAGCCTGGACACCATACTGGTCGTCATGGTCTGATGAAGGAGACTTAAAGTGGGAGAAATATGGTCTCTTACTGTTTGTTGGTGAAATGATGTATGAATAAAACTGATTTAAAATGTGAAAGAAGAATTTGTCTTTATAATCGAGCTAAATGTAGCGTCTTCTTTCTTCTTACTAAACGAACCCCTTTTCTAACCTCTCTCAAATAAGTGAGTCAGCATTAAATAAGCCCAAAGGGGTTAATATGCCATAAAGCAAAACAATCAATCTACCACCAAATATAATCTCTTTCATGGGTTATTAATAAGGTATACCTGGCCGTTACCATGTACTGATAATAATATGTGCTACTTGCACAATCGTTTTTGACTGTTAAATGCGTGTGAGACTAAATTGATATTGAATGGGAAATAGATAAGTTTTTCTTTATTTAAATGTTAGTTTTTTGTACCAGATTGTTGCCATGCTATGTAGATGTAAAAAATGAATTATTAACTGAATGTGTAAAAAGGCTTTTAGCATCAAGACCGAAAGGAGCTAATGATAATGAGATTTGAAAAGGGGTCGACAGGAAGTGGAAAAGCGAAATGGTACTTATGGTCAAATCCCCAGATTAAGAAGATTGAGTTGGCTTAAGAGCACCACATGTTAGCGAATGTGAGGTGGCTGAGAAGTCAGTCGAACTTGATAGAAAAGACAGATAGCAGAAGAAATAATTAAAATTTCACATTACGTTTAAAGTAAATTGTTGAAAAATGTTGTTTGCTTTTTTGTTGTTGTTTTTTTTAACAAAATTCATTTTGTTTAATACAACATTCATTTCTAATGGTGAAAATAAATTATATTTTTTAATAATTTTTTTTAATTTTCAGGGGAAAAATGGCTCGGACCGGTTCCTGAAATCCCTCAAACCAAGTTGTAATTTTAGTTTGCAGAATTTTTACCAGCATTTTCAAAAAAGTTTTTTATGATATATTTACAATTTTTTAATCTTAAATATCGATTAATATCAATAAGTTTATTACTTTAAAATGGATGGATATAAAATTAGTTGAACTTCGAATTTTAAAAAAGTTCTATTTGAAATCTTTTAAGATGAAACAAAACAGTATTAACTTACAAACAAATGAATAGACGAGCAATTGGCCTTTTTGCCTGGAGCAAACTGTAGTATCTGTTCTGATGCTACACTTCATCTGTGCTGTACTCAGTCAGTGAAGATAAATCCTTCTAGACTGAGGCAATTTTGATTTTTGTCTCAATCCAGAGTACCATTTTTGGGGGAGCTGGATTTTCTCCACATTAAAAAATGACCATGTGCCTAACTGTTCCCTTGTGGAGAGGTAAGTAAATAGGGATCAATAGAATCATGGACAGATAATTCAACATTAACCAGTTTACACATTAAATCGTCCACACCCCTACATATGGCGATCTTGCTTTGTCAAAGGTGAGGTAAAATGTTTCTGTACTAATTTGTTTAGGGAAAGGTCATTTTAATATAGACATAGTATATATTTTTTATCTTGGCACCGGTCGGGGGAGGGGCGCATTATCTTGTGTGCATATGCGTTTAATTTTATTTCAGTTCGGTTTTGTTTTTAGTGTAGCAGATAACAATCTCTAATAATACACATTGTCTCTGTCACAATATATATGTATAAATAGCTTTTGCTTTATGTGTAACACTAAAGGATGGTAATTTTGTATATATTCAAGCACAATCATTTGTTTAATTGCATTTCAGTTCGATTTTGTTTATAGTGTGACAGAAAATAATCTCTAATATAATACACATTGTCTCTGTTTCAATGTATATAAATAGCTTTTCCTTTGTGTGTAACACTAAGGGAGGTAATTCAGTATATATTAAAGCAAAATCATTTTTTAATTGCATTTCAGTTTGATTTTGTTTTTAGTGTGACAGAAAACAATCTTTAATATAATAACATGCATGCACTGTGTCTCTGTTTCAATATATATATATATATATATACGCATAAATAGATGTTCCTTTGCACGTAACACTAAGGGAGGTAATTCAGTATATATACAAGCAAAATAAGTCGGGGGGGGGGTTCAACATTTAGAGCGTTTTTTTTGGGGGGGGGGGTAGCGACCTTTGGTGCGAAATAGTATGTGTAATATATAGAGAGAGTAGGTGATAAAGAGGGGGGGGGGAGAGAAGTCTTAAAAGAAAGATGTTACATACACTTTTAAACACTTCTATTTTTCTAATTGTGCAGTTCTAGGGAGTTCACCTAACCAGGCTTTTTAGTTTATTGCATGAGGCGCCCCTACTGGGGAATGCTAACAAAGCTGCCCAGGCAATTTTTGGTCGGCCAGAATGCTCTTCCTCTAGGGTGCTTGCTTTTCAAATCCCACTTTCCTGACCTTGTGTCTAATCTTCCCACCGTGGGAGGAAGATAAATAAAAACTCTTCTATTTTGTTGTCCATGCCCCCGGGCAACGTCGGGTAGCCATGCTAGTCTCTAATAAGGGAGATAACTTATGATATTATTACAATCCCATATATTCAATTTGAAAATGTGAATTTCATAATTGACGAAAGAAATCAAAACTGTCAACCAATCAATTTTTTTTCTAATATATTCGTATGAATACTAAAAAAACAAATCTTAAAAAAATGTATTTTTTTAATTCCATATGGTTGTGGTAATAAAAGAAATGATAAAGCCTATTATTCAACAAAATTTTATTTTCATTTCAGACAATATTTTCATTTATAAAATTAATCAACATGAAATACTAGACTTATTCAAATAACAAATTGTGGCATTACAATTTTTTTATTCTATATTTTGTACTTTTGATTCTTTATTTTGTAAAAAATAAAATCTATTTTTTATACATTTACTTTCTTGTCTGTTTTTCATTATCTATATAATAATACTCTATGGCATTTTATGTTTATACGTACATTATCACCTTTCACACACATTTAAAAATGAGATTGTCTGATCAGCAAAGATGTTGATTGGTGATTAATCTGATGTCCCAATTCTCACTTTTTAAACTTTTACTTAAATTGTTCCAAAATCAAATTATTTTGTCTCGAAAAATTTAGTACAATCCATTTATAATATAACGAAGAGGTTCTCTGTCTGTCTGTCTGTTTGTCTGTCTATTTGTCTGTCTGTCGGCCAGATTTTTTATAAACGTAAGATGAGAGGGGGGGGCAGGTAAATACTATTTACTTAATTTCTAAGTCAGAAACATTAGAAATACATTAGGACACATCTTAACTAAATAAACAATAAATAATTTTGATGAACTCGCAACCTTAACGCCACAAGGTAATTTGGACGAATTTGTCCGACACGCTACCCACTGAGCAAACATCACAATGTTAAAAGAACAATTTTGATTTAACTACTAATGCTAAAGAATGCTTTTTTTACTTAGCAATGAATCATCTTAAAACAAGGCTACCTATCACAACTGGTTCTTCTATATGGTGTGGGGACTGTGTTCGTGCTCGATTTTTTTCCTTTTTAAACAAAAATTATTGGGAGACAAATTTTTATTTATATATTTTTTTTAACTAAAAATATTTTGGGTCCGAAACAATATCTCACCACCCAAGAACGCGGCAGCCTAGCAAAAATAGACGACCGTTAGGGAGTCTATTTTCGCTAGTCCACTTATAATATAACGAGCCGGTTCTCTGTATGTCTATTGGCAAGAATTTTTGTAAACGTAACGGAGGAGGCGGGTAATTACTATTCAATTAATTTCCAAGTCAGAAACATAAGAAATACATTAGGGCACATCTTAATAACTAAATAAACAATAAATAATTTGAATGCCGAGATTAGAACTCGCAACCTTAACGTCACTTGGACGAAGTTGTCTGACGCTCTACTGACTGAGCAAACGTCACAAAGTTGAGAGAACGTTTTTGATTTAACTACTTATGCTAAAGTAATTTTTTTTCACTTTTTTTACTTAGCAATGAATCATTTTAAAACGAGGCTACGTATCAAAACTGGTTCTTCGATATAGTGTGGGGTCTATGTTTGCGCTCGATTTTTTTAAAGGGGGGAATTTCTCTCTCCATCCCCCATCACCCCCACCCCCCAAAAAATATTCTTTTTTTTTCTTTTTTAAACAAGAAATATTTTTTGGGGTGGGGAAACAATTTTTTTTTATTTTTTATTAAAAATATTTTTAGTCCGAAACAAAGAAAATCAATGTATCACCACCCAAGGATGTGGCAGCCTAGCAAAGTCTACTTATAATATAACGAGCAGGTTCTCTGTCTGTATGTCCGTCGGCAAAAGTTTTTGTAAACATAAGAGCTGGTAATTACTATTTACTTAATTTTTTCAAATCAGCGTTCATAATCTTTGTATACCTTTAGAATTACGTTGGAAAACTATTAATATTAATTACTTAATTTAGATTAAATAACATCAAATAATATATATATAAAGTCGAAAGAAATTTCAAGACGAGACTGCGATTCGAACAGACAACGTGTTAAGAATCTTACTTAATATAGTACTCTTTCAACTTTATATACTGTTACCAAAAGTCGCTAAACAATAGACAGGGTTTGCAATTCACATAATTCATTTCTTTTAAGCTTCTAATAGATTCATATTTACAAATATACACTTATAACTGCTATTCTCAAATACATATGTATTTAGAATATTTTCCGATAAGGTGATATTAATAAAAATTATTCATACAATTAATTAAACACATTTTATTCAGAAACCAGCCTGTTTTTAAACCATAATTTGAATGTCAAATTCTGTTAAAATTGCAAAGTCATCCTTCCGGAAGTGACGTCATTGTGAGAGGATTTTTTCACATTATTCTTTATTTTCATTACGTTGTTAAGACAAGGTGTTTTGTTGTAAATTGAAGTTAAGTAAGACATATCACGGCCATTACTAAATGGGTGACCATTTTGGAAGAATAACAAAACTGGTTCTTTGATATGACGTAGTGGCCTTCAATAGCATGAGTATACAAAACTGGTTCTTTGATATGACTGAGGCGCCTCCAAAAATTTTTTCTCCGGCGTGGAGTAGGGAGGGGTAGGAGAAGATGGGGGGGGGGGGTAATTTTTTTTCTTTTAACTAAAAATATTTCTATGGATGCATGTTAAATACAACAGTTTGAGTCTAGCCTCCGACGTTGACGGACTGGCATTCCCTATCTCTCTCTCTCTCTCTCTCTCTCTCTCTCTCTCTCTCTCAAATAATGACCATGATGATGACGAGGGATGGGAATAAATTCAAGACCCAAAACTATATTACATCTCAACCGATAAGCCGGCTGAGCCATTAACTCTCTTTTTGTTCCAGTGTTCTCTTCGAATAAAAGTTAATTCGTACTTTAGTGGAGGAGTTTGGTGTTATTCATGGAATATGGTGACCTTTTTCTTGTTAAATATTCTATTTCAGTCAGATGAGGCCAGATACAACTAACTTTACCAAGTTACATTCTTTATCCTGACTTTTATCCAAATCAATCATCCTCCAACTAAATTTGGTGACCCTAACGTGATTTGAACACGCAACGTTAATATAAGTCACCAAAAACAAAGCAAAAACGCTTCTCAACAAAAGTGCAGTCGGTAAACACGTCGTTTTCAGATACATGTAATTTTATCTGCAGTAGTTCAAAAGTTGGAATGGAGAAAAGTAAGATGAAGCGAAAAGAAGTCTTTTAGAGAGTTATGTATAAAAAATTGATTTGAAACAATTAAATTATAAAATAAGACAACGTTTTTACCGAATTATGTTAATATATATATATATATATATATATATATATATATTAGTTTTTTTTAAAACTTTGTTTAAGACTTTAAAATGTTTTTTTCTTTTTAAAAATTTATTTTGATATGTTTTGGGGATTTTTCCCGTTCGAACGAGGGATGAAACCTCTGGTCCGCAGTGCAGAAAAGGCAAGGCTTAAAACGTGACAAAACAAGAAAGAGAAAACAACGATTTAGTTAATATAGAGATTTTATATAACTAAAGAAAAAGGAAGAAAGAAAGGAAGGAAGAAGAATGTTGGTTGCAAAATAAGGTAGTATTTGCGGACTTAACTTTGTCGTCTCATCTTCTTAACAGGGTCTCCTTGTTTGGTGTGGTCTTTTGATGAAAAGGCATAATTATACCTTTGAATAAGGGAGCTTTTCTTCACTCAAGTGCGCAAAATACACGCAATATACATACATGCTTGTTGAATCAAGCATGGTATGTATAGACACAGAGGTGTGTATCTTATCGGAAGGAACGCCGCTGAGAAGCGAACTGCTTCAGTCGGCTGATGCTGGGAAAGAGAATGGTGCTTTCAAAAAACCACTGACATCAGTTCAGCAGTGGTGGGGAAAAGTGGCCTGTGATTGGTTGATTTTCATCCAATCACAGGGCATATAAAAAGCTACTTATAATTTCTAATCATGTTGTGAAAACAAAAGAATTTGAAACAAATACTTTTTATATATTTATCTTCAAGGACTTAAATATTTTAATTGTTTAAAATAAAATATTTTTATATAACTTACTAAAAGATTTTACTTGTTTTCGCTTCGTTTTAAAATTACATAAGTCGGGAAACAACATTTTTACCGTGCAGTCTCTTCAACAAATCGATTTCATCGTAAATAATTTCCACCAATCAATTAAGATATTATCCTTACGGGTGAAAAGTTAGTCAGTGCGTGAAAGCAAGTGATAAGAACCAGTATAAGGAGGAGTAAGAGGGGCTTTCATAGAGTCCATGACGAAGTGTCTTTCGGAACAGAAGATTTAATGGTCTGTTGCTTGGGGTGCATAGGTGGGAGCTCATTAAATTAAGCTCGCAGTCTGTTTATGTACAGAGCTGTATCTGTTGCCATTAAATTTATCGGAGTCAGCATCTAACCCGGCAATGATAGAGGTAGTCCATAAACAAGTTCGGCTGGAGAGTATCCGAGGTCCTCTTTGATCGCAGCATGACAACCAAGAAGGACAATAGGTAGATACTCGCTCCATCGCTGTTGATCAGGATAAGCACGCAACGCGGATTTCAATTGACGATGGAAGTGTTTTATCATTCCGTGAGAAGCTGGATGATAACTAGTAGTATGGATACGTTTAATCCCTAAGATCCTGGAAAGTTTCTGTAATAGGTGGAATTCAAACTGTCCACCATGGTCAGTGGTAATAGTTGTGGGAACCTCGTAACGTGATATCCAGCCTGATATAAGGGCTCGCACTACAGATTCAGCCGAAATGTCTTTTAGGGGAATGGTTTCAGGCCACTGTGTAAAGCGGTCTATACAGGTTAGGAGATACGTAAATCCCTGACTGATCGGCCATGGTCCAACCAGATCAATGTGAATATGGCTGAACCGAGTGTCTTGAGTGCTGACTGTTCCAAGTGGTGCACGAATATGCTTGTGCACCTTTGATTTTTGGCAGGATACGCAGGAACGTGTCCAGGCAGTGATGTTGCACCTCATATTCAGCCAGATAAATCTAGCCAAAATCAACTTCACTGTGGCTTTGAGTCCGGGGTGTGCCAAGTTGTGAAGGGTATCAAAGACAACCCTACGATGAGTCAGTGGAACAAGAGGGCGAGGTGAATCTGTTGAGGTGTCACAGATGATCTGCGTGTCCGAAGTGGGCACGGGCAGGTATGTGAATTTGCAAGTTGAAAACTCAGGTGACACCAGATCCAGACGTGGCTGTTCTAAGGCCATTTGTTGTATGTTGATATCCGAAGGTGAGGACAGAGAATTTATAGGAAGGCTGGACAAGGCGTCTGCCGCAGAATTCTGTTCACGAGAGATTTGTCGGGTATCGTTAGTAAATTGCGAAACAAAATCCAAGTGGCGAGTTTCGCAAGGAGAATATTTGTCCAGCTTAGCACGCAGTGCATATGTAAGCGGACGCTGATCAGATTTGATGGCCTTCGAATGAATGCTGAAAGTGTTTCATTGCGAGGTACATTGCCAGTAGTTTATGGAATATTTATATATAGAATTGATACTTAGGGCTCAACTGTACGACCAGTTGAGCAGCAAGATAAGTAAGACCTCAAATAACTAAAAAGCCAGTTTATATGGAAGCTGGACTGTGCCAAGTTGGATAAGTCCATTAAATGAATTCTGATTGGCTGCCAGTCTGAGAGTGAATAATTCTATATATAAATATTGCTTCATTAAACCAATATTTGCCTTTAGGACATTGGAGCCAGTAAGTGTTTATTTGATTCTATATCTCCCCCCTCCCCCAGTACACGAATGCAGTGGTCTTTGAGGAAGAATGAGTTCCTTCTGGCCTGGTTGATTGTGAGGGAGTAACCTGGACAATACCCGGGCAGATTTCATTGGCATTGGTTTAGCTGGGTGATGTTGGGTGCCTCGAAGATGTTATCACATCTCCTCTGTCATGCGGCAATAGTGTACCAGGTGTATGGGAATCTCAAGGCGTCGTATTGGGAGATTCAGGCAAAGCACTAGGAATAAGGACTGGAATTACAGGTGTTGCAAGTTTTCTGCGGAATCTGCGGTTTCACAAAGTGATTCTGCCTGACCAATCAATCCTGATCCGATACTGACGGTTAGAGAGAATTTCTACAACATGACCTGTTGTGTCCCATCGACGATTGTTTGCACGTTGTATTGATACTCTTTCTCCTTCTTGAAGTGGGCATAAAATATGCGCTGTGCGATTGTACCATTCGGTGACGTGAGCATTGCGTTGGGATAAGCTTATCTCATGGTTCCTAGATGCAGCTATCCATTTTGCATGTGGTTTATATAGTGTGGGTTGGGATGTTATGAAATCATGAAGTCGGCGGTGGAACAAGGGTTATGCTGGGGATAGACCAATGCCTTGGATAGGGGTGTTGCAGTATTGCAAGATGGCTCTGGCAACACTGTCATTATTCAATGAGCCATGAGAATCTGTATTTCCATGAATTATCCTCTTCGCTGTTTTTACAGCAAGCTCTGCTTGACCATTAAATTGCGGATATGCCACTGATGACTATTATTATTATTTGTTTGTTATGCCTCCTTGGGCATCTCCCCTTTAACTATCTTCTCAATTCAACTGTTTAAAAAAAATAATTAAACTCTTAGTACAGTATCGATATCCAAATCAAATTCTGTTAAATATTTCATTTGATAACTCCCAAAAGTACCCCCTCAATTTCTCCCTCCTACCACTTTTCTTGAATTCATCCAACCTCATCTTAAACTGATCCAACCTTATTGCTGTTCTTAATCCGATCTGGCAATTTATTCCAAAAACATATTACTCTGTGAGCAAAAAACTTAACTGGTTAACAGATCTAGTTTTTGAAAACTGCCTTGACAATAACCTTCCAGATCTAGGAGAAATACTAAAAAAATGTCTACCATAGTTAGAAATGCCATTTATTATCTTGAAAATCTCAATCATATCACCTCTTATTCTTCTCTCTAGCAAGTAGTCAATCCCAATTTGTCCAATCTCTTCCTGTAACTGCACTCCTTTACTTATTAGTTTTGTCACCCTTCTTTGTACGCCTTCCAGTTTCAATATTACATTCCAATTTCCATATCTAGTCGCTGGAGCCCAGGCTTGGATGCAGTATTCTATATAAGGTCTTATTAGAGCTTTATATATCTTTAACACAACATTTGTCTCTCTTGAAATAATATTCGTAACCATCCACCCGATCATTCTATTTGCCCTCGATACAATGGTCAAAATATGATTATTTGCCGTAAATGTATTATCAAACCCCACTCCCAAATCCCACTCTTCATCTACTTCTTTGATTTCTCTGTTGTTTAGTACATATTCAACTCCAACATTCCTGGATCCTACATGTAGTACTTTACATTTGTCTAGGTTAAATCCCAATTTCCAAATGTCTTCCCAAAATGATAATTTATTTAGATCCATCTGTGTTATTTCCTTTGATAAAGGTCTCACAAGTAGTTTAACATCAGCAGCAAACAGTTCTATTTTTTAATTTGTATCATTAGGTAAGTCATTTATGAATATCAAAAACAACAAAGGACTAATACTGAACCCTGCGAAACACCGGAGGGTATGTGTGGTTTGAGTTGTTCCCCTTTGCAAATTGGCTGTTTGGAGAATTTGGAAGCTAGATGGCTCTGGTTGACAGTCAATTTGCATAGGTGGGGCAATAAGTAGTATAAAAACTGTACTTTTTTCATTGAGCTTTGAAGAGCTAGGGGAGAGGAGAGTGAGGCTGAAAGAAGAGACGGTGAAGTAAGAATTGTTCCTGAACTATTGATTACTGATTGGAAGCAGAAAGAGATTAACCACTGTGGTTTGCCAGTTGGACTTTTATTTTATTATTCTTCACGGATTGAGCACAAGCTATTTCGGCGAAAATGGGCGAACGAGTAAAATTGAGCAGTGACATCCTGAGGCCGTTTAAGGGAGAAGGTGATGTGATCGCGTGGCTTAATAAGCTGAAGCTGGTTGCAAAGCTGCAGAAGATTGATGATGTAGCGACACTGATTCCGTGTATTTGGAGGGGGATGCGCTAGCAGTCTATCTGGAAATGGGAGAGGCCAACCAGGCAGATGCTGAGATGATTGAGAAGAGATTGAGGACGGCCTTTTCAGAGGGTACTTTTGAGGCCTATGATAAACTCAGAATAGTTACCTGGACTGGAGAAAGTGTGGATGTGTATGCAGCAGAGATAAGGCGACTAGCAGGATTGGCCGGATACACAGGACGAAGCCTTGAAAAGACAGTTAAATTGGCTTTTGTGAGTGGTTTTCCTGACAGGATCTCGATGGAACTACAACGAATGACTGAGATCGAAACCATGGAGGTGGAAGAAATTTTGAGGCATTCCAGGGTGCTGACGAAACATTCTAGTGAACTAGGGGCAATCGCAACCTCTACTGCGAACAGGCTCGGTGAAGAGAAGCAGACAGTGAGGAAACCTAAGTTTATTGGAAAATGCTTCAGATGTCAGGGGCCCCATCTGATGAGAGACTGTAGTGAACCATGACCGGGTGTTATCTGTTTCCGGTGTGGCCAGGTTGGGCACATTAGTAGGAATTGCCCTTCACTTCAGGGAAACGAATAAAGGGGTGCTATTGTGCCGGTAGTTGCCCCTTTAATTCTGAAAAGGCGGGTATGAGTTTGCTGCCACAGATAGTGATCACTATCAATGGGAAAAAGGCAAGAGCCCTTGTTGATACCGGATGTACAACAACGCTTGTCACGACGAGTGTTGCAAAGTTTTGGAACAGAGCCAGCAATATTAGGGCAGTAGATGGCAGAGAGGTGAAGTGCAATGCCGAGATTACAGTGAGAACTATACCATTACGACTCCGAGTAATTGTGTTGGATAAGCTCGTATCGGGCATTGATGTGATACTGGGGTTGGATGTTATCAACCTGATGAGAGGAGTTACCATTACTAAAGGCGAGGTGAAGTTCGGCAAGCAGTATGTAACTGGAATGTCAAGAAGCGCGAACAGTGATGATGTCATCCAGCCGATAAAACCCAGGCCATGTCAGATTGAGGATGAGGATTTTCGGGCCCATTTTGATGGTGACAAGTGGACCGTAGAATAGCAATGGGCTGCAAAACCGCCCGTGCTAACAAATCGGGTTAGCTGCTATGAAAGTACGCTAAGAGGAGAGATAAGACCGCAGTTTGAGAATGAAGTTGAGAGGTGGATCGACGAAGGGATATTAATACCATGGTCAGGAAAGGTTGAAGGAATTCTGCCACTCATGGCAGTGGTTCAGCTTACCAAGAAGAAAGTCAGGCCAGTATTGGACTTCCGGGAGTTGAACAAGTATGTGGCCTGCCACACTAAAAATGGAATCGACGTGTGTGAAGAAGTCATGAGGGAGTGGAGAAAAAGGGAGCAAGCAACCAAAATTGTGGACTTGAAATCTGCCTACCTTCAAATTCATGTGGACAAGAAGCTGTGGCGGTATCAATTGGTCAAATACAAAGGTCAGATTTATTGCTTGAGCAGACTAGGATTTGGACTGAATTCTGCACCAAAAATTATGACAGCAGTGCTTAAGACCGTGTTGTCCAAAGACGATGCAGTGAAACAAGCCACCTATTCTTATATGGATGATGTGCTAGTGGACGAAACAGAGGTGACTGCAGAAAGGGTGAGAAACCATGTCAAAGCATATGGACTAACAGCAAAACCATCGGAGTCGTTAGAAGACGGAATGGCACTTGGATTAAAATTACAGCGGAATAAGGCAGGGAAGTTGATGCTTGGAAGAGGAAACGAAATCCCTGAAGTCACGGACGGCCTAACTAAGCGAGAACTTTTCTCAGTGTGTGGGAAGTTGGTTGGTCATTACCCCATAGTTGGATGGCTGTGGACTGCATGCAGCTTCATTAAAAGGCAGACCGGTACGGACCGATGGGAGGATATAGTTGATGAGGAGGTGTTGCACATGATAAGGGATGTGATTGCAGAAGTAAAAAGGGTGGACCCTGTAAAAGGAGAATAGCATGTGAAAAGGAGCGATGAAGGGGTAATATGGAGTGATGCGAGCAGCCTGGCATTAGGAGTATTATTAGAAATAGGTGGAGTAACTGTTGAAGATGCTGCCTGGCTGCGAAAGAAGAATGATGTGGCCCAGGTGTGTTGTACAGTGGATGGTGAAGAACTTACTATGAAGGAACTACATAAAATGCATCATTTTGGAAAGGAAAGGACCTTATATCTGTCCAAGAAAGTGAATTCAAACATCACAATGGAAGATGTTCAGGATGTAGTTGAACACTGTAGGGAGTGTCAATCCATTGACCCTGCGCCGTCCAGGCATGAAAAAGGGGAGCTACATGTAGCGGACAATTGGAGGCGACTGGCTATCGATATCACTCATTATAGCCATCAACCTTATTTAATGATGATTGACTGTGGACCCGGAAGAGTAGCAATATGGCGAAGGATAAAAACCGAAACGGCAGAGGAAGTAAAGAAAGTTGTTGAGGAAGTGTTTATGGAGAGGGGGCCAGTAGAAGAGGTCCTAATGGACAATGGTATGTCCTTCTGTTCTGAGGTCTTTAGGGAGCTGTGTGAGAAATGGGGCGTTAGACAATATTTCAGAGCAGTGTACCGCCCAAGCGGTAATGGGATCATAGAAAGGCACCATCGAACGATAAAAGCTGTGGCAGCAAGACGCCAAATTTCGCCCCAAGAAGCAGTCTTTTGGTATAACATGGCGCCGAGGGCTGGCCAAGGTGAAATGTTAGTGCCACATCGATCAGTTTACAAGTATGAATGGCGACATCCACTGGCAATGACTGAGAGAGTGGAACGGGGGCAAGCAAAAATTACGGTGGGTGAAGAGGTGTGGGTGAAACCACCCAATGTCAGATGCACGACCCGCTGGGGAAGAGGAACGGTAACTGATGTACTATCTAACAACAGTGTGTCAGTTAATGGAGTGTCACGTCACGTATTAGATATACGGAGAGTTTCATTACTATCAGATGAAGAGGTTGTTGAAGTCCCCCAAGAAGAACCCGTACGAAGGTCGCAACGTGAACGAATACGGCCAGCGTGGATGACGGATTATGAAACCGATTATTGATCTTGAAGATCAAGGAAGCATGTGGTTTGAGTTGTCCCCCTTTACAAATTGGCTGTTTGGAGAATTTGGAAGCTAGATGGCTCTGGTTGACAGTCAATTTGCATAGGTGGGGCAATAAGTAGTATAAAAAACTGTACTTTTTTTCATTGAGCTTTGAAGAGCTAGGGGAGAGGAGAGTGAGGCTGAAAGAAGAGACGGTGAAGTAAGAATTGTTCCTGAACTATTGATTACTGATTGGAAGCAGAAAGAGATTAACCACTGTGGTTTGCCAGTTGGACTTTTATTATTATTCAGTATGCACTGTGATTCAGAATAATGACTGTCTGTGCTTCACACACCATGTCTTGAGGAAATGCTGAAACATATTGGAATTAAAAGGTGGGCCACCTCTTTTAACATCATCCCAAAGTGCGAGTCGTACTTGCTCCTTGAAGTGATAAGACACAGGAATTGGGTTGTGTCTGGCTTTTGGAACCGCTCCCTCTTTAAGGTGAATATGGGCGGTGGGGCTGGACATAGATGGGAACACGTATTGACAACTATATCCCCCGCAAGAACGGTTCTAAAATCTATTTTCAATTGATACTTATTCCATAATTGCCAAATTTTCCTACTTTGCTAATATTGCCGAATTTTCCGTTGCCGAATTTTCTGTTGCCGAATATTCCGTTGCTAAATTTTCTGTTGCCGAATTTTCCTAAATTCTCTTTTATTGCATTTTAATAATCCGATAAAAGTACAATGGATTTTACCTAACTTTTCAAAATGTCCGACAGCCCTTTTCTGGAATTTGCAACAAGAGATAGCTATTTTACTGATTCGCCCGTGTCTGTACGTATCTGACTTGAATAAGAAAGGAGTCACCAATCTACAATAATATATTTATTTAACTGGAACAAGAACACAGGAGCATAAACATGTGAGTTGAATTACTTAGTCAGCAGGCATAAAGGTATAATAATTCCAGTTAGTCTTGAGTTTATTCCCGCCCTTCGTCACCATGATGATGACGAAGGGAAAGAGAGAGAATGCCAGTCTGTCTACGTTGAAGTCTCGACTCGAACTGCTTTGTATTTGCCCGGGAAAATACTTGGGCAGAAATCAGTAGGCTTCCAGTGCGCATGCCAGTGATGTGCTAATCGCCTGTGTATCAATACACCGACTGAACTACAACTCAACATAACCAGCTATTGCGTGTACATATAAAGAAAATAGATCTCTCATGCAACTGATGCACACGTTTTGTTTCTGTTAACTATTCAGATTAATCGACATTTATTAAATAAATGCTAAATATTTCGTTAAAACTGAAAAACTGTCTGATTTTGAGGGATTACATTACCTATTATTGTACTAAATGTGACTTTGTCAACGTTTGTTAGCCTAAGGCTTTTTCCTACCTATTACTAATGGAGATTTGGTTTCTGTTTGTCTGAAGCCGAAGCTATACTATCATTATCTTTTATTGCTCAATTCAGTTTACTATACTATTTCAGACTAAGGTACTATTTTTCAATGGTTAATTCGGGGAGGGGGGGGGGTGTAGTAGCTGTTCTGTTGTCATGATATCATTCTCCCAAGCATCATCTCCTCTTTTTGGGGGAGTGGTGTAGTTAGTATAGTATCTGTTCTGTGGTCATGATACCATCCTTCCAGGGATTACCTTCTCTTTTTGGGGGGAGGGTATAGTGTAGTGTAGTAGCTGCGCTGTTGTCATGATAACATCCTCCCAGGCATTACCTCTTCTTTTGGGGGATAGTGTAGTATCTGTGCTGTTGTCATGAGACCATCCTCCCATGCATTACCTCTTCTTTTTTTTTGGGGGGGGGGGACATGGTGTAGTATCTGTTTTCTTATCATGAGACTATCCTCCCAGGCATTACTTCCTTTATCTAACTTTTGCATTTATTCATTTAGATAAAGTAGAGAAAAAAGGGCAAATAAGCCTCCTAACAAGGACAAAGTTAAACACAAGGTGGATTTTTAATTTGGGGAAAATCGAGTTTGCAGAAAAAGAGGCATTCTTGATAAAAAAAATTAGTATAATCCGGTCGGTTCTCCCTCATGACTATGGGTGACTCAGGCGACATGCAATAAACCCAATCCCCTTAAATGCATTGCCCAGCTTGAAAGGATTTGTGTAACTTCCTATCACAGTGGCAAGGTTACACACAGGGTAATTTTATAGTGGGGATCCAGCTTCCCAAAAAGGGTCGCACTCGGGTTCATTAATGTTGAGGATAGGAAATCAGAAACAGAAAGAATGACAAAGTATATCCACAAAAATAAATTAATTTTTATTGACAATGAACAATAAAGAGTTTGTGAAGAATGAGAGTTCAAAAGGTCCATGAACGTTCTAGTGAAAGAAAGGTTTCTCTGTAAGGAGAAATTGAGTACACCTTGTGCGTTTACATGTATGTACATGGGATGGATGTTAAGATGTGTGTGTATATTAGGGTGCCTGTTTTGTTGGTGAGAAGAGTGTGAATGTGCAAAATATGTATGTGTGTTCGGTGAGCGGCGTGTGTGTGCTTTGCTGACTGTACAGAAGTTTGTGTGTGTCTCTCATTGTGTTTGCCGAGAGCTCTTGTTCCAAAGGTCATGGACAGGATGAAAGAGAAAGGGAAATGCTGTGTTTGTTTTTTTATACTATGCACAAGATTTGGAAATGAATATCATCTGTGTTTTGATTGGTTGAAAAACACTGCTGATTGTCCAATCAAGAGTCGATATGTAAAAACAACATTTATGGCCGGGGATAGTTCTTGGACAAAGGGTTAAACCCATGTGGGGTGCCCTGACCAAAGGTTGTGGGAGAGATGCCTTTATAGCAGCATGTCATTCCCACTGTTCGAAGTGGCCCGACCACGTGTGAATAAAATTAACAGAATAAAACAAACAAAAGTAAAAAGGAAAAATATTATTATTAATTGGAAATTATATTAGAAAGAAAGCGAAGGAATAATAAAGCTTACACACAAGAATGGTATTTTGTAAAATCAATAATTAGAGTAAAACATTTATATTAAACAAAACAATTTATTTGGCTAAAACATTTTTGTAAAGCTATCAGTTACAGAGTTCATTTTTAAGGAGTGAAAAGTTCCGTTTGTAGGAATTAAAAGAGATTACCTACTTTTTGACTTTTGCCTCCCCCACCTCCTCGGTCGAGCCAATGGGAGAGGTCGACGATCTCCTCTGCGTGCGTTCGGCCGGAAAACGGAAGAGAAAAAGAGAGCGAAAAGCGAGTGTGTGACTTGTTTTATAAGGAGTCAAATCACGCGTGGTCAAGCTGACCTGTTGGTCCCGGATTGTCCGGAATGTTCGGCCAACGTGCTTTCACAAGATCACCTCCTCTTCTCCTATCTCAGAGACGAAGAAGGGCTGAGCAAACAAAGAAAGAAAAGAAGTCGCAACAAATATCCCCTGACCGGTAGTAGCGTCTGCTACACATTCACTGCCACTGTTACTTTAAACAGCTTTGGCATTTTCTCACGCGGACAGTTTATTTATTTATTTTTTATTACTATTTTTGGGGGCAAACCAGAAAGACATTCGACTCAAAGTCAGCAGCAGCCTGTGTTCTCTCTAAATTTGTTCCTTGTATTAAAGACGTTTTGATTTTAAATAAATTATCAAATTTGTGTTAAAGAAAATCATGAAAAGTTTTGTAGTAATTTTAATTTTAAATAATTTCTTTTATAAAAATAAGTATTCACATAGGTAGCTTGATGTTTTTTTCGGGAAATATAATTTAATGTTGTTTGATTGGGGGGAGGGGAATAATCAAATAGGTGATTTTATTTTCTTTCAGAAATATAATAAAATGTTTTTTGATTTTAAATATATTATTTTAGAAAAATAAGTAATCAAATATGATTTGATTGTTTTAGGGAAAATATTTAAAAAAACAAAACATTTTATTATATTTCCGAAAGAAAATAAAACCATAAAAAACAAACGCATTACACGCACATGCGCACTTGAGTAAACAGCCGAATTTATTTGTTTTCAACTTTGAAGACTAGTTACATTCAAGCAAGGCAGCGGCGATAATCTACATTCAAGACAGTCAACATGAAGTAACGAAACGACCAATGGTAAAACTGCATAACACAGACCCCTGTACGCATGCGCCAACAAACGGAAGCGCAAAACTAAATCGAGTGGAAATATATAAAAATTAAATTTATTCCAATAAAACAAAATGAAAGTAAATAAACGAAATTAAATTAATTTATTGCATTATAACGAAATGTATTATTGGAAAAAATTTAATATTTATATATGGAGTTTTTTTTTTTTTAAATTGCATGATTATCTCCCTTGTAAATTATCTGCCCTTGAATTATTTTTAAGAAAAAAGATGGACGTTTATTGAACGAATCGCTGTTATGATACGAACAATGGAAAAATACTTGTAATTAAAGTTCTAGTGGATATTTTTTCTACTTTTTTGTACAGTGAGTAAGAATATTACACTGAATAAGTACATGATATTATTTTTATAAAATAATTTTTTTTCGTACGGCCGCTCATCAGCACAAGCACCAAATAAAGTTTATTTTCAATAAAGTAACATTTTGGCCAAAACATTATAATAAAATATAGTTTTATTATTATTATGTTCGTTTTTATAACACTAACAGTCAGTCGTTTTTTTGGACTCACTGGTTAAATGAATCTTTAACCTTAAGTTATTACATATGTACATACATATATATATATATATATATATATATATATATATATATATATATGTATGCACAGTTTTTGTTTTTTTTAACCTGCGGGGGATAGGAAATACCCGACTAGTACACGGGGGCAGGCTATTTTTACCCCTCTCGGAGTGTTGGACCCGTAGGACCTTGTAAGAATATCCATCTAAGAGAAGGAAATCTCTGACAATAAAACCTTGCTACCAGCTACTTACGCCGTGGCAGTAACCCGTTGGGGAGGGAGGCCTCCTTAGTCCTGATCGACAACCTTCCTAGAGTCTTGAACAAAATATTCAGTTTGCACACCTACAATTGCTTAAGGAGTAGATAGGTTCTGCCTATCGCCGGCCCTTGCACTCCTTCTTTGTCTATTAGCCAGGTGCAGAGGTACCAACGCTGGAACGTCTCAAAAACACCCAGTGCCTAGCCTTGTTTCCTTACTAGGACAATGAACGCCGTTCTCTTTCTCTCTATTTGGGCAACTTGGGGAAAGTTTTTTCGTCACTAAGTCTTACATGACCAGTCTGGGTCTCTCTTGTTCCGACAGGTTGAGGGTACAGGTTAGACAGCTTGTCTGGCTGCTGTTTCCGACTGATAGAAAGGAGCCCAAACTTTTCGGTAGCGCCAAGAACGGCTGCTCCATCATCAGTTGCATAATACCGTGGGTAGTTGTATGTGCCATGTCGGCATGGAAAGGGACCCTGCAATTATCTCCAGTGGGCTTTCCCGAGGCCACAACCCCCATGGACCAGGCCGTGACTAATTGACTGGTTGTGTGAGCTTATTGGCACCAAACAAGGACCCATCTTGGCCAACCCACTCTATAATCAAAACATGTCATTACAAATATATAAAAGCAAACCTAAACCAGCCACCCAAAAAACACTTTCACCTCCGCCCTTGAGGCTCACATTCACAAATATCCGGGGACTTAGAACCAACATCAATGACGTAGAAACCTTTCTCCTGAAAAACTCCCCGGATATCCTAGCCCTAAGTGAAACTAACCTTCAATCCTCAATCTCCTCTCACCACTTTGACATGACTGACTACCTCCCACTCTACCGTAAGGACTCTGACAAACATATGCACGGGTTAGGAGTTTATGTTCGGAACACCCTCCCCCTGACTAGAGAACATAGGTTAGAATCAGATGACCAAGATTATGTGCTTTAGATTGACTTTACATCACAGCGTCAGTTACTTATATTTCTTATAACCGTTCCCCGTCAACCCAGGACTGTACTCTGCTAAACTCTGTCTCTGAGAGCATAGATAGAGCACTCTTAATTGACTCGAATGCCCAGATACATGTATTTGAAGATTTTAATGCCCACCACCGCGACTAGTTGGGATTCTCCGGCCTTACTGATACAGCCGGCAACTCTACGTATAATTTCTCCTTAGCTCACTTCCTCTCTCAGACTGTCGATTTTCGGACCCATATCGCCATTCGAGTAAAGCAACAAGCCTCACTTCTAGATCTTTTCTTGACCTCAGTGCCCGAGGCTTGTGTGACGAAAGCTCATAGCCCACTCGGGAATGTTGATCACATAGTGCTAATGATACATATCGCCCTAAAAAGTCGTCCAAAAGCCGATGAACCATTGCTCAAAACAACGAGATACTATGAGCAGGCTGATTTTGAGTAAATCAGAGATCACATCAGTGTCGCCCCATGGAGAGAAACCTTCTCACTCCCTGCTGACCAGTGTGCAAAGGAATTAACTGAATGGTTCAAAGCAGGCATTGAAGCCTATGTCCCCATGCAAAAATTCTTTAGCAAGCCCCACTCTCTCCAATGGTTTACCTCAGAATGTGCAGCTGCCATTGCTGAGAGGCAACAAGCATTCCGTAAATTCGGCCGCCATAAGTCAGCTACCAATAGACATAAGTTTATAGAGTCAAGAAATAATTGTAAGGCCGTGATAGGCGAAGCAAAGAGAGAGTATAATGAGTTAACAAAAAACGCATTCAGTCACAGAAACTAGGTACTCGTGATTTATGGAAAATCTATAATAGTGTAGTGAATAATGGTCAATCAACGATTCCCCAACTATCAAACTACAATGATGTCGTTTGCACGGCAACTGATAAGGCTGAACTACTTGCCCAGCGTTTCGCTTCTAACTCCACCTTGGACTAAAAAAAACACCCTCTCCCAAAATTCTGATTGCGGACCGAAGCCACACTTGATAACCTGGTCATCACCCAATCCCAGGTCAGAGACATTATAAAAAACGTTAACACCTCCAAAGCTTGTGGGCCTGATCTTATACCTGTAATAGTAATAAAGAAATGCTCTGCTGAACTGGCCCCTGTCCTCTCCAAACTCTACAATAAATGCTTAGCTGAATCTTGCTTCCCCGATAGCTGGAAAATTGCCTCTGTGGTTCCAGTCTACAAGAATTCTGGGAATAGAACCGATCCTCAGAATTACCGCCCAATCAGTCTACTGCCGTTCTTTGCTTACATCTTTGAATCCTTAATCAATCTAGCGTTAGTATGGCACTTAGTTAATGCTAAACTTCTTTCTGACTGCCAGTATGGATTTAGACAAGCACGATCTACTGCAGACATCCTAACGGTCATTTCAGAATGCATGTCTCATACACTCGACAAGGCAGGTGAAGCTAAGGCAGTAGCGCTTGATATATCCAAAGCCTTTGACAAGCATAAAGGGCTTCTCCTAAAAATACGCTCATACGGTATTACTGGGCAATTACTTATTATAATTAGATCCTTCTTAACCAAAAGAAAAATCCAGGTTGTCCTCAATGGCCGTTCATCTAAGCAACATGACATAAATGCTGGTGTACCCCAGGAATCTATCCTTGGACCTTTATTGTTCCTGATCTATATAAACGATCTCCCTGATGACATAGAGTCTGAGATCGGTTTATTTGCTGACGACACCACGCTTTACTCTCGCCATGTTGGCAAAACAGATGCGATCCTATCCGAGGCAATGACTAAATCCTTAGAAAAGGACCCCCAGGCTGTAGTGGATTGGGGTCATAAATGGTTGGTAACTTTTAATGCCACAAAGACAAAGCTCCTTCCATTCAATAACTACAAGAAACCTCTCCAACCACCGATTGTCATGGACAATAACACCCTACCTGAGAGTTCATCATTCAAACTTGTAATTATATTTTTCTTTCTCCTGATTTCCTCGTGTCCGTACTCCTTATCGCAACAAAATGTTACCACGGTCTTGCTCTGCCAAATGATATCTCTCCGAACAGTCTTTCATCCAGCGCTCACCCCAACGTAGTCACCAACTCAAATCACCAACTCATAGTCCCTCACTTCCTTCAAAACATTCCCCTTTTATTGCCAGTGACATTGCACTCATGCAAATGAGCATGCAAATGAGCAGTGAGCTCTTCTGCCAGAGAGATCAGGAAGTAATGGGAGGTCTTTGCTATAACTAGCCATTTCACTCAGGTTCTGTTTCTTTATGAATCCATTCCTGGCTGGGGTAAGTCATACTTTGCTAACCACAAAACTCCTCGGTCTAACCTTCACATGGAACATGAATTGGAACAAATACATTGAAGATATTGCCAAGGCTGCCGCAAAGAAGGTTGGCTCCCTCTACCGTGCTAGTAAACTCCTCACACCTGACATAATCCTCTACCTCTACAAAGCCACCATCCGCCCATGCATGGAGTATTGTTGCCACATCTGGACTGGTGCATCATCCACAAGCCTCTCCCTCTTAGACAAGGTCCAAAAAAGAGTTGTTAACTTAATAGGTCCCTCACTATCAACCAAGCTCCAGTCCCTGTCCCATCGTCGCAATGTTGCATCCTTGTGCTTGTTTTACAAATGCTTCAATGGATTGTGCTCCGATGAATTGGCTACTCTGGTGCCCCCTCGACGTAAATTCACTAGACCAACTCGACAGTCGGCTAAATCCCATCCATTCACTGTGGAGGTCCCCAGATGCCGGAGAGCTTTCTACTCAAATAGCTTCTTTCCTCGTGGTGCTGGCCTCTGGAACTCCCTCCCTGCCCCCTGTTTCCCTGACAGTACTGACATGCAGAAATTTAAAATTAATGTAAACAGATATCTCGCTGCACAAATCCCAGTTTAGGTTGACACCCCCCCCCCCCCAACCTTCTCCCCTTTTCTTTCTTCTCAGTAGCCCCTTATGTCTACAGTGGCGGCCTGCCTTGTTCGGGGTGAACTATGTTAAAAAAAAAAAATTTTTAAAGATCCATTCTGTGGATTATCTACCGCTGTCTTGAATGCGGATTATCGCCGCTGTCTTGAATGTACCTCTTCAAAATCAAAATTGAAAACAAATAAATTCGTCTGTTTACTCAAGTGCACAAGTGCCGCATTTTATTTTATTTCCGAGAGACAGACACACGAATACAATCCGCTATTCTGGAATAAGACTAACTGACTGATTTGATTACACGAATATAATCCGCTATTCCGGAATAAGATTGAGATTGACTGGCGCTGTTACGTAGCATTCTGGAATAACGGATTCTATTATTGAAGTATTGTTTTATTCTGTATTTTACGAGTTAATGGCGGTATCTTTAAGAAATAACTTTATTTCTTGTTGTTGTCACTTAATTTAAGTGTTTTCTTTTATTATATAAAGCATAGGTTTACTTCTGCTGCACCGAATGAGAATAAAAGTGAGTAATTATTGATTGTCTTTTGTTGTTTTTAAATATTTATTCTGATCTTAATAAATATGAAATCTTGATTTCATATTTCACATCAATATAGTTTTTTGTTTTGTTTTTAACATTCTACTGGTATTCACTCGTTTCAAGTGTTTGTTTATTTTTTTTTTTCACTATTTTTTAAAATAAACATAAGAAGTTGTAAAAATTAAGATCAATTATTCGCGTGTTCAAAATCTAAAATTGTTTAAATTAAAGCAATTATTAGCAATAAATTCGGCTGTTTACTCAAAAAGGTTTTTTTTAATAAAAAGACAAACTTTTTGGTACTTGTAATGAATAGGTACAGAGAATCCCGAGTCAGTCCTGGAAATGGCCGAAACAGTTTACGATTTGAAAGCCGCGAAAAAAAATAGAAAAAGGCAGACGACACTAAGTATGCGATAGGATTAGGAATAAAAAAAATTTAAAAAAATTAGTGGGGAGGGTACTATCAAACCATGGGTGTGATAGTAAAAAATGGTGCGTATGCTATTTTTTTTAGATAGGATATTCAAGTTAAATTCAATTTTTACGGTATATTTTGTTGATTAAATTGTTAGGTGAAAGTACAGAATAGTTAATCAACTCCGGGCATCTTTTACGAGACTCAGCAGAGTAAAAACGCTAAAAAAACAAATATACAACAAATAAAAGTAACTGTAAGCTGTAAAAGTTAGTTTCAAACTTGCATGTGCTATTTGTTTGCATTTTAAACCCGTTTGAAGTGCTATTTATTAGAAATTTAAGTTCGACAGACGGGTTTCGAAGAATTCAAAATGGCCGCTCTACGTAATAATATAGAGGGACTGGCCGCCATTTATCTTTGAGAAACTAGATGTTTTAAAAAACAAGAAATTTTTTTTTAACATCTAATAAAAAGCCATTTATACTACGTAAAAATACAAACAAATTACATAGGTAAGTAGAAAAATGTCTATTCTAGACATAAGTCAACTTTACTTGTTGCAAATTTATGTTTTTAAACTCTTTCTCGTTCTTTTTTTTTGGACCCCGTTCGCGCCTCTGCTGAGCGTCGTAACATATACCCATCAACTCCTACCTCCCCATGTTAAGAATGGGTTTCTAAATTATAACGTCATTATTTAAACTGCATAAGTACCTAAAAAATTACCAAAATTTGAAAAGTTGAAAAATCTTTCTCAAGAAAAAAAAAGAAGGTGGGTTTCAAATCGTAAACTGTTTCGGCCATTAGGATTCTCCATCAATACTCTGAACTGACTCCGTAAGTAATGAAATCTACTGAATACCCGTTCATTACAAGTATCAGTGTTTCTTCATAATAACTCCGCCATGAGAAATAACGTCTTAAATCGTCTAATTTTTGGCGTTGGTTCTCAAATAGTCATAAACTCTCAGAATTTACGGTGTATTTTGATAATAAAGAACTTGTATTCTTAGTTATTATCGCTAATAACTAAGAATAACACAATCAGCACTTCGGCCTGTTTATGGCTGACAGAAAGAGAACAATCTACCCTCGTGGATTAAATAACGGGTTCAGTTTGAAATTCTGTATAGATTCCCTAGTACGACAAAAAGATTCTGTGTATTTTTTAAAGAATCACTCCCGTCTCCGAACCGGGCTTTTTTTAAGGGGTGGGGGGTCTGTTGCCACTTGGACTTAGGGTTGGTTTAGGTTACTACTTATTTGCGACAGTTTTCAATGCCAAAATCGTTCTCAGGGCAGTCGAAAAACCTATAAAACCACACAAAAAACATTGGAATGATTCTATTAAATTACCAGATTCTGGAGTTCTGAAAAGATGCGGCTGAAGACGGTCGGAGTTTACATCAGCTAAAGCATTATGAAAATAACAATCCAGATGAGAATAGTTATCCGAATAATACAAATTAGCAATCCTTATCTAAAAAATTCCGAAATATAAGTATTTTTTAAAAAATTAATAATTTTTTTGTGCTTATTTATAAAGAGATACATGTGAAATATGGCAGTTCCAAATAAAATAACAGGAAAACTTATGGATATACTTACTTATCAGTTGAAAATATTAGTGTACACCAAAAATTACGGAAAATAAGCGAGTAGAATTTTATTAAAAAAAAATAAAATTAATTTACTATCCTAGCACTAAGTGAAACGAACCTTCAATCCTCAATCTTCTCTCACCACTTTGACATGACTGACTACCTCCCACTCTACCGTAAGGACTCTGACAAACATATGCACGGGCTAGGAGTTTATGTTCGGAACACTCTCCCCCTGACTAGAGAACATAGGTTAGAATCAGATGACCATGACTACATATGCTTTAGAGTGACTTTACGTCACAGCGTTAGTTACTTATATTTCTTGTACTGTTCACCTTTGACCCAGGACTGTACTCTGCTAAACTCTGTCTTTGAAAGCATAGATAGAGCACTCTCACTTGACTCTAATACCCAGATACATGTATTTGGGGTTTTTAATGCACACCACTGTGACTGGTTAGGATTTTCCAGCCTTACTGATGCAGCCGGCAACTCTATGTATAATTTCTCCTTAGCTCACTTCCTCTCTCAGACTGTTGATTTCTCGACCCGCATCCCCGATCGAGTAGACCTGTTCTTGACCTCATTGCCCGAGGCTTGTGTGACGAAAGCTTATAGCCCGCTCGGGAATGCTGATCACATTGTGGTAATGATTTATATCACCCTTAAAAACTCGTCAAAAAGCTGATGAGCCGTTCCTCAAAACAACGAGATACTACGAGCAGGCTGATTTTGAGTCCATCAGAGATCACATCAGTGACGCCCCATGGAGGGAAACCTCACTCCCTGCTGATCAGTGTGCAAATGAGTTAACTGAATGGTTCAAAGCAGGCATTGAAGCCTATGTCCCCATGCAAAAATTCTCCAGCAAGCCCCACTCTCCTCAATGGTTTACCTCGGAATGTGCAGCTGCCATTGCTGAGAGGCAACAAGCATTCCGTAAATTCGGCCGCCATAAGTCAGCTACTAATAGACATAAATTTATAGCGTCAAGAAATAATTGTAAGGCCGTGATAGGCGAAGCAAAGAGAAAGTATAATGAGTTAACAAAAAAAGCATTCAGTCACAGAAACTAGGTACTCGCGATTTCAGGAAAATCTACAATAGTGTGGTGAACAATGGTCAATCAACGATTCCCCCACTATCAAACTACAATGATGTCGTTTGCACGGTCACTGATAAGGCTGAACTACTTGCCCAGCGTTTCGCCTCTAACTCCACTTTGGACTCAGAAAACCACCCTCTCCCTAAATTCCCATTGCGTACCGGAGCCACACTTGATAACTTGGTCATCACCCCATCCCAGGTCAGAGACATCATAAAAGACCTTGACACCCCCCCAGGCTTGTGGGCCTGATCTTATACCTGTAATAGTAATAAAGAAATGCTCTGCTGAACTGGGCCCCTGTCTTCTCCAAACTCTACGATAAATGCCTAGCTGAATCTTGCTTCCCCGATAGCTGGAAAATTGGCTCTGTGGTACCAGTCTTCAAGAATTCTGGGGATAGAACTGATCCTCAGAACAATCGCCCAATCTGTCTACTCCTGATCTTTGCTAACATCTTTGAATCCTTAATCAATCTAGCGATAGTCTGGCACTTAGTTAATGCTGAACTTCTTTCTGACCGCCAGTATGAATTTAGACAAGCACAATCTACTGCAGACATCCTAACGGTCATCTCTGAACGCATATATCATACACTGGATAAGGCAGGTGAAGTTAGGGCAGTAGCGCTTGATATATCCAAAGCCTTTGACAAGGTCTGGCATAAAGGGCTTCTCCTAAAAATTCACTCATATGGTATTACTGGACAAATATTTAATATAATTAGATCGTTCCTAACCAAAAGAAAAATCCAGGTTGTCCTCAATGGCCGGTCATCTAAGCAACATGACATAAATGCTGGTGTACCCCAGGAATCTATCCTTGGACCTTTATTGTTCCTGATCTTCATAAATGATCTCCCTGATGATATTGTATCTGAGATTGATATATTTGCTGATGACACCATGCTCTACTCTTGTCATGGGGCAAAACGGACACGATCATATCCGAGGCAATGGCTGAATCCTTAGAAAATGACCTCCAGGCTGTAGTGGATTGGGGTCATAAATGGTTGATAACTTTTAATGCCGCAAAGACAAAGCTCCTTTCCTTCAATAACTACAAGAAACCTCTTCAACTACTGATTGTCATGGCAAATAACACTCTACCAAACTCCTCGACCTAACCTTCACAGGTAACATGAATTGGAACAAATATATTGAAGACATTGCCAAGGCTGCAGCAAAGAAGGTGGGCTCCCTCTACCATGCTAGTAAACTCCTCACACCTGACATTATCCTGTATCTCTACAAAGCCACCATCTGCCCATGCAAGGAGTATTGTTGCCACATCTGGACTGGTGCATCATCCACAAGCTTCTCCCTCTTAGACAAGGTCCAAAAAAGAGTTGTTAACTTAATAGGTCCCTCACTATCAACCAAGCTCCAGTCCCTGTCCCATCGTCGCAATGTTGCATCCTTGTGCTTGTTTTACAAATGCTTCAATGGATTGTGCTCCGATGAACTGACTGCTCTGGTGCCCCCTCAACGTAAATACACTAGACCAACTCAACAATCAGCTAAATCCCATCCATTCACTGTGGAGGTCCCCAGATGCCGGAAAGGCCTTCTATTCCAATAGCTTCTTTCCTTGTGCTGCCGGCCTCTGGAACTCCCTCCCTGCCCCGTGTTTCCCTGACTGTACCGACATGCAGAGGTTTAAAACTAATGTAAACAGGCATCTCGCTACACAGCTCCCAACTTAGGATGACACCCAAAACTTACACCCTAATATTGCTATTTGTATTCAGTTCCAAAAATAATTTTGATCATCGCACACGTGTATATGTTGATGTCGTCCATTTGTATAATTTCTCGCTTTCCAATCATTCTAAAATCAATGAAGCAGCGAGTTATTCAACTGACCTCAACTCAACACGCATGTATCTCAATATATAAAAACACCACATTTTTAATTTGACTTTATTACATAAAATTATAGAAGAAATTGAGCTTTAAGGATCCTAAAATATTGCACAAAATGTATCCCCCTTCTCCTGCAACACAAAGATGCAAGCCAGTAAGAGAGATTTTTTTTTCGTATTGCCACTCGGACTTATGGTTAAGGAGGGCATGGGTAATCATGTAGTTTCCCGACCCAAGTAATTTTATTGGAAAATAGCTCAAAAATTGTATTATTTTAAAGATTATGTCACACTGAATGTATTGGCATTAAAATAAATTTAATATTATGTATTATTTAATACATAACATGACCAGATATATGTTGCAAAGTCGATGAAGCAGCGGATTGTGGGCTGTTGGTATACCCAGCGCTGTTCGAGGGTGTGTCGCTTGTTGAAGATCTGATTGGTACAACCTCTAACCGGATGGGGACTGTCTGTTGATTCTTCGGAGATTAACAAATTTGACTCTGACTCCTAGCATTCTTACAAGTCCGACTCAGGCTCTTTTCAAAACCTGTGACTCCACAATCCTGATAAACTGATTTTTCCAACATTATCATCCATATTTTTTATTTTCTTAACATTAGGAAACTTTTTGTCAACAATGGAGAACACAGCAGCAGGTGAAGTATATCACATTGGAGGACATAAAGTTATGTTTCCGTTCAAACCATACCCAACACAGCTTGACATGATGAGTAAGGTGAGTAGATAATAATCTATATACTATTTCAAAGTTATGGTGTCTTTATAGTTTGTCTCTATAGGCATAAAGGGTATTCGGCATTAGTTCAAAGCTAATTATTTTTTGCTTAAAAACATCATTTCTAATGTTTTTTTGCCAATACGAACAACACGTAAATACAATCATCATAGTTACTTACTCTCTCATGCAAATATTCAGTAGCAAATTTTCTTCCAGAAAATTTCACATTTTTCTTTGTGCTAGCTTTAAGACAGTGGAAGCTAGGTAAAGCTGGCACTTGACATACCCAGGTACTGTACTAACAATGCTCAACGAGCAGATATAAACTAGTAATAATAACGTAAACTGGTTCACCTGAGTTTATGCTCATGTGGAGATTCATTGTGCCGGGTTTGTATTTAAGATCCTTTGGAAAATACCACTTACAAGATGACTGTTTGAAATGGGAGACAAGATTCTTTCCCAAAAAGTAATGTCCAGTTCAAGTGGCCATGCCCCACTAAGATATTAGTATGTCCAAAATACAGTCTAATGCTGAGTTTATACCCTTTCCTTTGCTGTTAATTAAAATTTCATGAGGCCGAAAAGATTGGGGGGGGGCGATAAGTAAACATAGATAATATCTATAAAGTTGTTGTACTTTATAGAAAGGGGAGATTTGGGCTGGCTATGGGTAGAGAGAGGTAAACATCAAGACTGGGCAGACAGTACAGCTGTAGTGAAACAGGCTATATCAAAATAATGACAAAGTCTATCTATACCTAAATATATCAATTTTATTTACGACTTGATAGAAAAATCAAAGAGTTCAAAGTGTTGTATGTGTGGACTTATGTGTGAGTAAGTTCATGAGACTGTGTATAAGCTGTCGCTATATTTAGTAATTCATGACTACATCTTGTGTCATCTGCCAAGATGCCTAAGGTCTCGCGGCCAAAGCTAGATTTAGTTTGCCTGCAAGGAGTGTGTAGTAGTGTTGTAACTGGCAAGGGTTTGTTTGGCAGGTTGAGTTTCTAACTGCTAGTTGCGCTTGGGTTCTCGCTTATGCAACCAATAATAGCAGGTGCTTGGCTCCCAGAACAAGTTGTTCTGATTAAGGAAATAAGTAAACTGTGTAGCATCACATTTAACAAGCCATGTGTGTGTGTGTGTGTGTGTGGGGGGGCAAGAGAGTACTGAGAGGAGGGGCTAAAGTTTTTAGGTAGGGAAGCCATTTTGTAAGTTGTTTTTTTTTACTTATTCATTCTCTAAAAAATGAAACATTCTCACTCTAAGGAAATATATCAATTTTTAGTGATTGGTTGAAGTCCGGTTTCAATAACCAATCGAGATTGAGTATTTTGATAGAATAAACCAATCAGTATTAAGTATTTCAACCAATAAAAATCGAATATTTTACAAAGATCGTTTCTCTGCTGCTGTTGTTGTTAAGCAAGTTGGACTTGTGTATAAAGCTCATGAAGATCGTGCCTCAGGATTGTCTGGTCTGCATGAAGTCCTCCTTGTTGGTCGCAGCTATTCGTTAGACTTGCAGGTTTAACTCTGACACTAAGAACAGCAAGGTCCACTGGTTGCATGCAAAGTCAAGGAAGGTTTGGCCCAAGACACACAAAGGAATGGCACAGAAGCAACATTGACACTATCACTCCATTGATTTGCCCTCACTGGCCAGGTTTAACTTCCATACACTGCATACACATGCCTGATAGACTCTTCCCTTAGTCAGTGGTAATGCTCTGCTGGTTAGTAATGACAAAAGTCTGCTGAACTTACTCCATCCACTCCTAACTCTTTCAATCACACTAGCACTTGCTCCACCCTGTGCCCCAATGGTATCACAGGGAATAAGGACCCCGGAAATTGGAAAGATGAAATGAGACAAAATTCGGTCTACACCGGTTGACCTTACCGGTTTTTGTAAACAAACAAATAATAACGCTGTGTTCTTTGGGTTTTCGTCAAAAATTCGTTTTTTAATATAGGGAAAAATTTATTTTAAGAAATATTTATTAAATAGATTATTAAAAAAAGTTTTGCAAATAAAAAAACGCATCCTACATTAAAAATAAATATTTATTAAATAGATTATTAAAAAAGTTTTGCAAATAAAAAAACGCATCCTACATTAAAAATAAATATTTATTAAATAGATTATTAAAAAAAGTTTTGCAAATAAAAAAACGCATCCTACATTAAAAATAAATATTTATTAAATAGATTATTAAAAAAAGTTTTGCAAATAAAAAAACGCATCCTACATTAAAAATAAATATTTATTAAATAGATTATTAAAAAAAGTTTTGCAAATAAAAAAACGCATCCTACATTAAAAATAAATATTTAATAAATATTTCTTAAAATAAATCTTACCCTTGTTTATTTAAAATTTAGATTAGAAATTAGATTTGAAATTTTTATAGTCTAAAATGCATTTATTCACAGAATTTGGTCAGGAAATCATATAAAAACAATTATTTCCACTTTTTTTTTCAAAGAGTTGCATACTTTATCAGAGTAATCTGTATTCACACAAGATCACAAGATCGTGCAATACAACAATAATAAATAACTTATGTTTTGATTTGGGCAATTCTGTCAATCTTCATTGGGCCAGATTAAAAAGACTAACGGGCCGGATGTCGCCTGCAGGCCGTAATTCGCCCAATACTAATTTTGAATTTTAGTAAAAAAAAAATTTTTTTTGTTTTCTTTTTCATTTGTCTGATAGATTTTGAGAGGGTTGGATAGAAGACAGAACTGTCTTTTGGAAAGTCCGACTGGAAGTGGTAAAACCTTGGCTTTACTCTGTGCAAGTTTGGCATGGCAGCAGACGGAATATGGTAAGCATTATTTTCTGCAGAGTTTCCTTTATAAATTGGAAATAAATTTTTAATATGAATGTAATTTATGATAACAAAAAAAATTGTTTTTCATAAAATTGTGATCAAAATGTCTTTATAAGCTTTTGGTAGTATCATGCCACTGAATGAAAATGGTTGCAATAATGAAAAAACAGTTCAAAAGTTTTATATCATTTGAGGTATAAATATCACAGAAACTACATAGTCTAGGCTGTTGTATTGTGTTATTCGCAATATAATAATGTACTTCGCTGCAATTTATTTAAAAAATTACTTAGTCTGGCCCAGACAACTCTGGTATCATGAAACATTTAAAAATAATTACCTAAAAATAAAAATCAGTAAAAACTGAGTAAAAGATAACTCATTTTAAATTGAATAATATAATAGGAGTTGTCCACCTGAAGTTTAAAAATGTGCAAACAAATAAAATTAAAAACTAAAATGACTTCACTGTAACTAGTTAATAATAGGTGTCTATTTACATTTTTTTTGTTTTCATTTTACTTCAGTGTAAGTTCTCAGAAATCAAGGGACCCTTCCTGAGACTAACACTTGATCTCTATATGAGATACATAGATATCCAAGTATTCTATTAAAGTTCTCCTTAATTTTCCTCTCCTCAATTGACCAGTTAACTATGTTATAGTATATCTTTCTTGTAAAATTCCAGGACAAGAATTCATCTAGTCTGGTGGAGTATCCAGCTTAGTGCTGTAACATCTCTTGGATAAGGTGCACTATTCCTAGTCTAAGCCAGTGTGGGGTAGCCATACTGAGGGGATGTTATTTCAGCTTTGAATACTATGTTATTTTGAATATTTGGTCAGGTTTTACTTGTAGGGGGAAGTATCCTCATGCCAAGTTGTCCTGACAAACCCCTGTACAGAGAGATCTTAGACACTCGAGGACAGTGTCTAGTAGGCATTCAAAATGTCTGTCTGGATGTGTGTGTGTGTGTGTATATCTCTCTCTATATAAAGTTAAGTATGTTAAAGAAAGTAAAGTTCAAATATTTTACACTTTAGTTGTATATTAAGGAGACAAAAAGACGTCAACTCAACTATGTAAATATAAAAAAATGAAGCATTTCCAGTCTCTATGATACCAGTGAATACTGCGGGTATAATTTAGCTCAATGGTTAAGATAGCTCCAATGCGTTCATCCTCAGCAGAAGAAAACAATCTGTATTAACGATTGTGAGTCGAAGCACAAAACAGATTTATAATTTTGTCATTTCTTCTTTTTCTTTTCAGAAAAGTTAAAACTGGAAAGAGAGGAACAGAAAATATGTAAGTATGATTGGGTTTTGTTTAAAAATGTTTTTAATAGACTCACATCTACTTGGTAAATAATATAAAAATAATTATTTTATATTAAATCCTATGGATTTTTCCTTCTGAGGATAAGAGTGATTTCTTTGAAAATCCATGGATTAAAGGACATTCTCATATTTTATTCCTTGTTTAAACAGTTGATGATTATAATAAACTTGTAAAGTATGTATTTCATTAAATAGTACAGACGATTTGTGTCTGCATATTTTCTTGTTGATCTTTTCTAGATGCCTGATTAATATTAGAGTTTTAGGCTGGAACTGGCAGATGAACTTGCCATACTGGTTGTGTAATCAAGCATCTAGAAAGGATCAACGAGAAAATATGCAGACACGAGTTGTTTATACTATTTAACAAAATATTTCTTGAAGAAAAAATGCTGCCCAAATATATATATATGTATATATTAAAATTGAAAATAGAAGCTTTTTTTCTTATTTTATTTGTGTAATCTTAAATTTTTCCAAATAAAATTTTAATTTTCAGAGATGATCAATATTGTGTCATTTTTTTTTTTTAGAAAAAAACAAACTTCTTTTTTTTAATGTCTGTTTTATGGCTGTACTCTGCGATGTTGTCTTAGGGTTATTTCATGTCACATCATCCAGGGCTTGAAACCCATGTCCTCAGATTTTGTTGTAACTTGCACCACAGATGGACATCATAAAAACTAAGAAATCCTGAAAATTTGAGGATGCAACTCCAAGTGGTTTCCGGTTTAGAGCATTTTCCATTTCACGTAAATCGCGCAAGATGTCGCCCGGACGACATTTTAATAATTACATTTTTTTGAATATTTTCAGTTTGGAACACAATGTGACACTGAAAATTCACACAGGTATGTTTTTCAACCTAAGGAACCCAAAAATGGCATCAGCTTTGCTCAGAAATGAAGCCTTCTATGAGATTTTATCAAATTTTGAATTTTTTTACATGTGCACCAATATGGGGCAAAAAATTATGTAGCTGATATGGTAACGAGTTTTTTTTCTTTTGGACATTCATTTAGACACTATGAAGTACCTCTGGACCAAAAATGGTAAATAATACTTTTTTTGTTCACTCACAGTGTCTATGCAAAGTTAGGCCTTTTTCCAAGGGTTCAGAAATACCCTATTGAGGGAAGCAACTAGTTTGGGTATGTGAGATCAAAATTTATATAAAATTCACATTGAAATAAGTTTTAGAAAGTAAAAGTTAAATAGTAAAAGGTAATTCAGTCTCACAGTGATCAGATATTTACCATAAAAGCGGACTTCACAACAAAAACCAGCATACGACAACATTGTCTACATACTGTTATTTTCTTTATGCCACTGAAATGCAGAAATCGTTTTTCATACTCCTCATCAGTTATTTTGTATTTTCTTCCTGTATATGTTGTTGGGGAGACAACGCAAAGAATTTTCTTGATTGGAACAAACCATGTATCATCAATTTACGGCCAATTGAATGTCTTGCGTGGTCCATGAGGGTGCATGAACTTGACGGTTACATCACCTTCCTCTGCATTAATTTCATCCACAATGCCAATCCACCAGAAAGAATTATAAACACAGGTTACATATTGCATTGGTAAAATGTCAGAGATTTCAAGAATTGATGGCAAGTTAAAATCATGGTTGTCTGTATATGATTCATCCTCGCTGGTCAGCTTATGACCAATGTTCGATGTTGACAACGGGGCAAAATGGTGGCTGCTTCTGTTCCCTGGTACTGTGTTTCCCCTGGCAAATCTTGCATCAAGAAACTTTCTGACCTCCTCCATAGTTTCCATACTAATATCAAAGAACTTGATTGCAGCCATCTCCAGGCAGACTTCTAGCATGGCTTTATAATCCAGGATTTGATTATTCAGAGGACGTTGAAGCGACCGTTTAGCCACATGCCGTTTTACTGAACCACCGATTCCATCACAAGGGGATTTTCCATGGCTTGTAGCAAAGAAAACCCACTCTGCATCAATCCCAAAGTCCTGTTTATGCAGACATAAATTTATGAAGTTTTTATAATTTTTATATTGACCCCCACAGCCATCACTGAAGTAAGTTATTTTGTTGACATGGGGCAATAATGCACGAATGTAGTGAACTGTCATCGCCTGGGTTTGATACACGAATGCAGTGTCGTGGGTGTTGTCATTAGAAATAAAACACAATGAAAGATGCTTCAGTATTCCATCGGAATCTCGGTAGTAAAGCACTACAGGGTGCAATATTCCTTGTTCCAATGAAAACTTTGGATTTCATCTTGTATGAGAAATTGATAATTTTCTGCAAAGTCTACAAGGACAAGAACATCATTCGAACAAAGATTCTCTTTCTTTTTAGTCAAGTATCTAGTTTGACATTTTGTTATATATGAGTGTCGTGTGAGATTGTCGATTTTTGTCAATCAAGAAATCTTTGTATTCTTCATACGTTGTTGTACGAGTACTTAATGTGGCACGGTTAGTTGTGTCCCATTGACTAAAATGAAATTCATAATCTGGATCCACATCAACCAGCTTTTCATCCAAGAACTTCTGCAATGCTTCTCTGCTAGGACATGCCTCACAACGGTACATCATGCATTCCTTGTTGGAAGAATTACAAACTAGTTTTGAGATCAAATCCTTGTAAGTGACGTCCCAACCAATGGCGTCTACAAGAAGTTTCGCATTCTGATGTATGCTACACACAAACAGAATGGGTACCTTTAGATCCAACTAATACACACCACTTTGGACGCAACTGAGAAAATTTGGAAAACCTCACCTTGACATTGGGATACTTCTGTTTAAAAGCAGCATACAATTCATGCAGGTTACATAGTATTAAATGCTTTTGTTTGTGAACACCCTTTTCAATACTAACAGTCCTTTTTGCCTGGCATTTGATGGCTGTATTCATCATTTTCATACATGTGTACTACCAGTTCTGCTGTCTTTGGGGAGAGTTTTTTCCCTTTTTTAGGGGCAGACTTTGAGAGAATACCACTCACATTCCTCAGTTTCCTGGCAGTTCGAACAACGTCCTGACACCTTGAAGAATTTGGAACAGTATTCACGAGACCACGAATCAGGAGCAAGTGTCATGATTTGGATTTGATCTGGAGTCGAGGCTTTCTTAAATTTCTCCTTCATCAGATCATGTAATCTATCCAATTCTAATGCTTTCTCTTTGATTTCTTTTTCAATATGCACTGATTCTGACACAGTCAATTCTTCAGCGTCGACTTTGTATACAGTCGACAGGTCGCTTTTGAGTGTTCCAATCATTTGTTCTAATTTCCTTTTGGTACTATGAACACGACTATGAGGAGCAACACCATGTAAAGCGACAGGAGAAATGTCCATTGATTTCAGACTAACATTCAAGTTTTTTTGTGGGGTTTGCAAAAGTTCACAAGTGTAGTTTGCATCTATCCTGTCTGTATCATCGATCAGTCTCACATATTTCATCATACACTGAGGACAAAGAATGTGTCCTGGTGTTACATTGTACCCTCTCACCTCCAGCTCTTTTGCCATCACCAACGATTTCAGCTGTACGCCTTTGACTTTACTTTTATGTTGTAACAATCCACCGCGGCACTTCTTTGGGGCCTTTGCTCTATGTTCAAACACATTTCCAAAATATTTTTTGTGATGAAAGCAGATGGTTGATAACTCACCTTTATGTTCCTTGAGCCCAGCTGTCCACAACAACGTCTTTGATCAAGTCTGACAGATTCTCAATTCCTTTGGAACGATCATAGTCTAATTTGTGACATTCCAAATTAAATTCAACACCAACGGAGCAAGCTTCATCAGTCATCTTGTTTTCTTTTGTTTACTGTTGAATTGAAGACAAAACAATAAAATAGAATATAGAGATAATCAGATAACTTAAGTTTTGTAGCAGGGGATGAGTAAGCAGTTAGTGAAGAGATTTATATACATTTTTCCAGTGAATTGAAAGGAAAAATCAACATTTAAAATATTCATAAATTTGTTCCTACCTCAAATTCTTCTATATTTTCTACGGCTAATTTCTTTGTATGCTTTCACCTCAAAGAGTGGACAGTACTAGCAAGGTAGATTATTGTGTTGGGAGGGAGGGGATGAGGAGGTCATAACAGTTTGGTAGCAGGGGATGAATAAGCAGTTAGTGAACAGATTTATATACATTTTTCCAGTGAATTGAAAGGAAAATCAACATTTAAAATATTCATAAATTTGTGCCTACCTCAAATTCTTCTATATTTTCTACAGCTAATTTCTTGGTATAAGAATCAAGTGCTGCCTAACTTTCTTGCCTGCATAATGGAATAAACAAATTGCACCAACCACTATTATATATTTTAATTAAGTATAGATAATGTTTTTCATTTAAAATTATTTTAGGATTGTTGCAGTACATTATGGTGAACTAATCCAGCTCCGTTGCATATGGGACACGTTTTACTGAAAAAATTAACCACCAACTAATGCAGGCATAATAGGCAAAGAAAAACTTTGTTAAACAAGAAATATGATCAATATTTAAGCAGCTATTGTAGTTCAGTAGCCAAAATTGGCATAATCATTGGATTCTGGTGACATTGGACCAAAGCGCCGTTGTGCATGGGACATTTTGACAATGTTTCGCTCAGTCATTTTACAATGGATGGTGTTAACAACTTGAAACTTTTTACCTTAGTAAAAACTGCTATGCAGTTATTAAATAAACACAAACAATGCTAACTTCATCTATCTTATAAGTCATAAGTAAAACCATTCAACATTTATTCTCAGTTAAAATTGATGAGAATAACCCATGTAGATAATGTTGTCATGTGCTGGTTTTTATTATGAAGTCAGCTTTTATTGTAAATATCTGATCACTGTGAGATTCTTAACTTTTATTTTCTAAAACTTATTTCAATGTGAATTTATATAAATTTTGATCTCGCATATATAAACTAGTTGCTTCCCCCAATAGGGTATTTCTGAACCCTCGGAAACAGGCCTAACTTTGAATAGACACTGAGTGAACAAAAAAAGTATTATTTACCATTTTTGGTCCAGAGGTACTTCATAGTGTCTAAATGAATATCCAAAAGAGAAAAAACCGTTACCATATTAGCTACATCAGTTTTTTGCCCCATATTGGTGCACATGTAAAAAAATTCAAAATTTGATAAAATATCATAGAAGGCTTCATTTCTGAGCAAAGCTGATGCCATTTTTGGGTTTCCTGGGTTGAAAAACATACTTGTGTGAATTTTCAGCATCACATCGTGTTCCAAACTGAAAATATTCAAGAAAATGTAATTATTAAAATGTCGTCCGGGCGCCACTTTCCGCGATTTACGCGACACGGAAACTGCTCTAAATCGGAAACCGCTTGGAGTTGCATGCTCAAATTTTCAGGATTTCTTAGTTTTTATGATGCCCATCTGTGGTGCAAGTTACAACAAAATCTGAGGATATGGGTTTCAAAATCCAAAATTTCTGGATGATTTTACATGGAATTACCCCTTAGCAGTTATAAATTGAAATTCTTGTTGGACCTGGAAGCATCAGGCCTGATGGTATTTTAAAGAGACAGGTCGTTCATTTGGAAGCATTGATAGGTTAGAAATATCAAAAATTGAGAATAGAAGCCTTTTTTAATGCAAGATTTTTTTTATTATTTTTTTTTTTTTACTTAATCTTAAATGTTTCGGAATAAATCCATCTTCAAAGTTGACTAGTATTGTCATATTTCTTTTTAGAAAAAAAAAACTAACTGATCCCATATGTCTGTATAGATTTGAATGCAAGCTCAACATAGCAAGAATTGAATTTCAATGTTAAATTTTCAATGCCTTTTTTTTTTCAAAATTATTTGGCATTAAATTTACAAATTTATTTAAACATTATTGAATTCAAATTTCTTACAGTTTGGAGAATGGTTATTTAGCTAGTAGTTAAACAAACAAAATGTTAACATATTCTAGCGAGTTCTTCGATCCTCACCAGATGCTCCATAATCTTTTTGTTGACAGAAAACAGCTGAGTCTCTCGATGATATGTAAATAGTTGACTCAATGGATAGTGACGTCTCTATATAGTAGTAACAGTCGTGGAGATGTTGATCTTATCTTTTCTTTTTTTTTTTAAATTTTTATACTTTAATTTAATTCACCCCAAACAAGGCACATTGCCACTGAGACGCAAGGGGCTACTGTGATTAAGGGTCAGATTTAATGGGGACATCCTAAGTGATGAGTTGAGCAGTGAGATGTTTCTTTACATTACATTAAAATTTCTGCATGTCTGTACAGTCAGAGAAATAGGGAGCAGCAGGGGAATTTATGGGTGGAATAATGGAAGCAATTAAAAAAGAACAACAAATAACTCTATTATTTGCTCTAGGATTTGGTTTACTTTTTACAGTAATTTACAGTAAGTAGATCTAGATTAATTGTATCTTCCCGGCCAACTTCCATGGAGTGGTGGAAGCGTCTCGAAAACAGGCACCTGTTGACTTTGACATCAAGCACCAAAATAGAGAGAATCAGTTTCACTTTTCTGCCGCATACTTCCTCTCATGGAACAATTTCCTGACACATGTCAGCCTAATTTCTAACTTACCCTCCAGTGGAAAATTCCTTTTTCTTACTTATTTTCACGCGGACACTTCTGTTTTTGACACTATTTTTACACACTTACATCTAATAGTGGTAAATAAATTAGAAGGAAGCTAAATAATGGCAGAAATATAAAAAAAATCAGAAATATTTGCGTTTGCAAATTGATAATTTTGATCCAAAATTTGTATGTCAGGTTAATAAAGTGCATGGGTTGTGTTCAATTGGTTGGGACTGCTGTTATATATTAGTCCCACAATTCACATATATTCATTAGTCTCTGCTACATGATTCAGTAACGACACTGTAGTCTCAGCCAGTGTCTGCAACTCTCAATCACACATGGAACAAAGGACACAGTAACAATTTTACTTGAACTATATATTTCATTTGACTTAATTTTCTTCAAAGATTGCCTGATAGACTCTTCCCTTGGTTACAGTGGTAATGCTCTGCTGGTTAGTAATGACAGAAGTTCCTTTAACTTACTTCATCCACTCATAACTTTTGCAATCACATCAACACAAGCTCCTCTGTGTGCGCCAATGTTATCACCTAACAAAACTTTGGGACAACCTTGCCACATCTCCACATCTGAGTTCTCATCCATCTCCATTGTCTTACACTTCTTGCACACAAACTGGTTACCGTGTCTCGACCTACCTTTAATTCAACTGTACTTCTTGTGTACCCAATGCTCACAAGTATCACAAAAAATTGAGTTGCTCTCAACTCCCTTTCCACAAACTGTAGGAGGAGGAATTTTTTTTTTCTAAGAACTTTCCAAGACTACAACCACTGATCATCACTTTGATCTTAGTAACATTTATTCTCAGACCTTTACTTTCTATAGCATTCCTCGAAGCGTTTAACTTCCATTGTTTCACAGGCATGCACTAAACCATCAGCAATAAAGCATCCCTTTCAGACAACCCGTCTAAAACTCTTTGGGCAGTGCTTTAAAAAAATGAAAAGTAGCAGACAATATAGCTACCCTTGTAACAGTTCAGAATTGTACTAATATCCCCATATCAACCTCTTTTTTATGATCTGATTTGTCAAGTCTTTAACATTTTTGCAACAACACCTGAAGCTCCTACAGCCTTACCCCTTTTCATCTTTCTTACAGCTTCTCGTACTGTCAATAATGGTAAGAGTTTATCAGGTATGGATACGGTGTGAAACCTGGCCAATGAGGGTTGAGGATATGTGTTGCATGGAGAAAAATATGATATGATGGTTGTGTAATGTGAGTCTTAAACACAGGCTTAGATCTGATGACCTCAGATGAAGATTAAATTTTGACAATATAGGGAGATGTATGCTGAAATAAAGTGTTCTTTGTGAATGGTAAGACAAATATGAAGAAATAATTTGGATTAGAACGTCTCTGTATAGATCAACAAATATAATTATTATATATTTACAACTGATAAACAATCACTTTGTAATGAGGACGTATTTAATTGTTGCTGAGCAAAAATGTCCATTAAATCTTGTTCTGATGTCGGTTGGCTAAATACAAAGGACATAACTCTACTTTCCAAAATGCACATTATCTCAAGCAAGACAACAAAGGGCAAAGAGTTACTCCCGTTTTTGTTGTGGGCCTGTAAAGAAGCATAAGGAAAACACAAACTTGGAGTTTAGAGAAAACAATTATATTGAAAAAAAGTATAATACAACAGAGAACAAGAGTGGTTGTATGTAAATCTTGACTGCCAGTATAGAATAGTGTAGTTCCAACACCCAGAAGCATGCGCTCCCAGTATTTATGGTAAGTGGAAGAGTTCAAGTAGTCTGTATAGGTAAGGTACAATAACCCCCCCCCCCCCCCCCCCCGTCTCAAACCTTACATCCTCAGGAGTCACAGTATCATTTCCTTTTTAGCTTGACACTGTTCTGAGGCTGCTTGGGGTATCCGTTTGCCAAAATTGTTGGATCTGGTGACCATAAACTTTTTCCTTGTTGGTGTCTTCCGATAGTCATTCCCTAATTTGATTCAGGTTTCTTTTATGAAAGATCTTATGCATGACATCTTTGAGTTGCAACATAAGATTTGATATCCTTCAGTTTTTTAATTCTAGACTTCTGATTTTCGAGCACATCTTTAAACTTTGAAAAAATGTCTTCTTTGCTTCGACATTCAACTTCCAGACAAGTCACCTTATCTTTCATAATGTTGATCTCTTCTAAGACATCTGAGAGTTTCAACTTCAGCGATTCCAGCTCTGGAACCATGAGTTCACTCTTTAACCATCAACTGGTTATCCAAAGAATTTGACTTAATTTCTTTCGGTTTAGTGTTAACTATTTGCAGCATGAATTTTGTGAACTTATGTGCTTTAATTTCTGCCAACAATTTTTTTTCGTCCATTTCATACAATTTTTAATGGTTGAAGCAAATTCCTTTTTTCTTGTTTCTGACTCGGTCTTCAAATTTTTTATTTTCTGGGCAAAAATGTTGGTTGGTAAAAATATCTTTTTTGCATTCAACTTCAAGACAAGTCATCTTATCTTTCATAGTCTTTAGCTCTTCTAAGACATCTTTGAGTTGCAACTTTAGCAATTCCAGTTCTGGAACCATGAGTTCACTCTCTTTAACCTTCAACTGGTTATCTGAAGAATTTGACTTAATTTCTTTCAGTTTAGTTTCAGCATTAATTTTGTCTCCTTATGTGCTTTAATTTCTGGTGACAATTTATTTTAAGTCCATTTTATACGATTTTTAATGATTGAAACAAATCCCTTTCTTTTTTCTGACTTGGTCTTCAAATTTTTTATTTTCTGGGCAAAGATGTTGGTTGAACCGCTACATTAAGTCTGTGCCAAATAAATTGTTGGTATTTTTAAATACAAACATTTTAATTTTTTTGGTAGTTCTGTTTAACATAATGTCGGTAATAATTTCACCCTCAAATTTAATTTCTTCACCAGTAACCGTTCTGGCTATTTTGTTGCTTGTTAGCATGGTCGGTTTATCCAACCTTCTCCATTTATGCATGTTGATAATCGACATGTCTGAACCAGATTCTAATTGTAATTTTACATTTTTATTCAAGATTTTTACCTGTACATATTTTCTAATAATTCTGCTATCCTGTTCTGTTTTTGTGGATTTAACTGAGTTTTATTTCCTCTATCCGTTCTGCAATGTGAACTCTCGTGTCTAACTTTATTACAAGTTAGACAGGTTTTAAAACGGTATGGGCAATCTGTTATCCAATGGAGGTATCCACAACGGAACCAGGGACTAGGCGGTACTTTATCCTGTATTTTTATTGGGCTGGCATGTTTTTGTTGGGGCGTGCAAATAATCCCTCTTGTTGTTTTGAGTTGTTTTTGAAGAGAGTATGACTTTTTAGAAGTTCTTTCTTTTATATTACGCTGCTAAACGAAATCTTAGTTGTAAAAAGAGAAAGAGAGTATAAAACCTTTTTTTTTGTTCGACCAAAAAAAAAATCACTTGTTTTAGTACATTTTTCACGTAACCGTAGAATTTGTGGTCAGCATTTTAGTCAACAGAAAAAAAATATGGTTTTAATTTTTTTCTTTCAGCGGCAGGACTTTTCTCTTTTGGAGAAAAAAGAAAATATCACGTATTCCCTTCTTGTTAAAAATTAACATAGTGCCGGAATAGAAATAAAAATAAAAAATCACTGACTTTTTTTCGTTGAGAGAAAATAAGTCGGTCTTTCTTGCTGCACACTCACGTCATGAATAATATTTCCGCTTTGGTGCAAGATGTAACCTTGTGTCCACTTTTCTTTACCATTCCAATAATCTTTTGCTGAGACTTTTTGTCCTGGTTTGAATGTGCGACTTACTGCACCATGATGACGGTTAGACTGCTGTTCCATTTGTATATTTCTCTGGTGAGAAGTTTGTGCAGCTGGATTAATGCCATCCATTGAGAAACAAACTTTCCGGTTCAATAGCGCTTCAACCAGTGAACTACCGTTAGTAGCATTTGGGTTTGGTTTAGCTCTATAACTTTGAAGGAATATCTAGGATTTCTCTCGAGTAGTTATCTCCCCTTTGAGTTTCAAGAGTGCTCTCTTAAATGTACCCACAAAATGCTCAAGCTGTCTCTTGGATTGAGGATAAAATGGTGGTGTGCGTATATGGTTGATACTATTCTGCTTGCAAAAATCTGAAAATTTCACTGAAGTGAAAGCAGTATAATTGTCAGATTCTCTTGAACTCCAAATTTGCGTAAAATATGTTGTAATTTTGAAATTGTTTCCTCAGAGGTGATGCGGATCATCAGAAAAAACTCAGGCCATTTACTGTAAGCATTTACTAGTAGTAGAAAACATTTTCCATCAATGAGTCTTGCAAAGTTAATGTGACGACGTGACCAGGAGGAATCTGGAATAGGCCAAGAAAAAAGTTTTGCTTTTCTTGGAGCTTTTGCTGTTAACTGACATTTTGTACAGTTATGGCTCAGATCTTCTATTTGCTTGTCCATGTTTGGCCAGTAGGTATAACTACATGCTAATGCTTGCATTCGGCTAATGCCTGATGTCCAACATAATTGTTTCAATATATAATTTTGCAATTTTAATGGAACAATCGCACATTCTCCAAAAAGAATACACCCATCAACCTCAGACAATAATGATTGACACTGAAAAATGGGTTGAAAGTTTTTATCTTTACCTACTTCAGGCCATTTTATACGGCCCCTTACTTAAGGCAGTGGCCTTGAGTAAGGGGTCGGAAGCTGTAGCCTGGTGGATCATTTGCAAAATAATTGGCAGTGCTCTGATTACACAGGTAATGTTGAAATGACTGAATCCTCGTTCACTTTGGTTTGCTTATTCATGAGTCTGGATAATGCATCTGCATGTCTGATTGCACCAGTTGAACAATATCTGATGGAGAAATCATAATCTAACAGCAAAGTGGACCATATTTGCAGACGGTTAGCTGTGTAGGCTGGAATAACTTTCTTGGATCTGAAAATGTGAACAAGAAGTTTATGATCTGTGATCAAGGTGAAGTGATGTCTATTTAACATTTTATGAAATTTTTTGTGGCAAAAATTATTGCCAATGCTTCCTTCTCAATCTCACTATAGTTTCACTCGGCAGGTCTCAGTGACCTGGATTTATAAATTATTGCTTTTTGGCTGCCATCGGGGAAGCTATGTCAAATGACAACTCCAACACCATAATCAGATGCATCAAAAACAACAATGATATCCATGGATGGGTTGTATTGAGTGAAGAAAGTAAAGATTAAATCTTATTAAAGACAGACTGACACTCAGTGGATCATTTCCATGGTACATCGTTTTTAACAGATTGTTGAAGGGTGCACAAACTCAAATTTCTGGCAAAAAATGCACTATAGTGGCTAACTATGGCAAGGAAAGAGAGAGTGTAATGTTTTGATTTTTGCCGATGCCAGCCTTTTTTTTAATGGCTGAAATATTTTCTGGGTCTAGCCATCAACCATTTTTGTGAAAAATGAATCCCATTTTTACGTGAAATCCATTTTCCTAAATTCACTCAAATGTGGAAATAAAATGCTGTAGATTTTATTCATTTTGTGTAGCACCTGTAACAATGATATCATCGATGAATGCTGCTACTTCAACTGCGGGAAAGCATCAGAAAAATCAATTTTTGCAAAACAATTTTCACCATTTAATTTTGCAAAAAGATCTTCTGGCAAAGGTAACGGGTACTGATGTACATCCAAGGAATTGTTCAATCCAGTGGAATAATCAGTACATATTTTAACTCTCATATTCGTTTTTTTAACAGCAACAATGAGAGCTGCCTATGTAGAGTAATTGGTTGACTGTAGTACTCCTTCTTGCAGGCCCAACTATGTCAAATGCATCATAGGGTACCGGACGGATGGGCCTGAAAATCGGTTTGCATCAGAGTTGCCTTTGAATTAATGCAGAGTTCTAGACTCTCCCCAAGATCATTGAACATTTCTGTGAATTGTTTTTCAATACCAGAAATAGAAGGAAAATCTAAAGTGTTAAAATACACTTGAGAAGAATATCGAAAAGATTTAATTCCTCAATCTAGTCAAATTAAAGTAAATTTAAATCAAAATTATCAGAGAAATAGTAGGTTCCAGAAAATGTTGTTACTTTAAAGGACACATTGCAATTCAACTCGCTCATCAGCTGAATTGTGTTGCCTGATGCACTTCGAGCTATATGATGTATTTTGTTTCCCCAATATGTTCCCGATATTTATTATATATTTACAACATAAAAACAAATTTGTAATAAGGATATATTTAATTGTAGTCGCTGAGCGAAAACGTCCATTGAATCTTCTTATCATAATGTAGGCTGACTAAATGCAAGGAATATAACTCTGCTTTGCAGAATGCACATTATCTCAAGCAAGACAACAAATGGCAAAGAGTTACTTCCCTTTCAAATACAAAACGTTTAATCCTTATTCTTAGGTGGAAAACTGCTTCTGGAGTCTATCAGGTATGGACATGCAGTGTGAAACCTGACTAATGAGGGTTGACGATATGCGTTGCATGGAGAAAAATTATATGGTACGATGGTTGTGTAATGTGAGTCTTAAAGACAGGCTTAGATCTGATGATTTCAGATGAAGATTAAATCGGAACAGTATAGGGAGGTGTGTGCAAAACAGGGAGACTTTGTTTGTTTCGTCACGTTAAAAGAATGGATGAAAATGCTTGGGTTAATAGATGTAGAACAGTTGAGGTAGCAAGGTTCAGTTCACAGGGGAAGACCAAAGAAAACATGGGAGGAAGTGATTAGAATGAACTTGAGAGAAAGAAGGATAAATAAAGATCTTGCCAGAGATAGGTTAAGTTGGAAGTCAATTTCTGGTACTGGTACAGCTTTTGAACTGGACAAAATCCGACTAAGTTAAGGTTAGTTTAGAGTTAAGGTTTTAAAAACAAAAGTTTTTTTCCCCCGGTTCAAAAGCTGTATCAGTACCTTTTAAAAATGTTTCGAGATTTTAATGCGTTATGTTTTTCATCTTTAAGGTGCTCCATGTGAAGCTTGTCAGGAAAGTTTGGCAGAAACGAATTTAAATAACAACAGCAACAAAAGCCATTACAAAAATGAACAACATAAAAATAACGGTATGTTTTATTGTTTTATTAATATTTCATTTTTTTTTTTTTAGTTTTGGTTTTCTTTGTAAGTTTTTTTTTTAAATTAAAATTTTGGCGATTTTTTTTTTTTCTAATCCATTTTTTTTCCATCCATTTTTTCCTGTTAACAGAGAAAAAAAAGCGATGAAAAAAAATTTACAACAAATAACTTTTACTAAATGCAAGAAAATTAAATCTATCGATCTGTGTAGCTTTTCAGTTTTGGAACTTTTTTAAGTGTTTTTTTTTAAAAATTTATTCTATATTGCTATCTAGAAGGCTTGTAAAAACAACATGTCAACCACATGAGAGTGGATGGTTTGGTATAGTGCAAAGTATTTTGAAATAAAGAAGACCTTAAAAACAGTTTCAGTAAGCTAAAAATATACAGATCGGTCGAAAATTAAATATTTGACCGATTGGTGACATATTAGTTGTATTTCTGTTTCATTTTCGATTTTTCTGTTGTTGTCATGACATCGAATCTTCACATCAAGTATAGAATGGCAACCATCTTGAATATCTATTTTTCAAAGGCTTCTAGATAGCGATAAAAAATCAGAAAAAACAAACATTTGAAAAAAGCATATCGATAGATTAAATTTTCTTGCGTTTGATAAAAAGTTATTTGTTGTAAACTACACTGCACAATTGCCAAAATTAAAACAAAATATTTTTTTTTTTTATTGTAGAAGCATTTAGATTTTTAGATGTCTGTCCATCAGTGTATTAATCATAATTTTGAAATAGCATTGAAACAAAAATGAAAGTAAAAAGATTTACGAGTGACACCGAGTAGTTCCTTGGACTTTTTGCTAGGAAGAAAGTGTAGTATCTGTTCTGATGCTACACACAGTGGGTTGGTAAGCGGACATATGGATTTTTAGCAACTTCCTCAAATCATTATAAAATCTATATATTTGAATAGCTCAGAGTCTGAGGTTGCAAAATATGGGCTCATTTGTCTTCTAACTCCAATTATTTCTCAAGATATGCCCGTTTAAAGTTCGCGAATTTTGAATTTTTGCGAAATCGCAACTACAGTGATTTTTACCAAGGAGTAAATTTGGGTGCACCTAAAGAATTGCTGAAAATTTATCCCAGAAAGCCCTAAATATGTCATATAAGCCCCTTAGATAATGCCAAATGCCCTAAATTTACTTTGTTATTAAAAAAATGGGACATATGAACAAGTTTTTGACCTGTTTTTTTTTTTATTTTTCCGCAAAATTTACCATAAAAATGAGCATTTTTTCCATGAAAAAACGACAAAATTTGCTCTCGGCTGGCATATTTTAACAGAAGATTGCAAAGAAGCCCCGAGATGAAATTTCTCATGCTTCACAAATAAGAATCTAGACATAGAAAGCTATCATAATCCAATTGGATGAAAAAAATCACTCTCGGGAACCATTTTAATTCTAACATACTGAAAAAATTTGAACTTGCCCATTTTTTCGTAATTTTGGACAACCCATACTGACCGTTGAAACCATAAATTCAGATAATTCTTGTCATTCTTACTTAAATTTCATCATTCAGACCACTTTTCCTATGTTTTTTTGGGTGCAGAATTCAAATCTGGCATCAGAAAACCATGAAACTGCACTGTTTTCTGGAAAATCCTGAGTTTTACCCTTTTTTAAGCTATTTTCAGTCAAATATTGGCCGTAAACCAGAAAAATTCTTGATTTTTTTCAAAATTTATCCATTTTAATTGACAGAGAATGTTCCCTCAAGTTGAAAACAATTTACACTATCCTTTTCAACCTTAAATTCATACCCACTCTGGTGTTGTTTCCCCTACATGGAAAATAAAAATTAAAATGGAAAAATTTAATATTTCCATTTTTCTCATTTTCAATTTTTCAACATCTCACATTATGTCATAATTTTCTTTTCTTTTCTATACACAATCATAATGAATGACACCAAAATGTTTGCGTTCAGTCTGAAGAACAAATACCTTACAAAACAAAGAGGTTGCTAAAGTCGGATACTCTATCCTACGCAATGAGTCCATCCCAGATCGACACATTTCACTGGAGATTGCATCTGCCATCTACGAGAGTGGCAAAATAACCAAACAGATTTACAGAGACATTCATTTACTCTTGAAAGATGCTGGAGCTGATGTTCTTCCATCGTACGACAAACTGTTGAAATTTAAGGAGCGGAGGCCAACAGTACAAAAACTTGCAACTCCGTACAGTGGTGTGAAGTACCATTACCTCAAGTGCTTGCAACTTACGTTTGCCCAATTGTTTGCGTCACTTCAGTTGCCCGCATTCCACGAGATCCAGATGACGCTTCACGATGGCTTAGATGGCAGTGGTGGACATTCCATTTTCAACCAGAAGGGTTCCATCGACACAAACAACATCATCATGTTCATGTTCCGTATCGAGAACCTAAAGACTGTGAATGGTGAAGTGCTCTGGGAAAACCCCTCATATGCCTCCTCTTCATCTTGTCGTCCAGTGATGTTGTTGATGGGAAGAGAAACCCGTGAGGACTGTGAAGTTGTAGCAGATCTTCAGAAGGAACGACAAGGTGTTAAGTTCGCGGTGGACCATCTCAGCAAATCTATCAATGTTGAAGTTCATGCCAAAATGTCCATGATAGATGGCAAAATGTACACAACCATATCTTGTCTGGGTGGTGCGTTTTGTTGTCTCTGCACAAAGAGCAAAGAACAGTGTCATGATGTTGATTTCATATCATCAGGGTTCAAGGTCGATCGGTCCCTAGAAGATACCCTCGAGATCTGTGAGAAGGACATGCACCTGGAAGAAAACCGAAAGATGATGTTCGTAAAGGAGTCACTCAGGAACCTATCACAACAGAAGACATCAACAACATGACCCTCTCCACAATCTTCTCTGGTGTTTTGGATGGATCTTTAAAATGTGCTATCATGCCACTGCTGGTCATTTGTCTTGGTCAGAGGCAAAGTTGAATGTGTCAAATAGGGTGACTCGAGCGTTAGAATTCCTAAAACAAGCCAAAGAGGATATACAAGCCAGAGTCAAGGAAGAAACATCTATCACCTTGGAGAAAGCTAATCCAACTGGTCATGTTGGAACCTCCACAACTGGGAATATTGCTACGGTTATGTTGAACACCAACAATCGAAAACTGCTCACCAAAGGAATTGATAGCTCTGAATTGAGAGCTAAGATCGAACAACTGGTGCTGAACATGGCAGTGATTCTGACTATCATCAACTCAGATCGAAAGGTTAAGATTTATGAGTTCAGAGAATTCTGCAGAACAACAAACATCCACGTTGCTTCACTTCCATGGATCCACATCACACCTAGTGCACATGTTGTTCTGGAGCACAGTGCAGAGTTGATTGCTGAAAACGGCTGTATTGGTTTACTCAATTTCACCGAGTCAGGTATTGAAGCCAACAACAAGTTTCTTCGACAATACCAAATCAACAAAGCCAGGAAGACCAATCAGTTTGATAATTTATCAGATTGTATCAATCGATTATGGGACAAGAGTGACCCCAGTGTGAAAAAGGCCAGAGAGCGATTAAATTGCAGACACTGTAAAGGGACAGGGCACAGTATTCGTAGCTGTGAGCAGCTTGAAGCTGCGATACTTGGGTGTAACACTGAGTACAAATCTTTGTTGTGCTTTCTGACGGATGATGCATAATGTGAATCACTGTTTGTTGTTTAATTAATGTTTGAGTGATATATTTTCATTTTAAAGTGGATGTTCGAAGAGTTCTCTTCCTGTAATACTAAAAAAAGGTCTTGTTTGTTTGCTCAACCTGTTTACTTTGTGAGTTATGATAATTTGAAATTTGCCCAGAATTTAGCCCCTTCGTGTATTGGCCCAAAATGATGGTGATTGGGGCCTCAGACTCCCAAAATGGTATAATTCTGCTGAATATCAGTCTGTTTAACATCCCACTACCCTCCCTGATGCCTAACATGATGACCAACAGGTATAACAGCTAACATAGGTTAATGTCCGCTTGAACCCCCTTCTAAGCCCACTGTGCTACACTTAGTCTATTCTGTCCTCGTTCAGTGAAGAAAAATTCTTTCTAGATTAGGGCAATTTATATTTTTGTTTCAATCCAGAGTGCCCCTTTGTGGGGAGCTGGATTTTCCCCACATTAAAAACCGACTCTGTGTTTAACTTTGCCCTCTTGGGGAGGCAAGTAAATAGGAACACCAAGTAAGTACAGTTAGCAGAGTATTATAATTTTAGAACAAGTTGCCGGATCAGATTAAGAACAGCGATAGAGTAGGACATTTTAAGATGGAGTTAGATGAACATATGTATAATCGTTTAACAAAAAAAGAAGGAATTAAGAAGGCAACATTTAACCATAATCTATATATTGATATTATTACCTTTGCCAAGGAGGTTATGCTTTCGGTTAAGTTTGTTTGTGTACAACCTAGCGTCCACAGCACTTGACCAATCCTCACCAAACTTGGTCAAAATATCAGTCCTGGTCTAACTGAGAACAGATTTAATTTTGGGATATCTAGATCAAAGGTCAAGTTCACGGAAAAGATTAAAGTCACACTTTTGGCGATAACTTCTGTTCTGTTCATTGTAGAGACTCACTACTTGGCTCATATTGTAGCCAATGAAGTCCTGCATCTTATATGATCTTGACCGTGAAAAGTGTGATTACGGTCAAAATTTTGATGAAAATTTCAACTTCTGGCTTTTTCTAATTTGGTGTATCGATCTGATGCTCTTTGACAACAGTAACCACCATGCAAAATTTCAGCCTGATCAGATAAATAGTTTTTGAGTTATCAATGTTTCTGTGGCATAAGCTCAGGAATACTTCATACAATATGGAAAAGTAATGCCCAGATAAGACTTTGGCCCATCCTTGCATTATCAGGCAGAGGCATGCAGTCTCAATATTGACTTATGTTCTTGTATTCATAGTATAAATGTTTTGTTAATTGAGAAGATTGTTTAAAAATAATAGCATACTCTTTCCAGAGAACTTCGCCACATGATTGAGAACAGAATTTTCGCCTAGGGTTCAGTTGTTTTGTTGTGTCAACACACATACATGTATTTAGCAGTTTATACTGAAGTACTTGCTAAAAGCATCTTCAGACTGTATTTTTTTTACAGGGAGGTTTAACCACCCTCCCCCATACAGTGCTTGGTATTTCCAAATAGTCACAGATTATGTACTGTCCATAATTTTTGATGTTCACAAATAGTTTTGCCTGATATGTAAGTATATCAAATAGTTTTCCTGTTATTTTATTTTGAACTGCCATATTTCACTTGTGTATTAATCGAAACAACCCCCGAATATTTTTGAAAGCCAAAACAACGTGTTATTTTAAAAACAGAAAAAACATTTATTTATTTTAAAGTAAGTAAGGATTAAGTCATAGAGTGAATGCGGTATTTTGGTGAGAGTGTAGAGTAAGTCCAAGGTATTTTGGACAAAAGGTATGACTATCGACACCACAAACAAAGATTTGTTGCCAAAATTGTATGACCATCGCCCTCTCCTCCCTTTTCCCTCCAAAACGATTAGGGCTTCATGCCTGAGTTAATGTATTTCATTCTTGTAAACACGGGACAATTTCAGTCTTGTAAACACGGGACAAAAACTTTTGCATTTATTCATGAAATAGATAATACTTTGGTGATTTCGATACAAATTTATTTATCTTTAAAATAAGAAGTAAATGGATAGAAAAAAGAATTCAATTCGCTTGGGCGATGATGCTGGGCTCTTTAAAAACAATAATAAAAAAAATAAAACGTAGGGAGAGGGAATGAGGGGAGGGAGCATCATTATCATTGTAGTCATCAACAACAAAAACTGGAAGTTATTTTTGAATTTCAAAATAGTCATTTTGAATATTAGACGTTCATTAAATCGTTGTAATTAATACAGGGTGATTCATAAGTCACTTAGCTATTTATTTTTGAAATTCTAAAGTTAAAAAATATGGTAATACAAAACAGAAAGTTTATTCAACAAATTCATTTATGGGAGTTTAAAATTACAGCAAATTTTCAAAATTTCCACCTTCGTTCTGCATGCATAGCTCCATTTTTTTTGCAAGGAATTTACGACTCTTTGTAGCATATTTGATTGATTAATTTTAACAAACTCGGCAGTGATTTTTGATTTGAGGTCGTCATTGCCTTTCAACAAGTGTGGGAGATTCATCAAATTTGGCCATATGAATAACAATAAAAATTCGCTCTTCAATTGTAAATGACATACTGCCTGAAAAAAAAAGCACATATGATGATTTACACAAATTTAAATAAATAAAAATAAATATATATAGAAACAAATATATAAACGAACAAATTTAAAATAACAAATAGCAGTAATTAGAGAGTAAGATAACAATTATCAAAAGTTCATAGTATGTTTGTGCTTCATATGGTAATCATTTTAAATAGCTAAGTGACTTATGAATCACTCTCTATTACTACTACTACTAATATTAATATGAAGAAAAGTATTAGATTTATGTAAGGAAATGTAAGGAAAGTGGAGTACAAAAATAGAAATGAATTGTGCAGAATATTAATTTATTTGAGAGTGTTTATAAAATTATTATTCAAATGAAGCATCTTCATCAGTGTGTTTTGGCATTTTTCTGTTGGGTATATATAGTGTGTTTAAAAATATATAAATGTAAAGTTTAATTAAATAAGCTTAACGTGTTTTGATATGAATATAGTCGGAATAAAAATAAAACTTTGACATTTATCTATTTAGATATTGTTTTAAAACTATTTTTAATATTGGCTTCACAAGAATAGTTTAAAATACTTTGTCCATTATCTAAATGAATAAACGTGAAAGTTATTCTCATTTCTCGCACAGACGGTAAAATCAAAATGCCATATTTCCAATTAATTCAACTTATTTATTAAACGCACCATCTTTTTTATATACCGTTTATAAAGATGTGATATCAGATTCGCAGGGTTAACTAATTTGCATATTGGTTTTGTAAAAGTTAATTTTATTAATTAAGTATTATTTGGTATTGTTTTTGAAGTCAATGATTTTTAAAATTTTAATATAACAAATGTTCTGTTTCACAATATTGTTTTATTTTCTGGACAAATATTTAGCATTTGTGTTCAAACGTTTTCTAACGTCGTTCAAATGTTTCAAACATCGGTCGCTCTCAAGAAAAAGCGACCGACTCGAATTTTGTAAATTGCCAATGAAAAGACAAATTTGTTTCTTCTATTTTTTCTTTTCTTTAGGTCACATTTAAAAGGTAAATAAATGTTTTGGAAATTACCAAATTGTTAACGTTTCGTGTTTGAAAAGTTTATTATTTTAAACTAGCAGGGCTACCCGGTATTGCCCAGGGGAATAGTAATTTATTTTTATCAATAATAATTGATGTCCTACTGTTGTCACACGCGAGGTAATTCTTAATGTATAGACTGAAAACAACTAATCAAAGTGAAAATTACCCCCCACCCCCCAAAAAAAAACAACAACAACAACAAAAAAATAAAAATAAAAAAACATACGAGTTACATCTGACTAAAAAAAGAAATACCCATGTAAAGTTTTAAAAAAAACGCGAGATAAATTTTACTTACAAAAATAAACTAATCTCATCTCGACGTATTATGTTATTGTTTTTTATTATTGTTTGAAGCAATAGTTTTGTCGATAGTAAAAGAGTAAATGAGATGCTGAGAACAGATACTACACTTTGAATTATTTATTTGCACAAAATATAAAAATTTAAATTACGAACAAATTAGGCACAAGACGATCAAAAGTGTGGGGAAAAGGCAGGGGGTCGTTGGTCATCCTTGTTCAACAGTTATAAAAATGTCTATCTTACTCTTAACTAGAATAATCTCAGTCACTACAATACCACATTTACTTTTGGGAGACATCCTACTTCAAATATTTTCAAATTGTTGAAAAAACTTTTTTTTTCATAAATACATTTATTTACAGAAATTCATTGAATTAAAATGGGGAGTGGGATCTTAGGGAAAGGACCAAGAAACTATACAAAAATATGTGTTTATAACTCGGCATTTATAAATGCATGACCCCCTAAAGAAACTGGTTTAATCTATTATTATATTATCTTTTAATAGGGGTAAGTTAGTGTAGTATCGGTTCTGTTGTTATAGGACCGTCCTCCCAGGAATTACCCCCTCCGTTTTTAATCCTTCCATGTCTTACATCCTCCTGTGATGTAGAGTTAATGTAGTATCTGTTCTTTTGTCATGAGATCATCTTCCCAGGGGCTACCTTCTTTTTTGGGGGGTGGGGGCAGATGGTAGTGTAGTATCTTTTCTGTTGCCATGATACTATATTCACAGGCATTACCTTCTGCTTTTATGGGGAGATCCTCCCAGGTATTACCTCCTCTATTTTGGAATGGGTACTGTAGTACCTGTACTGTTGTCATGATACCATTCTACCAGAAATTACCTCCTCCTTTGAGTATTAGTGTAGTATATGTTCGTTAATACCTCCTCTTTTGGGGTTCAGTGTATGTAGTTCGTTCATCATGATTTCATCCTCCCAGCCTAGCAAAACTATGTGACTGGAGGGAGCATATATTTGCTAGTAAATACACATAGTGGAAAAAAAATTTAACATTTAAAGTTTAACATAATTGAAATCATTTCAAAATCTTAATAATAACGTATCCAATAAAGAATATGATGACTCTAACGAAATATTAAGTAAACAGTTCAGCTGGACTATTACTTTGTCTACAATTTTATCCATACGTTTTGCTTTGAACTTGCACATAGTTGGTGGAAGTAAAATAACGGAGACAGATTTACACATGTAACCGTTTGTCGCTGAACTACTTCTATACGAGAAGTCATGATGATCAAGAAGGCTTCCCTTATGCCAAAAATGTGAAGTACTACATAGTGGATTGAAAAATATAGAAGTTGAATATATATTAAAAAAAAAAAAGAAGAAATCTAAAAGGTAAATGATGTTTGTTTCTTCTTTTTGTTTCTGATTCTAGATCCATGCTGTAAGCAAGAATGTACAGACAATGATGGATTTGGTAAAACGTCCGCTGATGTTCCCCCGCATCCAAAGACTAATCCTGGTGATGATGACGACGATGACTTTGTTGATTTGGATAAACGACAAAACAAACCGGTAGATATTTTTTCCCTCACAGGAATTTTTATTACTATTTGGCCATCCAGAAAGTTCTGAGCATTTTTGAAAGATAAAAATAAAACTAATTTCATCATTATCATATTCCGTTTAACGTCTGTTTTACATGCTGGCATGTGTTGGGCAACTTCTAGAAATTGACTTCCAAACAAACCTATCGCTGGCCAGGTCTTTATTTATCCCTCTTTCCCTCAAGTCCATGTTTTTCTTGACCTTCCCTTGCGAACTGACCCTGCTACCTCAACTATTCTACATCTACTAACCCAAGCATTCTTATCCATTCTTTCATCATCATATTTGGTTTAACATCTGTTTTACATGCTGGCATGTGTTGGATGGCTTTTAGAAAAATAATTTCCGAAGTAAACTATCTCTAGCCAGGTCTTTATTTATGCCTCTTTCCCTCAAGTCCATTCCGTGCTTATTTTTATTGACGCTTAAGTGAAATATGGCAGTTCAAAATGAAATAACAGGAAAACTTATGAATATACTGACTTATCAGTGAAAAATATTAGTGTACACCATAAATTACGGAAAATAAGCAAGTAGAATTTTAATTAAAAAAATAAAATTAATTTACTATTCGGAGTTTGTGAACTCCGAATGACAAGCCAGTGTGTCGTCTTTATTTTAGAAGAAAAGAGATAATCTTCTACAACACGCTGGTTTGATGCGAATGTCGTTCAGAGTTTGTTGACTCCGAATAGTAAATTAATTTTATTTTTTATTCAAATTTCACTCACTTATTTTCCGTATTTTTTGGTGCACACTAATATTTTTCTCTGATAAGTAAGTATATTCATAAGTTTTCCTGTTATTTTATTTTAACTGCAATATTTCACTTGAGCATCAATAAGCATCGCCCATTCTTATCACTTCCTCCCATGTTTTTCTTGGCCTTCCCCTGCGAACTGACCCTGCCACCTCAACTATTCTACATCTACTAACCCAAGCATTCTTATCCCTTCTTTCATCATCATATTTGGTTTAACATCTGTTTTACATGCTGGCATGTGTTGGATGACTTTTAGAAATTGACTTCCAAACTAACTTATCTCTGGACAGATCTTTATTTATTCCTCTGTCTCTGAAATCCAACCTTATTACTTCTTCCCATAATTACTTTGGCCTTCCCAAGCCAACTGACCCTGCTACCTCAACTGTTCTACATCTTCTGACCCAAGCTCTCTCATCCATTCTGTCAATGTGACCAAACCACCTAAGTCTCCTGTTCTGCACAAATCTCCCTATGTTGCCCAGATCTAATCTTCCTTTGAGGTCATCAGATTTTAACCTGTCTTTAAGAGTTACATTACACATCCATCATATCATTTCTCTCCATGCAACACATGTCCTCCATTTACGATTCCCAAGAACGACCCTCGTTTATGGGACGATACATAACAAAGAGATTGAAGCTAATTGAATCAGATTATAAATATGGAAATAATTAATCAGAGATACTCCCAACTTTTTGTAAGATATAAAATTCAACGAAAATATTTTTCTGTATAACATAAATAACATCAAAATAAATTTGCAAATAAAATAGGTGACAAAACAAGGTGGAAGGAAACCAGGAAGGGGTTCCTCCTCCAGGAGTGATAAAAAAAAAAACCCTAATAATGATGATGATGATGATTGCATATGAACAAAAAAAATCATCTAAAAACAAAATGGAGACTGTAGCACGAAAAAAAATTAATAAAAACTGCTGATTTTAGCACCTGAAGAAAACATTCTCCGTCACCTCGACAGTCTTTAAACTGTCACCAAGATCTTTTCAGTCTGAGAATAATTAAAGCAAATTTGATTTTAATTGATGAGAAAATTAAACAATCCTTATGAAATATATAGCACAACAATGAAACTTAATGAAAACAGTGGAAAGTTGTTTGAGAAGGATTGAATAATGCAGGTATGTATGTGATATATTATCAACAGATTGATGTGAATAGCATTTGCCAATGATTATTTGTAATCCGTAGTGTATAGCTTTCTCTGCTTGACGCCTTCCTATTTAGCCAGTAACTCTTCAAAAGGGAACTCTGACCTTTTGGGACTCAAGTTGATCCTAAAAAGCTGTTCTTAGTATCCCGATGGCAGCCTGTTCCAGTGAGGGGTGAGAATGAGGTTCTGAGTAGGAAATCCTCATTCACAGCCAGCTGTATGTACAGTCAAGGTGATGGCTAGTTGAGCAAGGATGAAGAGGTTAAAGAAGCTGATATTTTGTTCCCAACGTCCAAAGTTTCCACATACTGTTTCTGAGGTAGTGCTGTGCTTTGACAATTTTCTTCATCAGATCCCACTCATCATGAGTGAACAGCATTGAGGAGAAGCTGCATACTCATCTCATGATCCCCCCCCGATCCTCAACCCATTTGATGATTAGCTCGTATCATCATCATCATCATCATCATCATCATCATCATCATCATCATCATCATCATCATCATCATCATCATCATCCTATTCGATTTAATATTCATTTTACATGCTGGCATACATCAGATGGTTTTTAGAAATTGACTTCTAAATTAACCTATCTCTGGTCGGGTTTTTATTTATTCCTCTTTCTCTCAAATCCATCCTTATCACTTCCTCCCATGTTTTCCTCGGTCTTCCCCTGCCAACTTATCCTGCTACCTCAACTGTTCTACATCTACTAACCTAAATACTCTCATCTATTCTTTAAATGTGACCAAACCAACTAAGTCTCGTGTTCTGCTCACCTCACTATACTGTCTCGATTTAATTTTCCTCTGAGATCATCTAAGCCTGTCCTTAAGACTCACATTACACATCCATTGTAAATAATAATTTGAAGAAAGAAGAATAATATTGAGCGATCGGGTTTGAAACGGAGTAAATAGAGTAAAAGGCAACTGAAAAAGATTGGTGAATATAAGAAACAAAGATGCATGTGCACATTACATTACTTGGATTAAGTGAGAGAGGGGGGAAGTAATGCAAGCATAGAGTATCACACTGTCTGCCTCTTTCTCTCTGTCTTAACATCACCGGGCAGAGAGAGAGAATGGGGGGGGGAGGTTGGCGAGGAGGTGTTGGCCATAGCTGATTGTATTAGCTGCTCATTTGTTTTCCTTCTTTTTCCTTCTGCTTGCCAGGGGGGCCTGCCTTAATAGAACAGTAGTAGGTATACTGAGATGACCAGAACGCAGAAATTAGGAACTCATGATTTCTGGAAAATCTATAATAATAGTATGGTGAATAATGGGCAATTCACAATTCCCCTGCTATCCAAACACCATAAAGTCGCCTGCACGGCAATTGATAATGCTGAACTTCTTGCCCAATGGTTCGCATTGAACTCCACCTTGGACTTCACAAACCACTCCCTCCCAAATTTCCCACTGCGGACTGAAACCATGCTCGATGATCTGGTCACCAGCCTTCCCATGTTCGGGATATCATAAAAAATTTTGATACTTCCAAAGCATGTGGGCCTGATCTTATACCTGCTATAGCAATATACAAATGCTCTGCTGAGCTGGCCCCTGTCTTCTCCAAATTCTACAACAAATGCATTACCGAATATTGCTTCCCTGATAGCTGGAAAATTACCTCTGTGATACCAGTCTTTAAGAATTCTGGTGAAAGAATTGACCCTCAAAATAATCGTTCTTCCACTCTTCGCTAGAATCTTTTAATCATTAATCAATCTAGCGATAGTCCGCCACCTCATTAATGCTTAACTTCTTTCTGACCAACAATATGGATTTAGGCAAGTCTATTCTAATATGGATACCCTAACCGTCATTTCTGAACGCATATACCATACACTGGACAAGACTGGTGAATCTAGGGCGGTAGCGCTTAATATATCCAAAGCCTTTGACAAGGTCCGGCATGATGGTCTTCTCATGAAAATTAATTTGTACGGTATTACTGGACGAATATTTAATATAATCAGATCCTTCTTAACCAAAAGAAAGATCCAGGTTGTCCTTGATGGCTGTAATTCTAAACACCATGACATTAGTGCGGATGTGCCCCAGGGATCGATCCTTGGACCTTTATTTTTCCTGATTTTCATAAACGTCCTTCCTGATGCAATTGTGTCTGAGATGTGTATATTTGCTGATGACACCACACTTTATTCTCGACATGTGGGAAAAACGAACACATATATTCGAGCAATGGCTGAATTCTTAGAAAATAACCTCCAGTCTATAGTGGAGTAGGGACGTAAATGGATGGTAACATTTAATGCTACTAAGACAAAGCTCCTTTCCTTTAACAATTATAATAAACCTTTTCAACAACCGATTGCTATGCTTAATAGCACCCTACCTGAGAGTCCAACGTTGAAACTCCTTGGCCTAACATTCTGAGGTAAAATAAATTGGAACAAATCCATAGAAGACATTGCCATGGCTGCTGCAAGGAAGGTGGGCTCCCTCTACTGTATTAGAAAACTTCTCACACCTGCCAGTATCCTATATCTCTACAAAGCCACTATTTGCCCATGCATGGAGTATTGTTATCACATCTGGGATCGTGTATCAACCATTAGCGTCTCCCTCTTAGACAGTGTTAAAAAAAGAGCGTCTAATCTAATAGGTCCCATACTATCTACCAAGCTCCAGCCCCCATCCCATCGCCACAATGTTGCATTTCTGTACTTGTTTTACAAGTACTTCAATGGAATGTGTTCTGATGAACTTGCTGCACTGGTGTCCCCTCGACGTAAATACCCCCGACCAACCCGATAATCAGCAAAATCCCACCCCTTCACTGTATAGATGCCAGAAGGCTTTCTATTCTAATAGCTAGAACTGCTAGCCTTTGGAATTATCTCCCTGCTCCCTGTTTACCTGACTGTATCAACATACAGAAATTTAAATGTAATGTGAACAGACATCTTGCTGCACAACTCCCCACTTAGGATGCCCCTGTAAGTATAGCTCCTAATTCACAGTAGGCCCTTACATCTCAGTGGCAATGTGCCCCCTTGTTTGGGATGAATTTAAGTAAGCAAAACAAAAAAGTCTTTTGAATCCAGTTAAAAAATAAAATACAAGAAAAAGAAAAACCGGATTAGCACTGTTATTTTGCTAAAGGGGCCAAGAAAGCTTTTTTTTTCTGAAACAAGTTTAAAACCCATCTCGTTTTTACATTGAAATAGATTACGCCAATCCTTATCACAAAATTAAATTGCTCGTTTACAAAGAAAGGGATGGGTTGGGTTGGTTAAATTGACTGTCTTTACATTTTTGAAGGAGAATAAAAAAAGCAGAAAAAAAGTCTACTTCGCCATTAGCAGAAAACCCACATCCCTGACAAATTTGCAGTGTGCATTGCAATGTATCCTTTTTATGAAAAATTCGACTTGCATCCCTGGGACGCATGGATAAGATTTTACTGCGTCGTTTTAGATTTTTATGCGTCCCTGATGCAGGACCCATAGTTATCAGCGTCTGTTACAACAGAATTATCGGACATAAACCTGCTTTATGGAGGAAATCCAGTTTCCAGCAAAACAGAACATTTAAAATATCGTAACTTGCTGATTCGTACGCATCCGATATAAGGTCCGAGTCGAAAAAACATCTGAAGAAGGGATTTACCCTGAAATATTATGATATACAGACCCCACCATCACATCTGCACTGATATATTCTTTTTCGGCATTTCTTCAGATGGGCACATATTTTTTGTAATATTCATTATTTTGGTGGTCAACAGGAACAAAATTAGGAGAGAGAGGCGTCAAAATTTAGAGCGTTTTTTTTTCAATCGATCCTTGGTATGAAATGATACTTGTGATATATATATATATATATATATATATATATATATATATATATATATATATATATAAAGAGAGAGAGAGAGAGAGAGGTGAGGGTTGAAAGAGAGAGAGAGGTGAGGGTTGATAAAGAGAGAGAGAGGTGAGGGTTGATAAAGAGAGAGAGGTGAGGGTTGATAAAGAGAGAGAGAGGTGAGGGTTGATAAAGAGAGAGAGAGAAAGAGGTGAGGGTTGATAAAGAGAGAGAGAGAGAGAAAGAGGTGAGGGTTGATAAAGAGAGAGAGAGAAGAAGGAGGGAGAAGAGAGAGGGAGAAGAGAGAGGGAAGGGTAAAGGATAGAGAGAGAGAGAGGAGATAGATAGAGAGAGAGAGAGGGGGGTTTTACAAGAAAGATGTGACACTCTTTAACCTTTCTAGTTTTTAGTAGTATAGTTTTGACTTCATACTATTGTACTGTCTCTTAATGCTCAATTCAAATCTTATTTATAGAGGGAGATCCTCTAAGGCATTACTCTATCCTATGAGGTGTAGTGTACTATCTTTTAATGTCATTTAATACCAAAACCCAATTTATGGTATAACAATCCTTTTTAAGCCATTTAATGCCAAAACACATTTTTTAGTGTAGTATCTATTCTGTTGTCATGCTACAATCCTCCCAGGCATTACTTCCTCATTTTGAGGGGGAGGAGGTAACAGTATAAAAAAGAAATTATTTCAAATGTAAATAAATAATAAGTTTAAACAAAACCAAAAAAATAAATGAACTTATTTTCACTTGTACCTTCGTCTCTTCTTGTTTTCAGTCCTGCTTTTATCTGACACATTTGCACATTGTATAAATTGTCTCTATAAATTTTTCTATTCATTAAAAAAAAAATGTTCATTTACTTGAATAGAAATCAACAAAACGTGGCCGTCCTTATATAAGCATAGCCTATGAAACGTCAGACCAACATCCGAGTACCAGTACAAGTAAAAACACTTCGGATTTAAGCCCGAAGAAAGAATCGATGTGTACTGCTACAAAGAAGGCCTGTACGTGTCATTGCAATGAAAATGAAGAAGGAAAATCTCCCAAAAAAAGGTAAATATGATTTTCCTTTCTTTCATTTCTTAACTCGACACTGAATCACACAGGATTCAGAGATTTCTGTATATCTTTTCTTTACTTATTTTAATCCCAAACAAGACAACTGAAGCCTAAGGAGCTACTGTGATTAGGGCCAGATTAATAGTGGTGCAGCCTGGGTGGGGAGTTGGGCAGGAAGTGTTTGCTCACATTACATTTAAATTTATGCATGTTGTTATGGTCAGGGAAAACGGAGCGGGGAGGGAATTTTAAAGGCAAGCAATCTGAGGAAAGAAACTATTAGAGTAGAAAATCTTCCATCATCTAGCAACCTCTGCAGTGAAGGGGTGGAATTTTGCTGCTAGTAGGGTGGGTTGGGGGTACTTTTGTTGAGAGGGGATACAGGTGCACTAAGTTCATCTAAGATCATTCCGTTGAAGTACTTGTAAAACAAGCACAGAGATGCAACACTGCGCCGATGTGACAGGGGCTGGAGCTTGGCAGACAGTGTGGGACCTATAAGGTTAGAAATTCTATTTTGCACCCTGTCCAAGAGGAAGAGACTAGTGGTTGATGCACCAGCCCAGATATAGTAACAATACTCCATGCATGGCGAATGGTGGCTTTATAGAAATATAGAATACTAGCAGATGTGAGATGTTTTCTTGTCCAGTAGTGGGGGTCTACTTTCTTTACAGCAGATTTGGCAGCATCTTCTATGTATTTATTATGATAATTGTTGTGGAGTGACAAACATCCCTCACTACCAGAATGAACTAAGTCTGAAAAAGACTATAAATAGAGTTTATTTGTTATTTATTCATCATCATCATCATCATCATCATCATCATATTCGGTTTAACATCTATTTTACATACTGGCATGTGTTGAAGAACAGCTTTAAGAAATTGATTTCCAACTTAACCTATCCCAAGCCAGGTTTTTATTTATTCCTCTTTCTCTCAAGTCCATTCTTATCACTTCCTCCCAGGTTTTCCTTAGCCTTCCCATGTGGGCTGACCCTGCTACTTCAACTGTTCTATATCTTCTAACCCAAACTTGATGTAAGGAGCTAGAAAGAACGAAATATGATTATTGCAAAGACAGGAGATGCCTATTGACCATAATCATGAAAAGACCAAGGCTATAAGTAGAAGGAAAACAGTCAGCAGGAAGAGAGTTCCACAAGAAGAGTTGCACAAGCCTGCAGTTCTTGGAAAGAAGCTACTGGAATAGGAAACTGTATTATAATGAGGTATCTGAACAGTGAATTGATGAAGACCACTAGACCAATAAGTCAAACAAGCTGTAACAAAGGAAGCAGGGAATAGATCAGACAATTCTGAAGATCACATGCCATAATAATATTTATAGAAAAAACTGAAACTAACAACATCATATCTGTGAGAGAGAGGGTGCAGAGAAGAAAGGGTGGGGCCAATCAAATTACAGATACGTTTCTGCACCTTATCAAGAACCCTCAAATGGGACAGATTCACCAGCCCAAATATGACAACAGTGCTCCATACATGGTCTGATAGTAGATTTGTAGAGATAGAGAATAACCTCAGGTGTGAGAAAATGTTTGAAGCAATCGAGAGAATCGACTTTACAAGAAGCAGAAAGAGCAATGGATCTAATGTATGAACTCCAAGAAAGATTCGATAAGAAAGAAAGACCAAGAAGTTTTAGAGTCGATTTCTCCTCAATAACAGAGCCATCCATGAGAATCTCAGGAAGAAAAGATACACGCCTACAATTGAAAGGCATGAACTGAGTCTTTACAGGATTAAAAAAAGAACGAAAGATGATTATTGCAAAGACAGGAGATGCCTATTGACCTTAGTCTTGAAAAGACCAAGGCTATAGGTAAGAGGAAAACAGTCACCAGGGAGAGAGTTCCACAAGTCTGCAATTCTTGAAAAGAAGCTACTGGAATAGGAAGCTGCATTATAACAAGGTATCAAAACAGTGAATTGATGAAGACCACTAGTCCAACGAATCAAACAAGCTGGAACAAAGGAAGCAGGGAATAAATCAGACAATTTTAAAGAACCAGGGATGTGAGTTCTCCGCTATTTAGCGAAATTCTGCTTTTTTTTAATCCAGAAAAATGGGATTCTCGCTTAAATCGCTAGACCCTCTCATCGATGTTAGTTCTCAGCTTTTTGATCGAAATCTGCTGGGGTTTTTAAATAAGAAAAAGCAGATTTTCCCTCTTTTGACAGTTCTCTCTAAAAACTGAAAATGTTAATGTTTTGTTGAAGACTAAAACTTCAAGCAATTCATGATGGGATAGGGGAGTTAGATGACTTTTGTTTATTCAAAGAATGACTTCCTGTTCCTCCCCCTCCCACATACGTGCTCGGTGTCTTTCTCTTAATTTTGACTTTCTTAGTTGAAATTGATTGGCATTGTTCAGGAAAAAAGTTGTTTTTTGTATTTCCCACTCTCTTCACACACACACAGGGAGCCATGGCCCCCATGTTGGGAAATTCATCTTGATTTCAGCTTTTTTTGCCATTGGCTACTCACATCCCTGAGAACACCTACCATAATAGTACTTATAGAAAAGACTGAGACTAGCAACATCACGTCTCTGCAGAGAATAAGAAAAGGTGGGGCACACCAAATTACAGCTACACTTCTAAACCTTATCAGGAACCCTCAAATTGGACAGAGATTCACCAGTCCAAATATGACAACAATACTTACAAAATTATCTTCACAAAATGTCCTTTCATTAATAGTTCTTTCTTCTAGGGTACCCACAATCTTTTTTGGGAGTCGTACACACAAGCAGTTGAAACAAGTCATCAAAGAATTAAAACAGTCAGCTTATAAGAATGTAAGGTAAGTAAAATCTTATTCGAATTATTTGTATTTTTATGACATGTGTAAAATATATATATATATATATTCCCGAAACAGTTTTTCATGGTAAACAACTGATGATCCCTTAAAATAGTGTTAGAAACTAACTAATATAATAACTGTAAAAAATAAATTGACTTACATGAGTGATTTTCCACTGGAAGACTTGAAACTATAAGTTTTTTTTTTATATATTTTTTATTTTTTTATTTATTTTTTTATTTTTTATATAGTTTTAATGGTTGAGAAACTTCCGAGACTATATATATATATATATAATTGTAATCATGTTGGAACGTCAGTTCTTGTAAGATCACCAATGTTAGCCATTTTAAGCCTGGTCAGTGCTTAAACGGTTGACCAATTGGGAATATCAAGTGATGTATGTAAATCTCAATCCTAGTTGCCTTGCAAGCTGAATCAAGATGCGAGTGATAGAAAATTATGAAGACAGCCAATGAAGAAGTCTAACCATATTACAGTGAGCTATGGGTCTCCTTTGGTGAAAAATGAAGTTATTCAAATGGAAAATCCATAGATAGAAGTCTCAGTATTTAAAAAAACCCAAAAAACAATCAGGTCAATATTTCTATGCATTAACAAAATATTACAATTTTAAGTTACGGAAAGTCATCAAACGTTTCCAAAATCTTTCCAAATTTAGAAATTTGGAAATCTTATGAAACTCACATTATTTCCAAAATTACCATAAAAAAGGATTTTTGAGCCTTGTGAATTTTTTTATGAGTCATTATCATTCTATCAACCTCAAATACATCGTCTAACACTATTTTCTCAGTTTTCATACTGTTTTTATAGTTTTGAAGACAAAGTTTTGTTACAATTTGATTAAAAATGCCTATTTTGGCATAAAGTTTGCCTAGAAAAATCACATTTAGCGCTAAATATCTCCCAAACAGCTGTAGTCTTCATACCAAACCATAGTATTTTCTAAAAGATAATTTTATATGCTTTTCAAATCAAATTAGTATGTGGATTAGCCAGGTTTTCAAGCTATCAACTGACTTAATGACAGTGGACATGAATTAATTTATGGGTACCTTAAAATCCTGAAGTGGTTTATGATCATGATATGTATAAATTCTAAAGCTTTTTATTAGTCCAAATGAATCAACGGCTATGCTCGAAATCTAAAAGAAGACATTGCATTGTACATTGCAATGGTGCAATATTGTGTATACATCTCTATTTAAAGTTAGGTATGTGTATATGTTTATATATTTGTATGTATAAGATTCACTCCTAAACTAATTAACTGATCATTATGAATTTTGGAATACAGTTGCTAGATGTAAGGGGTCATAATGCGGTCTATATTTAATTTAATTTTATGTAAACAAGATGGAAGCCCTTTGTGGAAATTCAGATACCTCTGATTTTTGTGAAAATATTAATAATTAACTGGACCTGTCCCCTGGCGTTGCACGGGAGAAATAGAAAAGAATGAATTAAAATTTGTCAACATCCGACCGAATACAAATAGGTCACACCAGACAATGTTAATGTTTCCAATAATTGTCGGTTTGGAACGGTTGAAGGGTGAAAGGTGGAAGAAAGGAAGGAAGAAAAGAAGGAGAGGTGGTTGTAAGAATCTTCCTGCCCATATCATGGTACGGTTATGTTGTAAGAATTTATCTTGTGGATTAAACACCCGCTCTAGCTATGGTAATGGGCACTTTTCAAATTAAAGAGGCCTACAGAGCTCTATTAAATCCAATTTACCCCTTGTTATCTTTGTATAGAAATTCCATTTTTTTGTGAGAAAAGAAAGAAGAAAAAAGAAAAATGAGTATGCCTCCTGAGCTCTACTGAAACATACAAATATAATTAAAGAGGCCTGCAGAGCACTAATAAATGTAGGTTAGAAGAGAAATGATAATATTCATAATAGCTAATGTACTATATATTAAATTAATTTCTTTGCAAATTACTTCATAATAATCTTGAATTTAAAATATCCGGCCAATAATCCCCCCCTCCCTCGTAAGCAAAAGTTTAACAATGTAAAAAAAAAATTTTTTTTTAAATTCTGTGAAACGAATGGATCAAACCACCTCTCAGTCTTGGATCTATGATGCTGACATGTCGGCCACGAACGCAAGTAGAAAATCTAAGTAAAATTAGGTCATCTAAACGAAGCCAGCCGATAGCTGGTATGTGTTTTATTGTACGATACTCTGAAAGGCGATCAAATCTAGAGTCCATCAGTCGCATGTTTTGGGTCATTTCTATACCAAGAAATCAATGTTTTTTTTTCCAATATTTTGAGATTATGTATGTGAAAAGTGTAGGATTCAGGAAATGTCACTTTTATGGGACTGTCGAGTATCTTGACGTATATGGACCTAATTCGCTGAAGAAATTGTAGTCGCCATGTTGAATGATGAAACACTGTAATGAACTATGTTCGTTAATTGCATTCTCTAAAAACCGGAATGAGTATAAATGCATACGTAATAAGTAGAAGTAACGTAATTCAATATTCTCGAAAATCAACGGAATTAGCGGGAGCGTCCATTAAATGTGTGCGTAATGTTTTGTATTATGTAGTAAATTAATAGCAGACAAATAGTAAATACTAACGGACACTTTTTTGAAAAGTAGACATTGTTTATTACTTCCCGATGTCGATGAGGAGAGTGTCAGTACTGAAGTGTTAGAGGGAAAAGTTTTTGCTACCACCTATATGGAATATGTTTTGAGGAAGCTCGAAGATGGTGGGCTAAAAGTAATATTTAGTGTTAGCTGAAGAAAAATAATAACAAATTTACTAAAACACGCTTGAGTGAATAAGCATAATTTAGTGGTGAGTTTAGTAGCCTGTGATGCATGTAGTTATTTTCCTATTCTTCAAAAGGCTGCAAGGGAAAAATTGTCTTAACTTTATATGTTAGATAGGTATTAGACATCAATTAATAAATATTCTCCAAATTTTAGTTTTTCTGGAGTATTTTAAAGGTTTTTTAGGGGGCACAATATGTGAATAACTTATTTGAAAATTCAAATATTTCAGGTTTGTATTGAATTTGATCCATAGTTATTAGACACCAATTAAGCAAGATTTCCTGAATTTCAATTTCTTCTTAAGACCACTTTTTGTTTCAGCCTTAAATTTTAGACATTTTCTAGAATGTTATGAATTTTGATCAAATTTAGAATAAGGATTCTAGACATAAGATTTAGTATCATTATATTTTGATTTTAATTTTCATAAATGAAAGTAAAAGTGGTGCAAAACTTTTCTGTTCGGGAAATTAATTTTACCGACCATGGGAGAGTATTCTTCCCATATATATATATATATATATATATATATATATATATATATATATATATATATATAAATTGTTTGATTAAAATTTCGGAGTTGTCGATCTTTTTGTAAGAAATGTTTGTCTGGTTTTTGAATTATATTTTGTTGTTGGCTTTAAATTCTATTCTAGCAAATATGAAATGCTTATTTTCTAATAGAATGAATGTTCTTGCGAGCAGAGACCATATGTGCATTCACCCACGCATAAAGAAAATGGCATCCATAACGGAAGGGTGTAAAGATTTACTTGAAGTAAGTGGTTGATTTTATTCAATAAATATGTGATACGATGGAATATCGCCCTCCTCCCAACTAGATCACTGGGAGAGATTAGCTAGGAATCTATGAATGACAAAAATACATTAAAAAAAGTTTTAAATTGACAGGTCCATTGAACTCCACAGACCAGCGATACCATTACAATTAGCCTGAAGGTCAAGATAGAGAACTCAGAAAGATGTTGGAAAAAAACAGAAGTCTTTCAGCTTCAGTGGGGGTAGTAGAGATAAGAGAGAAAGTGAAGAGAAATAAAAGGAGAAACCAGAAAAGGAAGTAGATGAGGAGGTTATGTATGGCCTGGAAAAACAAAGTAAGGAAAAACGGAGGCAGTTGGACTGAGGCGGTGAACGGTGACAGAGCTTGACTGAGAATGGTCGCAGCGAGAGACGACAGAGTCAGTCTTAGCTGAGAGTCTGAAGTTGAGAGATGGCAGATTTAGTTTGGATGGAGAGACACTAGCGACAAAACCCTAATGACACACGCACCTGTGGCCAACAAGTCATGAATGGGTTTTGTGCTCCGACAAGTGACAACACTAGACTCTAGACATTGAAGATGAAGAACAACGACAAAACATGCATTTGAGGTAAGGCGATCAGTCGTGGTGTGGGCTTTGTTGCACAAATACATAATTCAACATTTGACAAAATATGAATATTAGATTTAAATTTAAAAATTCATGTAAACATTTATTTTGTTGCCGTACTATTCTAAATAATCTTTTCCAGCTGTCAAATTTTAAAAAATCATATATTCAGAAGATCAGGAAGTTTTATCAGATATCCTGTGCTGACTTGGCAGGTCAAGAGCAGGCTCGAAGCGTTCAATTGAATAATGGTAATGGAGAGGCGTTTTTACAGCTACATCAATTTATGATGATCCCTGGTGATCGGTTGGAGAAGACCGGCATATTGTGTACGTTTGTGTATAACTATGCCGTGCCCCCGCACCGACCGTTGTACCCCAAATGTATGTGCTGTGGTCTTTCTGTTTTTCATCTTCTTATTCTGGCCAAGTTGATTCTAGTATTGCCGATCACCGAGAACAAAGCCCAGTTTACAAATTGCATACATAGTAAAAAACAACTCAGACACAGATATAGAGATTGTATACAAGATGTTGCACACGGGTGCATGTGTGTCGTTAGGATCCCATCGTTATTGTCTACATGTGAGTTCAATTCTCATCTCTCAAGTCTGGGACCGCTGTTCATGGCGTCACTTCATCTGTATAACACAATGGATCTGTTGCTTTCATATTGTCATCTATTTCCTAGCTGTGGGAGTGGGACGCTCTATACACTTGCGATGGTTTATTTCATCTAGTTTTATCTAACGCTTAATCCCTTTACTTTTGGTAAGAAAAATGCTATGGTTAAAAAAAAGTGAATGTTTGGTCTCGGTTCTTTTAACTCCACAAAAAGAATAATGATGATAATTTTGTTTACAAGAGGTGTAATGGTCTTCAAGGAAGATTGATCCCTATCGAAGATTATCTCTGTGGAGAATGTGCTTCTACTGCTCATCCAATTGAAGGCAGGCCTTGTACTAAGTTCTCTGTAGATAGTCTGCAGAAATTGGAAGTTGTGGACTCATCTTGCTAGACCAGGTGATATAATCTGTGCTGGTGGGGTGTGGGAATTAAGTTTGATCTCGCATGTGCAGAGTTTTGTGAACTTCTTTCCATTTAAATCTTCATTCACTTTCACTTGTTATTAGGGATCAAGTTTACAACAGCTATGTTTTATTTTGAAAGGTTTCAAATGACACTTGGTTTCTCGGCACTTGTGCATAAAAAGGCGGTTGTGAAATATGGCAGTTAAAAATTAAATGACAGCAAAACTTTATGACGTACTTACTTGGTATTGAAAAATATTACCACACACTGAAAATTACGGAAAATGATTGAGTATTTTTATTTATGAAATTCAACTATGCATCATAGTCCAAAGAAGTCTGCTATTATCAGATTTTCGTCTTAGCTAATGACTCAAGACAAACTGATTGTCTTCCCTTGACATCAACAGTGTAAAATCGCTAAATTAATTTTATTTTTTATTAAAATTTTACTTCATCATTTTCCATAATTTTCGGTGTACGGTAATATTTTTCAATACCAAGTAAGTACTTCATAAAGTTTTGCTGTCATTTTATTTTTAACTGACATATTTCACAGGTGCCTTTTTATGCACAAGTGCTGGTTTCTCTGCTAAATGACAGACCTGCAATCAAAAGGACTGTCACTTCCAACCGAACATAAAACAATAGACAAGTCCACTTAAATTCCTGACTACTCAGAGCCCGACCGAAACTAAACACTCCTCCCGACAAGCAAGGTCCATGGTCTGCCCTCCTCTCTGTTTACTCAGAATATATATAAACATCACTGTCATTTGGGGTAGGCCACACAGTAAGCCCACTTGAAAATTATCGGTTATTTAATCTATGGACAAAAAAATTGACTGACCAAAGAGTCTATTATCTGGAATGGACATTAATTCTGTAGGATTTCAAGTGGTCTGCTTTCTCAACATTGATCTCCCATCTTATAATGCTGAGTGTTTAGCAAGGGAGTATCAAGTACAATTTTTTGAGTGTTTGGTATGACTCGACCGAAGATTGAACCCCAGTCTCCTGACCCAGTAGTGAACTGTCACCATTATGCCAAATAGGCTTTTACAAACATTTTATTGGAATTTTCTTTAAATCATAGAAAATTATACAATTGGATTTTGTTTTAATTATCTCCAATAATTTATTGATTTGTCAGCCTTTTTTTGAAAAATTTTCCAACACTTTTTTTTAATGTTCACTATTTCTTTCTTTTTTTTTCTTTATCTTTTCCAGAATGATTTTTGCCGTTTCAACCACAATTCGAAGACGTTCGGTACACAGAAAAATCTGAAAAATGCAGGCCTTACGGAAGCCTGGGACGTTGAAGATCTAGTGAAAGTTTGCAGTAAAAAATCAGTATGATTCATAGTTTTCAAATTAATCTTTTCATGCGTTTAACAACTACTGGCTTGGAGCAAAGTGTAGTATCTGTTTTGATACTACATTTAATCTTTTCTGTCCTTGGTCAGTGAACCGAAATCCTTCTAGATTAAGGCAATTTTAATTTTTGTCCCATTCCAGAGTGTCCTTTATTGGTGAGCTGGATTTTCCTCACATAAAAAATCGACCTTGTGTCTAACTCTACCCTCGTGGGGAAGCAAGTAAGTATGTACTACTATTATTCCTACTAGTCCCAAATTCGCCAGACTCATGGGGATGTTCCTAAGATGAGTGTAGTATGAGCTATCACTACTTCTGGTAGATTTGTTGAAAAGTTCTTCCTAGTCCACATGGCGATGTTGTTAGTCCATCATTTCTTCCCCATCACTCTGTTCCTTGAGGGATCATCTTCGAGTGCCTTTCGAATCTTGTTACGTGCTGGTACCAGCCCAGCTTCTCCTCTTTTTCACTGCGGTCAGCAGATTTTCATAGTGATTCGCATGTTACTCGATGGTGTTTACTGTTTCAACTTCTTCTTTGATAGCAGGGAGTTTTATATTCCGTTGATAGAAATATCAGAAAACACCTTCTTCAATATATCTTACATTTGCTGCATTTGAACATGTGGGTCTTGTTAATTTTTTCCTTTTCCTTCAATACATTTACTGCATTCTGAACAAAAAAGACCTGGATTCCTTCTGGCAGAGTAATTCCAAATTTCCGTAATTTTTTATACAAAAATTCATATCGACTAAAAATTCATTTATATTAACTCCGGACGCCCTTTTGTAGGAATAAAACTCCTAAAATGACATATATGCCATCGTGTTTTCATCTTATAAGTAAATTTTGTCCAATTTGTCTATAATTATATTCAATCCATTTGCTCTACCGATATCTGTGATTGCCAAATGTCGAACACATTCTCTTATATTTTATGGTAGTGACAAAAATATTGCTTCCATTCAGCATATAACTCTTTATTTAGCAAAATAGTTGGGTGTTTTGTAAAATAAGCCATCTTTCTTTTAAATGTATTTCAGTGTTTGCTGAACAAGCTAATTTCTCATCATACGAAAGAAGACAGCTTTTGCTACCAATTTTAGTTTGCTTGTTACATAAATCAAGTCATACACACATCTATTTGTCCAAACCACCATCTTTGTTTTCTCAGCCAAATAACCAACAACAAGCAAGAGAGATAACTCTAAAAAACTTATCACAAAGGAATAGAACTATTATATCTCAATGCAAGGGAGATAACTTAATGATATAATGTGGTTAGAAGTTATAATAACAAAAATAACCAGAGTGTAAAGTCTTTAAAAGAGGATGGTTTATTACAACATATATCTTGTATGAAACAATAGCACTACCGGTAATCCAATAGGATTAACCTATTACACTCAAATACCGTCGAATACAGTCCACCATACATACTACTGTCCGTAGTATATATATACTACAGACTAGTACACTTATCAGCCTTAAATGGGATTCAGGTATCCCATCACAACACTTAACATTGTAGAATTCCTCATTGGTAATACAGGCTCTGCAGGAGATGACAAGTATTTTCCTGAAATATCTCATTTTCACTGTTGCCTGTATTCTTCCTCTGTAGTTGAGCTGTCAGAGTCCATGGCTCGTATAAAGAAAAATGAAGAGTGTTTTAGTTTCTACAAATGGCCTTCAGTTTTCGTTGGTTCATCTTTTACTTTATCCAACCCTGTTCCTTCTTCCCCTGCACTTTTGCTTGGAGGCTCATGTTGGAGTACCCGTCTGGTCTTGTAACATACCTGCAACATCACAGTTTCCTCTTCATCACTACGGTCAGAAGATGGTCGTAGTAAGTCACACATTACTCGATGGTGTTGCGGACTTCATCATTGGTAATGCATCCTCTGTAAGAGACTCTAAGAATTTTATCTGAATCATTTCATTTCCACTACTGCTTCCTGTATTCTTCCTCCACAGCTCTGCTGTCATGGGTCAAGGTCCATGGCTCACATGAATAAAGGAAAATGGAGACTTTGAGTGTGTGGAGCAGCTTCAGTTTTGTCTCTCCAAACAAAATGTATTACCAGTGAAGAAGTCCACAAAACCATCAAGCAGATTATATACAGATAAATTATACACAGATAAATATAATTAAAATCTTACAAAAACACCCGAATGGAGTGATGAGGGTTGCAAACAGGTCATTTGCCACCAGCACCTCTGGATAAGGTCTTCTAATTGAGAGCAAGGAGTTGGGAAGGTGCGATCTTTCAATATAGGCGTTGCAGACTTCCTCATTGGTAATGCAGTCTCTGTAGGAGACGACAAGTATCTTCCTGAAATGTCTCCTGTCCACTGCTGCCTGTATTCTTTCTCTGTAGTTCATCTGTCAAGATCCATGGCTCGTATACATAAAAAAATGAAGCTGTTTTCGGTTCCACAAATGAGCTTCAGTTTTGCCAATGCTGTTACTGTTAATGCTGCTTTTGTTAAGATTGTGATCATCTTAGATCTCCCCCCCCCCCCCTCACTGCACTGATGATGGTCATTTTTTTTTTATATTCACCCCAAAGAAGGCATATTGCTACTGGGATATATAGTGAGGAGTTGGGCAGCAAGGTGTTTGTTCACATTACATTTAAATTTCTCCATGTTCGTATAGTGGGGGAAACAGGGAGGGAATTCCAAAGGCAAGCAGTCCGAGGAAAGAAGCTATTAGAGTAGAAAATCTTCCTGCATCTAGGGACCTCTACAGTGAAGAGGTAGGATTTTGTTGCTAGTTAGGCGGGCCGGAAATCTTTTCGTTAAGGGGGCTGGCATTTTTTCACTTTTTGAAGGCGATAACAAGTAAACAGCCTGGAAAAATATCTGCAAGCAAAAAAAAAAAAATTCCCCCCCAAAACAACATAATTTAGACTTTAGATGGGGATCAATTTCCTATATATATTTAACATAGAATGATCATCTACTTCCTGACCAGCAATGGTTAATTATGACTTTGTTGTTTTTAATTAAAAAAGTTTTATTTAAAAAAAATAACTTCTTTCTTTCACTGTTTATTTATTCTGAATTCTTAAAAACATGAAAAAAACAACAAAAAAAACACAGGGATGCAAAAGTCTCAGGAGTAGTGATAAAAGTGTTCCGAGTTTTCCTGGAATTCCGGGATTTCAGATTTTAGCATATGGGACATTCCATCCCATATCATCCAACCATGACCCCTGACCCCCTTTTCGCATAAAATTTAGAGCAAAACTAAGATAAATCTGCAATTTCAGTAAGATTGGAATAGAGAAATCCAATTTTTAAGACATATGAAATTTGTTCAGAAATAAGAAATTTAGGCATTGTGACTAATATGGACCCTGGCCGTTTTAGGAAATCTTAATTTTTGAAGTTAAAAACTATTCATTTAGACTGCAAGTTTTTGAGGGCGAAGAATCCAAAAATCCTTGTTAGGAAATGAGAAAATGAAGAGAAACATCATATTTAACCCGTTTGTGTATCGTCGCAGCACTTTTCAAAAGACAGTTTGGACCAACAATCCAGAGCCTGAAAGTTGATAACTATGATGCTTTACAGGAAATATCTTTTAGATTTTTAAATGACATAGCATAAAACTTTTATAAAATCCAAAAACATCTCTTGTCATTTGTTGTATTCTGACAATATTTATCCTTGAAGTTGGACATCTTTCGAAAGATTTAGCCGTAAAAATAAGAAAATCGAGGGATGTACAGTTAACACTAAGATGGTTTCTTTGAGCCCAGAAACAATTTACTCACTAATTGACAGTGCAAAATATCGAATATAGACTGAAGAAGTGCATAGCTATCATTTATTAGTTCAATCTTGGCCTAATCATCACAAATTGCCAGGAGAAATTCGAAGTTTTTATCAGTTGCATCGTGAAATATAAGTAAAATATTTACTCACTAATTGACAGTGCAAACTATCGAATATAGGCTGAAGAAGTGCATAGCTATCATTTATTAGTTCAATCTTGGCCTAATCATCACAAATTGCCAGGAGAAATTCGAAGTTTTTATCAGTTGCATCGTGAAATATAAGTAAAATATTTACTCACTAATTGACAGTGCAAAATATCGAATATAGGCTGAAGAAGTGCATAGCTATCATTTATTAGTTCAATCTTGGCCTAATCATCACAAATTGCCAGGAGAAATTCGAAGTTTTTATCAGTTGCATCGTGAAATATAAGTAAAATATTTACTCACTAATTGACAGTGCAAAATATCGAATATAGGCTGAAGAAGTGCATAGCTATCATTTATTAGTTCAATCTTGGCCTAATCATCACAAATTGCCAGGAGAAATTCGAAGTTTTTATCAGTTGCATCGTGAAATATAAGTAAAATATTTATCAAAAACGTTTTCTCAAAGTATTTTCGTTATAGTAGAACCACATGCAACCACCTAGTTACTGCTCTGCTAATAAAATTCTCTGTTCTTCTTTATTGTAGATTTCAGCTTGTCCTTATTTTGTCACCCGGTCACTCATCACACGGTCCGATATCGTTTTTTGTCCATACAACTATTTCATCGACCCCATCATTCGACACATTGTAAGTATCGGAAAATATTTCTTTCTTTTGTAAATGGTCTCCTTGTTTATCTAATATATTTTTTAAGTAACCATACAACTCGATCAACTACTCACTGACCAAGGAAAACATGGGAGGAAATGATAAAAATGAACTTAAGAGAAAGAGGGATAAATAAAGACCTGGCCAGAGATAGATTCCTTTTAAAGTTAATTTTTAAAAGCCATCCAACACATGCTTGCATGTAAAATAGACATTAAATCAAATATGACGATGAAAAAATGGATGTGAGTGCTTGAGTTAGGAGATTTAAAACAGTTGAGGTGGCAGGAAAACATGGAAGGAAGTGGCTTTTAAAGAAATAGGGATAAATATAGACTTGGCCAGAGATAGGTTAATTTGGAAGACATTAAACCTAATATGATGATGATTCATTGTGCTTCGTCAAAAACTTGATATTGGTGGCATTGAAAACCTGGTCATCACCCAATCTCAGGTGAGGGACATCATAAAAAAACCTTGACACCTCCAAAGCTGATCTTATACCTGTAATAGTAATAAAAAAATGTTTTGCTGAACTGGCTCCTGTCCTCTACAAACTACAACAAATGCCTTGCTGAATTTTGCTTCCCTGATAGCTGGAAAATTGCCTCTGTGGTACCAGTCTTCAAGAATTCTGAATATAGAACTAGTCCCCAAATCTACAGCCCAATCAGTCTACTCCCGATCCTTGCTAAAATCTTTGAATCCTTAATCAATCTAGCGATAGTCCGTCACCTTGTTAATGCTAAACTTTTTTCTGATCATCAGTACGGATTTAGACAAGCACGATTTACTGTGGATATCCTAACGGTCATCTCTGAACGCATATATCATACACGGGACAAGGCAGGTGGAGCTAGGGCAGTAGCGCTTGATATATCCAAAGCCCTTGATAAGGTCTGGCATAAAGGGCTTCTCCTAAAAATTCACTCATTTGGTATTACTGGACAAATATTTAATATAATTAAATCCTTACGAACCAAAAGAAAGATCTAAGTTGTCCTCGATGGCCGTTCATCTAAGCAACATGACATAAATGTAGGTGTACCCCAGGGATCCATCCTTGGAACTCTACTGTTCCTCATTTTCATAAAAGACTTCCCTGATGTCATTGAGATTGAGATAGGTATATTTGCTGACGACACCATGCTCTACTCTCATCATGTGGGTAATACAGACGCGTACATATCCGAGGCAATGGCTGAATTCTTAGAAAATGACCTCCAGGCTGTAATGGATTGGGGTCATGAATGAATGGTAACGTTTAATGCTGCAAAGATACAGCTTCTTTCCTTCAATAACTACAAGAAACCTCTTCAACCACCGATTGTCATGACAAATAACACCCTACCTGAGAGTTCAACATTCAAACTCATCGGCCTATCATTCACAGGTAACATGAGTGTGAATAAATACATTGAAGACATTGCCAAGGCTGCTGCAAAGAAAGTGGGCTCCCTCTACCGTGCTAGAAAACTTCTCACACCTGACATTATCCTATATCTTTACAAAGCCACCATCCACCCATGCATAGAGTATTGTTGTCACATTTGGACTGGTGCATCATCCACTAGTCTCTCCCTCATAGACAAGGTCCAAACAAGAGTCGCCAACTTAAAAGGTCCCTCACTATCCACCAAGCTCACTGTTCCATTGCCGCAATGTTGCATCCTTGTGCCTGTTTTACAAGTACTTCAATGGATTGTGCTCAGATGAACTTGCTGCACTAGTGCCCCCTCTACATAAATTCAGTAGACCAAACCAGACAATCAGCCAAATCCCATCCATTCACTGTGGAGGTCTCCAGATGCCGAAGAGCCTTCTACTCTAATAGCTTCTTTCCTCGAGCTGCCGGCCTTTGAAACTTGCTCTCTGCTCCCTGTTTCCCCAACTGTACTGACATGCAGAAATTTAAAACTAATGTAAACAGACATCTCGCTACACAGCTTCCAACTTAGGATGACCCCCCCCCCCAAAAAAAAAAATCTACACCCTATTTCTTAGTAGCCCCTTATGTCTACAGTAGCGGCCTGCCATGTTTGGGGTGAACTATGTTAAAAAAAGTTTTTTTTTAAATTATGGATCCCGTACGAGCTTGGCGTCTCGAGTGATTTGGCCATGTATAGCATGCCACATCTTACATCAACTCCATAACATGCCTGGATATCCCAAGCACTAGGGAGCTTTGTAGTCCGAGGAAGACCTGGATTGAGTACATAAGAAGTGATTTGACTGCATGAAGCATATCTACACTTTGGATCACACTGCATGGAAAAAGCAAGTGTGAGACATTGTTTGGTGTTGCCCACTCCAGAGTTCAGGACACTCGCAGCACCTTAGCTACCAAAACATGATGATGATGATGATGATGGTGGTGGCGGTGGTGGTGGTGGAGAAGAAGAAGAAGAAGAAGAAGAAGAAATAGTGTGAATCAAAGATTTTTAAATATAAATTATTTGGTTTTGCTGCATTCGTGAAGGTGACGATGCCAAGGACTATAGTATATTCTCCTCAGAAAGCTTCAGCACATTTGTGGATTAGCAGGTTATACTGAAGTGCTTGCTCAAGGCATCTTCAGGGCTGTATTGTTTTTGCAGGGAGGTTTTGCCGTTCTCCGATATACAGCATCTAATATTCCCAAATGGTCACCCACCTGGTACTCACCAGGCTTAACTTTGCTGATCTAACAAGAACTGGTGTGTCAACGTGACATCACGTGGCACTAATAAGCCTAGGCCATTTGTAATGTTCGATGAGGGAATCCTTTATGACCCCACCACATGGCCCTTTTCGTCGACAGAAACTGCTTTTCGGCGTATTGGAATATTGAAAAGAGTTAGTGACATTGTGATACTGTCCCCCTCCTTCCAGAGCCAAGACCCCGGACAATGTGAGGAAATGATTCACCAAGGTGCACAAAAGTGATTTGAAAAGTGGGATAAGTAGTTAGCTGAGAGGGTGAGTGCGGAAGTGGTCAATTCTATTGATCAGGGTGGGGGCGGTGACTAAGACAAAAGACTGGACATAGAATTTCTGGGCATAAACTAATATATTTAGAAGTCAAGGTTGTTTGAGACAGTTTGCGGCAGTTTTGCAGCTCGTGGAGATGGGAACAGATCGTGGTAGACGTGAGGTAACAGGCAGAGCTTTAGCAGATGATGAGATGAACTGAGCAACCAAACAACAATGATGGCCCCGACAGACAAATTATCTCAGTTAGGTCTTAGCTGATATAAGGGAACTTAACTAAGATGTGGATGCTATCGCTTGATGGTCTTTTTCTTGTATTCTATTTTCTCCAATAATATTAATAAAATCTGTGATGATGGAAAATCTTTTGATATTTCGGGAGAAAATCTCTCCTTCTCAAAAAAGAAAAACAAAAGTTCTATCTATCACAAGGAAAAAGGAGGATTTCCATTTAAATCTGATTTTTTTGGTCCCCCCGTGTGTCCGTCCGTCCGGATTTTTCTCCGCAACCATCCATTGAATTTCTCTGAAATTTTGCATGAAGTTGTAACTTTAGTCAGGTTAGAAAGTGACATTCTCCGATTTTTGAAAAAAAATCTGGTTAGCCCCCCAGGGGGTCAAAAGGCCCCGAAATCACAAAAAATGACATTTTTTGCCCCATAACTTTTCATCCATCCATTCAATTTCTCTGAAACTTGGCCAAAATATGGAGGCAATTGTTCCTAATAGAAAATAAGTATCGCTGACCTTGGAAAAAATCTGGTTCGCGCCCCCAGGGGGGGTCAAAAGCTCCCTAAAATGGCAAAAAATGACCCTTTCCTCCCATAACGTTTGATCCATCCATTCAATTTTTCTGAAACTTGGCCAAAATGTAGAGGCAATTGTTCTGGATATAAAATGAGCATCCTTGACCTCAGAAAAATTCTGGTTCTCACCCCCAGGGGGTCAAAGGGGGGTCAAAAATGCTCCAAATTGCCCAAATTTATTGCATTTTACACTCGCCACATCGAGTCACATACAGAGGGGGACCACGCATGCGCGGCTTGTTATTTCTGTCTTTTCTTGATTTTATTTCTCTTTCTCGCTTTATCTTTCTTTCAAGAAAGTAGTGGGTGGGGGATTTGCAGGAGGCCGTGACTCTCCAGGTTAGGAAATTCATCTTCATTTCAGATTTTTTTGCCATTAACCACTTACATTCCTGGTATTGTTAAGCCTTGATTTTGCTTATTTTATTTCATTTCACCAGGTTGGAATTGAACTTTCGAAGAACATAGTGGTTGTGGATGAGGCTCACAATATTGAGTCTTCGTGCAGAGAGTCAACAAGTTTTTCAATTACCAAAACTGCATTCATGAATTTAAGAGATGAAATAAAAAAATTATGTAAGTAACTTTTTATTTTTATTATTCAGATTCTTACAGGTGATCTCATTTTCTTTTTTTCGTATTCGGTTGTTATACCGTGGATTGCCTTCTGATGGTCAGTGGTGACTGGCCACTGTTTTAAGGAGATAACTGTAAAAAATGAATCCTAGAATTTGTATTATTCGAACTATTATTCTTATCTTGGATTTTATTCTCACAACATTTCAGTCGATGTAACCTCCGGCTTCCTTCAGGTCTGTCTTCTCGAACTCAGGAATCTTTATGCCGAACTCGGAATTTCAGACTGAATCATTTATGTAGATTGCCATAACTGAGTAGACGTCTTTAGTATTGTCTGTACTGAGGATTGAACCTTCAACCTCCAGGACTGATTATTACTTAGCAACTTTATTTGTTGTGTCACGGGTCCCTGTGGACAATTCTAGCATTAAACCTATTCTTGTTTTAGATGTGTAGTGTGTAACTACATATTACTACTTATAGTTTTAAGCTCCCAAAATTCATACTAGAATTGTCCACATGAACCCTTGGTGCTTAAAATGTTAAGTATTAATCAGTTCTAAGTGACAGTCTTCTGGAGGTTGAAGGTTCAATCCTCAGTAAAGGCGATACTAAGAATATAATTAAGAATTACTTAAGACTTTTACCAGGTTATGGCTGATAGTTTGAAATTTTGTACAGATCCCCAAGTTCAAGATAACCTGAGGTCGACAAGACGCATCTGAAGAAGGCCAAAATATTGTGAGAATAACATCCAAGATGAGAACAGTAGTCTGAATAATACAAATTATCAATCCTCATCTAAAAAATTTGAATCATAGAAGTTTGATTTTAACAGCTAACTCCTAAAATAAGAGAATGATTGAGTCACAAAATTGACCATCTCCTTATTGAAATAATTGCATAATTCGACAAAATGTAAAATAATAACTAATTATCATCATCATCATCATCATCATCATCATCATCATCATCATCATCATCATCATCATCAACATCAACCGGTTTATTTGTTGAATCAGGCCACAATTAATCCTCTGATGAGGGTGGGGCCTGATTGTCTAGTCTCGAAATCTAAGTCTTCCTCTCCACTCCTGTCTTTGGCAAGGCTTGATGGAATCCATAGGCCCTGAAGATTCACGCATCCTGGGATCTACGAAGCCGAAGACATTACCAGCAGCATTAGTGCTACTGGCACTGCCTTTCTTTTTTCCTGCTGTATTTCGACTAGACATTGTATTTAAGACTTTTACCAGAAGAATTTTAAAAATAGCAAATTAAAAAATTTCTGGAACCAAACTGAAAAGTGAGGTTCGTGAAGAAAAAATACAGTATTTCTACAGAATTTGAACAAAACAAAATCGATTTTTGGCGAAGCAGATTTCTGGAACTAGCCAGAAAAAAGCAAAGCGTTTTATCAAATTGGAAGCTGCATAAGATATTCCTGACAGACAAAAAAATAAAGACAACGTTAAACGTAAAAGGATGAAACCCAAAATGGTTTATTTTTATTTTTAACCCTAACCTATGTACTAATTGACTGTTTGTTGATGACAGTCATTAAACACATTTAAAATTACATACTTCACAAGTTTATTATAATCATCAGATGTTTAAACAAGGAATAGAATAAAATATGAGAATGACCTTTAATCCATGGATTTTCAAAGAATTACTCTTATCCTCAGAATGAAAAAAACAATAATTTCCTAATTATTGGAAAGTATTAATTTGAAAAATTTACAACAGAATTTTAAATTATGCTTAAAGCAAATATAGTCAAAAAAATGTTTCAATAATGAGGAGAAAGTCATTGTAGTAGTGAATGTATCAGTACAATTATTGAAAAACTCCGATTAGAGTGTCTAATGAAAAGTAATGGATTCCAATAAAATTTAGGAGCGATTCATGAAAATGTATTAAAGATCATTCTCATATTTTATGTTACTTTTTTTCATTATTTTTTTCATTATTTAAATATTTCCTATATTTATATATTACCCCCAGGCTATAACGCCTTGACTGGAAATATGTACGATTTTCATCACCTAAATGTTTAATGAATTTTTTATGTAATTGTTTTTATTGGTGATTGCAGCGTTTGTGGCAATAAAAACAAGTACATAAAAAATACATTAAATTTTTAAGTGATAAAAATCGTACATATTTCCAGGCAAGGCGTCATATTATTTCTTAATTTAACAAAAACACTGATATCTGTATCTCTTAGTTCTAAATAATGATACATACAATTTGAGTGCAGAATCAGAAAGAGCATACAATTTTACATAAGAATGTCAAATTCTATCAGAATTGCTCCCAGAAACGGTGAAGAAATTGATGAATTTCTTGTTGTGAATTGGTTCAGTATTTATAATAATTTTTCCATATAATAATGTCAATTTTGAACCCTGAATTTCAGAGCTTAAAATTCTCATAACTTTTGGGCCACTAGGGATATTTACATAATTTAAACAGTTTTGAACTCCATTTATTTAGCTCTTTATAACTACCGTGATTAAATAACGATAATCTAAAATAAAAAAAAAATCAACTGGGAATGCTAAGTGACTATCCTTTTTACTTTTTCATTTCTTTTTATTCAGTTATTTTCAAAAGAAATTTGACCGAATACAATGTTTTATTGAATTTGGTAAGTATGTCTTTTTTTAATTATATGATAATCACTAATTAAAAAAAATTCTTGATAATATTTTCATGTTAAAAGCCGAGTTCATCAACGATTGTTTCTCCAGGGCTTTTTTCCTATATATTTTAGTCACATAAAATACATATTAAAATATTTCTTGGTTTCGGGATTGGGTTATGTTTTTTAATAAATCCATTTTAATTGTTCTAATTAGCCATAATTTGCAATTTAATCACCAAGTCACCCATCTCTTATTTTATACAGTATCTATCACTCTTGCTACCGTGTCTCTCTCTCTCTTTGTTTCTGTTTATTAACAGTCAATAAAATTAACTATAAAACTGAAGAGTAAAATAGTCCATTGTAAACAATAGAAAGTATCACCATAAGTACTAATACTATTTAACCTGTAGTTGGAGAGAAAAAGAGAGATAAAGAGAGAGGGGAAGATATAGCGAGCAGAAAGAGACTAATTTTGAATTTTGTCATTGTATTTAAAAAGTTTAACTGGCTTTTCAAACTCACTTTTTCCTGTTTTGGAATTTTTGAGATGAGGGTTGTATTATTTGTATTATTCGGATTACTGCTCTCATCTTGGATGTTATTCACACAACATTTCGGTCGATGTAACCTCCGACCTACTTCAGGGGATAGCTTGATCTCATGCCATGACCGGGTAGAAGTCCTAAGTAATTCGTAATTGTATTCTGAGTATTGCCTGTACTGACGATTAAATCTTTAACCTCTAGAAGACTGTCAAGGGTCCTTGCAATGATGGAATGAGAACAAGCTACTCCTGTGGATTAAATAAAGGGTTCTGTTCGAAATTTCGTACAGATTAGACGCACCTGAAGAAGGTTGGAGGTTACATTGGCTGAAACGGGAGAATAACAACCAAGATGAAAACAGTAGTTTGAATAATCTAAATAATACAGAAAAAAACTAATTTTTGATTTTGTCTTTTCATTTAAAAAAATTTAACTGACTTTGCAAATTTACTTTTAAAATTTTTTTGATTCAAACAATTTAATCTAAGCTCAATGGGTGACCGAACGGTTTGCATTTTTCTAGTTACGCATTTTTCTAGTTACGCATATCGTTAACGTTTGGTAACTGGGTTCCTTCAGGTAAAGAGGCCGATAAAGAAATTAGAATCAGAGATCAGGTGTACTTGATTTATCTTCTTAATTACTTTGGGATCTTCTTGAATTGTTTGTTTGCAGCGTTTTATTTCTAATTTTTATTAACAGGGCACACCAATGCCAATCATGATTCTGGATGTCTCTTGATATGTTATTTTTTTTACTTATCCTATAATTGATGTAGTATATAGTCTTCAACTCACTCGATTTCCTCTAAATCATCTGTGATATTTTTTTAATACTGATGAGTCGCCACTTATCAAGACAAAAAGCTATGCAAGGATAAGCGTTGATGAGATTGACAGATTGTCAGTTGAAAGATGATGAATATTATGAGAGGACCACTAATAATGAATGAAATGTTCAAAATTTGATTGCTTATGAGGACGGTTTATTGACATTGGATTTGAAGATGACGATGTTGTAGCCCACAGGAAAGCAATCTCATGATAACACATTCCACAAATGAGAAGTTCTTGAAAAGAAACTCTGTTGATGGAAATTCTGTTTGATTTTAGACATATAGAGGAAGAAAGGAAAGTTATTTGTAGTGATGGTAGAAAGATGAGTTCTTGCTGTGAATGTCTTGCAGGGAGGAATCAAAGATTGGAGCTTACTCGAGCACCTTCCATGAAAATAAATATAGAGTAGAGAAAGACTAGAAACGTCTCTTCTGTTAGAAAAGGTGCTTAAATAACAGAAAAGATAATCCCCCACTAGATTTCGAAATCAATTTTGTACTTTGTCAAAGCAAGAAACAGTGCTCTGAGTAGCACCTCCCTGAGATCTGACATATTTGGCACAAGGCCTTTCAATTTCTACAGTTATTTATTGCTTGTTGGGCTTCCCGTCTGTGGAACACATTGCCACGGGACTGCTTCTCCACAGACTACAACTTGGTTGTTTTCAAAGATTCCTATGAAGAATTGTCCCCCACAAGTATTCAAACTTGATCTTAACAATCATTCCATCTCATTAACCCTTTTGGCATCTGGCTTTTATTAATGGTGACCATTTAAAGAAAAAGAAATCTCATGTCAATTGTGAATGAAAAGTACCGAGATACCGCACACAAATATCTGTAAGATAAACAAATAAAACCACTCAGCGCTTTACAGTGGCAGATGAAGGGCAATCCTCCCTTAAGGTTTGCACCATAGTATTATGGATTTCTGATGCTTTTCAGATAAAGATACTTGATGACAGCCCAAAGAAATAGATCATAAAGGAAATTAGACAAGTAATGGAGTGCTATTACAAAAGCCCCCCCCCCCCAAGAGACTCCTTTGCACATATAGAACATAATCCCAAAGTTATGCCATCGATTTTCTAAACACCCTGTAAATAAGATGAGGTCTTATGAAAATCTTGTTAACATTTTCTTTCAGGCTGAACAGCTTATTTTTTTAATCGACACTTATTCAAATTGTCTTGACCAAAACGACTTTAACCATTCTTCTAAAATCTGGTCGGGCTTTGATATTGTTGCTCAATTGGACAAAGTCGGAATCGGTTCAACGGGATACGCTGTTATACTCGTAAGTACAGCTTTTACTGATTTTTATCATCTTTTTACTATTTTAAGAATATTATAAATTTCTTGTTAAGTAAATATTTTATTTATAAAAAGGTGGGGGTGCAGTTTGCTTGAAGCATTGTGCGTAGTGTGTAAGAAGTTTGGTTATTTGAAAGCAGTGGAAATGCGATATTAGGTTGACGACACCGTTCGATAGAAAATCATCCGAGACAAAAGTAGATAAAACGACAATATTGATGACTTCAATAATTATCGATTAAATATTTACAAACGTATTGTATCGAATCAAAGATGTATGCTATCATATTTTTAAAAAAAATTAATATTTCGAGGTAAAACCTTCTCAAAAAAGAAATCTCCATTCAGTTCAGAGAGCATTTTTCGGCTATAAGCAAGTGTTATAAATTTCTGTTTAAATGATTTCATACAAATAGTTACCGCAATGTTTCAACGTATTGTATCGAATCAAAGATGGTACGGTGTCTGATTTTTAATTTAAGAAAATAATTTTTTTATTTCGGGAATGAAAAGACTCTGTGTTGATTAGTTAATTGTACTTCTTTTCCAGTCTATGTACAACAATACTAGGAGCAAAGTCAGTGTCAACGCCTCCTTTAGTGATGAGTTTGAGGTAAAAGTTGGTGTCCATCAGGGTTCAATATTGAGTCTTCTGCTATTTCTTCATTGTGCTTATTGTGCTTGAGGCATTATCCAGGGAATTCTGTACACGATTCCCCTGAGAACTGTTGTATGTTGATGATCTGGTGATTATTGTTAAACCAGGGGAAGAAATACATACAAAGTTCAACCTGTGGAAAACTAATATGGAACTGAAGGGCCTTCGAGTCAATATGGCGAAGACGAAAGTTATTTATTTATTTATTTTTTTACTTACTTCACCCCAAACAAGGCATGCTGCCACTGTAGACCTTGAGGGCTACTGAGAATTAGGGTGAAAGTTTAGGGGGGGGGGGTCATCTTAATTGAGAGCTGTGCAGCAAGATGCTTATGATCAGTGGCCCTAATTCTCTTCCTGCTGATTGTTTTCCTCCTACCTATAATCTTGGTCTTTTCAAGTCTAAGGTCAATAGGCATCTCCTCTTATTGCTATAATCATATTTGTTCTTGTTAGCTCCTTACATTAAGTGGCTTCATGCCTTGTCTGGAGCGATTTTGATAAAAAAACTTTTAAAAAAACCTGCATACTCTGAAAGATTTTGGCAAGTCTCCTTGTGGAGTTTGCAGATCTGTATTCTGCACAGGCTGTCACCATTGGGTTCACAGTGGAGTGCGAGATAGATTAATCTCCATTGAAAACTATCTCTGTAGCAGGTATGCTGATACTGCTTGTTCAATTAAAAACAGGCCCTGTACTGAATTCTCTCTGGATGCTCTGCAGAAATTGGGTGTTGTGGATTCATTTTGCTGTTTTAGCAAGATTGATTAAGGATTCAAAGATTTTAGCGAATAGTGGAAGTAGACTAATTGGGCGATTATTCTGAGGATCAGTTCTATCTCCAGAATTCTTGAAGACTGGTACCACAGAAGCAATTTTCCAGCTATCAGGGAAGCAAGATTCAGCAATGCATTTGTTGGAGAGTTTGGAGAGGACAGGGGACAGCTCAGCAGAGCATTTCTTTATATACTATTACTGGTATAAGATCAGGCCCACAAGCTTTAGAGGTGTCAAGGATTTTTATGATGTCCCAGACATGAGATGGAGTGATGACCAGGTCATTAAGTGTGACTTCAGTCTGCAATGGGAATTTTGGAATGGAGTGGTTTGCGGAGTCCAAAGTGGAGTTTAAGGCGAAATGCTGGGCAAGTAGTTCAGCCTTATCAGTTGCTGTGCAAACGACACCATTGTGGTTGGATAGCAAGGGAATTGTTGATTGTCCATTGTTCACCACACTATTGAAGATTTTCCAGAAATCACAAGTACCTAGTTTCTGCGACTGAATGCGTTTTCTGGTCATCTCTGTATACTTTCTCTTTGCTTCACCTATCACAACCTTACTGAAGGATTCCCAATCTGTCCGCTTGTAATATCTCGTCATTTTGAGCAACAGCTCATCAGCTTTGGGATGAGATTTTAGCATGACATCAACTATTACCACAAGGTGATCAGCGTTCCTGAGCGGACTATGGGCATTCGTCACACAGAGACCTCGGGCAGTGAGGTCAAAAACAGGTGTGAGAGGGAGTGCGCTATGGAGAAACTATACGTGGAGTTACCAGCTGCATCTCTATAGCTGGAGAATCCAAGCCAGTCACGTTGGTGCGCATTAAAATCCCCAAGTTTCCATTTTATGAACGTCTGGCGTGAATGCAGACCCCATGATATTATTGTACCATTTTGGGACAGAACAGATACTATACTTTTATTCTAGCCCAAAGGTCAAAAAAATGTATTTTAGTTTGAGTTTAATGTTTGATACAACTGCGACATGAAATTAAAAACATTACTTTATTTGCATTTCATCCTTGATCACATTTTAAAAAAAAATGGGTGAAGAGTGATAATGTATGTATGTACGAACATGAAAAGCCTTAGCATATTATTATATAGTTTCCCAGGATTCTGTGGAAATTCCATGCTTGCTTTCTTCATCTATCTGCATAATTTATCGTTTGAAATAATACTTTTATGTAAGGTTTAATAATATTAAGCAAATTGTCTCTTTCTTCTTCCGTAAAATAATTGTCATTGTCAGTTAAATATTCTTTAAGTAAATAAAACGAATATGTCTCTTCTTCATTTATTGAAAATTGTAACAATTGATATCTTTTGAAAACAATAAATGTTCTCTTTCTTCTTATTACAAATAATTATCAGCTAAATAAATAAATAAAATAAAGGTTTTAACATTTTTATTTAATTTATTTATTGTTACAATTTAAATTGTTTCAACGTAAAAATAATTGTCAGCTAAATATTCTTTAAATAAAACAAATCTCAATTCAAAGAATTACTTTTTCACATTGCATCTTCAGCAAGCGAGCGATTCTAACTAAAAAAAAAAAGGGTGAAAAATGATAACGTATGTACGAACATGAAATCTTTAGGGGTAGACTAAACCCTTCCTTCCCTATTGGCTCTTAAAGGGCTTACTTTTTGGCTAGCTTGTTTTGAATTCGAGGCATTGAACGCAGGTGGTGAGGTTTCTTTCAGGCTTGGTTTGTCTTGAACTGATTCTACCTTCCTCTTCCTTTTTATTATTATGATTAGCTCCTTACATCAAATGGCTTCATGCCTTGTCTGGAGTGACTTCCATAAAAAAAACATTAGCGCATTATTATACATATATTTGCGAACTGTTTGATTTCAGGAACATTTCAAAAAGTTGTGTGCTGAGATGGAAACGAGGACGGAGAAGAAAAATGGAAATACTCCTAATCTGAAAAGTGCTAGCATGAGTTTGTTGGAACAACTATTTATCATTTTGGGATTTTTCTATTCACAGAATATGAAGAATGTTGAGGATTTTAGGTGAGTTTTTTTTTATTTCTAGAGTCTCTAAATAATTGTGATGAATAGTATGTGCTGAAAGCTAATTGCGCATTTTTAAACTTAATGTAGACAATTCCTAATATATTTTTCAATTTAAAATGAGTAAGTTTTATTTTTTATATGATAATTTAAAAATGTTTCATATTAGCAGTCGTCTGAGCTGGACTAAATATTAAAAAAAAAATAAATTGAAGCTAAGTATGTTATTATATTGACAATAACACATTACAACAATAACAAATAAAAATTGGCTAGTCAGAAGCAAAGTTTGATTTGTCAGCTTAAAGGCTATTTGGGTCTGACTTTGAAAATAAAGATATTTTCGATTTTTGTGAAAGAGGTATTAGAAATCAATTAATAAATATTTCTCAAATTTCAATTTCTTTGGAGTATTTTAAAGTTTTTTAGGGAGCATAATATGGGCTAAACCTCTCATTTGAAAATTCAAATATATCAGATTTGCATTAAATTGGATCCATAATTATTAGACACCAATTAAACAAAATTTCAATATCTTCTTAAGACCCCTTAAGCTTGAGCCTTAAATTTTTAGACATTTTCTAGAATCAAAATTATGTAATAAAGATTCTAGACATAAGGTTTAGTATCAGTATATCTTGATTTTAATCTTTGTAAGTGAATATAATAATGGTGAAAAACTGTTCTGTTCCAGGAATTAAGTTTACCTGTCTTGGGACTCTTGTGTGTGTGTGGGTGTATATATATATTAAGAGGATTAATTGTGGCCTAATTCAACAAATAAACCGGTGGTGGTGGTGGCGGTGGCGGTGGTTGTTGTTGTTGTTGTTGTACATATGTGTGTGTGTTTGTTTATCATTCCTCTAAGCTGTGTGTGCACTCTTCTTTTCCTTCACCTATATGCACACATGAAAATGGGTGTGGGTGTAGGAATGCATGTGTAAGTGTGTGTATATACACATATATGTACACACATATATATCTGTAGGTATAGGTGGGAGGCGTACATATGCACATAGGTATGTACATATGGGAAACTATACATGTAGATGTAGTAGATCCCTACATACACATGTAATAACACAACAAAACAATACACAATGACACATGCAAATTACTTACACATAAAAGATGAACATGACAGAACATAACCAACTACTAAGTATAGCAAGAACTCAAAAAAAAAAAGAAAAAGCACACACTGCTTAAGCAAATGACCTAAACACACACTCATGGAACTTTAAATAAATAAAACTGAACTAACATCTTGAACTAACATCAATAAATGTTTGAAACATGTGTAGCATAGAAACACAAAATTTAAACACTGAATACAAAAAAATGTTAACAAAGAAAAGTTTGGAAAATACTAAATATTAAATAATTAATAAATGTTGATAGTCTCACTCTTTTGAATATACACTTTAATTTTGATTGACCTACACTATTCTCTACTTATATATATATATATATATATATATATATATATATATATATAACCGTCCAACACATGCCAGCATGTTAAACCGAATATGATATGTATATGGGAGTGAATAACTCATTTTAAATTGAAGAATATAATAGGAGCTGTCTACCTTAAGTTTAAAAATGCGCAAACAAATAAAAATAAAAAACGAAAATGACTTTACTGCATGCTAGGTACAGTTATTAGTAAATTAAAAAAAAAAATTTAATGTGTATTTATCAGAGTTATGTATATGTGAACAGGGATGTGAGTTTTCTGCTTTTTAGCGGAATCCCCCCTTTTTTTTATTTAGAAAAAGCAGATTTCCGCTTAAATCTTTTTTGTTTTGTTTTTTGTAAGACTGATTTCTGCCAAACGTCCTCGTTTTTTTTTTTGTCATTTAGAAAAAAAAATGAGATTCTACTTTTTGCCGGTTATGTGTTAACACCCTCAAAAACTTGTTGGAATGAAGAAGAAATAATCAAATTATTTTAGAATTTAGAATTGGGGATCAGTTTTGTATATGAATTTAACATAAAATGATCCCTATTTATAAACCATTCTAAGGTTTTAGGCCAGTTATCAATTTTTTTTTCTTTGCTATGGGAGAAAAACTCACTGCATTTTTTGGGAGGGAGGGGGTCAACTTTTTTAGGCGATTACGTATGATTTTAGGAGTTCTTTTGTTTGGAGGAACGAATTTAAGGTTTGTTATAGGGTTATGGAAAGGTTTTTTATGAGGGCTTATCAGTCGGACTTGGAGTTAGTGGTAGGGTAAGTAATAATTTTATTATTTTATTACTAACTTTTCGACATTGCCTCCATCTAGAAGGATTTCTCATTCACTGACCGAGGGCAGAAGATGAAATGTAATATCAGAACAAATACTACTCTTTGTTTCTAGTGAAAAGAACAAAGAAAACATTGGTAAAGAGACTACCTGTACCTGGTCATGGCTGACAAAACAAGAACAATCTACCTCACCGTGGATTAAATAAAGGGTTCAGTTTGAAATTCCGTATAGATTCTCAAGTTATAAAAGATGCAGCTGAAGAAAGTCGGAAGTTACATCAGCCAAAACGTTGTGAGAATAACATCCAAGATGAGAACAGTAGTCCGCATACTCCAAATAATACAAATAATCAATCCTCATCTAAAAAATTCTGAAAAATAAAATACCTATTCAAGAAAAATAATTCTACTCTTTAAAATGAACACAGCTGCAACTGGGACGGTTTGTGAATTTAATATTCTGTAGAAACTTCCTCCTTTGAAGGAAGCCGACTCAACTCGCCCAGGTTGAATGCCGCACCAAATATGAAAGAAAATGCTAATCAAAGTAGAAGCAGTGGGTCCACGTTGTGAAGATAACATCTAGGATGAGAATAATAGTCCGATTAATACAAATTATCTATCCTCATCTAAAAAAAAAAAATCTGAAAAATAATTTTTGTATTTTTTACATTTTTATTTTTAGAATGGCAATTATTAAGAATACAAACACTTCACAGAATTTCGAAAGTGGAAAACAAAAGAAATACAAACAATCCAAGTTCGGATTTCCGACTCAAGAGTTAACGTTACATTTATGGTGTATGAATCCAGGAGTCGTAAGTATTTATACTCTTTGTCATTTAACTTTTGTTATAATTGTAATACCATGAAGCCCAGGTTTTATTGTTTGTCTGGTTAATCCTAAGTGTCGGATGCAAGGGAAATAATCCAATCCGCTTTCTCATTTTTCGTCAGAGCAAAGTTATTTCCCTTGGTATAAATGAGCAAGACAGTTTTTTTTTTAAAACAATGCTTTTATTTCTTAGTTAAATTCATTGTGACAGTTGTGTCACACTGACTCTCTTTTATTCTATACAAGTGTGTATGTCTGTCTGTCTGTCTGTCAGACTCTTTCCTCTTCTGACATCAGCATTGAATCTTAAATAATCTTTATTTATGTCATCCGACGTCAGCTTTGAGGAAAATGGTTGTGACCTGATTCCCGATCACAGCTTTCTCGGAAAATACCATTCTTTTGTTGATCGTGCTTTTCGATCTACTGATGTCAGGAACAAGGAATGTTTTTTTAATGTCACAATTGGCAACACAATTGAGGCCTTTTATTTAATACAGTGCTTTGTTGTCCATCCACCCATGTGCATATTCTGGTGAGCTTCGCCACATACTTGAGAACAAAACTCTGCCCAAGGGGTTGATTATCCTCTATGGCTACAAGATATGGCTAAGTTTCTGCTATCCGCCTTGTTTCAGCGATGTCTTCGATGGTTCAGGCATGCAGCTCGTCTCCAAGAGGGGAGGGGGGTGTTACAATCCTCTCTACTTCTCTGCATGGGTGGTGCAAGTGTATCGGTGAGCAGCTGATGATGTGGCTGACAACCCTGAGAAAGGATTTGGCTGAGCTCTCAAGTCCACAAGTAGTTTGTTTTCAATAGCGTAATCACGATTGGTTAACTATTTCATGTGACCTTGCTCGGGACTGTCATGCATAAGCTGTCATCGTTTAGGATGTGGTACAGGCCAGAGAAGATGCCGACTCAACCCGATTGTCTTCTTGTGTCATCACCCGTCTGATTTAGCAGGTCATACTGAAGTACTTGCTATTTTAAAACAGCAAATTTTCTAATTTCTAACAAATTTTGAATGGTCATAATTTGGTGGCTAATTGTGATACCAAAATAAATTTAGTGTAATTGTTTGGCAAAGATCTATGTGGCCGCATTAAAAGATTTTAGATATAGTGAAAATAAAGTTTTGGTTTGGGATACCTAGTGGTTGTGACCCAGTAGATCACTGGTACATCTAGTCTAAATGAATAAATGCTGAAGTTTCCTTCATTTATTCAAACCATATTTATATCAAAACACCATAGGCTTATTTAATTCAATAATATAACAAAATATTTTCAACTATATGTATTGAGGATTGAACCTTCAACCTCCAAAAGACTGTCACTTAGAACTGATTATTATTTAGCACTTTTATCCATTGCGCCATGGGTCTTTGCCTTTAAATAATCTAAATTATCAATTAATTTTTCAAAAATTGCGAATATCTTATCAGACTGTTACTAGTTTCTTTTAAAATTTTGTTACTAGTTTCTTTTAAAATTTTGTTACTAGTTTCTTTTAAAATTTTGTTACTAGTTTCTTTTGGAAATTTCAGGGTTTTGGTGATTTCCATGCTGCTCATTGTGTTATCCTGGCCAGTGGAACTCTTTCACCAATGATTTCCTTCCAGTCGGAACTACAAATGTCGTTTCAAGTCACTATGGAAGGCCGACACATTATTCCAGCTTCACGGGTAACACAGATTTTTCTCTGACAACTTAGTTTTTCTCAACGTTTTTTTCTGTGTGTTCACCTCAAAGCAAGGTATATTGCCACTGAGATGTAAGGGGTTACTGCGATTAGAGGCCCGGTTTATAGGAAGATCCTAAGTGGGGAGTTGTGCAGCAAAATGTTTGTTTCACATTACATTTAAATTTCTGCATGTTGGTACGGTCGGGGAAACACGAAGAACGGAATTCCAAAGGAAAGAAGCTATTAGAGCAGAAAGTTTTCTGGCATCTGCAAACAGTGGAGGGGTGTGATTTTGCTGCTAGTCAGGTTGGTAAGGGGTATTTACGTTGAGAGGGTACAAGTCAGTAAGTTCATCGGAGCACATTCCGGAGCACATTCCGTGGAAGTACTTGTACAACATGCACAGGGATGCAACATTTTGCCGATGAAACAGGGGCTGGAGCTCGGTAGACAGTGTGGGACCTATTAGTTTAGAGACTCTTTTTTGGACCCTGTTCCAGATGAAGAGACTAGTTGTTGGTGCACCAACCCAGATAAGTCAACAATACTCAGGGCACATACGAAGCTGACATTCAGTTTTATTGAGTTGTTATGTCCCAATAAGTTCTAGATCTGTCCTGGCAGAGACCTTAAATATAACAAGTCGAATAGCTGGAATGATTTTCATTGGTTGATGATGAGCCTCTATATCACATATTGTCTGTTTTCTGTTAGTCCATTTAATTTGCAATGTTGATATGGTATGTAAGATGATGTCGCATTTGAAGAAAAAATATTTTCTTTTTTTATAACCTTGTAATTTAGGTTATAATAATTAATAACTCGTAAACAAAATGGATGAACTTTCAACAGATTTATTAAAACTGAACACAGAATGAAATAATGAGTTAATTGACCGCTGTACGCGAGATGAAATATACAGTCTCCAGACGTGGTCTGTTTACTTTTCTCTCCAGGCATCACTTCATTTCCAAGGGCAATAACTCCGAAATGGTTCAAGGGACGTAATTACGTTTTCTTTAGTTGTCCTAACACTTTTAAAGAATGGTTGGGTTGCTGGTAGAGCGGGTCTGATGATTTTGTTTTTACTAATGAGTCACCACTTATCCAGACTAAAAACCACTCGAGGATAAGGATTAATGAGATGGATAGATTGGTAGAATATTGTGAGTGATCAGTAAGTCGAGTATTTTGATTTTGTGGTGTTCTTAAAAATCTACTACTTAAAAAACGTGTAATATGAAATCAAGTAATAAAAATCTGTTAGCGCAGTGTTGTTACTACAAAAATATGTTGCTTACAGACAGCTGTAAAACGGCAGATGGATTTAATGTTTAAACTTTTTAAAATAAATTCTTCACTGAGATATCCTTTGTTTAATTTTATTTTTGTTTTATGAAATGAAGAAAATCTGTTTGATACAATGAATTTAGTTTCTTTACATTCTAATATATTTTAGATATTTTATGGGCCTAACCGATAATTGCCCCGAGTGATACTAAATGGAATCGAAGAAAATTTTAATGGTATCTTTAGATTCCTTTGATAGATTTAAGCCTTATTGAAACTTATTTGAATGTTCTAACTGATAACATATTGATTTTTAACATTGAATTTTATATATATACTAGCAGGGCTACCCGGCGTTGCTTGGGGTCATAAAAACACAAAATAGTAGAAAAATCGCGTGTGTAACATCTTTATATTCAAACTTCTATTTCTCTCCCTCTCTCTATAGCCATCTCTTTATCTTTCTACCTTTCGTTACATACATACATACAGACAGACAGACAACTGGGATTTATATAATAGATAAATAGATAGATAGATGCATCGATGTTGTTAGGTCAGCTGGTCGGTTCATCCATTGGTTAAACATTCAAGTTAGAAATAGAATTTTAATCGCTAAAAGACGATTAAATAAATGCATTTTTTTATATTCGCTCTTGCTATTTGAGACTGTTATTCATCGGTGTTGTTTTTTCTTTTACTAACAGGTCACCACTTATCAAGGCTAAAAACACTCAAGGATAAGGCTTAATGAGATAGATAGATTGGTAGAATATCTTGAGCAATCTCTGGGGTGGCTATTTCATACCAAAATCAGACCAAAAAAGTCTTGGGCATGCTGTGGCGAGCATGGCCTTGTTCTCTGCCTGTTTGAGGTATGGTCTTCTGCAACTCTAGGAGGTCCATCTTCCCAGGCTTTACCTTCTTGCCTTTTGAGAAGGGATTAGTTTATTGCTAATCACTTAAGGCACCCCCACTGGAGACTGGCAACGGGACTACCCAGGCAATTTTTGTTTGGCCAGAATGCTCTTCCTCTAGAGCACTGGCTTTTCAAATCCCACTTTCTTGACCTTGTGTCTAATCTTGCCGCCGTGAGAGGGAGATAAATAAAATATTGTGAGCGATCAATAAGTCGAGTATTGTTACTTAAAAAAGAGATGTCGTCAGATTAGATGTTGAGTGTGTAAAAAAAAAGGTTAAAAATGAAAAATTCCACGTTAGTTTAAGTAAGAACTACGAATGCTGTTTCGAGTCGCTATGGAAAGTTGGAACATTATTCCAGCTTCACGAGTAAAACTGATTTCTGTCTGACTACCTTAGTCTTTCTCAACCTTTTTTTTTTACTTCACAGTGCATATGAAGCGGACATTCAGTTCTAGTGAGTTGTTATCCTTCAAGAAGTTAATAGGCCTTAAATAAAACATGTGTGATAGCTGGAACAGTTTTTATTGGCTGTTGCTGAGCATCGATGTCATATATCAGGGGCACTCTAGATTGGGACAAAAATAAAAAATTACCTCAATATAGAAAGATTTCTCCTTTACTGATCAAGGACAGAACAGATGAAGTGGAGTATCAGAACAGATACTACACTTTGCTCCTAGCCAAAAAGCTGAAATTCTAAGTCTCTTTTTATCTTTTGTTTTCAGGTGTGGGTCGGATCACTTGGATCTGGTCCATCAGGAAAGCAGCTAAAAGCAACTTACAAGATTGCTGAAACCTACACGTTTCAAGATGAGTTGGGAAACCTTGTGTTGGATGTTTGCCTGGTAAGTAATAACTACTTATCAATAGGATAAATAACCTTAATTAAAGTAATAACCACTCATCAATAGGATAAATAACCTTAATTAAAGTAATAACCACTCATCAATAGGATAAATAACCTTAATTAAAGTAATAACCACTCATCAATAGGATAAATAACCTTAATTAAAGTAATAACCACTCATCAATAGGATAAATAACCTTAATTAAAGTAATAACCACTCATCAATAGGATAAATAACCTTAATTAAAGTCATTAAATTAATAATGAGAATAGCCAATTAGTTGTTCTGAATTCAAAACTGACGACTGATATTTAAAAATTAGGTTGACTAGAATTGCTAAAAGGATGTCGAGAGGGACATCATTCGATGTTGTTGTCTTTGATAACATTACGTGTTGTCCCTCTCTACATCCAGGGCGTATAGCAGCTGTGTCAGAAGCATCATAATATATGGCAGTGAATGTTGGGCCCTCCCAGCCCTCTCTTGCCTGACAGCAGCGCAATGACAGATTCATGATTAGATGGATCTACAATGTGAAATCTGACCAAACCCAACACATCAGGTCATTGGATTTGCTGAAAGCACTACATTTTCCCAGAGGTTATCCTAAGGATGAATCGATTATGCTGGTATGATCACATGAAATGTTCATCCTTCTGGATAAACTGTTGCAGAAGCATGGATGTCTTAAATCACAGGAAGTTTGACCGGCCAAAGGAAAACTTGGAAGCAAGTGATTGGACAAGACCGCACAGAGTGGAATTTGAAGACAGTTGACCTGCTGAACCATAAGAACTGGAGAGTGGGCTTGCGTAATATAAGAAAACTTCTGATTTCTGAACAAGGGAAAAGTGACGTTAAATGAATAGAAGAAGAAACAAAATTTGATCTCAGTTCATTTAAGATAAATCGTTATGTAATTTATGATGATGAACTTTATTCTGAAGTTCTTGACATTCTGGCGACTGCATTTTCACATGCACAATTAGTTCATGCCTAATATTCATGAATTACATCATTCTGAACCTACTTTTCAATTTCAACCATTCTGCTTCTTCTTCTTTGCGTGTCTTTGAAGCATGTGGTTATTCGACATTCTGCCACTTTTTTACGCAGTCCTTTGCATGATTGTTGTCTCTGCAAGATCTTTTAGCTACACTAGTTGGGTAGTAGAGGGAAGACGGAACAATACTGCATCGTATGGTCCCCTTGTCCACATTCGCAGATGGTTGGATCAGTTTTGTAGCCCCATCTAGCCATAGCAACTTTTGATCGACCCATTCTTGTTCTCAGGCGATTGAGTGTTTTCCACTGGAGCCAAACTGCTTCTGAGCGAGGAGTGGGGATTCCCATATCATTCCCTTGTAAGTAGTCTCTTCCTGAGATGTTGTTAGGGGCTCGACATGGCTGAGGAAGCTTCTTCTTGACTTCAGTCATTAGGCTAATCAACCATTTATCGATAAGAGTATTTGATTGTTGTCTTTTTGACAAAACATAAACAAAAAAAATAAACATTCATAGCATGAACCTGTCCAGGGATGGGTATTCATCTATTCTCTATTTATATATAAAGTTAGGCATGTGTATATGTTTATATATTTGTATGTGCAGGATTCACCCCTAAACTAATTAACTAATCATTATGAATTTTGGATCACAGCTTCTATGCAAAGGGTGAATAATGTGGGCTACGTTTAGTTTAATTAAGTGTTATACAAAGGTGAGCTGGTGAAGCTCTTTGTGAAAATTCCAATACCTCGGATTTTTGTGAAATTTTGACAATAGGTATCAAACATCGATTAATAAATATCTCCCAAATTTCAGTTTCTTTGGTGTATTTTAAAGGTTTTTTAGGGTGCATAATATGGGCTAAAACTCTCATTTGAAAATTCAAATATTTCAGATTTTCATTTAATTTGATCCATAGTCATTAGACACAAATTAAGCAAAATTCCCTAAATTTCAATTTCTTCGTAAGACCCCTTAAGCTTGAGCCTTAAATTCTAAACATTTTCTAGAATCAAAATCATGTAATGGATTTTGCTTGAAATTGGAATAAGGATTCTAGACATAAGGTTTAGTAGCATTATATGTTGATTTTAATCTTCGTAAGGGGATATAATAATGGTGTAAAACTGTTCTGTTTGGGGAATTAATTTTACCCGTCCTTGGACGGGTATTTTTCTAGTATATATATAAAATCAACAGAAAATAAAACGTGCAATAATTTAATTGTTCTATCTTATTTTCAGAAAGTTCCAAATGGCGTCTTATGTTTTCTGTCATCATACACATTTCTAGACAAACTGAGCAAAAGATGGCAGGTATGTTATTCTTTAGATATTTATTATTTATGTTTTTGAATGTTTGAGATGACATTGCGGACCCCGCTGTAGCTCGGGATTAACACATAAAAAACAGAAGAAGAATGTTTGAGATGACGATTGATAATTTGGATTATTCAAACAACTATTCTCATCTTGGGTGTTATCTTCACAACGTTTCGGTCGATGTAACCTCTGATCTTCTTCAGGTGCATCTTTTCGACTCGGGAATCTATTATATAAAGGGCAGTTGTCTGTGTTCAGCTAAATCAGAACTATACAAGACACACCCACAAAGTTGATATATTCTTTTTCTCAGCATCATCATCCTCCCAGGCATTACCTCCTCCTCCTTTGGGGGTGGGGTAATATAGTATATATTCGTTCATCATGAAACCATCATCCCAAACATTATCTTCTCCTTTTGGGGGAAAATGTAGTATATGTTCGTTCATCATGATACCATCTTCCCAGACTAGCAAATATATATTCGTTTGGCCAAAAAAGTTTGTTCGTTTTTTGAATGTCATCTTTCCGGCCTACTAAAAATCATTTTATATTTCTATTCTTCAAATCCTGTATTTGGTGTAGCGAGTATGTTAACGTCAGTGTGTAATAAGCCTCCGAGCAGAGGAGTTCTTACATTTTTGCTTGTATTTCAGGCCATGAAATGAAAGATCAAGCACAGCACTGCCGACATCTGATGCTTTTTTTACTACAGAAAAGGAAAAAAAGCTACAGAAACCTGCATAAGGATATGCCACGTGTATGGGGAGTATGTTACAGAATGGGTGTGCCAAGAATGGTTTGCTCGATTCCGAAAGGAAATCTTTCAGTGAGAGATGCTCCTCGCTCTGGTCGGCCAAAGATGATCGACAGTGACCAAGTGAAAGCCGTAACTAAACGAGATTGCCATTTGACAACCAGACAAATCACAGACATTCTCAAGATTTCCAAATCGAGCATGTAAAATTAATTGCATAAACCCGGTTATGTTTCTAAACTTGATGTTTGGGTTCCCATAAACTGACAGAAGCAAAAAAACGAACAAACTTTTTGGCCAACCCAATACATATTAAGTTGGTTATGCATATATGGCATCCCCTGATATACTATTTTTTGTTACAAACATATGTATCTAGTTATAGTATTACACATCTGATTGTTTAAATATTTGTGAAAATAATTTTTTTCAAATCATTATTGAATTATGATAAAAGTAAAAACTGTTAATTCTTTTTTTTTTTTTTTTTTTACTTATATTCACGCCAAGCAAGGCACAAGGCACATTGTTACTGAGACGTAAGGGGCCACTGTGAATTAGGGATCATACCTACAGGGACATCCTAAGTAAGGAGTTGAGCAGCGAGATGTCTGTTCATATTATATTTAAATTTCTGCATGTTAGTACAGTCAGAGAAGCAGGGAACAGGGAGGGAATTCCAAAGGCTTGCAGTTCGAGGTAAGAAACTGTCAGAGTAGAAAGCTTCCGGCATCTGAGGACCTCTACAGTGAAGGCGTGGTATTTTGCTGTTGTTGAGGGAGCACCAGTGCCACAAGTTCATCGGAGCACATTTCATCGAAGTATTTGTAAAACAAGCACAGGGATGCAACATTGTGGCGATGGGACAGGGATTGGATCTTGGTTGACAGTACGATACCTATTAGATTGGAGACTCTTTTTCCGACCCTATCTTGTAGGGAAAGCCCATCTCTTTGCAGCAGCCTTGGCAATGTCTTCTATGTATTTGTTTCAATTCATGTTACCTGTGAATGTTAGGCTGCGTTCGTTCTGCCCACATGTCTAGAGTAGTGTCATCAGCATATATACCCTTCTGATTAGTTTTCTTTGTTTATTGTTTCAGACTACAGGAGTGTGGCAAAAAATGCTAAAGCGTAAAGCCGTCATCACAGAACCACGTTCAGGAAAAAAAGACTTTGAAAGAATTTGGAATCAATTTCTACAATTTGCAGATGGACAGTTTCCTTCGGGTAAATATTTTTAAATAATCAGGAAAGTGAGTTCTCCGCTTCTTAGCAGAATTCCGCTTTTTTTCTCATCATCGGAAATGCTTTTTTATTGGAAAATAAGAAAAGGCTGATTTCTGCCAGATTGCTAGAGCCTTACCTCCTTATTTTTCATCGCTATTTAGCTGGATTTTGTTTCTCTTGTGAACGTGTGTCTGTGTGCGTTCACTGCACAGGTCGTGATTGTCCACTCGTTGTGCTGGTCTGAAGTTGTTGTTTTATTCTGACACCAGTCGCAGTGTCAATTATGTGATCTCAGTCAGCGCTGCAACAGAAGAATTCTCCCTCTAAATAAAATCACAACGCCAGTTTAAAACAAGTAACAAATTTAAAAATATTTTTTTGTTACAATACTTTCTCTCAACTGATCAACAGACTTGCAAATGAGAATTATGTGGCCAAATGTGATCGCCTATGTTCATGCTAAAATAAAACAGCACAAGACAAATGTTCATATACCTAGATTGAGTCTGGGAGGCGTGCTTTTTCTCTGTCTGCACGAAAATAGGTACTCCAGTCGTGGTCGTCGATATCTCTCTGGTCAGTTGTCGGTCCGATCCGCTCTGATCGAAAACTAACCCCGAACTCGCCGTCTTCTCTCTCAGTCTATAACTCGTCAGTCGTCAGTTGTCGGTCCAATCTGTCCCGATCCGCTCTGTCCAGGTTCAATCCAAACTGCCTGGCTTCTCTCCGAAACCCAAACTCGTTAACTTTTTGCCACAAACCCCACTGTCGTCAAACTGTCGTAAAACTAACCTACCCCACTGTCGTCAAACTGTCGCAAAACGCTGTCAAATGTCGTGTCCGGTATTCTTTTCTGAGTCACCTGTCCTGAACAATGGAAACTGACCACTCCCGCATATTTTTTTGTCTCTGTCGATGAGTCACTTCCTATCCTCGCGGCCTTCATTGTATCACAATTATTAGCCTGACCAAATCAAAATACAAGTCCAATTGAACACAATCCATTAGCTAAGAGCCCAAGGGCCCATCTCTCTCATACAAACCTTAACTGCCCGTGAGGTGCTTAAAGAGCCAACTGAATGCCCTCTGCCTCTCTGCTGGAATATGTATGGATATCACTAGGACCACACCGGAAAGACCACCCAGATATCCACTTGAAAATAATGGCCAGCCTTTTTTTTTCTGCTTTATTTTTTTACATTTATTAAAAAACGCTGATTATATTATTTGTTAATTAATATTTGCAAAATAAAAATCAAAAAAAAAGAAACTTTGTAATATATTTCAATTCCATTTTTAATAAATGCTGTTTGATTTTATTATTCGTTACTGCAAAAATCAGGAAACAAATTATTTGCCAAAAAAACGCAAACTGGGAAAATACAGCGTATTATTCTTGCCCTTAGATTGATTGCAATGTGAGACAAAACTAATCACAAACATTTTGCAGCCATTACAAAGCTGAAAAGTTCAAGATCAAATTAAAAAAATAAAAATAAGACTCGATATAAAGAAAAGTAAAATCGAATTAATAAATTTAAAATACTGATTGTAACAATTGCAGAAACTGAAAGTAAATCCGATGATAATTCTGAAGAAAACGAAGAACCCAAAGAAGAATCTCGTGACGGCGCTTTATTTTTGGCTGTCTGCAGAGGGAAACTGAGTGAAGGAACAGACTTTGCGAATAACAGCGCCAGAGCTGTGATCACGGTAAGATTTTGTCTATACATTGCGATTAAGAGTTCGTTCTTTGTCTCAGGTTTTACAAAAGATAGCGATTGCAAAATAGCATCATCATATTCGGGTTTAACATCTGTTTTACATAGGTACGTGCAAAATCAATGGCCGATTCCCAAAATGAAAAAACATTTTTACCCCCCCCCCCCCTCTTTACTTAAAAATACACTAAAATTCAGGAAATCAACCAATTTTACTGAAATTTTCAATATTTATTAATCAACAATCACGGAATATAATGAAACCATTATTTTTTTTAAATCTTAGTGAAGAAAAAAGAAAATACATCTTTACTAAAGTTATATTTTTATATATTAATAAAAAAAATGCATGATTTTTTAACTGTTGCTTATGTAAATAAAGAATCGTAGATGTTAACAATTACATTTTTTTTTCAAAATATTTCGTATATATTACGAAAAAGGCCAGTAAATACTGTGTTAATAAAATCACTATAACTCGAAGAAAAATTAATTTTTTGAATTAGCGATATTATTATTGTTTAATCAATATTTTCACCAAAAAAATAATATAATTGCAAAAAATATTTCATGTGATTTTAATGATTAGAGTTTTTGGAAAAATAAAAAATGCGACATAATTATATTTCTCTTTCATAGATGAACGTGGCATCATCAGCGCAAGAAATTTTTTTTATAATCTTGAAAATAAACCAAAAATTGACAAATTTGAGATCCAGGAACTTAACGAAAAAAAGAATTTTAAAAATTGAATAATTTCTACTAACGATGAACTTTCATTAGTATGGTAGCCCCGTTCTGTAATAACCAGGTGGGATTAGCCTTCCAACAAACACTCACTTTTACAGCGCATATTTTTTTTTTTTTAGAGATTCAACAATTATCGTCAATTATTTGGAAAGATTTGTATTTGTTTTGTCTTTTTTTCATTAATAAATATTTAAGTTAAAAACAATTATTTATTAATAAATAAAGAGAATTCAAACATGACATTTTCTTTCAAAATTGAAATCTGTTTATCAATAAATAACTGTTTTAACTTTTTTTTCAATGAATAAATTGTCAGTGTAGTCATTGACTTTAATTTACTTTTTCACACTTAAAATAAAAAAAATAAAAACACTTTATTTTTAAAAGAATCAATGTAATTTATCGTTACAACACGTTAAGAATAAATCGAGTAACTAAAGTTTTAAATCATGTAAATTGATAAAATTGACGCAGTTCGTAACGTAAAAATATTTTGAACATTTAAAAATAGTTTTATTTCAAATTCTAAGGAAAAACATTGGTAAACAGACGTCATCAATAATTTCAGAGTATTACGAAATTAAAAACTGAACCTTTCCAGTTAAAAATAATTGCGTACACTCACAAATAATTAAATAAGCATTTCCTTTTTTATTATAACAAAATAAGGGTACTTAAATTTGTTTATAACCTTAAAAAGAATAAAGAAATTAATGGATAATAATTTTTCAACTTCTATAAACTATTATTACATTTTTATATATAAAGTTAAAAATGATAAATTATGACATTTTTGTCTTCCATATATTTTGCATAACGATAGTCAATTTGTAAACAACGTCCTTTTCCGATGAAGTTATGGCGGATTTTACTCATTTATCACATTTGAAGGGATAATTTTGCTAATTTTTAGTCAAACTTGGGATTTCTTTTTTTTAATTCAGTGTCTTATGACTTTAATTTAATAATTATCTTTGAAATAGTTCCCAAAAACTTATATTTATCTTTTAAGGGATTTTTACAAGTAATTTTTTCAAAGTTCAAAATTCATTGAATTTTTGGGGTTTTTGACCGTCGTAATTACATATTTTATTATAATTTATTTTTCACACGTAAATATGCAGTTTTTTTCGTTTAGAGATTAAGTTTAGGCTTTTATCTTTCAAACACAATCAAAGTTTACACGGAAACTAATTAAATAATTAATGATAAGCGCTTTTTAATAAGCATAGTCCATACAAGAAGGCGCCATTTTTTCATGTACCTAGTTTTACATAGTACCATATATTCGACGGCCTTTAGAAATTGTCTTCCAAACTAACCTATCTATGGACAAATCTTTATTTATCCCTCTTTCTTTCAAATCCAACCTTATCACTTTCTCCTATGTTTTCCTCGGTCTTCCCTTGCCAACTGACCCTGCTACCTCAACTGTTCTACATCTACTAACCCAAAAACTCTCATCCATTCTTTTTAAGTGAAAGTCTACTTTTCTGCACAAATCTCCCTAAACTGTCCAGATTTAATCTTCCTCTGAGGTCATCAGAACTAAGCCTGCCTTTAAGAGTCACATTACACATCCATTGTATCATTCTCATATCATTTCTCTCCATTCAATGCATGCCCTCAACCTTCACTGTCTAGCTTTCACTTCTATACATGATCACACTGTGTACACATGCCTGATAGACTCTTCCCTTAATCGACAGTAGTAATGCTCTGCTGGTTAGTAATGACAGAAGTTCCCTCAATTTACTCCATCAACTCCTAACACTTACTATCCTCTTTGTTCTCTAATGGTATCACCAAAATAACAAAACTTCTGAACAACCTCAATAACCTTGCTATCCAAATATACTTTCTCCACGTCTGAGTTCTCATCCATCTCGATTGTCTTACACTTCTTACACACAAGCTTATTATCATCTTCCAACCTACTTGTAATTCCACTGCATTTCTTGCGTACCCAATGCTTACAAGTACCCAAAAAATTGAGTTGATCGCAATTCCCTTTTTACAAACTGAGCAGAGGAACTTTCGGTGCATATTTATATTGAGATACATGCAAAATATGGCAGTTAAAAATAAAATAACAGGAAAACTTCTGGATATACTTATTTATCAGTTGAAAATATTAGTGTACCCAAAAAATTATGGAAAATTATCAAGTAGAATTGTAGTAATAAATAAAATTAATTTACTATTCGGACTCTACGAACTCCGAACGACATTTGCGTCAAGCCAGCGTGGTGTAGAAGATTATCTCCCTTCTAATATAAACACGTCATGCGGTCTTGTCGTTTAGTGTTCGTGGAGTTCAAATAGTAAATTAATTCTTTTTTTTTTAAAATTCTACTCGCTTATTTTCATTAATTTTTTGGTGTACATTAATATCTTCAACTGATAAGTAAGTATATCCATAAGTTTTGCTGTTATTTTATTTTGAACTGCCGTATTTCGCATGTATCTCAATATAAATAAGCACTAAACTTTCCTCTTTCTGGGAACTTTCCAACACTACAACCACTGATCATCACTTTGGTCTTGGTAACATTCACTCTCAGACCTTTAGTTTCCATAGCATTCCTCCAAATCTTTAACGGAACAAGTAGGTCATCCATTGTTTCATAAGCAAATACTAAATCATCAGTATACAGTATCTCTTCCAGATAACCTGTACGAAACTCCATGGATATCATATACTGAACCAATGTATTTTCAGCATCCCAATTATCCTAACAGCTGAAAGAAATATACCAGAAATAGTTAAGAATAAAAGGATCAAGGAGAAATCATTTTTAAAAAAAAATGTCAACCATAGTTTCAGCCATAATTTGGAAAGAAAACACTGTAATTTCAATGTATTCCTTCCGCTCAGCATTTTCTTTCAAAATTATTTAACGTTTCTTAAGCTTCGTTTCAGGCTAGGGAGGGGTGGGTGGGAAGAAACTCGGAAAGAATGATTTTAGTAGTCCTCTGGAGGCATCCTTAATTTTATTTTGGTGGTTTCAATAGCGCTCTAAGTGGGAGCAATAAATCTAAGATTACAGTTTTACACGGTGCTAAGTGGTATATAATAATCAAAAAGTGCTCAACATCCTAGATAGAGCAGGTGTGTTTTAAGGCAGTGTTGCCCGGGAGAAAGAACTTCTCTGTCTTTTGTTAACTCTGTTTTACCCGGAAGCCATAATAGTAATAATAAATTATGATATTTGGTAAGTGGTATAAGTTAATCCAAAGTGCTCAATATCACAGATAGAGCAGGTGTACTTACTTGGCGTTGCCCGGGAGTCATCAATATCCTACATAGAGCAATCCTACATAGAGCAGATGTTTTTAAACGCTGTGTTGACGAGGAGAAAAACTTTTACTGTATTTTCTTATATTATTGTATACCAGAAAAGGTACCCTGCGTTGCTCGGGAGTCAGTGTTCAATATCCTTGATAAAGCAGGTGTGTGCAATAATACAGTAGTACATTTTCAATGTGGTATATGCTTGATGGATAGGCGAAGAAAAAGAAACTCAGCATTGCCCGGGAATACACTAAAATGAATATAGGTTTCATTAGATTATTAAATGAGAGGGGGAAAATAAGAAAGTCGGTATTGCCCGGGAATAAATTAAAACAAATATAGATTTCATTATATTTTTGAGAAAGTGGGTTGGGAAGAAACTCTGTGTTGCCCGGGAGCAAGAATTTTAAAACTGAAAGTTCAGGTGAATGACTTACATTATTATTATTTTTAATACATTAAAACGAGAGGGGAATAGGCTGGGCGGAGGTAAGGGGAAAGAGAGAAAGATAGACGGATTGAAATAGGTAGAGAGATAGGAGTTTTAATATAAAGATGTTACACACAATTCTTAACCTCTTCTATTTTGTTTTTTTATTGCCCAGGTAGATCTGCTAGTTTATATATATATATTTCTATGTACAGGATAATCCCCTAAACTAATGAACGGATCATTATGAATTTTGAAATATATATTCTCGGCAACATGGTCAATAGTTGGCCGCATTATTTTTTTGCAAGCTTTAGGGGATACACCCACCAAAACTCGTACCTTCCAAAAGAAATTCTTACAATAAGTTAGATACAAAAATTTTAATAGAGAAAAGATATGCTCTACATAAAATTTTAAGTAACACATTTTTAAGTGGGTTGGTGCGCGCATGTGAGCGTCAATAATATCTATGTGTTTGGCAAAATCCTAAACTATTAAACTTATTATGGAATATGTATTCTATGAAACAGGGTATGTAATGTGGCACATTATTTATTTTTTGTACCATTTAGGGGGTGCCCCCTCCACTCCTGGAAAGAAGGACATTAAAATTTAAAACTAATGCTATATTTATTGCTGACATCCGTCCTGGGGCGGGTATTTTACTAGTATATATATATATATATATATATATATATATATATATATATATATAGTGCAATTTTAGTTAAAGGCCGATGCAGTTAATTATTTTCATGTAAAAGCATTATTTTGTACTTACTCAGTCATATTTTATCTCTCACGCCACGAAAAAGAATTTAAAAATATCAAGCAGAACTTTAATTAGAACGATTTTTCCATTTCGCTGTACAACCTGTATTTGTGCCCGAGCCGACATTTTGGGCTGTGAGCGGTCGGTAGAATAGACAAGGGCATTAACGGCGACACTTATCTGCCCTTAGTTAGCTAACCGGCCACTAACCGGCCACTCCGAAAATGACAGACTCGACATTTCATATCGCCCTTATGAAAATGGAAAAATCGTTCTAATTAAAGTTCTGCTTGATATTTTTAAATTCTTTTTCGTGGCGTGAGAGATAAAATATGACTGAGTAAGTACAAAATAATGCTTTTACATGAAAATAATTAACTGCATCGGCCTTTAACTAAAATTGCACCATATATATATATATATATATATATATATAATTCTTATTCAAAGAAATCGATTTAAACTAAATAGAAAAAGTTGGCCTTTTTATATACTCAATTCACTCCTGAATCATGTTGAAATTTCCAAATAGTTTTATTGAATGAAAAAAAATAAATATAAACTAAACTTCTTTATTTGTAAATTCAAAATTGATTAATAACGTGATACACCAAGACTAATTTTCTGACATTATTGATGGTTTCTTAAAATGTTGGCTGTTCATTTTCATCAGTGGATCAATTCAATGTCTTTGTTTTTTCTTCAGGTTGGAATTCCATACCCGCATGTAAACGATGTTCAGGTAAGTATTGATAAAATATGGTAGAGTTGAGTGAAACTGCTTAGTCAGATCTTTAAGGTAATGGAAAGAGTGATATATTTATTCCAATTGTAAATTGTTACTTTTTTAAAAGAACAACCACTTTATTTGACAGTTCAAGTCACAAAAATAGTTCGACAGTCAGTTTTTAATATTAGTTTTTAATACTAAATTCATCAACAGGCTGCAATATGGATGTAATTAAACTCCAGAAAGACATTTTTACTGCCTGATGAGCCTTCGAGAAATGCATAATTTGAAAAATAAACCCATTGTATTTTCTCTATCAGTTATAAGGTACAAGAAATAAAAATGCTTTCAAGAATCTATCTCAACGTTTCACCCAACTGTTTTGTGGGCTTTTTTATGAGTGAAGCTGAAAAGTGGCAACAGTGTTGTCCTTTTGCAACTTTTCAGCTTCTCTCTTGAAAAAGCCCACTATTTTTTTAAATTCAAACTCATTTCATATGGCTGTCAATGTGGCCACATCGATTGGAGTGTTTGCGACCGACAGAATAGTTGTATATATAGCCATACTGATGATTAATATTTATTAAGAAATAATAATTAATTTTATATATATATATATATATATATATATATATATATATATATATATATATATATGAATAATAACTAGGAACTGTTTCTGCAATGGAAAAAGTTCAGCTTTAGTAATGTGGAATTCTTACCAGATATACGGAAACAATAGATACACAGAAAAAAAAGTGACAGAAAAAGGATCTGGTCCTCACTAACTTGATAATGGAGTCTTGCTCCGAAATATTGTTTAAAAAAAAAATAACAAAAGCTTCTTAACATTTTGTTACTAGGTTTTATTTTCAATATATGCATATATATGGCTTTCTAAAAATATCTAATTCTTAAGTTTATATGTTAGAAGAAGATCAATCATGAATCTTTTCTTAAAATATATTTTTTATTAAACCTTGCTATTTAAATTGCAATAAAGAAATACTTTTACTGAAATATTCAATCGTATTATTTTCAGATTGGCTTGAAGAAAGAATATAACGACTTGCATAAAAGCTCTCGGAATTTGCTCTCAGGCAATGAATGGTTTGAAATTCAAGCATATCGAGCATTGAATCAAGCACTTGGCAGATGTATTCGGCATAAGTGAGTCAAGTTTGATGATGATGATGATGATCATCATCATCATCATCATCATCATCATCATCATCATCATTATTTTAATGTCTATTTTACATGCTGGCATGTGTTGGACAGCTTTTAGAAATTGACTTTCAAACTAACTTATCTCTGGAAAGTCTTTATTTACCCCTTTTACTCTCAAATCCATCTTTATCATTTCCTTCCATGTTTTCCTTAGCCTTCCCCTGCCAACTGACCCTTCTACCTCAACTGTTCTACACCTACTAACCCAAGCACTCTCTCTCTCTTCTTTTTCTCTCCTTTCTCTTTCCTCTCTCTCTCTCTCTCTCTATCACTTATGTCGTTTCATGTCTCCCAAAAATCATCAACGTTTTAGTAGGATACTAACTGGCTTCGCAAAGTTCGCAACGTGAAATGCTGTAAACATTAATTAAAAATAATAAACATTTCATTCATAACTTTGCTGTAAAGAAAAAACAAAATCTCTCATTTTATTCATATAGATAGATAAACGTTAACATGTTGGTCATTTCGATACAAATCTATTTATCTTTTAAATGTCACCGTAAATAAAGGAAAAGAAAGAATTAAATTTGTCTTTTCACTTGCAATTTAGAAATAGATCTCAATTTGTTGAAAAATTAAGCTGGTCCCTTTAAAGAAAAGAACATTTCAACACAAATGCTAAATATTTATCCAGGAAATAAAACAATATTGCGGGACAGAACTATTTGTTATATTAAAATCAAAACAATCATTGAATTAAAAATCAATAACAAATAATAGTTAATTAATAAAATGTTTTTTTTTAAACCAATATACGACCTTGCAACTGATATTGCATCTACATAAACAGTATCTAAAAAAGATGGCGCGTCTATTGTGTAAAGTTGAATAAACTTGAAAGATGATGTTTTTACTTTACTGTTTTGAGAAATTGATCCAACTTTCGCATTTATTCATTTAAATCCATTAAACTCCATTAAACTCTCTACAGACTTTTTATCATTTCTGTTTATTAACCTGACTTTATTTGTTCATTTTTGAGATGATCTACCTCTGAAGTACTTTTTGTTTCATTTTTTTTCTCGTTAACAGAGATGATTGGGGTGCCATAATCTTGGTAGATGATCGATTTTTAAAAGGAGATAAATATGTTAAAGGTGAGAAATTGATAAATTTATTTTTGTTTTTTTTAATTTTAATAAGTATAGTAACATTCAGTTTTACTTGTTCTGTTTTCTTGAAGATTTTCATTTTCTTTCGTCTACATATATATAAAACAAAGTTGTATGTGTATCACAGCATCACAGTTAATCCGTTGATCTAAGAGCCAAACCAACTGCAGATTTGAAAACAGCACATTCGATCCAATGTCTTTAGAAGTGTTGCTCTGTTAAGTAGAGTTCAAAGGTCTAAACGAGGAAAGTGTTGTTATGTATGTACATATGTGGACTGATAAGCTGTCACTATATTTATAAGTAAGTCCATGATTGTGACTTATGTTGTTTTGCCGAGATGACGGTAGTCAGAGTCTATAGCAGAGTTTGCGCGCCAACAATATGTGTGACAGTTAGTAACAGTGTTGTGTATGACACTGGTTCCTGTGGCAAGTTGGGTATCTTGCTGGCTCTGACTGAGGACAGCGCGTGTACACTCGCTTATATAAACAGGTGCCTGGCTCTAAGAAATGAATATTTCCGATTGGTTTAAGTTCGATATAGACAACCAATTGAGATTGAGTATTTCGATCCAATCAGCACCAAGCATTTCAACCAAGTAAACATCAAATATTTCAAAGATCGTTTCTCTGTAGTTGTTGTTGCTATTACTGGAATAGGCATTCAACAGGAGGTTACATCAGCCAAAATGTTATGAATATAACAATGAAGATGAGAATAGTTGTTGAAATAATTCAAATTTCTTAAGCATTTAATGTTACCACAAGAGAACGTTGCCAAGTGAAAGGTGAATCAAATCTAATTCAGGTTTGATTCAACCGATTTGCATAAGTTCTTGTCAAGTTGCTATTCGACACACTTTAAAACGTAAAACAGAAATTAAAACTAACAAATTACAATGCAAGAAGTGGAAATATACCGGTGTTGAGAAGGAAGACAAAAACAAAGTGATTTTTTTTTCTTCTTTCATTTTTGTAAATCTTACTTGAGTTAGTCACAACTTCTACACAGTGATCTAATGTCCGATATATTCCCATTTCTTCATTTCTTGCATTGTGATAGCCTTCTATGACTCATCTATATATGTATTATACGCAATGTTTCAAGAAAACTTTTTTATGTCTTTGCTTCAAATGCTTATATTTCAAAAAGTTATGGATGAATTTTTATGATTTAAAAACTAAAAGTCTTCAATCAATTTATATTTTGTAAATATTCTATTTTTTTATAGTAAAATTTAAAATTTCATTTTTTTGAGAGCATTGCTAGTCGGATCATTCTACCGCTCCAGAAAGTACCTGACTCCTGATGCAATCCGCTACCTGTATAAGAGTCAGATAAATCCTAAGATGGAGTAAAGTAAACTTGTACAGTTGCTATTTGACAATTTCGTTAATGGAAATCGCTCTAGACAAAGCATGAAGCCACTTGATGTAAGGAGCTAACAAGAACAAAAGATGATTAGCGCAAAAACAGGAGATGCCTATTGGTCTTAGTCTTTCCAAAAGGACTGACACTATAGGTAGGAGGAAAACAGTCAGCAGGAAGAGAGTTCTAAAAGCCTGCAGTTTTTGGAAAGAAGCTACCGGAATAGGAAGCTGTATTACAATGAGATATCAAAACAGTGAATTGATGGAGACCACTAGACCAACAAGTCAAACGAGCTGGAACAAAGGAAACAGGGAAAAGATCAGACAATTCTGAAGAACACATGTCATAATAGTATTTATAGAAGAGACTGAGACTTGCAATATCACGTCTGTGAGAGAGATAGAGAGAGAGGGGGCAGAGAAGAAGAAAGGGTGTGGCCAATCGAATTACAGATATGTTTCTGCACCTTATCAAAAACCCTCAAATGGGACAGAGATTCACCAGCCCAAATATAACAACAGTACTCCATGCATGGTCTGATAGTAGTTTTGTAGAGATAGAGAATAACCTCAGATGTGAAAAAGTGTTTTGAGCGATAGAGAGAACCAACTTTACGAGAAGCAGAAAGTGCAATGGATCTAATATATGAACTAAAAATGCAAAACAAAAATACAAATACTAAATACTTATCTACCAGCAATGCTTCATACAAACTACCATATCCTTTTTAAAAATACAAACATTTAAACGAACAAATTACAGGGTGGGTTTACATATCTAACACTGCAATACAATAATAATCTGAAAAATGTCAAATTATATTTTTAAGTAAAAATAATTCGCTTTGAACTAATGTCAAGGATGTGAGTTCCCCACTTTTAAGCAGAATTCAGCTTTTTTTTTCTATAAGAAAAGGACAAATCACTAGAGCTTTAAATCCTTATTTTTCCCCCATTTGGCTCTATTTTATTTCTCTTTCTTTCTCGCTTTATCTTTCTTTCTCTTTTCCTGTTTATTCTCTCTTCCTCTTCCCGTTATGTTTTGTCTTGCCTTGCTTTGCCTCCCTTTCCCCTCACTCTGAAAATATTAATTTTCCCACTCTTCAAATAATTCATGGGTATGGGAAGTAGAAAACTTTTGTTTCATCAATGAATGTCTTCCTGTCTCTTTTAAAACATATAAGTATTGTACATTTATACCTTTTGCTAAATCTTCCCTCCATCCTCAAAGATATAAGATTCTATTTTTTTAGGCGATTATGAGTGAACACCCCGGATCCCCAAGGTTGGGAAATTCGTGTGTGTGTTAAGAAATTCATCTTGATTTCAGATTTTTCTTGCCATTGGCCACTCACATCCTTGACTGTGCAGATGTTTCAATTCGGTCTATCCATGCACTTACCTACTTCTTTAATTATTAGTGAGATGTGAGTTCTACGCTTTTTAGCAGAATTCAGCTTCTTTTTTTAATCCAGAAAAAGAGGATTTCTGCTATAATTACTAGATCTTCCCATGGATGTGAATTTCTACTTTTTTTTTTTCAATCCAGAAAAAGTGGATTTCTGCCAAATTGCTAGAGCTTTACCTCCTTATTTTTTGTCACGATTTAGCTGGATTTTCTTTGTCTTTCTTCCTCTCTTTCGCTTTTTCTTTCTTTCTCTTTTCCTGTTTTTGTTTCTCTCTTCCTCTCTCCATCTTATCCTACCTTTCCCTGCTTATGACACTTTTCTATGAAAACTAAAAACATTAATTTTTGCCATGAAGGCTAAGACTTCAGATGATCCATGAAGAGTGTAGGGCAGTTAGATGACCTTTTGTTGCGTCAAATAATGACTTCCTCCACTCTGTGTGTTTCTCTTAATTCGATGTTCTTACTTGAAACTGATTGGAGTTGTTTAGGAAAACCAAGCCCCCAAAAATAATCTGAAAAATTGACCTATCGTCAGCTCAATTAATTTGATGATTAACTGATTTGTAAATTTGATGATTTTATTTTTTAAAAATATTTTTCTATATTTTTCTTCCCAGGACTGTCCAAATGGGTCCGCAATATGCTGAAACCACAATATAGTTATTATGCTGCAATGAAAAGTCTGGAACATTTTGCAAGAACCAAGTTAAACTGGTAAATTTCAAAGAAAAACATAAAAAAAAAAAGATAACTTTTTCATTTGTTGATACATCAGGGATAAAAATATTTTTGTAACAGTTGATACAAATATGTAACGTCTGCTTCTTGCTCCCATTTTTTAATGTTCGTTTTTTGTACTAATGAGTCACCGCTTATCGAAGCATAAAGGCCACTCGAGGATAAGGGTTAATGGGTCAGGTGGATGGTGAGACAAATACTTTGAGGATTGGAGATGATGGTTGAAACTGATCAGAATTTGATTATCTGAGAGGACGGCACAACAAGAATTTTTTAACATTAGACTTGAAAACGACCATGTTGTAGTCAGCTGGGAAGCAACTCCATGATATTGTGTTCCACTGACGGGTATTTCTTGGAAAGAAATTCTGCTTATAGAAGTTCTGTTTAGCTCCAGGAACACAGAGGAAGAAAGGAAAATTATTTACAGTGGTTGTAGCTAGACGAGTTTTGCTGTGAATTTCTCAGAACGCAACAGACACTGTGCAAAAAGAATTAACAAGCCGCGCATGCGTGGTCCCCCTCTGTATGTGACTTGATGTGGCGAATGTAAAATGCAATAAATTTGGGCAATTTGGGGCATTTTTTACCCCCCCCCCTCCTTTGACCCCCTGGGGGCGCGAACCAGAATTTTTCCAAGGTCAGCAATACTTATTTTCTATTAGGAATAATTGCCTCCACATTTTGCCCAAGTTTCAGAGAAATTGAATGGATGGATGAAAAGTTATGGGGCAAAAAATGTCATTTTTTGCCATTTTGGGGCCTTTTGACCCCCTGGGGGGCTAACCAGATTTTTTTTCAAAAATCGGAGAATGTCACTTTCTAACCTGACCAAAGTTACAACTTCATGCAAAATTTCAGAGAAATTCAAGTGATGGTTGCAGAGAAAAATCCGGACAGACGGACAGACGAACGGACCAACAATAGTGCATTTATTAAAGCAATCTTTTTGATTACAAATCTTGAACAACATATGCTCTGTAATGCCAGTTTGTAAAGATTAATAGCAGGTTGCAGAGTCAAAGTTGTACTTGTAAAAATGCCACAAGTCGGAGTCGGATTTTTTTATATCCAAAGAATCAACAGTCTGAATATTGAAAAACTTTAAAATAAGGATTCAGTTGGAATTTGGGAAATCCTAGGAGTCAGAGTCAGACCTTATATCTTACAACTCTACAACCCTGATTTTCATTTTCAAAGCATGGTCGTCTATGCCTCTAGTACCCGCCACTCCTTCACACGCACTTTTATATTCTGTAATGTAAGTGCTAATTTCTGATTTTCATCCCTCTCCTAATAAAAACCTGTGATAAAAACTAAAAAATCTTCACTCAAAACAACAGCCGACCCAAAAAACAGCGACATCACTTATGGAATGTAAGAACTAAAGGATAAATTATGGAGGGGACTAAAAGTTACAAGGCTTCCGAAAGTAAACCCAAGTTCCACTTTCTACTCTCCATCAGTCGGGATGTCCGTTGACTCCCATAAAACATTTGTAAATAATCACCTATAAATAGAAATCAGCAAGGGAGATAGCTCATCTTAAATTGAAAAATATATACGTCATCTAACATATAAATTTAGTGAAAATCTCCACATACTACCCATTAAAAACAAGTCAACCCTAAAAACAGCAATTCTTCCCCCTTTGTCAGAAACATGGCTTCAACCACAAAATAGAGGGGAAGTGAGAATTACGGAGCTGTTGAAAGTAAACTGAAGGTTCACTTTCTCCTCTCCATCAGTTGGGATGTCCGTTGTCTCCCATGAAGCTCATGTGTCATTAGACAGTTCTTGCTTTTTTTAGTGTACACACACCCACTTCATCAGAAAAAGTCAAAGCCTGATGGGGGTGCCAGTCTAGTCGCTGACAGTCCGATCCTGCAACAGACAGTACTAGTTTACGTTTTATTATAAATGTTTACCTTCCTACGACAACTCCAAATCCTTGACCTTTTGGTTAGGATCAAAGTGTAGTATCTGTCAATGAAATCTTTGTATATAAATATATTCATGAAAAAATAAAAATTTCCAAGAAATTTTGGGTTATTTTAAGTAGGACGGTCCCTAGTGTAAATGTGGTATTGTGGTGACTGAGATGATTCTATTTAAGAGTAGGATAGACATTTTTATCACTTTAGACCTAGGATAACCAACAATACCCATTTTCTTCACACTTTTGATGGCCTTGTGCCTAATTTGTTTTAAATGTAAATGGTTTATATTTTCTGCAAATAAATCATTCAAAGTGTAGAATCTATAGTCAAAGTGTTGACCGTTGAATTGAAAGTGATGGGCAAATGGCGAAATAATGAAAGGAACAATGCTTGGACAAATGGGACAGAATGGATCTAGTCAAACGTTAGATAGACAGAGGATAACCAACGACCCTCCTCGCTTCCAACGCTTTTGTATGGCCTTGCGCCTAATTTGTTAAAATCTATTTTTATATTTTTGCAAATAGATAGATGAAGTGTAGTACCTGTTCTGATACTACACTTCATCTGTTCTGCCCTCAGTGAGTGAAGGAGAAATCCTTCTAGACTGAGGCAATTTTTATTTATGTCCCAATCCAGAGTGTTCCTTTTTGGGGAGCTGGATTTTCTCCACATTAAAAATCAACCTTGTGTCTCACTCTGCCCTCATTTGGAGGCAAGTAAATAGGGACACACCTATCATGTCAAGGGTGCTTCATGCTAAATTTGGTTGAATTTTTATTTGATCTAATTTTAATTATGATGAATTTTTGTTATTGTTAAGCGAGTCAGAATTCTCCATAAAGCTCACGAAGATTGTGCCTCAGAATTGTCTGCATGAAGTCACAGCTAATCGTTAACTTGCAAGATTGTAAGTTTTTACCCCCAACACCAAAGTTCACCGGTTCCATGCGAATTCTGGAAAGTTTTGGTATAGAATGCAGAAAGGAATGGCACAGAATCAATGTCGTCACTATCACTCCATTGATTTGTGGTTCCGTGCCTGACTCGTCTTTGCTTGCCACGTGCAGAGACATAGATGACAAGAGGACAATGGATCCTGGTGCCTTCTCCTGGGTTACAGCCTTAGTATCGCTTGATGCCACACCTGCCGCCATGGATAGCTCTGAAAGGAACCGAAGTTCCAGACAACATATCTCTGACACTACCATGTTGCCACCTCCTCTACCAAAGTGAGGAAGGGTTGGATTTTTTTGCAATCGTCATCTACAATGAATCATCTACAATAGGTATTATACTTACAGCCTCCATGAAAAATAACGAAAAAAATGATTCGCCAATGTTCACAGTCGCTATTTATGTAGATATATTTCCAAAATATTCATATAAAATCATAGAATTATGTCAGTAATTTAATTTGCCACATAAATTATTATTATCATTTCTGATGACCTAAAGAAAAAAAAAACACTCACCGCTGACTTTTTACTATAGAGTGGAGGATTTCTTTCCGAATTCATTTCAGATGGCGAAGTAAGTCTATGGTGTTTATCTAACTGGTTGTATTCTCGCTTGCTGCCCACACCACTTAAAATGGTTTCGTCCAGGACATAAAAGTAGTGTGTTTTACTTGCTAACTTTTGTGTGACGGGATCGAAGTGCATATATTTATTTATATACATATTACCATCAAAATGGCTCGCTATTATTTAGATCAATAATACAACAGTCTTTTGAAATACTGTATATATAGTAGAGAGCAAACACCTCAACAGCTATTTGTATGCCTCTCCTACACATTGGTCTTTATTATATTAGTAATAGCTATTCAGATTATAAAACTTTTCAGTATCAAATAACTTACAAGAGTTCATGTTCCCTAAAATCAGATAATTTAACTTTTTAAAAACTTACTAAATAATCTGCGACTCTTTGAGTCCGTATTATATGTACTAGCAAAAATATGATGAATGAACAGATACTACACTGCACCCCCGAAGGAGGAGTTAAGGCCTGGGAAATTAATATCATGGTGAACGAATATATACTACACCCCCCTCCCCACCACCACCACCACCACCACAAGGAGAAGGTAATGCCCGGAGGATGCGAAGGCAATTGATTTTGGCATACAACATCATCAACGGGAATTTTAAATATAAATTAAATTTTAATTCAAGGAGTTTTCTACCCCAGTGCCAAGTTGTTGTCTCAACGGGCACCCACAAAACATATACCACTGCCGCTTTTGTCTCAACAGAAGAAAGGCAGCATTCTCTGTCTGTGGAACAGCCTGTTGGAGGCAGTCATGATAACGACTACCATATCCAGGTTTAAAGTGGCCTTAGACAAACATCGATACTATAAATATCTTCTATCTGTATCTTTACATGGCTTGTTGCACTTTGCTATTTTCACCTCCGCCAAGGCGGAGATTATGTTTTTGGTTGAGTTTATTTGTCACTATGTTTGTTTGTGTACAGCCTAGCGTCCACATCGCTTGACCAATCGTCACTAAACTTGGTCAAAATATCGGTCATGGTTTAACTTAGAACTGATTTAATTTGGGGATATCTAGGTCAAAGATCAAGGTCACGAAAAAGGTGACGACAGTCATCTTTTGGTGATTACTTCAATTCTGTTCACCTTAGAGACTCGCTGTCTCTAAAGTGAACAGAACTGACGTAATCACCAAAAGATGACTGTCACCTTTTAGTGATTACGTCAGTTCTGTTCACTTTAGAGACAGCGAGTCTCTAAGGTGAACAGAATTGAAGTAATCACCAAAAGATGACTGTCATCTTTTGGTGATTACGTCAGTTCTGTTCACTTTAGAGACAGCGAGTCTCTAAGGTGAACAGAATTGAAGTAATCACCAAAAGATGACAGTCATCTTTTGGTGATTACGTCAGTTCTGTTCACTTTAGAGACAGCGAGTCTCTAAGGTGAACAGAATTGAAGTAATCACCAAAAGATGACAGTCATCTTTTGGTGATTACGTCAGTTCTGTTCACTTTAGAGACAGCGAGTCTCTAAGGTGAACAGAATTGAAGTAATCACCAAAAGATGACAGTCATCTTTTGGTGATTACGTCAGTTCTGTTCACTTTAGAGACAGCGAGTCTCTAAGGTGAACAGAATTGAAGTAATCACCAAAAGATGACAGTCATCTTTTGGTGATTACGTCAGTTCTGTTCACTTTAGAGACAGCGAGTCTCTAAGGTGAACAGAATTGAAGTAATCACCAAAAGATGACAGTCATCTTTTGGTGATTACGTCAGTTCTGTTCACTTTAGAGACAGCGAGTCTCTAAGGTGAACAGAATTGAAGTAATCACCAAAAGATGACAGTCATCTTTTGGTGATTACGTCAGTTCTGTTCACTTTAGAGACAGCGAGTCTCTAAGGTGAACAGAATTGAAGTAATCACCAAAAGATGACAGTCATCTTTTGGTGATTACGTCAGTTCTGTTCACTTTAGAGACAGCGAGTCTCTAAGGTGAACAGAATTGAAGTAATCACCAAAAGATGACAGTCATCTTTTGGTGATTACGTCAGTTCTGTTCACTTTAGAGACAGCGAGTCTCTAAGGTGAACAGAATTGAAGTAATCACCAAAAGATGACAGTCATCTTTTGGTGATTACGTCAGTTCTGTTCACTTTAGAGACAGCGAGTCTCTAAGGTGAACAGAATTGAAGTAATCACCAAAAGATGACAGTCATCTTTTGGTGATTACGTCAGTTCTGTTCACTTTAGAGACAGCGAGTCTCTAAGGTGAACAGAATTGAAGTAATCACCAAAAGATGACAGTCATCTTTTGGTGATTACGTCAGTTCTGTTCACTTTAGAGACAGCGAGTCTCTAAGGTGAACAGAATTGAAGTAATCACCAAAAGATGACTGCCACCTTGGCCCATATTGTAGCCAATGAAGTTCCACATCTTATATGACCTTAAATGTTGGCTCCCTTTCGAGGAGAGGTCTAAATATCTCTTACGGGCTTCAAAATAAAATATGCAAACGATCAAACCCATACCTCGATTCTTCCATGTTCAACTACAGCATTCCTCTGTGACTGAGATAGTCAGTCTATGATCGTCTTAAGGGTGAATTCTTGCTAGAATGAAAGTTCAATATACAACACGCTGAAAAAAGTTGGTTAGTTCATAAATAACGATTTATTCGAAGGCAGCACATAACTTGTGTGCATGAGGGAAAGAGATGGGGGATTAGATGCTTATAAATAGTTTTCACTACATCGATCGCCATCGCGTGTTGTCTCTGACTTCAGGGCAGCACTCACAGAGACATATCATCTCTCGTTGAAAAATATCGCCGGCTAAGGAGGAAGGAGAGAGGGCCTTGCACGGAAATCACATAGTTTGCAACTTCCGCCCGGTGCCACTTCCTCCATCTGCTAGCCTTCCCTCAACTCGTCTGCTACTATCCAACACAACAGTCTTTTGAAATATTGTATATATAGTAGAGAGCAAAGACCCAAACACAGCTATTTGTATGCCTGATTTGCATAGTTCTTTTTTGTCAGGCGAAAGTATGCATTCTCACGACTCACTTATGCTCCTGTTTGCCAATAAATTTGATTTGGTGTTTCTTCGTTTTTTCATTTACAGTGACAATGGTCTGGAGGATGGATCACAAGAATCTGTTTTGGATCCAACAATATCAAAGAACAATCCAGAACAATCCTTCATGAACATGACAGACCTGAATGTCAACACCTTGAAGAATCTTTTTTCAAACGCTCCAGTACCAAGCACCTCACATATGGAACCAATCAATTATAACATCTCCCAGATGGAACCTCTCATCACCAGCACTCCACTCCAGAAAAATAAATACTTAAGCGTTTCCGAATCTGGCAAGTCTACAGAGTTACTTCCGATTACCTTAAATGGTATCTCCATAATTCCTAAAACATCCGAGCAGGACCAAACAAAAAATAACCACACTGACAGCGCGACTGCCTTTTCCACAAATTCAGATTTTAACAACATCACGAATAATGGCATGCCACAAAAGACGAGTATCCGAGAAAGACTAGAATTTGAAAAAGATTGCTTAAATTTCAAGACATTGGGAAAAAAGCATTGTAGTTCTGAATTTATGAAGACACCTATTGATGAGATGGAAGTTGACCTCGAAATTTCCAATACGCAGCTTGTTGACGAGACGTTAAAATTAGAGTTTATTTCAACGACTGAGATTAATGTAAATCCTCACCCCGAGTCTGAGCGTAAACATGTTGCGGATATTGAATCGGATGATAAATCGGATATTGATGCTCTCCATCCAATCGAGAGCGAGGGCAGTCCGGGTTTGTTCAGCAATTCGGACAGTGACATCTTATCAATAAATGACAGTTATCTGGATGAACTGAGCAAAACGGTCGTTGCTAAATCTCCCCCCTCATGCAAAGACGCCTCTCTTAATTCCTCAGATGGCGACAAGGATCTTCTGTCATATATTGTTAATGAGAAACTGCAAAATTCTGTCAATACCAGTCCGGATACGTTAGATAACGATGCTGACTTGATGTCATTCGTCAAAAGTGAAGCCGAGAATCTGTCGGCTTTTACAGCTGACAAATCCAAACCTTTGCCAGATGTCGATATGATGGACGAAGATCTTTTATCGTTTGTGGAAAATGACGAAAGTGGTAAGGCACACACAAAAAAAGTTGCTGGTACGAACAAGCTTGAAGAAAAATGCATGAAAGAAACGCATGCTAATCGGAACGAGAACGCTTTGGATCCAGATACACGACAGTTGTTGTCAAGACGTCCACTATTCAAGTTTAAACCAAGCTCGAGCCTGAGTCCGAGCCTCACTAACCAAGCATCTACCTCCAACGTGAGAATGGCTCCAAAAAGGTCTGGCTGTGAAGATGTGGTTCTTAATGAATTCTTTGAACCAGATTCCAAGGAGGAGGAGAATAACGATTCGGATTGTCTGAAGACAAAACGTTTTGTTAATAAAAAGAAGAGGCAATATACAGGCAATTTTGATACGTGTCGGAAAAAAGTTAAAGGAGTCGTGTTTGAGGAGCCAGATGAAGAGGTAAATATGTTTTCGTAATTTTCTGTTGTTAAAAATGTAAAGATGAAACGTTCAAATTTTGTTTAAAAATAACAGGAAGGCTTAAGAAGAAGAAAGAAATGTCTATTACTTTTGAGAAGGGTCTTTAAAAGTCTTTAAAATAAATACTTTATTGAAAAGAAATCCACATTGTTTATTTGGCTTTCAAAAATTTCTGAAATGTTATTAGAATTAAAATAATTTAAAAAAAAACTAGTTTATAGCTTGAGCGGTGTTGGTACAGTACCTGGGTATGTCAATTTCCATCTTTATCATCTTCTAGTACGAAGAAAAATATTTGTGAAATTTTCTAGAAAAAAATATGCGGTGCTTGTTTATATTAAGACTGAAATGAAACATGGCAGTTCAAAATAAATAACAGGAAAACTTATGGATTTACTTACTTATCAGTGAAAAATATTAGTGTACACTACCTGGCTTGACACGAATGTTGTTGGAGTTCATGGATTTCGAATAGTAAAGTAAATTTTATTTTTTATTAAAATTCTATTCAGTAATTTTACGTAATTTTTGGTGTACACTAATATTTTTCTCTGATAAGTAAGTATATGCATAAGTTTTCCTGTTATTTTATTTTGAACTGTCATATTTCATGTGAGCGTCAATATAAATGAGCATCAAATATGCTACTTAGTATTTGCATGAGAGTAAGTAACTACGATGTATATTGTTTTTATTAGTACTACAAATTTGAGAAATTGTGGCTTTAAGCAAAAATAATTCACTTTGAACTAATGCTGAATACTTTTCAATGAGAGAGTAAGTAACTATGATGAATGTATTTATGTGTTGTTTTTATTGGCAAAAAATGTCAAATTATATTTTTAAGCAAAAATAATTTGCTTTGAACTAATGCTGAATACTTTTCAATGAGAGAGTAAGTAACTATGATGAATGTATTTATGTGTTGTTTTTATTGGCAAAAAATGTCAAATTATGTTTTTAAGCAAAAATAATTCGCTTTGAACTAATGCTGAATACTTTTCAATGAGAGAGTAAGTAACTATGATGAATGTATTTATGTGTTGTTTTTATTGGCAAAAAATGTCAAATTATGTTTTTAAGCAAAAATAATTCGCTTTGAACTAATGCTGAATACTTTTCAATGAGAGAGTAAGTAACTATGATGAATGTATTTATGTGTTGTTTTTATTGGCAAAAAATGTCAAATTATATTTTTAAGCAAAAATAATTCGCTTTGAACTAATGTCAAATACCCTTTATGTCTACTTTTTTTGTGGATTATCAATAAAAAAGTCAATCGGTTTTAAAAAATACTTTTGTAAGGTTTTTTATGTTAATTTCTTTACATTTATAAAACACATATCCAGTTAAACAAAAAAAATTCTTTAGATTTTCGTGAGATCTGAACTCGTGTATTGACTTCATAAAATCTACTGCCTTAGTAATGTGTACTCTGCTTATTCCTTTTTGTCAAACGATCACATGTTTCTATTTGCGTATGCACAGACAAACTCCAAAATCTCTATAACTTTTTAATAGTATATAGATTAAACGATTATACTTTTGAAATATTTCAGAAGCACTAGAAATTAAGTTTAAAAAAAAAAATTTCTATATGCTCTCTATTTATAGGTTGAACTCTTTGGTAGAGGAAATAAGAGTTTTCATCTAGTATAAAGCAATAATCTTCCATAAAGAATAGATTTCTCTCGGTTACTGGTTGTGTTATAAAAATAATATATGTAAACAAATAAAATACATATAGATAGAGCTATAATTTCTTCTATTTAGTAGCTCGTTTCTTAGTGCAACAGATATGGTGCTTCACTGCTGGTCACATTTAAATGTAACCAGCTGTTAATATATGTCTATGGATATTTAAAAAATATTTATTTACTAAAAAAATAATTATTAAGCTCCATCAAAAAATAATTATTAAGCTCCATCAAAAAATAATTATTAAGCTCCATCAAAAAATAATTATTAAGCTTCATCAAAAAATAATTATTAAGCTCCATCAAAAAATAATTATTAAGCTCCATCAAAAAATAATTATTAAGCTCCATCAAAAAATAATTATTAAGCTTCATCAAAAAATAATTATTAAGCTCCATCAAAAATAATTATTAAGCTCCATCAAAAAATAATTATTAAGCTCCATCAAAAAATAATTATTAAGCTCCATCAAAAAATAATTATTAAGCTCCATTAAAAAATAATTATTAAGCTCCACTTTGAGATAGATTAAATTGAAGATTACAATTTAGCCACGTTGCGAAGTTCTCTCCCTTTAGGACATTGGAACACTGTGTGAATCTCATTACTTGTATTTACATTTACAAATACAAGATGTGTTTCTCTCGCATTTTAAAGCTTGATGTCGCAACGACCTTGCATCCAGTGTTTGAATCGTTCGATCGACAGTACGGTTATGTCATCCATACTGACGAATGTAAGGTAACATGAAACATATAGATGTTTATGGATATTAAAAAGTATTTATATATAAAATAATTATTATAAATAATATATATACAAAATAAAAATAATAAAATAAAAACATGGTTATTGGAATATAATATGAACCTGACTTATATTTGCTCTGTTGTCACCAATTGACAATCATCGAGCTGAATCTTTTAGGGAGACTGCAAAGTAAGAGGGCACTGATAGTATATGCTAATACATATATTGTCATTAATAATTATATATACTAGCAAATATATGCTCCCTCCGGTCGCATATTTTTGCTAGGCTGCCGCATCAGAAATGAAGGCTCACGCGTAAGCCAATGGAGCCCCAGTCATATTTCTGTGGTGGTTAGACATTGATTTTCTGTGTTTATTTTTAGTTGAAAATAAAGAAAAAAAAATTCGACCCTACCCCGATTTTTGTTGTACCCTCGCCCATAAATAGAAAGACTTGTAGTTTAAAAAGAAAGTAAATTTTTTTTGTACCCCCCCTCAATTTTTTTATATTACCAGTCATTGAAATAGTTTTAGTTAAAAAAAAAAAAAATTTTGACCGCCTTCCCCCAATTTTTTTGTCTTCCCCCCCTATACATGTAAATATTTTTAATTAAAAAGGAAAAAAAAAAAACCTAACCCTAACTGTAACGACGGGGTCAAAGTTAGTGTTGGTCCTAAAATGAAAAGGTACCAAAAAATCAAATACAGTGAACGCGCGCGCGTGTGTGCGTGTGCGTGTGTGTACCTTTTTTTAATTAAACAATTTGATTCTACAATCAGTTGTATAGTTTTCCAGTACAATGTGTTAGTTTATTTTGTTGACATTAAAGAAACAAAATCACATCTTTTTTTTAAATAAATAAAACATGGAATCATAAATTCTGTTGAGGTCGTGAAAAAATGATAATATTGGATATGAAAGTATTAAGAAATCTAATACAGTAAACACGAAAAAAATTTTAATTCTCGGAAAGAAAAAGTTTACCTAAACTGTGTGTGGGTGTGTGCGTGCGCACGCGCGTTTTTATATAGTAATTTTTAAATCAATTATTATTTTAATTAAACAATTTGATTTAATAAATTTGTGTTTTAAAACATAATGGCTAAGAATAAACAAACTTAGGACGGTTTTAAAAATGGAAAACTGAGCACGGTGTTTTCCAGCGTTGTTGTTTACATGTTTAACGTGCCAGATTAACGTCGGCTGCTTAATCAGATCGCCATATTTAATTACCGGAGGGAGGGAGGGCATACTGATTCAAGAGCCAATCGGCTGCTTAATCAGATCGCCATTTTTAATTACTGAAGGGAAGGAGGGCACTACTGATTAAACAACCAATCGCCTGCTTAATAAGATCGCCATATTAAATTACCGGAGGGAGGGAGGACACCACTGATTAAACAGCCAATCGGCTGCTTAATCAGATCGCCATATTTAATTACCGGAGGGAGGGAGGACACCACCAATTAAACAGCCAATCGGCTGCTTAATCAGATCGCCATATGTAATTACCGGAGGGAGGGAGGGCACTACTGATAAAACAGCCAATCGGCTGCTTAATCAGATCGCCATATTTAATTACCGAAGGGAGGGAGGACACCACTGATTAAACAGCCAATCGGCTGCTTAATCAGATCGCCATATGTAATTACCGGATGGAGGGAGGGCACTACTGATAAAACAGCCATTAGGCTGCTTAATCAGATCGCCATATTTAATTACCAGAGGGAGGGAGGGCACCACTGATCAAACAGCCAATCGGCTGCTTAATCAGATGGCCATATTTAATTACCGGAGGGAGGGAGGACACCACTGATTAAATAGCCAATGGGCTGCTTAATCAGATCGCCATATATAATTACCGGAGGGAGGGAGGACACCACTGATTAAACAGCCAATCGGCTGCTTAATCAGATCGCCATATGTAATTATCGGAGGGAGGGAGGACACTACTGATTAAAAAGCCAATCGGCTGCTTAATCAGATCGCCATATATAATTACCGGAGGGAGGGAGGACACTACTGATTAAAAAGCCACTCGTCTGCTTAATCAGATCGCCATATATAATTACCGGAGGGAGGGAGGACACTACTGATTAAAAAGCCACTCGGCTGCTTAATCAGATCGCCATATTAAATTACCGGAGGGAGGGAGGACACCACTTATTAAACACCCAATGACTTTGCAATTTTAACAGTAATCGAGTTTAAATGGTTTAGAAAACACGCCGGTTATGATGAAAATGGCTGTAATTAATTGTATGAATAATGTTTATTAATATAACCTTATCGGAAAATATTGTAAATACATATGTAAATTTGATAATAGTAGTTATAAGTGTATATTTGTAAATATGAATTTAATTGAAGGTTTAAAGGAATTACTTATGTTAATGGCAAAACCCATCTGGTGTCTAAGCGACTTTTAGTGACAGTATATAAAGAATTTCAAAAAGATTAATTTCAGTAAAATAGTCATACTGGAGTTTCGGCTTCAGACAGACAGACAGACAGACAGATACATAAACTCCATTATTAATAGATATATATATATATATATATATATATATATACATACAGGGTGACCCCCCAAAAAACGGGCCCCAAATCTAATTAGGCCCTGTTTCTTAGTGTTTCGTCCGAATGAAATGAATTTTGGGGCATAACTAGTTTATTATATTCACAACATCATATCAAGACACTAGGGTCTTTGGCCTTTTTTTCTCCGTTCTACAGCATGTGTTCTAGATGGACTCCTTTTAGCTCCGTGCATTTCTTGAGGCGCAGAACGAAGTTGTCCATGAGGTTGTTCTTACAGACTGAATTGGGAATGGCTCTCATCTCCTCCCTGATGGCTTCTTTGAGTTCCGTGATGGTTCTGGGTTTCCCTGCATACATTCTGTCCTTAAGATAGCCCCAAAGGAAAAAATCTGGGGGGCCTAGGTCCGGGCTATGGGGTGGCCACTCAAAATTAGTCTTGAGACTGATCACTCGGCCTCCGAAGTTCTCTTTCAGCCAATCTCGGGACAGGTTTGAGGTGTAAGAACTTGCTCCATCTTGCTGGAACCAGAACTGGCTCATGAGCGACGGGTAGAGGGTCTGGAGCTCACTCTTGAAGGTTTTGAGGACCTCCACATACCGCTCCTTGGTGACTGTCACTGCGGCGCCAGATTCTTCGATGAAGATTGGTCCGATGATGCCTCTGACCGAGATTGCAGCCCACACCGTGCAATTAGGAAAGTGCAGGGGCTTGGTGGCTACTTCATTGGGTCTGGAGGACCCCCAGAAGACATTTGTCTTGGAGTTTGCCTTTCCGTCAAGATGGAAATGGGCTTCATCTGAGGTCCAAAGGAGGTTAAGGAAACCTGGTGTCTCCTCGGTCTTATCGAGCATCTTGACTGCCATAGCGCTCCTCTGCTTCTTGTCTGAGGCTGTAAGGGTCTGCAGCGTCTGTATTCTGTATGGGTAAGCCCTGATATCGTTCACCAGCACTCTCCTGCAAGTCTCACGGGAGATACCGAGGGACTGACTTCGCTTATGCACAGAACGTTTTGGACTCTCCTGGAGAGACTCTCTCACACTTTCGACAAGCTCGGCTGTACGCTTCTTGGGACGTTCCGAGTGGCTTGGACGGTTCTCACTGGCAACGTTGAAGTTCTCCACGGTCCCATACTTCTCGAAGTGGTCCACCCAGTTCTGAATTCTGCTTTTGGGTGGAGCCTTTTCACATCCGAACTGATGCATGAAACTGTCCTGGGGTTTCTTAAATGAGCCTGTCTTGTAGTAAAATTTAACACAGTGTATTCTTTGTCCCAGCTCCCACTGAGGTCTTGGTGTACTCACGGTCATTGATTCTGCCATGTCCTGTAAAATAAGGGCAATCGGTGAATAAATAAAGGAGATATCACATAAAGTGTACACGGGGCCCGTTGTTTTTGAGTCACCCTGTATATGAAATAATTATAAATAAATTTATATAAATAAATTATATATATATATATATATGTCATATACAGACAGCTGTTTCATCTTTTCAAGACTCATTAGTGTGGCTAAACATAGCGAGATTGAAACCAGGACGCCACTGAATCTACTGCTGATAGTGGAAACAATTATATTGTTTTAAATGGAAGTATTCATTTTTTATGATACTTATAACTGAAAAGATTCAATTCCTTTTATAGAATGATCTTAGTTTACACAAAGTGGAAACCATCATTTATTACACAAGAGTGCTCCACCCATACAGCAACGAATTATATATATTTATTATTAATAAATAAATATTTGTATATCCATGGACATATGTTTCGCGTTTTTATTTTATGCTCGTCAGTATGGAATTATGTAACCGTATTGTCGTTTAGGTAATTTGAACCCCAGATTCAAGTATTATGAATTCTGGTCTCGTAACCATTCGGCCAGCATGACGATCATGCTTTTAAATGCGAGAGAAATACACCTTGTATCCTTTCAACATAAACACAAGTATTGTGATTCTGAAGAATTATGATCTCCCAAGGAAGAGAATTTACAACGTGGCTAATTTAATAATCATCAATTTATTATCTCTCGAAAGGGCTCGACTTTATAGAAGCTTAATAATTGTTATTAGTAAATAAATATTTCTATATCCATAGACATATATATGTTTCGCATTTTTATTTTATGCTCCTCTAAGTATTATTATTATGTCATACACAGACAACTGTCTGGTCGTTTCAAGACTTGTCAGTGTGGCTAGATGCAGCAAGATTCAAAATCAAGATGCCAGTAGTTGCCGTCTAGTTCTCTAGTGATTGGGTCACCAAATTTGCTGTTGACAGTGGAAGAGATAGAGATATATATATATATATGTGTGTGTGTGTTATGCATACATAACACACACACACACACACACGTTTTGGTGGACACTCATGTCTGCATAGGTAATTTATGTACAGGGGTGGGAACATAGAAAATTAACAATTTTCCTAACTCCATAGATAAGTAAATCGTTTCATCTAATGACAATATTATCTACTCAAACACTGCTGCCCACCAAAAAGATATACATAACAGAGTGTCAGAAATATATTCCATTATTTTATTTCATATATATATATACTAGCATGGCTACCCGGTGTTACCCGGGAGGTGCATGGACAACAAAATTGAAGAATTAAAAGTATGTGTAAAATCTTTCTTTTAAAGTTTCTTTCTATCTATTCCCCCGTCTCTATCTCTCCCCCCCCCCCCTTCACTCTATCTCTTCTCCAGTCAAGAACGATTTTAACTCCTCCGACCGAGGACAGAACAAATACTACACTTTGATCCTTGCCCAAACGACAAGAAAGTGTATTTTACTTTGAGTTTCACACCAAAGGTCGATGGAAAAAAACCTCTCTAAATGTCGAAGTGACAAATTTTGTTCCTGGTGATCTCAAAAAGAGTGAATATTACAGATAAAAAATGTGTACATATTCTGTTCAAGACAATGCTGCAAAAGAATATCTCAGCTTTGTGGGTGTGTCTTGTGTAGTTTCTGACTTTCCGCTGGAAATACACAAACAGACAACTCCCTTTTATATGATAGAAGATGTATATATAAATCAACCAGCGGCCAGGTTTCTATCAGATATATCCAGCCATCGCTAAAAATATCCTTACAATGAATTCTATTATCATCAACCACAGCTAAATATTCCATACTTCACTATAAACACATTATATCTCCATGCTCATCTTTTCCATCATCATCATCGTCGTCATTTTTGATAACTTATGGAGGATAGACCCCTTCTTGGTTTCCTTCTACCTTGTTTTATCCCTGGCTAGGTGTGGCCAAATAGGACCCAGTTGGCTGTCGAAGTTGTCTCTTCACCGGCTTTTTGGCCTTCCTCTAGGTATTTTCCATTACTTTGCGGTCCATTCTGTCACTCTAAATGTCCACTTGTTGTTTCTGTATCTCAATCCTCTTTCCTATTCAAATATAATTATCAATATTTTAAAATCAAGTTTAATTATAATAGAAAAGTGATTTTTTTTGTAATTCCGTTATTTTTTTTAATTGATAATAAAATATTTTTTATTGTCTTTTAAATATTTCACCCGCATAAAATATATTTATTTTTTGTTTTTTTGCTTTAATTATGATTTTTTTTTCTTCTCTTTTTTTTATCCTGCAAATCAGAAAAGTGAAGTAATTTGTCAAATCTGCAAGGAAACATTATTTACCATTAACCAAAGTAAGTTTAACCATGATTTTCTAATTTTAGCAAAACATATTGAAATCTATGTTAATAAATGTTGTTGATGCTGGCCTGCACTACTATGGCGGATGTGATGATCCTGAACCCAACGGATTGAGCAGTGGAAGTGGCCCCAACTTGCCTCATCCCTGCCATAAAAGGGTCTGTCTTTGCCTGGTGTGTAGTTTGAGAATTAAAGAAATGTCAAAATCATAAGTTACTAGTGAGCATCGAACTCACAGTCTATGAGAAACAAAATTGGTTATTGCGCTGTGAAAAGCAAATTCACCTGAATAAGAAAAAAGCGAGCCAACAAATTATTTGGATTCCTGTTTGTTAAAAAGAATGAACTGAAATTATCTAATGTTTGAAATCTGCTAGCTTAGGGAGACGAAAGGAAAGGAGAAAAGAGATAAGTGAGAGAAAATGTCCAGTGATTTGTGAGCCGCATCATTGTTGACTGAGGAAACAAGTTGATTATTATCTTCATTTGAATCCAGTTAAATTGAGTCCCGTTGAAGTCAGAGTGTAAACGTTTTCCTGATCGAGTTTCAAACCCCTTTCAACTACACCCCGAACCATGGCAACCCATGCACGGCGGTCCTGAGCAAGATCACACATGATGGCTCACCAATCGCAATTTCACCGTCAAAAGGCGAACCACCTGTGGACTTGAGAGCTGAGCCAAATCCTCCTCGTTGACTGTTGTTCAGATCCTCAGCTCTCAACCGATACGCTTGCGCCACCCAGACAGAGATGTACGGACGATTACATTGTGAATTAATTCTCCCTCTTGGCGGTGAGCTGTATGCCCAAACCGTCAAAGATGTCGCTGCAACAAGACGGACGGCAGAGACTTTAGATTGAGATGTTAACGGAAAACAGATGTTTGAATATAGTCGGCCCATTGGCAACGCAAGATGCGGCAGAGGCAGTCATTGTAAAAAATTTTAATCTTCCACCGATCAACCACCCTCATGGGCCATGCCTCGCAATCAAAGAGGAGAATTGACCGGGTAGCAGGTAGATACGCCTCTTTGTTGATATTGAGATCTCTTGATGCCCTCACCGGACAGAACACTGGTGGACCTAAAGTACACAAATGACTACGTCCTCCAAGATAGCGCCATTCAGAGACAGCAGTCTCCAGACTCCATTATTTGTGTGTATCCGTTAGTGAACCTTGTTTCCCTTTGGGTCGCTACGGGCATAGTCTGTCTTAGCGTCTGGTTGGCAATTCACACGGCTCAGACCCCTCTGCATTATGATGTGTTCTTTGATCATGGAAGGCTGCAAGTTGCCAAAATGATGATTGGTTCAAGTTAGCCGCCTATTACAAGCAAAGTCTCAAAAAGAGAACTGTTATAGTTTGTATGTAATACAATCTTCCCATACACTAAGTTCCATTTACGTTCTCTAACACTTTGTTAGAGTCAGTTTTTGGTGTCGCGAGTCTGTTTGAGGGCCTGGGTTCAGGAGGGTTGTTGAGGTCATGAAATTTAGTTAGTTACTATTTGCCTTCTGCAGAGTTGTGAAAATTTGGTGTATGTCTGACGGGTTAGTTATTTCTCTAGTCTTTTTACCATTTCCCTCACATCCAATTCTTATTAATCAACTTTTTCTTTTGCAAATTAAGCCATTCTTGGAGACTCCCCCTTCCCCCCAACCAATCTCATTGGTCAATTCTTTCATCGTATTAGCTTCTTTCCATTTTTGAAGATTTTACTCAGACCCCTTGGTGATGGAAAGAGGGTTAACTCATTCCATTTTACTCCGACATAAGCTCTTGTCTGCATCTCCCACTATTATCTAGTGCCAGTGTGTATTGGGGCTGGTTCCTCCTCTTTCTCCATTCTCTATCTGATCCTCTGACCTAGGTTGGTGTTCTGTGAATTTGACGTGCACTTGTGTTTGCATTAACTGCACAGGTCATGATCGTCAGCTCGTTGTCTCCATACAGATTCAATGCTTGATTTTGACACTGGCCATAGTGTCAATCCTGTGGTCTTGGTCACTGCTGAAACAAATGGATTATTCTTCCAAATAGAATCACAACTCTGAGTTTTAAAATAAGTAACAATGTTTTATTTTGAGAGGTTTAAAATGACACTTGGTGTCTCTATTGAATGACAGAATTGCAATCAGAACAAATATCTCTTCAAACCAAACACAAACAGTCCCCCAACTTAAAACCCATACATCTCTCAGACTAACAGAGACCAACTAACCCCCTCTGTCTTTTTTGCTGGAATATATATAGAGAAATATACTGTCATTCGGAGTAGGCCACACAACAAGATCACTTAAGAATTATCGGCTCTTTAAACATTGGACATAAAAACTGACTGACAAGGATGTCTATTATCTGGAGTGGACATAAATTCTGTAGAATTTCAAGTGGTTTACTTTCTCAGCATAAACCCTTATTTTCAAAAAGCCATTAATTTTTTTAAAGAGGTTAACAAATTTCTTAGCTAAATATTTTTCCCTATTGCAGGTCTGCCGTTTGTAGCACTAAACGTACAGCATTGTTCATGTTTACAACAGAACATTAATTAAAATATGGATTGCACGGACATTATTGGGAGATTTCAGATGGGATATTTAAAGTAATCTTTTCTTTTTGATGTTGAAATATGCATTTTATTTTATATTTTGCATTGTGTTTTCATTGAGTTGTCCATGGATGAATAATAAGAATTATTTATGTTTTGTCTCGTTTAGTTGTAGGAAGAAAACCTGAAGTTCCTCCATTTCTAACAAATATATTCAGCTTGAATTTCCATCCAAAAGAAATGTATTTTCTCAACTCCGTAAAGGCATTTTGTGAAGGGTTTGAGCATCTCATGCCTGTTACTGCATCACCAAATGGTAAATAAAAAATATTTCTCCCTTCATGCTTTTCTGTTTAAAAAAAGTTCTTGGACAACTGTGCATGAATCTGTTTTGATGGATACCTTGTTTCTTGTTGTCAACTATAGATTGATGTAGCTATATTGTATGTGAGTTCTCTGCTTTTTCGCAGAATTCCGCTTTATTTTTAAATCCAGAAATCCTTAAATCACTTAATCTCATGTATGCGTGTTTTCTGTTTTTTTGGTCAAAATCCGCCTTTTTTTTTATAAGAAAACCTTTATTTCTACCAAATCGCTATAGCTTTATCTGCTTATTTTTTCGTTGCTGTTTGACTGGATTTTATTTTGCTTTCTCCTTTTCTGTCTTTTATCACTTATGACAGTTCTCTCTGAAAATGTTAATTTTGCCATGAAGACTTCAAACAATTCATGATCGGTGTAGGGGGAGTTAGATGACTTTTGTTTCATCAAAGAATGACTTCCTGCCTCCTTTCTCCGATATGCGTGCAGTTGGTGTCTTTCTCTTAATTTTGACTTTCTTAGTTGAAACTGATTGTTGTTTAAGAAAATGCCGAAAATTATTCGACTATAAATTATTTAAAATGTGTTTTTACTACTTATCACTAGTTGTTTTTTGCGCTGCCCCCTTATACACATGCGCACACACACACAAGGGATCCGTGCCTCCTCTCAGATTTTATTCATTCCATTCATCATTTTCATAATATTCTTTATCATTCAACTGACAATTCATCCATTTCATTAACCCTTATCCTCAGGTGGCTTTTGGCTTATCCTCAGGTGGCTTTTGGCCTTGCATGGTTATTGTAAAGAAGTCAATTTTTAAGCCAGACTTCTGAAAGAAAACACTCTGCACATGTTTGAATGTGATACTATGGAATGGACCTCTTACTGCCCCACAGCTAGGAACACCGAGAGAGATCAGCTAAGAAGTGAATAATAATAAAAATGACTATTCATTGAACTCCACAGACCACTGACACCATTAACAATCGGTTGTTGACTTTCTGGATGGGCAGATAACGATGGTGACAGTAAGCTGAGGAAAAAACGAACACTGCTAGTTTCCGGCTGTAAACTGAGCGAAACTGGGACATGTCTGATTTCTAGTGGAAAGTAAACGATTAACAGATAGCATATGAGTCCCTAGCCATGACGGTATCACACACACACCTCCAAGCCATAACAAAGTTATCCCTATAACTTGTTTTGTGTTATTTCTACCATAATGTGAGATGATCATGAGGCCACATAGAATAATCAAAAGGCAAGAAGTGAACTGAAGTAACTGATTACATATGTTCCTGTCAGTGTTTGTTTTATTTTAGAATAAAATACGTGTAAAGTATAGAATAATTAACAATCGAGAATTCATTAAGAAACATAAAAGCAACTAATTTATAGCAAACACAGTAAAATTAAATTCTCTATACTTTAAATGTGTGGAAACTAAGATTTTTCTTTTCAGATAACACTGGCTGCCAATAATAGCTACACTTAGGCAATTACGTGTGGTCTTACAAGGGTCTTTTTCTGGGGGGGGGGGGGGGGGGGGGCTGGCTATCTACTCGGACTTAGGGTTAGTGGTAGTTAGTTCCATTTTACTATATTTTCAGCATGAAGTTAACCAAAGTTAAGCCATCACCTCGAAAATCTCTGCAGCCATTTTTTTTTGTGCATCAATCAGATACTCTTCATCAAAATCAAATTCTGATATAAAAATTTTTTAGTTTCCACACGCTAAAAGTATACGGTTCAGTAGAGAATTTAATTCTACTGCGTTTTCTATAAATCAGTTGTTATTTTTATTTTTTGTTTACGAGTTCTCAACTGTTAACTATTCTGGACATTTACCAAAAAACAATACAGCGATTATTTTGTACAAGCTTGTTAATTGACTGTTGTGCTTTAAAATCTTTTTTTTTTTTACTTTTAAATTTCCCTTTTATCCACTGAAGAGGGCGTTTTACTGAATTCTGTCTGGTTACCGGATTTGTCCTGTTGTGTTCAGTATTTACATTGTCCAAAGTGCCAAGCGAATAAATCAGCAATTCATCCCTCACACATATTAGGAGCCAAAGTTGTGATCGGCACAAAAGAATATACAACAGGACAGGTAAGTGTTTTTCTGCATACACACACACACATATGTATATTTAAAAAAAAAATACTTAATCTGGTTCGTCATATTTAAATAAACACCTAAAAAGAAAAATCAGGTAAGGGGAATAACTCTTATTCTTTTAGTAAGTAAGAGTTAGAGTTTCTGAGGCTAACAAAAAAAGTAGTTATAAAACAAAAATATTTACAAAACAAACTTTTTAACATAATGAATCCCGGACAACGCTGGGTTGGTACATCTAGTTCATTGAACCTGGCATTTCATATCTACACTTCATCCCCAAAACACCCTATCACCGAGGAATATTCAACACTTGAATTAAAATAATTTGTATTATTTGGACTACTATTGTTATTTTCAAAATGGTGGCTATAATCACCCCACTTGTATGTTAAGAACTCTGCCGACTTTATGGAAAAAAAAAATCAATAATGCTCCAATTCATTCCAACCAGGTGGTGAGTCTAAACATAGTAAGTCCCTATTTACTTGACTCCCCACTTTTGAAACCAGCTCCCAAAAAGGGACACTCTGAATTAGGACAAAAATAAAAATTGTCTCAATGAAGCAGAAATCCTTCTAGACTGAGGACAGAACATATGAAGTATAATATCAGAACAGATACTACACTTGAATACCGGCCAAGAGTAGTACTCGCTGATTAGGCTGACTGCCTCTGATGGAGATGTTGACTTTCTGTGTAGGAACAACCTACTTTCAGGATGGGATCTGACATATACCGGCAGGAAAACTGCCTAGCTATAGGATAACCATCGTCTCCAGTACTGGCCAATGTAGACATGAAGTACGTTGAAGAAATGCCATTACTATTCATATCATTAAAGCCATCAATGTGGTTGCGATATGTGGATAACACGTTCATACTTTGGCCTCATCAACCAAGATGAGAATAAGTCTAAATAATCCAAATTATCAACCCTCATCCCCAAAATTTCGAAACATAATTAAAATAATTTAGGTACTTGTGCAGAATAGACATCCAAGAATTTAACTAAGATTCTCGAGTTTTGACGACAAATTTCGACTTGGCTGAGATATGCAGGTGATAAATTGGAACATCAGCCACCTTCTCATATGTCGAAAACATTGCTTCCTACTACTTCTTCCTTCTCATATGTCGAAAACATTTCTTCCTTCTCATATGTCGAAAACATTGCTTCCTACTACTTCTTCGCCTTCCTTCTCATATTTCGTAAATATGCCTAATTCAAATTTATCCGCCTCCACCTCTATTTGCAGTCTTCCTTTTCTCCCCCCCCCCCCAAATAAGCACTGGAACACTACCACTAGCCCTAAGATAACTAAAAAAAGACTAATAAATAAGTATAAAAAAAATAAAAACATTGCCCTCTTTTGTGCAATCAAGAAAAAATACATAAATTGTTTGCAAAAAAAATTTAAGTCCTGTTAAGGTATGTACGTCAAGACATGAGAATCTCCATAAGTACTGAAAATATTTTGGATATCTATTCTATATTAGCACCGTAATGTTAGTCTGTTTTTAAAGCAGAAAATGTCATGACTCTTAATCTAATTTCATTTTCTCTTACAGGTGTGGCTGTCGGGGTCGGCTGTAAAAATTGTTTTTCATCAATAAATAAATTTGTACACAATTGAATCAAACGTTTAAATAATTATTGAAGTTAAAAATAAATCGTTATTTTTATACAAAAATTTTTCAAGACTTGTTTTTATTTTCTCTCATTTAAATTGAAAAGAAGAACGATTTTATGTTATTCTTCAGGTTTATTTATATGACTCTTTGAAAAAGATCTCACAGTATCAAGTTCGAAAAGATGCACTTGAAGAAGGTCGAACGTTGCATCAGACAAAACGTTGTGAGTACTTGTAAAGAATGGGAACCCAGTAAATTTTAATAATTACGGAGTCAGTCTCGAGTTTTCCAGTCTGAAGACAGGTGATACGAATAAAAAAGCACGGTTACAAGTTTGCCCGAGTTCGACAGACAGATAAAGTTGATTCACTTACTGATTAGATTTAAAGAAAATTATTAAACCCATTCTTAACTTGTCATTCTTAAATAAACACCTAAAAAGAAAATTCCGGTAAGGGGAATAACTCTTATTCTTTTAGTAAGAGTTAGCGTTTTTTATTTTCTTATTTAGCTTAGATACTGAAGCTAACAAATAAGACGTAGTTATAAAACAGAAATATTCACAAAACAAATTTGAATGTAATGGATCCCGAATAAGGAACCCCACGTCCGAATAGATGGATGTAGCCAGTTCCTTAAAACGTTGCTTCTGGGAAAACATGAAAAAGAATCAGTTTTTATTAAATAAATTCTTTGCAAAAAAAAAAAAGAAAACAAGTTTGTTCTCTGTTCGTCAAGACTCTAGACTGACTTAGGATTCTCCATCAATACTCGGAACTGATTGTGTAAGTACTAAAATCCTCTGGATACTCTTTCATTACAAGTACCGTGTTGTGAATGAAATATTGAGTAATTTCATCTTGGTTTAAGATTGATTGTATCATTCTTTCAAATAATGTTTCATTCCATTTGGTTGGTTGCGTATTTACTCCATAATAAAGTATTCTGGAAAAGGCTTTCAATACTGTTAGAATATTCATTTCCTTTCTTTGTATCAAACTGGAAATAAAAAAAGAACATTTTATTTTTAAGCAAGATAATCAATGATGTAATACTATCGACTGACCCCAAAGCCAAGCCATCAAAGAATGTTAAGTTAGGAAATAATTCATAGTAGGAAAAATGATGAGGAAGTAAGATAAGTGGGTGACAATGGAAGGGCCTGTGAATCTATTCTACTCTCTAGATGGGATGGCGCCCTGGCAGTTGGTTGTTAGTTTGTGGGTGGCCGAATAGCAATAAGCCAAGAAAAATGGATTTAGCCAGTTCCGGTGATCAGCTGAGTGTGACTGAGAGAAAGACCGGACATCTAGGATTTCCGGTTGAAAGTAGATATATTGAGGAGACGACCAGATTGGATTATGGTAGATCTGGGGAGTGAGGCGAGTCAGAGTGGTTTGAGAAGATCAAAGCAGATCGAGCCGACATGCAGATGACTTTGAGTGGACAATGACTTGTCTCGACAGGCAAATGATCTCAGTTAAGTGTTAGTTTCCCGTCTTTCAAATTCAGAATCTCAACTAACTCGAATGTGGACGATAACACACACACACATACACGCCCGTAACCAACAAGTCAAATACACCATGTATAAATCGGTGCTTGTACTTTTATTATGTGAGTTGTAAAAACTTGCTGTGAATACAACATGTAAACCAGTGCATGCGTCCTCACTGATCGCCAATATGAGGAACGACACGGCTAGAAGAAGAAGAAAACCCACAGCACAAATGTTGAAGGTCGATGGTCGTCGCGGGCCAGCTAGGTAATACGATGATGTGTGAGTGCATCCCAAAAATAATGAAAGGCTAATGGAACAAAAAGTGGTTGAAATCTGGGGAGTGGTATGTATTAAACACTAAAGCCTCATGATCTGAAGGCTGTGAGTTCAATCCCTGTACAAGGCAGTACATTTTCAATTTCTTTTCAATCGTGCACAAAAAAAAATTCACTAACCAAGTTGGTTAAAAAAAAAAAAAGAAAAAAAAAAAGAAGGAAAAAGACAGTTGCTTCTCCGATTTCTATTTATTTATTTTATAAATAAATAGAAATCGGAGAAGAAACTGTCTTTTTTTTATATATTAACTAGATCAGTGGTTGTATTGTTGGAAAGCTCCCAAAAAGAGGAAAGTTTCCCTGCTCAGTTTGTTGAAAAGGAGTCGGGTGCAACTCAATTTTTTTGATACATGTAAGCATTGGGTAGACAAGAAGTGCAGTGGAATTACAGGTAGGTTGAGAGAGGATAACCAGTTTGTGTGCAAGAAGTGTAAGACAATGGAGATGGATGAGAACTCAGATGTGAACAAAGTATATTTGGATGGTGAAACTATTGATGTTGTTGAGAAGTTTTATTACCTTGGCAGTATCATTGGAGCACAGAGTGGAGCAGGGCTAGTGTGATTGCAAAAATTAGGAGTAGATGGAGTAAGTTCAAGGGACTGTCAACCAAGGGAAGAGTCTATTAGGCATGTGTGCACAGTGTGATGATCTATGGAAGTGAAACCTGGTCAGTGAGGGTTGAGGACATGCGTTGCATGGGGAGAAATGATATGAGAATGATACAATGGATGCGTAATGTGAATCTTAAAGATAGGCTTAGTTCTGATGACCTCAGAGGAAGATTACATTTGGACTTTATATGGATTTGTTTGGTTTGTTTTACGGCATATCTATGGGTTATTTGATGCCGAATAAAGTTGTCAAATATAAATCTAGAGGTAAGATAATTATTTATATTCTTAGAATAAATTCCCCTCAGAAAACATTACTCGTAGAGGGAAATTTCAGTGAGAGTGAGAACATTAATCTTAGAAAACTTTAATCTTGGAAAACATTACTCGTAGAAGGAAATTTTACAGAGGGTAGCGCGGCATTACTCTCAGAAAATATTACTCCCAGAAAAAACATTACTCTTTGGCATTGATAATCTTTGTTCTCAACATGATTGACCTTCAGCCATCGCCTTCTAGTATCTATTTAGGGAGAAAAGTAAAAAGGAAAAATAAGGTTTTGATTTTTTGAAGAATCAGATTGAATAATACAATTGGGGATGAACTTATAGATACTAGGGCATGACGTGACCAGCCGATTAATCGGATCAGGCCTCTCCGATCTTCTGTCTAACCAAAATAGAGTGTTGCAAGTCACTTGATCATTTATGCAACCAGACCATGGACTGCCCAGCCACCAGGATCTCGTCCTAACACATCACGGGTTGGAACCAACAGCTTACTGTTTTTTTTTGGGGGGGGGGGGGGGTACCCCTCTGCATGAAGCTGTAGTTGACAAATTCATGGCCCCGGTAGACTTTTATGGTATGGCAACGTTTAAAGAATGGATGAGAGTTCTTGGGTTAGTAGATGTAGAACAGTTGAGGTAGCAGGGTCACTTCACAGGGGAAGGCCAAGGAAAATATGGGAGGAAGTTATAAAAATGGACCTGAGAGAAAGTAGGAATAATAAAGACCTGGCCAGAGATAGGTTACTTTGAACGCATGCCAGCATGTAAAACGAAACCGAAGATGATGATAAGAATACCCGTTCCAGGATGAGTAAAATTAATTCCCTGAACAGAACAATTTTGCTCCAATTTTATGTCCTCTTATGAAGATTAAAATCAAGATATAATGTTACTAAACCTTATGTCTACAATTCTTATTATGATTTTGATTTTAGAAAATGTCGAAAATTAAAAAAATTGAAATTCAGGAAATCTTGCTAAATTGATGTCTGATGACTATGGATAAAAATGACATTAAAAGTTTGAGATATTACACTTTTAAAATTGGAGGTTGTGTCCATATTATGTCCCCTAAAAACCCTTTTAAATACTCCAAAGAAACTGAAATTTGAGGAATATCTATAAATTGTTGTCTAATACCTACTGTTAAAATTTCACAAAAATCTGAGGTATCTGAATTTTTATGAAGGGCTTCCATCTCTTTTTTAAATTCTCTGCATAAACTAAATATAGGCCACATTACCCACCCTTACGCCTAGCAGATGTGTTCCAAAATCCATAATGACCGGTAATTAGTTTAGGAGTGAATTCGATACATAGAAATAAACATATTCACATATCTAACTTTATATAAATAGATATAAAAATAAATACACTTTGGAGTGGAGGTTTATTTGTTTTTATTTTTGAGATATAAGTGTAAAATGTTAGGATGAGCGACTTTTTTTTTTTAAAATTTCAAGATTTGATAGATTTGGTGGAAAGGAGTTGAAAGAAATTGGGTTGCTAATATTTACCTGAACATCTTGAAACATGGGTGCAGGAGATTTGTAGATGATCGGGTTGGATACATACGACAGTTTCAACCACATCCCATCGGGCTCAATTGCAATCAAACTTTCGAAGGTTTTCAAAGCCGCCTGAAAGAAAAGTTGAAAATAATGAAATAAAATTATCGCAAAATCGGATTCAGTTTTTGTTTCTTTTTTTTAATGTTTTCTGTGCAATCCCGAGTTTGCCAAAAACAGAATGCCTATATATCATGGTGTAAGTTGACCTATCTATTTCAGAAATAAATGGCCTTACCCAGACACAATAAATACAGTTACAACTAAGCGTTTTGTCAGTTATTGATGGCAGTTATGGCCACAGAATCAGACGCATATTTTCTGTTACATACTTTTGTTAATACACTTTTGTTGATTATACCACTGTTTGTCTTGATTATTACCGACCCTGCAATATAAATTTGTCTTCTGTCTAAAATGTATCAATAATACCATCTGCTTTATTCTGAAAAATAAATATTAGTCTACTGATTATTTTTTATGTGATTTGGGTAATACCACTAAACAAACGATTTATTTAGTCTGTGTGAACGAGCATCTGTGTGCATTCACTGCACAGATCGTGATCATTCGCTTGTTGTATTGGTCCAAAGTCGTTGCCCGATTCCGACATCGGACGCAGTGTCAATTGTGTGGTCTCAGTCTGCTGCATCAGGGGAATTTGCCCTCCAAATAAAATTACAACTCCAGTTTAAAATAAGTAACAAAGGTTTATTTGTTGGAGGTTACAATGATACTCGTTTTCTTACAAATGAGAATTCTTAGCCCAAACAAATCAAAATACAAGTCCAACTGAACACAATTCATTAGTTAAAAGCCCATCTCCCTCTGAGAAGCACACACACCTCAACTGTCTGTGAGACGCCCAGAGGGCCAACTCACTGCCCTCTGCTAGAATATATATAGATATCCCTGGGACTACACCAGAAAGACCACCCAGATATCAACTTGAAAAGACTAATCTGCTGCCAATCTATGGACATCAAAAAACTAAAACCTCAAGTGGGTCATAACCACATCAGGGAACCTCATATCTGCAGAAACATTAGTTTCTCAAGTGGACAAATCGAATTCTGGGTGATCGACCCTAAACCAGAAATATTTCTAATTTCTTATGGGGTTTCTCTTTTCTGGGTCAAATATGTCTCACTCGCAGCAAGTCTGTTATTTGCATGCATTGCAAACATGCAACCCACTAAACATGCAACCACCTAGTGCATGTTTACATGTAGGGTGTTTTCAAAGACAAAGTCTACTCAGCAAAGCCTTGTAACATCATTTAATTTAAGGAATAAATCTATCATTGCTCAAGTGAGCCAAAGTATGCGGCTCAGTCCGTTAATGATTAGCAAAATGCATTGAGCTTGATGCACGGAGCTTTGATTAAGATTTTAATAAACATCAGGTTTTATGTTGCAAAAAACTTACGCATAACCTTTGTTAGTTTCTCTATTACAGTTGCATATTTCTTCCATGTTACATTTATTATTATGTTAAAATAAAATTATATAATTACTTATGGCGGACCATGTATATTACATATGCACACTTTATGAATGTGTTTCTTTTCCAGTGGTCGTCTCAGTGGTTTTATCTGGATCACGTGTCTGTGGTGATCATATAGAATACCTCCCCCTTTAGGGGAGGCCTAACACCTTGCAGATCATAATCAATTGAATATACGTGTTCATAAAGGTACCTAGTTATCACGTGCTTCTCACAATCATAACCGCGTTGTTGTTTTCCTCCCATGACTGGAAACACCTGCAATTAATAGTTCACAGCAACAAAGAACAAAGAATCATCGATTTGAAGAACATTTACTGACCGCGTAGATGGACCCTTTCTTCTACCAGCGACGAGGTGGGGCGCATTTCCGGTTATGGATTTTGTCTTAATCATCGTTGGTGTCCAGACATTTGAATATGTTTATCGCTCTTGAATTCTTCCACTCAACTGATCTTCATCCGTTCTCTCCCCATCAGATGATGTCACATCCGTTCTCAGTACACCCAAGGTCGAGATGACATTTGAAGGCACTCGCCGACCCAAAGACATGTATGTGTCAAAATAGGCCAGTGAATTAAAATCACTAGATGAATACTAGCAAACGTACCCACTTAGTATGTAACAATTAGATTTAGAATGTTATCTTCTTTGTAGTGGTTGAACATGGCTTAGGATGAATGCAAACAACATTGCATATTCATATTAAGTTATTCAATTCTTTGAACTATAATCACAGGCCGGGTTGATTTGGTTGTACCATAAAGTCCTCGGATGTTTCGATTACCATTTCTTTTACGATGTTGAGCATGAGGACAACCTGATGCTTACACTGTTATTCATCAACGTCACTGTGGAATATTTCAAAATGCTGTTCTCTCTTAACATGTTACCCGAATAATCAGAGCTTATCGTATCTCTCACTCAATGTATCCATATTAAGAATCTTTTTTTTACTTGAAATTGCAATAAAATAATTTTTTTAAATCAAAATGATTCCTTCAACAACGACAAGAAACCTCTTCAACCACCAATTGACATGGCAGATAACACCGTACCTGAGAGTCCAACGTTCAAACTCTTCGGCCTAACATTCACAGGTAATATGAATTGAAACAAATACATAGAAGACATTGCCAAGGCTGCTGCAAAGAAAGTGGGCTCCCTCTACCGTGCTAGAAAATTTCTCACACCTAATAGTATTCTATATCTCTACAAAGCCACCATCCGCCCATGCATGGAGTATTGTTGTCACATCTGAGCTGGTGCATCATCAACTAGTCTCTCCCTCTTAGACGAGGTCCAAAAAAAGAGTATCTAATCTAATAGGTCTCTTACTATCCACCAAGCTCCAGCCCCTGTCCCATCACCGCAATATTGCATCCTTGTGCTTGTTTTATAAGTACTTGAATGGGATGTGCCCCGATGAACTGGCTTCTCTGGTACCCCCTCGATGTAAATACACTCAACCAACCCGACAATCAGCGCTAAATCCTATCCATTCACTGTGGAGGTCCCCAGATGCCGGAGAGCCTTATACTCCAATAGCTTCTTTCCTCGAGCTGCCAGCCTTTGGAACTCTCTCCCTGATCCCTGTTTCCCCGACATGCAGAAATTTAAAACTAATGTGAACAACCATCTCACTGCACAGCTCCTAATTTAAGATGACCCCCTAAACTTTCACCCGAATTCTCAGTAGCCCCTTATGTCTATAGTGGCAGCATGTCTTGTTTGGGATGAACTAAGTTATAAAATTTTTTTTTTTTTAAATGCGAAAACGTTTTTTTAATTTACCACTCCTATAAAAATGGGTTACTGTTATTTAAATCAATAATACAACATAGTATTTTGAAATACTCTCTATATAGTACAGACGTATAACCCATATATTGCTTTGTCAGATCCACAGCTACCGTTGACAAACTTAGAGAAATTGACCGGCATCAGTTTATTATAAAGAGGAATTCTGACGTTTTTATTTATTGTTTTTGTTTGTTTTTTTAATTTTTAGAATGTGCCATTTTTTTTTTTGTCTGGATCAAATGGATTTGAGGCACTCCAGAATGAGTAATAAACACATTTTGTCTTAATATCAATTTTTTTACTTTTGATTTCCGGTTTTATCACTTATGATAAATAAAAGATTTTATAGTGAAAAAAAACAATATTTAAAATAATACTTTTGTAAAACATTAAATTTAGTAATGATAAATTAATACTTTCAAATAATTTTTTAAAACATTACATTTTAATTTAATCTCATGATACCCGTCACATAATCTAATAAAAAAATCCTAAAGTAGAAATCAAAATTGTATGAGGCATTTTAAAAAAATCTAATTTAAAAATAAGAATTCTATTAGGAAAATGTTTGTGAATAAAACCCTTTTTTTTAATAACATCTTCAAAAGATAAGTTACAACTATGCATGTATGCCACATTGGTTTGTTAATAATTCAACTGAGAATAAAAAACAGTGGTGTTATGGTAAAATGTGTCCTTTTAGTCATTGCCTATCCTAGGGTGCCTCAAATCTATTTGATCCTTATTATAATGTTACGAACCTTTTTCAGTTCTGGATGTCCTTGGTCACTCAAATAAGGAATACACGCTGCGGCAACATCATCCACTTCTTTACCTTCAATGCCAAGCTGAATGGAAGATAAAAAAGGCAAGAAAAATTATTCAATTTTAAAACTAATAATGAAGTAATTGAATTTAAAAGTTTAAAAAAAAAGATTTCTACTTTAAATTGCAATAAAATAAGTTTTAAAAATCTAAATAATTAAATGCAAAAGTGTTTTTAATTTATCACTCTTTCAAAATGGGTTACATAGTATTTTGAAATACCTTATATATAGTACAGACGTATGATCCATAGACAATTATTTAAATGCTTAATTTTCATAACTATTTTTCAAACAGTTCATAATAAATAAATGTTTCGTGTTATGCATTTGTAATTTTATTGTCTTATTTTGTCTATATATATGCAATAGTTTCATCGATATTAACAGTAATTAAAGTGATTTAATAAAAAAAATAGATAAGTTACTAAAAACCTTTCTTAAATAAAATTAACATCGCTCGCTAGAATTCTTACCGACAGGCATAAACTAAAAGAGAAAAGGGAGAGAATGGCTGGCTGGCTGTCTTGCTCCATCTCTCTCATATTAATGACACCATATTTTTTTAATTGTTTTTAAATTCAATGATTATTTTGAACCCGTAGACAAAACGTTTTGCATTTGTGTTTAAATGTTCTTTTCTGGTCTTTCGGAGGACTAACTTGATTTTCAACAACTAAATTATAAATCAAAAAAAGAGCCACCCACCGCACACATCATCACTCAGGTGAATTGATTTCATTATGGTCTTATATAAAAGATAAATAAATTTGTATTAAAATTACCATAATGTTTATCTATTTATATGAATAAATGTGAAAGTTTTAGTCTTGCATTTGCAAGAAACTTATGAATGAAATGTTTACTATTTAAATTTTTGGTTTCAAGTATTTCAAGTAGCAATATATATATACAGGAACTCTATAAAAACTAGTTACTCATGCTTCCCATCTATGAAGAAAATGATAACAGCCGAACCTAAACCAATAGAGGATACAGCCTGCTCCTGTACAACCAGAGATCAATGCCCCTTGGATGGGAACTGCAAAGTAACATCAATAGTATACGAGGCGAGCATTTCCAGACAACCAACGGACAAGAAGGAGATATACATTGGGATGACAAAGGGCATGTTTAAGCAAAGACTATATGCCCACAGGCATACCATCAAATATAGAGATAGAGTAAATACAGCTTTAGGGGCCCGTGTATGGGAACTAAAGGATGAGGGAACACCTTTTACCATCAGTTGGAAATTAATAGAAAGACGAAAACCATATTCCCCAATATCAGGCCGCTGTGCACTTTGCGATGCTGAAAAATATAACATCTTGCGAACCATCAATGACCCTAACATTATATGCCTAAACAAAAAAGGGGAGATATATAAGGACTGTATCCACAGGAGAAAGGCACTTCTGATAAATTGGGCAGAACAAAATACATAAGTCATAACCGCAGAGTACCCAGAATATGGACTTTTAGGATTTCGGATTTCACAATGATGAATTCGCCTTCCGAATTTCGGATTGAACTGTATGGTATCCCGACTGTGACCCTAAACTCTATTTCTATTATTGCATGTTTTAATTATGGATGGTTTTTATATTTATGTATATAACTGTTTTTAAATTTTTAATTTGTAAATTTTTTACATTTTTTAAATTTTTAATTCTAATTTTTATTTTTTTAAATTTTTTAAATTTTTAATTCTAATTTAAAATTTCAAATGTGGAGTACCCCATATCTCCATTTTTCCTTCTCTTGCCTTTTATCTATTAATTTTTATTTTTACACAATTTTGTTATCATTTATTTTATCTAACAGTGTATTTATTTCATCTTTATTTATATTTATTTTTCTTCATTTTTCTTCATTTTTCTTTATTTTTCTTTATTTTTCTTCATTTTTCATTTTTCATTTTTCTTTATTTTTCTTCATTATTATTCTTTTTCATCTTTCTTTATCCCCCCCCCCTTTTATTATTAGTACCTAAATTTTTTTATGATTAGTACCATTACGACTTCATAAATTTATAAATGGTGTGACTACAATTTATTTAATTATAAGTTTTATTTTTAATGATTTATTATTTAATATTTTTAGAAATAATTTATTACATTAGCATATTATTTCAATATAATTTTTAATTTTTAATTTTATAATTTTATAATTTATATATTTTTTAACTTAATATAATTTTATTTTTATTTTTATTTTTATTTTTAACGTTATCTCCATTTACTTTCGATAAGATATATAGCGTCTCTATTAGTTAAATTTGAATACTTTCCATAACGGGCCACGTAATTCCACGCACGTGACAATTTAAACATGCTAGGTTCCCATCTGTCCAACTGTTAACGTTATTCCCATTTAATTTCTTGCTTTTTCGATGTACAGCGTTGCTGTTGTTTTGATCTGTAACTTTTCCATAACTGACTACGAATATTCCACGCACGTAACAATTTTAAATCTGAAAGTGTTCCATCTTTCCAACGGACAATATTTTGAAATTCCTGGCGGTTGTTCTCACTCATTAAGCTATACGACTCCGCTGATGAAGGTCCGATTTTCTCTGATCTGAAACCTTGGTCCGGATGTTGTTGTAACACTTTATTTAATATTAATAAATATATATATATATATATATATATATATATATATAAACAGAGGCTGAAGAGAGTCCGGCATAGGAGGGCAACTATAGGTCCCCTTTGTTTGGATTTGGTACTGATGTTATCTTAATCTTCTGTAATACATATATCAATAAATATTACGCTCTTATTTTTTTATTTTCTTAATAATCGATCACTCTGCTGGGGTTCTCTCTCTATAACCTTATATATATATATATATATATTTGCTCTGTTGTCACTAATTGACAATCATCGAGCTGAATCTTTTAAGGAGACTGCAAAGTAAAAGGGTACTGATAGTATATGCTAATACATATATTGTCATTAATAATAATCAGGGGAGGCGTGAAAGCGCTCTATCCCTTAATAGACTTCACGAATGGCCTATGCTGGAAATCTCATTTCTTTGATCAATCATAACTCATAAACCAAATTAGTTAAAACTTTGCACAAAATTTTTCTTTGATAGGTTCTATAAGTGTGTAGAATTTTAGCATCATTAGTCAAGGCAACCCAGAGATCCAGAAAGTTCAATCATGAAATCATGTTATCTGTGTGTACGTATGTGCTACCCTGTATCTCATCAACTATTTGATGGATTCAGCTGATTTTTGGCAGAGATAGAGGTTCTAGGGTCTAGTTGATGGCATTTTAATTTCAGTTTACCATATACCTTAGTTTTCTAGAAAATTCCAAAAAAACTTAAAAATGACCAGTATTCATACACTTTATTCTATATCTTATCGACCATTTGATGGATTCAGCTGATTTTTGGCAAAGATAGAGGTTCTAGTGTCTAGTTGATGGCATTTTAATTTCAGTTTACTATATACCTTGATTAGTCAAACTACCAACTATATCAGTTATGGATGCTTATGCTGATGAGCGGCCGTATGAAAAAATATTTTTTTATAAAAACAATATTATATACTTATTCAGTGTTATCTTCTTACTCACTGTACAAAAAAGTAGAAAAAATTATCCACTAGAACTTTAATTACAAGTATTTTTCCATTCTGCCTATCATAACAGCAACTCGTTCACTAAGACTCCATCTTGTTTTTTTAAGAAGATTTCAAGGGCAGATAACTGAAATCTTCTTAAGAAACAAGATGGAGGCTTAGTGAACGAGTCGCTGTTATGATACGCAGAATGGAAAAATACTTGTAATTAAAGTTCTAGTGGATAATTTTTTCTACTTTTTTGTACAGTGAGTAAGAATATAACACTGAATGAGTATATAATATTGTTTTTATAAAAAAATTATTTTTTAATATGGCCGCTCATCAGCATAAGCACCCAGTTATGAGAAGTCATTGTATTGAGGCATAGCTTTTACAAAAGTAGTGACATTCCATGAAAAATGCCAGTATACTGAAATCATATGCCCTTAATAAGGTTAAGATGAAAATTCATATACACTAAATGTACAAAAGCAAGGAAATTCCAAAATTTTTACACTTTTATTGTCATTAAGGGTATGCGAGCACAACAGGGCTATGTATTTTACTGGTAGGAATTTTTCTTCAGCACACCTCACACACTTCATCCACTCATGCATAGAGATTTATACTGTAGTGATGTGATAATGAAATGGTTTGGTTGATGTGTAGTCATACCCTTAATGACAATAAAAGTGTAAAAATTTGGGAATTTCCTTGCTTTTGTACATTTAGTGTATATAAATTTTAATCTTAACCCTATTAAGGGCATATGATTTCAGTATACTGGCATTTTTCATGGAATATATATATATATATATATATATATATATATATATATATATATATATATATTGCGCTAAATTCCAGTGATCAAGTTTTTATTCATTTTCTTCCAAATCCAAAAAACTTTGGTGCATTTTGACAGACCGTTTTCTGCATAGATGAATAATACAAAATTTATATGTCAATTCAGGATTTTTCATCCATGCTGCTCTTCAGAAAACAAAAAAATATATATGTAAACAATTACTTACATTAGTGCAAAGGATTCCTAAAGAGTTCAAAATTGTCTGCTGCATTTTGTAAGCTTGGGTAAAACTGTAGCCAACGCCACAATTATGGCTGGAAAAAACAAAATATTTTTCAAGATAAAAAAAAGAGTTTTAAAGAAGTAAATCATGGAAAACTTGTTGAGTGACATAAAAAAGATTTTCCTAAAAAAATAAAAAAATATTTAAACAATTTCTGATTTCAATAGGGTAAAAGTAATAAAAATAGTTTTTTTCTGTTTTATGGCATATCAAACCTTTTTATCTTATCTCTCTTTATATAAAGTTAGGTATGTGTATATGTGTATATATTTCTATGCACATGATTCACTCCTAAACTAAGTAACCGATCATTACGAATTATGGAATATATATTCTAGGCAACATTGTGAGTAAAGTGGGCACATCATTTTTTTTGTAAACATTACAATCAAAAAAGGCAAGAGCAACAACTCACCTAAGTCTGGACTGTGATTTAAGAAAGTTGCACAATTTAGGAAAGACTTCTTTGGTTGTTCGCTTCCGGATAAATGAGCCACACACTTTGGAAATATCCAATAAAGTTTGGAAAGCCTGAAGAGATTAGGAAAAAAATTAATTAAAAAAAAATCCTGTGACATTTTTAGATTAAGAGAGTTTCTTCCTTTCAAAGAACCAGCCGTCTTTGGAACATGCTGCCACAAGACTGTAGATTGTAGGCTACAATTTAGTAATCTTGAAGTCTAATATCAATAAACATTGATCATAAACCATCCTCATAAGTGATTACATTTTTTTCATTCTATTCATCATTTTCAATCCTCTCATAGTATTCATCATCATTGAACTGTTGATCTATCCATCTTGTTAACCCTTACCTTCAAGTTGCTTTTAGCGATGATGTTTTTTGTTTACTGAAGCGTCATTACAGCCATATGAGGATAAGAGTTTATTGTTACGTTTTCACTTATCGATGCGTGCATAAACCATTATACACTCATCCCAAACCCGTGTTCGGTGTCGTGTGTTGACAAAATTCACTCGGATGCTGATGTTAATTTACAAAAAAAATTTATTAAAGAAGAGAAGAACAGCCACAGAAAATCATACAAAAAAAGAAAAACATAGTTTAAAGGTAGACAACTCTTGTTATATTATTCAAATAAAAATATGAGTTATCCCCTTGTTGATTTTTATTTGTAGTTGACTATTCAAAATATTTCATATTATCAGTCATCTGGGCCAGATTAATTATTTTTTTTAAATAAATTGTAGCAAAGTACATCATTATATTACCAATAACATCGTACAACAATAACAAATAAAATATTTTATATATTATAAGACAGAGGATTGGCGCATGCAAATGATAGACAGATGGCTCATTTTGCTATACCTCGCTATATTGTGTGCATCCACCCCTCATTGGGGACAGCATCTTGGATATGTCTCCTCTCCTTGAAGTGTCACCAGAAAGAGACAGAAAAAAATCTCCGTCCAGAAGTGATGTAGTTTAGACGACTTCCGTTCTGGGTTCATCCCTGACCCTTAGGTGTCACTTAAACTTTTCGATTCAAACAGCTTTCGTTATGTAACATAATGATTTGTGAGAATGGTTTGTGACAAATGTTTATTGGCATTAGATTTGAAGATGAAAAAGTGTAGTCCTGAGGGAAGCAATCTTGTGGCAACGTGTTCCATAGATCGATAGTTCTTGGAAAGAAACTCTGTTCATGAAAATTTCGTTTGATCTTAGGCACACAGGAAAGACATGAAAGTTCTTTGCAGTTGTAGTAGCAAGATGCGTTCTTGCAGTGAAACTTTTACACGGAGGGGCCCGAGATTAGATTCAGTTGAGTACCTTTCATGGAAATAATGATAGAGTAGAGAAAGACTAGTAACATGTCTTCTGTGAGAAATGGACTGTAGAGAACAAAAGAGATCATTTTCTACTAGATTGCGATTTTATACTTTGTTAAGGCAAGAAAGTGTGCTCTGAGTGGCACCTCCCCAGATGTAGCAGCAGTGTTCCATCTAAGGACGTATCTAACTCTTATATATGTAAAGGATTGCATCAGGAGTCAGGTACTTTCTAAAGCAGTAGAATGATCCAACCATTTTTCCAGCAACTTTAGCAACAGATTGATATAAGTCTTCCATTTGTGGATTTGGAGTGAAAGTCAGTCTTAGGATCTTATCAAAATAAGGGGTTTTCTCAAGGAGAGAGATATTCATTTTGATTGGGACAAAACAGGGATCTGAAAGAAGCTTGGTTTTAAAAGTAACAAGACACTTTATTCTCCATTGCATCACGTGTCTAAGAAAGTAATTCATTTGTTTTTATTTTTTTAAACTATTAACCAAAGATTAAATGACTGACTTGTTTACAAAGAAACAGAAATGCATAATGGTAGATTTAATTTTGTAATTAAATAAATTTTTTAAATAGGACTTAAATTTTTTCTTTTACATTTTTGATTTTAATAAATAATCAATTACAAGTAAATACAAAAATAATAACATGTAAGTCACATAGAAGTGTGAAATATACAAACACATTAGAAGCGGTAACAGAATTTCATTAATATAAAGACATCAGAGAAAAGATTAATTAAATCAAAATATGTGTATAGATTATCTTCACTGATAAGAACTCTGTACATAAATAAGTACAGTTTGGATGCACAAACCATTCTTTGTCAAATAAAGCTTAAGATAAGCTATTCCTGCATCCTTTTTTATTATTTATTATTTTCATTTTTCGTCTTCTTGTCTCCTGTTTGAGGTTAGACGTTTACATACATTTTCATGTCTTAAGCGGCCTACCACGTTGCTTTGGGCCATCAATGTAGGACACACTTTAGAGAGTTTCGGATAACTGACAGCAGGTGATGTGGTCATACCTGTTGAGATGTCATTGTGCAACATATTTTCTCATGAAGGCCTGTAGAGTGAAACCAGCAATTTTCTCCATGCGATGCACTGCAGCCAGGATCACGTCATTTTGACGTTTCGTCGTCCACGTTTCACAGCCATACAAGAGTACAGGTCAGACATGTGTGTTGTATGCTGCCACTCTTGTATACAATAGGATCTTTGCGTTTTGTAAAATAGTTGCCTGAAGACTCTCCATATGACAGATATATGTTGTCTTATAGTTGTGTCAGTTCGCCCACTGGAACCAAATGTGTTACCTAGGTAGGTGATTTTATAGATTCCTTCGACACCTGCAACAAGTTCCCTTTCCATGGGAGTTGAATTTCGACAGGTGCTGCAAATGAAATTAGCTGCATCTGCCACACGTAGCACCGGCAGGTTGGTGCACCTTTTGTGACACCACTTATTGCATGTTCTACATTTGATGGAGTTTGAGCCAGTTCCAAACTTACAGATGCTGCATGGGTATTTTTCTCGTAGAACAGATATCATCTCTTTAGTACCAGATATCATATTCTTCGTCTTTGTCATGAAGCCGCCCTTTTCAAGTGCTGATTTCCACCTGTTTAATGCTGTACTCACTTCTGTCGCACTGATAACAATATCATCTGCATACAGAATCTTCCATGGGGCACCATTTCTGCAAGTTTTTGTCATCTCGTCAAGGACGATTATAAATAAGAGTGGGTTAAGTACTGATCCCTGTTGTACCCCTACAATTATTTATAGGGGTTCAGAGAGCACACCAGCAAAGATCACGGCCGTGGTTGATTTATGGTAGAGTCTGGAAATTGCATTCACTAATTGCTCGAAAACAAGTTTGCGACTGAGGGCCCAGAGAATAGCTTTTCTTGGCACCTTGTCAAAGGCCTTTTCTAGATCAATGAAGACGTGAAACAGCTGCTTTTTATGTTGGAGGAATTTCTTGAGGAGTTGTGATATTAGAAAAAGAGCATCCATCGTCGACTTCAGTGCTTAAAAGCTGCACTGTTGTCCATCTATTTCGATCAAGGAGAGGATCCGATTCATGAGTACTCTTAAATAAATCAAATGAAATGTTTGAAAAGTTAAACTCACTTTTATCCTAACGACAATTTCTTTATCAGAAAATCTCTGTGAAAAAGGATTCCACATTTGATGCACCATCGGAAGAAGATGATCTGGAAAGACAGATGAAAAAAAAGATAAGACAAAACGAGTGAAAATTTGTCTAAAAACTTTTGCGTTGATCTACGTATGTGATACTATGGATTAGGCCCCCCCCCCCTTGAAACAAGGAGAATCTTAGGAAATGATTCACGAAGGCACACAACGGCAATAGGATAAATAATTGGAAGTAGGATGAATAGTCAGCTTGTAGTGGCTGATAGGACGAATGCGGAAGTAGTCAATTTCTATTGATCAGGAGTGGTGGTGACTAAGACAAAATACCGGACATAGGATTTCCGGTATGAGTTAATATATTTAGGAGTTTGAGTTAGTTTACAACAGTTGAGGGCTTGGGAAGGGCCCCTGAGAGGTTCCGTCCTCGGGCAGATAGAGTTAGACCTGAATGAGGTGAGGGAGATTGCAGATCAGCACAGACCAGAGATGAGCTGACTTCAACCGGACGACAATGACGCTTCAACAGACAGCTATCAACAGACAACGTTTGGAGGTCTCTTTCGGTATCACACACACCCAGAATGCAACTCATTTATACACATTGTATCAGAGTTTGTGTTTTTTCTTGTGAGTTTGTGTTGCCTTTATTTTTATATACTTGTAAACCAGTGCTTGTACTCTCAGCAATCGGCAGTACGATAGAGACAATGACATGGCCATAACGAGAACAATAAGAGATGAAGACGAACAGAAAACCAAAGCACACAAGCGTTGGGGTTGCCAGAGGGACGGACATATGATCTTACACATATTCAAAACAGAAGATTAAAATAAAACTAAAATATATGTAAAGGCTATTGTTACGGTGGGAGGAAGTAGGTTTGGCAGTAGGCCGAGTGTTGGGTGTGTGATTAAAAATGATTGAATGGTGGCAATGTTTTCCCTTAATTTACCCACCCAACATTTCGGCCGTTTTTTCTTCCACCACTACTTCCAACTTTATGTATATCTGCTTTGACTCTGTTCAATAAGTGCTATCCTTGACAAAATTTTGTAAATGAAATGAAATATCAAAATGATATCAGCATAGTTCCGTGTTATTTAGATTATTCGGACTACTGTTCTCACCTTGGATGTTATTCTCACAACGTTTCGGCCAATGTAACCTCCGACTTTTTTAGGTGCATCTTGTCGAACTCAGAATCTTTCTGTCGAACTCGGGAATCTGTACGGAATTTCAAACGGAACCCTTTTATTTAACTCATATGCTAACAAGCTCTTGTTCTATCAGCCATGACCAGATAGAAGTCTTAAGTAATTCGGAATTGTATTCTAAGTATCACCCGCACTGAGGATCGAACCTTCAACCCCCAGAAGAGTGTCACTTGGAACTGAATTTTACTTAGTACTTTATTCGTTATACCATGGGTCCTTGCGGACAAGAGCAAGCTACCCCGTGGATTAAATAAAGGGTTTTGTTCAAAATTCTGTACAGATTCCCGAGTTTGACAGAAAGATTTCCGCGTTCGACAAGATACACCAGAAGAAGGTCGGAGGTTACCTTGGCTGAAACGTTGTGGAAATAACATCCAAGATGATAACAGTAGTCCGAATACTCCAAATCATCAATCCTCATCTAAAAAATTCAGAAACATTAATTCTTTCGTTCTAAATACTTTGTTCTTTGTTTATTTTCTTAATTCCTGTTCATATTTGACTTTTTAAATGGGAGGTTGTGCCCATATTATGCCCCGAAAACACTCCATCATCTTGTACATATAAATATATACACATACATGCGTGTGCTTGAACATGTTCGCCCTAAATGCTATGCAATAAAGCACAATGTAGAAACTATGCATAAATAGAACTGTGCGTAATACTTAAATGAAGCCAATCATCCAATAAGAAAATAGAAAAAACAAGTGTTAGATATTATAGGATGAGGATGGGAGAACATTAAAAATAAAGATCTAGTGGGTAAACTTGTTAACGCACTACCATTAAGACAATTATATATAATTCAAGAGGTTTAAAAACGTTCATAGTTGATCAGAACTCAAGGGATTTGGGAATTTACGCGTTTAAATAGTAACTATTCAGACACTTTTTGTATTTCAAAGGTTTAAAGATTTTACAGTTAGTTAAAGATTGGAGGTGTAAGTGGATGGGGGTTTACATGTACAAGTAACATCATTAAAAACACTATTTTCCAGCTGTAGATGTATCAGGGCTTCATAGTCAATTAAACAGGTTAGGTTATATTCGAGTATATGGAATTTAATCGATAATGAGCCGAGTTAGAGGGTTGAGGGAGTGGCCAAGTAAAGTACCTTAAGATATTACTAATGTTAGGGTAGGGGGCGGAGTTGGTGTGCTAAATCAAGGGAATCAAAGTACAATGTTTTGTGGTAGGATTAGGTTGATTATACGTGAATAATATAATAACACGTAGTACTTTGAATGCAGATTAATTGAAGAGGAACGAGTAAGCGATTATAGAGAAATGTGGTTTAAAGGATTAAACTATGAGGAGTAGACTGTTAGTAGCTAACGTTGTAGCAACAAATTCAGTGGATTAAGTTTGAATTGTTCTATAAAGAGGCCAAGTGGGTTTGAGGTGTTAGATCTATTATTAGTAGCGGCGGGGTGTTAAGGATATTATTTTGGGTGTCGTGTGGTAATGAGGGTTGGGGATGTGATCGGTTATGAAGTGAAGAGGGGATTTGTGCATTGGTGTTAGTTCGTATATTAGCATTTTTGAAGGGAATTGTTTTACAGTGCCTGCGTATATGACGTTACTTTGTATGCAATTGTTGTTTATTGGGCATTGCCTGGATTTCTGGTAATTACAATTGTTAGCAGGGGGTATTATGGGTACTGATGACTGAGCAGATTTAACTTTTTTATTATTAGGTGATGATAGTTTCATTTCATATTTTAAACTCCCTCTCACTACTACTAATATATATATATATATATATATATATATATGATTATTTTTTATTTACACAGACATGTACAAAATCTGCGACACTGGCATGTCGATGTTATCGATCAACAGTTATTATAAACTGAGATCTCATCAGGCAGAGTTAGATCATATTTGGAAAGAATGAAATGGAGAAAAAAAATGGAGAAAAAAAGAAGAAAAGAAATTTAAAATTTCAAAATTTGGGGAGTCACGTGGTTGGGACCGTTAAGAATAAAAATGTTAAAATCAAAATCAAAATATAAAATATGAAATAAAATAAAATAAAGTGAAAAGAGAGAGAGATAATAAAAAGGGGTAGAATAAAAAGATAGATAGATAGATAGAAATAAAATGAAATCGTCTGTAATTCAGACAGAAGTAGAGGAAGGGGATGTACATGCAGTAGAATGTGTCAAATATATATATATATATATATATATATATATTAGTAGTAGCGAGAGGGAGTTTAAAATATGAAATGAAATTTCAGACAAAATGGAATGTTTAGTATATGGAATAGTGGATAAGCATCTAAACAAACTAGCAAAAATAACAACACACATCTCTAAAGCCAACTGATATTTTGGTTGATTCTATATTAAAGATTAAGATTGTTTGAATCGACCAAAATATCGGTTGGCTTTAAAAACTGTCCATTTATAGTAGTATAAAAATATATTTATGGCAAATAAGCTATACAGAAACATTTACGTTTTATTCCCAGGGAAAATCATCAGGCTACTTGCCTTATATATATTTTTTTTAAAAATATATTTTTCACTAAAAATTGAAATGGAAGTAATGATTAAAATACAAGAGAAGCATTCTAAATATATAAGAAATATTTGTGCAAATATTTGTTCAAGATGACGGATTTACCATTATGAGGCTGGAGTGAGTATACAGCTGCAGTGATTGTGTCTAATATGACGAGTTTAAGACGAACATCTTCCGAGGAGAGTAAGTGTTTTACTCGGGACATCACCTAAAATTGAGAACATTGATTGAAATCCATGAAGACTGTGTTGGACAAAAATCAAAGTGTTTTTGATGAAGAAACTGATTTATTCTATGATAAGATTTTTAATGATATCGTAGTTGAAACGAAAACTCAAACTGACGGACAAATAAAAAATTAAACATCTAATGAGATTATGTTTGAGATTGATAATTTGTTTTTTATTTACCTTCTCTCCAGGAGGTTAGGCACAAGGTCAGGTGTGGTTTTGAAAAGCCAGCACACTAGGATTAAGCGCACTCTGACCTACAAAAAATGCCTGAACAGCCCCATTGGCATTACCCGGTAAGGGCGCCTCAGGTGATTAACAATAAACTAATTCCTTCTCAGCGAGAAGGTAAATCCTGAGACAGAACAAAACCATACCCCAGCCCGACAGCAACAAAGTCACTGTCGGACTGATGTTGAGAACATAATTTGTATCATCGGAACTACTATTCTCATCTTGGTTGTTATTTTCACAACGTTTCAGCTGATGTAACCTCAAATTTTCTTCAGGTGCATCTTTTCAACTTGATGCTGTGGCGTAATGGTTAAAGGTGTTGGTTAATCATCAGTTCTATGTGACAGTCTTCTGGATGTTGAACGTTCAATCCTTACTACAAGTCTTCTTCTTTACTTGTCTTTGAAAAGTTTCCCACTTTTTTATGCATTCCTTCGCATTATTATTGTACTCTGCAAGATCTTTCAAGCTGCACAGGTTGGGCAGTAGGGGACAGACAAGACAGTGTTGTATTGCATGGTCCTCCTCTCCACATTCACAGATGGTTGGGTCAGTTTTATAGCCCCATCTACTTATAACAACTTTTGATCGCCCATTCCCGTTTTCAGGCGGTTGAGTGTTTTTTCCACTGAAGCCAGGGTGCCTCTGAACCGGGAGGGAGGGCCTCAGAAGGGGGGGGATTCCCATGGCAGTAGGAGGGGAGCCATTCTCTAGCCATCTGGCCTCAGAAGGTGATAATAACTAAGAATAACATAATTATTAACACTTATACCTGGTCATGGCCGACGGAACGAGAACAATCTACCCCTATGGATTATATATATATATATAAGGGTTAAGTTAGAAATTCTGTATAGGTTCCCGACTAGAAGGTTTTCAGTTGGAAAAAATGCACGTGAAGAAGGTTAGAATAGTAGTTTGAATAATCCAAATTAGCAATCCTCATCTCAAAAATTCTGAAACAGCAGATTTCTATATAAATCGTCATGGTGATCCCCTCATCGATGAGAATGGTTACTGTGTACTAACATAGGCACATCTTTTCGCCTGCACCTCTTATCGAGGGGAGCCCAGTGGTTTTCTTCAAAAGTTTTTCTTACCTCGGTCACAATCTCTCTCCAAATGGCTCTTTTTTTGGCATGCGACTTTTTTGACACCGCACTTCTTGAAGTTGGATTTTAGGAGATCTTTTTACCGCTTTTTCTAGTCACCCTGTCTGCGGTTTCCTTTTCTAAGAAAATCTGCTTCGGCAGTAGGAAGTCCGGCATCCTGACAATGTGGCCACTCCATCGCAGTGGATTTTTGATGACGAAGGCTTCAACGCGAGTTGTCTCAGCCTCTGGGAGGACACTAACATTGGTGTAATAGTCCCACTAGTGGATGTGCAAAATGCTCTGAAGGCAACGTTGATTGAACTTCTCCAAAACTATTAGGTAATAATTTAATTATTTTTAAAAATAGGATTTTCAAAATTTTGTTTTTATTTATGCTATTGCATTTTTGATTTCAATAAATAATCAACTGATATTTTGGCTCCTTTTCTATTGGTGAAGGTAGACAATAGATGAGAGATCTCTTATATACTCCACCTGATTACAGGTAGGGTATGTGTATAAAATGTCCAGGCCGATCATCTCAGTCCACTCTCGGCCTTCATGAAGCTGACTGAATAAAAGCTAAAAAAAAAAACCCTCTTATGTTGTGACGACCCGAAAGAGATGCTACCAAATGTGACCAAATAAAAATGGACAATCATCATCATCATATTCTATTTAACATCCATTTTACATGCTGGCGTGCGTTGGACGGCTTCAAGAAATTGACTTTCAAAGTAACCCTGCTAGGTCTTTATTTATCCGTCTTTCCCTCAGGTCCATTTTTGATAACTTCCTCACATGTTTCCCTTGGTCTTCCCCTTTGAACTGAACCTGCTACCTCAACTTTTCTGCATTTACTAACCCAAGAACACTCATTCATTTTTTCCATGTGGCCATACCATTGAAGTCTACTCTTCTGCACACATCTCCCTATACTGTTCAGATTTAATTTTCCTCTGATGTCATCTTTAAGACTCACATTACACATCCATCATATCATTCTCATGTAATTTCTCTCCATACAAAAAGCAACATATAGGTTCTTCTTTTTACCAAGGTACTTCTCTTGCATTTGTTTCAAGATAAATACAGCACCAGTGATACCCAGGCATAAAACCAAACTGCATTTCATCCACGCTTTTCTGAGTTTTTATTTGCTATTCAATTATTCTCTCAATCTCTTTCAAGACTTGATCCATCAATTTTAAGCATCTAGTGCTTCCCTTTAACCTTGTAACAATTCACACTTGTACGAAGTTCCCAGTTTTTCGGGATAACCTCTTCTTTTATGATCTTTATGATTCACCCAAAATATAAATCATTTTAAATAAAATATTACATCTAGAATTATCGTAACATGATTCGGCGGTGGAGCCTTTTCTTCTTCATCTTCTTCAGCACAGTCAGTTTTTTCTGTCAGGGACGAAGCTGGAGTCCAGTCCATTTCACCTTCGGTTTTCGACGCGTCATCATTTTCGTCAAATTCTCCAGCTGCCGTCCGCCTATCTTTATGATATTGAGCGAAAAAGTCGACCAACCATTTTGTGTTTTTAGGGTCCAAATCTTTGTCAGCATCGACCATGACAGAATCATTCACTACAGGTTCCTGAAAACAAAAACAGATGTCCATTAAGAAAATATTCAATATAATATACATGGTGTGTCTGAAATATAACGGGACCGTATGTGTATTATTTAACATCATCCCTTGTCCATATATATCTTTTTATTCAAAACAAACTGACATTGTATATCTCATATAGAGTCGGTGTAAGCAAAAGCATGTAAATATAATGGTTCGCAGAAAGCTAAGTTTACATTTATACAGGATGGCCAAGAAGTCACTGAGTGATTTTTAACTTGAATAGATTTTTTATTTTTTATGGTACCTTAACGGAATTTTAACATAATATGACGAAGACAATGGAGATTTGTTTGCAAAAAAGAAAACAAAATGAAAAAAAATTTATTCATGAAAATAACATCTTTTAATGATTTCCATTTTCAGCTTCACAAATTCGTGCCCTTTCCAAAACATTATCTATGACTGATTTCAAAATCACTCGATTACGATTTAATTCCCAGACTTCATTCCTGATGTTCTCCTTCAATTCCTGTAGAATTTCAGGTTTGTTAATGTAAAAGAAAAAAGAGTTTATGAAATAGCTCTTTCCTTGAAGAAGCCCCTTGAAATTATTGTAATTATTCAAAGCTTTCACATCAGAAGTGATCGGTGGTTTCCTCTTGAGTTGAAATAATAGTAACAGTGATATTTTAACAGTACTCTTGTACTGTTCCTTGGCTCTTCACATTCTTACCCTTTTTTCAAAATGGATTCTCTGATTCCTTGATATTTCAATGTTTCTATACACCTGTGTAATAATCTACATGAGTAAATACGAATGTTTTTTCAACCTATCCTAACTATATTAACATCAAAAACGGCTTAGGCTTATTTAATTCTATGATACAAAATAACATTTTGTAATACTGTATATATAGTAATCAGCAAACACCCACAATCATCTTTGGGTATTTCTAATTTTCATATATATTTTTTAAACAGTTTTTAATAAATTAATATTCTGTAATATACATTTGTAATTTGCAGTGTCATATTTTCTTATATATACACAATAGTGTTGTTGATAGAAAACGCCTGATGTTGCAGAGAACATCCAAAGAACTATAAAAATTATGCTTTCACGACTAGGCATTTTTAAATGAACCCTAATTTAATTTATTATTGTATTCTTTTTTAATGAGGGTGGGTAGTGTAGTACCGGTTCTGTTGTCATAAGACCATAATCCCAGGAATTACCTTCATTTTTTTTTTGGGGGGGGGGGGGGGGGCAGTGTAGTATTTTTTCTGTTTCCATAATACCATATTCACAGGTATTACCTTCTCCTTTTATCAGTGAGGGATCTTCCCAGATATTACCTCCTCTATTTTGAAGGGGGTATTGTAGTATCTGTTCTGTTGTCATGATACCATCCTACCTGTAATTACGTCCTACTTTAGAGAGTAGTGTAGTATATGTTCGTTCATCATCCACCCAGGTATTACCACCTCCTTTTTGGGAGAGGTAAAATCCTCCAAAGCTTTATTTCCTCCTTTGAAGGGTAATGTAGTATATTTTCATTCGTCATGATACATTTCTTCCCAGGAATTACCTTCTCTTTTTTGGGGGGTCGATGCAGTATAGTATATATTCGTTCCACACAATACTATCCTCCCAGGATTACTTTCGTTTTTTTTGTGTACTATCTATTCTGTTGTCATGATATCATCCTCTCAGGCATTAACCCCTCCTTTTTTTTCGGGAGGGGGGGGGGGTAGTATCCGTTCGTCATGATCTCATCCTCTCAGTTATTATCTCCTCCTTTGCGTGTCAATGTATGTAATTCGTTCATCATTATATCATCCTCCCAGGCATTAACTCCTTTTTTTCGGGGGGGGGGGGGGTGTTTGTTTATTATTATATCATCCTCCCAGCCTTTAGTTGCATATTTTTGCAATCCTCTACCTGTATAAAAGCCAGATACGTCCTTAGATGAGTACTGCTGTCATATCTGGAGAGGTACTGCTCGGAGCATACTTTCTTGTCTTAACAGAGTAGAAAATCGACTTTGCAATTTAGTGGGGGATGATTTCTTTCTTGTCCCTACAGCCCCTTTAACACAGAAAAGATGTTGCTAGTCTTTCTCTACTGTATCGTTATGTTCATGGTAGGTGCTCAACTGAGCTCCAATTCCTGCCCCCTTCTCCTCCTTGTAAAACATTCACAACAAGAACTCGTCTAGCTACAACAATAACAAAGAACTTTCCTTTCTCTCTGTATCAAAAACCAAACAGAACTTCCATGGTCAAAGTTTCTTTCCTAGAGCATCCCATCTTTGGAACAACATACTATGTGACTGCTTCCCAATAAACTACAACATGGTCGTCTTCAAGTCTAATGTAAACAAATACTTGTTGAGCCGTCCTCTTGGTTAATCCATTCCTTTTAAGTAATCTTCTGTCAATTCCACCCATTGTTTCCAATCCTTTTGTGGTGGCGATCATCGTCTAACTGATAATCTTTTTAATCCTTATCCTCGAGTAGCGCCCGCTCGGGCCTTGATAGGTGGTAAACCATCAGTAAAAAATAAAAATACTTCACTTAATCAGAATAGTAGTTTTTTTTATTTACCTGATTTTCACTTATGTTTTTTTTCCTTCTTAATAAATCATGTGAATCTTGAAGAAATGCCGGTGGTTTAGTTAATAACGACACGGACTGACGACCTGGATGTGCCAAAGCCGAATCCAGTCGATTCCATAACATCACTTTTACTACGTGGTCCCTCCTGCAAGAATGCTGACAACAGAATCAAACCGGTCAACAAAGTTGTACCATTCTGATTCATATGAATTCACTTTATGTAAATCTTTGCAATTAAGAAATAAAAAGCACTAGTAATTAAATCATTGTAGAGAGCGACTAACAGCCCCTTTACAATGGACTATTCCAGTAATAATCATTTACGGCCCTCGGAAAACTGAATAGTAGATGGTGTATGATTCATTTTCAAAGAACTGTTGGCAATAAGTCATACGCCATCCACTATGACTGTGCAACCCCTACAACTACATACTTAGAAAACGGAACTGTTACATCTGATATTGGCCTAAACAAAGCTGAAAAAAGAACTAAATACTAAGTTCTTATGTACGACATGCAAAGAAACTGGGACTTTAGAAAGATTTCAATCATTCCAATAATCATAGGAGTCACTGGGCTCATGAAAAATAACCTAAAAAAAATCTACCTGGCGAATATACCTGGTGAACCAAGGGCAAGAGAGATCCAAACAATTGCACTTAAAGGGACGGTTAGAATCTTAAAAAGATCTCTCGGTTGGAGACTCTGGAATACCAGGTGAACGTCTGCCATCCGAAAGGATGCTCCATCCCCAACAAAATCGAAGAAAAAAGAAAATTGAAAACTGGTAATACTATCTCATGTAAATACATATTCTATATATATATATATATATATATATATATATATATATATATAGAGAGAGAGAGAGAGAGAGAGAGATTCTAATGTTCTTGTTAATAAACCTTTTTATATTTATAAGTGACGGTTCAGTTATTCTTTTAATAATCACACTTGGTCAAACATTAAAGAACTTTATATTTGATTTATTTCCTGTATTTGTCATGGCTGAACGTGAAAGAAGAATTTACCTGCTCAGTTGGGAACCAATGGCTGATGGCGCGACAGAGTTCGTGCAGGACTTGCATAAATGTTGTTACGTGAATCGTTTGATGATCATCAAGGCACTCCAAAATCTATAAGCAAAAATAAGTTCTGTTAAAAAAAAAGCAAGATGTTGATATGTATTTATGTATTTATATGTGATAAGGATCAGGGAAATACATTGCTTGACTGTATATACAGCTGGCTCTGAACAAGGATTCTCAGTGCAGAACCTCATTCTTACTCCCTCACCAGAAGAGGCTGTCATCGGAACACCAAGAGCAGCTACTTAGGGTCTACCGTTCTTTGGAATGTACGTTCTTCACTTTCCATCAGGGAGAATGGGGATAATTCACATTTATACTATTAGTCAATTTATGTAGGGAAACCATAAAAATATAATAAAAATATAAGGACTATTTTCTTATTAATTAGATTTTTAATGTTCGTTTTGTCTTATCTTATTCCGGGTATTGTAACAACATAAATTAACACTTCGACCCGGTCACGACTTATGGAATTAGAACAACCTACCCCTGTAGATTAAATAAAGGCTTCAATTCAAAGAAATCCATCCAGGTTCTTAAGTTCAAAAAGATACATCTGAAGAAGGTCAGGGGTCACATCAGCCGAAACGTTGTAAATATCAAATAATTCAAATGACATAAATTATCAATCATCATCGCCAAAATTTCAAAATAATTAAGTTTAGTTTTTTATTGAAACTTTTGAACACATGTTGCTAATATAATGTGTTCCGATTAGTTTTTTGTTAAATTCAATGCAGACAAAGTAAAATCTTAAATATTTAATTCAACAAAAACTTCAATTGGCAAATGGTATTTGTTTAGTGGTAAAAAGTAACATAATTGTTTTTAGTCTAATAAAACATCTATTGATTAAAAAGAGAAATTTTTCAGAATCTTTTTTTTCAGTACTAGTAGGGTGACCTGGGGTTGCTCGGGCACGGAATACAAAATAAAAGAGTAGAAAAAGTGTATAACATCTTTCTCTACCTTTCTCTCTCACCCTCTCTATCTCTCTTTGTCTATCTCACTCACTTCTCTCCAGTCAAGAAGGATTTCTCCTCCAACCGAGGACACAACTAATACTACACTTTCATCCTAGCTAAAGACCAAGAAAGTGTATTTTAGTTCGAGTTTCAGACGAAAGGTTGATGAAAAAAAAAATGCTCTAAATGGCGGCTATACTAAAATAAACCTGACCGGATAAATTATTATTCGATTTTATTGTCCCTTAACAACATGGACCAACGTTCAACAAATTAAAATGGCTATTCCGAATGAAATATTGATTTAGATTTCAAGCACCCCAGAAATAAACAAATACGAAAGGGACGAATTCGGGTCTACAACGGTTTCTTTGACTTCCGGTTAACCTTCACACATGCACGTGGCATCTGCAAACAAACGGATAATAAACCTGAGTTATTTATGTGTTCGTCATAAGCTCGATTTTAAGAAAAAAGGGGGGGAGATATTAAATATTTATTTTTTGATGCGTTTAATCGTCAAAGAAACCGATGTAGACCTAAATTCGTCCCTTTCATATTTGCTTATTTCTGAGGTGCCTGAAACCTAATTGATCCATTGATTTTGTAGGAATGTATTGATGGTAAAATTAAGAATCCAACTGACTTTACTTTATTATATAGAAAGAAAGAAAAGAGCAAAGAATATCTACTAGAAGTATAAGCATCCTTCGACGGGTATATACTATTATTGCAAAGTCCTAGCTTAGGTTTCTTCGTCTAACTCTTGCACTTAGAACAGAGAGCATCTATGCTAATAACCATCTTATTTTCTTTGTCATATTGCATAAAGCCGTTTACTTACATTCGTGATTGTGTCTTGGATGAGCAGAAGAAGCTGCCAATGACAAATTGCAGAATCACTTTCAACACGATGGAAGTGCGAAGATTTTGTGGCAAATAATTCAAGTGTAAGGTGATGTCAGAGGTTTTGGAAGGAGTCGGACTCTGATTTTTTAATCTCCAAAGAATCAACAGACTTTAAAATAAGGAGTCAGAGTCGGATGTTTTGGAATCGTCAGAGTCGGACCTTATATCTTCAGAGTCTGCAACCCTGCTAATCATAGCTTCATTTTCTTTACTGTATTTCATAAAGTCGTTTACTTACATTCGTGATTGTATCTTGGATGAGCGGAAGTAGCTGTCGGTGACCAAATTGCAGAATCACTTTCAACACAATGGGAGCGTGAGGATTTTGTGACAAATGTTTTAAGCGTAAGGTGATGTCATTGACCAAATAATCAATATTTTGTTGAATCAGATCCTCTATGTCCCTAGACAAAAAAAAACAAAACAAAACTCTAAGACAAGGCAAAAATATTAAGAGACACAACCAAAACTGGTGGTGCGTGAGTGTGGATAGTGTATTTAGGGTTAGGGTTATTTATTGTGCATTGAAGTTATTAAAACAGAAATGTAGATTTAACAACCGGAGTATGCATACTTAAAAATTGGGGGAAAAAAAGGTATGAATTCATATTTTCTTTGAGAGAGAATCTATATACTATGTTACCTATACATGGCCATCCCTATAATAGGCCTAGAAACCTAACATTTGGAGTTTGACTTTAAACAAGACTTCCAGTCAGTCAGCAGAAATCTTTTTAGCTGCTAACACTTCACTGTCATTGATTCGAGAAAAGTTCATTCTGAAAGAATTCTAACCATGGCCATAATTAAGTGCAAATACGAACGTGTCTGTGCGCGTCTACTGCACAAGCCGTGATTATTCGCCTCGTTGTGCCAGTCCAAACTTACAACTCGATTCTGATGTCGATCACAATGTCAGCCGTGTGATCTCAGTCAGTGTTGCAACAAAAAAACTATCCCTCCAAACAAAACCACAACTCCAGTTTAAAACAAGTAACAGATTTATTCGTTGAGGTTACAAAGGTACTCATTTCTTCCTTTGAACAACAGACTTGCCAAATGAGAGATTTTTAACCCGATCAAATCAAGACATAAGTCCAAGGACCCATGTTGCTTGAAGATGCACACAGATCCAACTGAGTGTCAGTCCGCAGAAAAACAAACTGACTCTCCCACACGCAGAGGGCCAGCTCTAACTGCCCTCTCCTACCCATAGGCTGGAATATATGTACTTTTAACGGAAAATCTTAAATAAAAAAGAATTTATTCATGAAAAATAACATCTATTAAATGGTTTTCATTTTCAAATTCACAAATTCGTGCCCTTTCCAAAACATCATCCATGACTGATTGCAGGATCACTCGATTACGATTTAATTCCCAGACTTCATTCCTGATGTTCTCCTTCAATTCCTGTAGAGTTTCAAGTTTGTTGATGTAAACGTTTTCTTTGAGATACCCCCACAAGAAAAAGTCAGGGCTAGTCAAGTATGGGGAATGTGAAGGCCAGTTGACATTGACAATTTTTTTATTTTTGTTCTTTTTTGCAAACAAATCTCAATTTGCCTTCATCATATTATGTTTACATTCCATAAAGATACCATCCAAAATAAAGAATCTATTCAAGTTAAAAATCCCTCAGTGACTTTTTGGCCATCCTGTATAAATGTAATCTTAGCTTTCCGCAAACCATTACATTTACATGTGCTTTTGCTTACACCGACTCTATATGAGATATACAATGTCAGTTTGTTTTGAATAAGAAATTCTTCTAAATGATCAACATACAATGATGCAGGACTTTTTCTCTCTTGAACATGAGGCCCCTGAAGGCACAAAGTCTGTGGCGAATGCAACATCTCCTACTATACTAATCCAGCCAGAGCTCCAGGGTTGAACTCACTCTTAATAAGCAGAGGTGCCAAGCCTCCTGCTTCTAATTTAAATATGATTGGCTTGTTCATGAAGATATGTAAATATGATAAAAGGTTCGTATAAAATACTTACTTATATCCACACGAATCACAAATACTGTTGAGGGCCAAATATGCCGTATTGCTCAAATAAGCAGAACAATCACCCAGTTTCTCCAACATTGGATATAAAACTGTTATCAACAATGGATTAAAATCTTTCTGAAGAATCTAAAAAATAAACAAAAACACATAAATTTTCTGTATATAAAAAGTCAACGTTTGTTTGTGTGATAAAGAAATCGATATGTTAGTATCTTTAAATAAGTTTTAATAAAAACTAAATTTTTCAAGGAATCTTTGAAATTTTCCTTTGATTCCATCTGGGGTCGCTAGGGACAATTATCAGTTAGGTCCATAAAATATCTGAAATATATTAGACCATTAAGAAACGAAATCCATTTTTTTTAAATAGATTTTCTTCGTTTCATGAAACAAAAAAAAATATTAAACAAAGAATATCTCATGAAGAATGCATTTCATAAAAGTTTAAACATTTAAATAATTATTTTTATTGGCAATAAAAAAAATAATTCAAATTTGTTTTGGTTTGTTAAAACCATTTGCTGTTTTACAGCTGTCTGTAAGAAACAGTTTTTTTGCAAGAACACCACCATTCTGACAGCATTTTTTTTTATTACTTGACCTTATATTACAAATTTGATTTTTAACTTTTTTTCAAGGCAAAAATTGTAAACATGACTATATTTTAAATTATAATTAAAAAAAAAAATTCCGACCAGCAATATGTCTTTACATGGGCAACGTCGAGTGAATACCGTTAGTATTTGATAAAATACAATAAATACTTCATAAATAAAATACTTTTTTCTTTTTTAAAACTTTCAAAGTTCGAGATGTTTTTTTTCTTATTTCTTAAGTAATTTTTATTATATTTTTAGTATCGCAGTATTCAGGAGTGACTCATCGACATAAAGATTCCCGAGTTCGACAAGATGCACCTGAAGACAATCAGAGGTTACATCGGCTGAAACCTCTACTTGATGTTGTGAGAATAACACTCAAGATGAGAACAGTAGTCTGAATAATCCAAATAAAACTTACCTCGAAATTTGCGACATCATACTTACTTTGGCAAATCCTGCAATTCCTTCAAGGAAAAGACATATCTGTAGAATATTAGCATTGTAATCGTAGAACGTTGGCTGTGTTCTGTTGTAGAGCACAAGGGAAAACTGCCCCTCAGCGTGAATGGATCCCTTCGTCACGTGAGATGTAATCAGATTAAAGTTATTGGCACATGAATATTCATCAATTAATGAACTGTAAAGAGAGACAGAAAAGAAAATATATTACAATTAATTTGTTACTATGATAATTAGTGATGGGACGATTCCAATATTTTTCGCGATTCTGATATAATTACCGATTCTGTTATAAATTCTTGATTCCGATACAACTACCGATTCTGATTCTAAAATCGCCTATAAAGGTAGAATTTAGTGGAGATTCCTCATCTACTTTTAAATGTAGATATAATTTTCTTTTTAGTTTACAAACTTCTTAAACTGACCAGAGGCACTTTCCTCTTGCTGAGAGCTTTTTAACACTACAACCACTGATCATCACTTTGGTCTTGGTAACATTCACTCTCAGACCGTAACTGTCCATAGCATTCCTCCAAGTTTTTAACAAACAAGTACTAAACGCATACAAAACTATCCTGACATTAAACACCTAATAAAAGATGTGTTCAGTTAGAAAGTTGAATTAAAAATCTGATAAAAAAACATAATTAAAATATCAAACGAAGCCCAATAGTTTGTAATAATAGTATTTATCTTCACTGAACGTGTTTATATCCAAACTTTGTTTTGTGTATTAACACTATTGAACTGATAGACTTAAATAGGGCTCAATATACAAGTATATAGAGCTAAGTATCAAAATGAATAATACGAGAGTTAAAACTACTGCTGTTGCACCAAGGGGATTCATGCCAATCATTCCAATGAAACCGCAGTAGTTTTAACCAGTGTTTATATATATATATATATATATATATATATATATATATATATATATATATATATATAAATTTTGATTCCGACATGGTCCAAAACAGTGTCAAGTAATCTTTTTTATTTTAATGTTACAGCCGTTTCATCTTGAGAAACTATACAAACAGACTGGGTCTAAATTTTACAGTAAAAAAAGAATCTTCAGAAATAAAAAGCTTTTACATATGCACAGTTGAAAGGATACTGCCTCTTCTTCTAATTCTCCCTCATTTCACCCTCTTATTCCTCTCACTTTCTTCTCTCTTTGATTTGATCTTTGTCCGGTGAACTTTTTTTATACTAATGAGTTGTAACTTACCAAAGCCAAAAGCCACTCGAGGATAAGAGTTAATAGAATTGTCACTTGGATAACGAACAACACTATGATTAACAACGATGGACAGAAGTTGATTATTTAAGACGATGGCTCGATAAGTATTTGTTGATATTGGACTTAAGAGCCAACGACAATATTGTAGTCAGCAGGGGAGCAGTCCTGTGGTATTGTTCCACAAATTGAAAATTCTTGAAAAGATTTTATCTAATTTCTATAAAATTTAGAAAAAAGTTGATTGGATATAAAAAGGCCTTATTTACTAAAACATAAATTTGTACGAATCAGCATAATACGACTTTTTGACTGGCTCGATTCTGTAGTTGCCAGAATCAAAATCTATTGCCAATATTAATAGCGAAAGTGGTGTTATCGAACCGACTCTCATACTCATCCATTTTATTGTCTTATTTCCTTTGGTCATTAAAATAAAGATATAATGCTACTAAACCTTATGTCTAGAATCCTTATTCCAATTTTGCTCGAAATCAATCACATAATTATAATTCTATAAAATGTCTAAAATTTAAGGTTTAAGCTTAAGGGGTCTTAAGAAGAAATTGAAATTCGGGGAATCTTGCTTAATTGGTGTCTAATGACTATGAATCAAATTTAATGCAAATCCGAAATATTTGAATTTTCAAATGGGATGTTGTGCTCATATTATGTCCCCTAAAATCCCTTAGAAATACTCCAAAGAAACTGAAACTTGAAGAATATTTATTGATTTATGTCTACTACATATTGTAAAAATTTCACAAAAATCGATCGTATCTGAATTTTTGCAATAGTCTTCCACCCCCTTTTGCATTAAACTAATTTAATACAGCCTACATTTAGACCCTTTAGGCCTAGTAATTTTGTTTCAAAAATTCATAAAGATCGATTAATTAGTTTAGGAGTGAATCCTATACATACAAATATACAAACATATTGTGAGATGTTGGTAGGGTCAACACGTGAATAAGGATTAAAAAAAAAATATAATAAACTGTTAATTTCATTATGTTTGAAACAGTAAAGTCCGAAAATCAAAACAAAGCAGGGCAAGAGAAAAGGAAATTGGATAGATCTGCAGACAACATTTATTTTTTGGGGGTTATTATATTTTTCATTTTTAAAAAAGTTTTAGTCTGGACTCTCGGAGAGAAAGGTTGGAGTTTGATTTGCGGTGATGTGATGAAAGGATGCTAGCGGAAATAACAGATAATTTAATGAAAAAAAGGACAATTAAGAAAAAAACATGATTGTGTATGCAGATAAGTGAACTTTAAAATTATTGGCATTTAAGAACATTTTGCATTGAATTACATGCTTGTTGCATTACAACATTAACTGTATTAGTTCATTTTTTAATTTCTACCTTGTATCTACATTTCTTTTGCTTATTCTCTCATCTTGTGTGTTCCACTCTTAAAATATCATTATAGAATTCGGGAAACTTCCCTTTGAGCCAAATTATGTCATTTTGTGTCGTCTCTGTGTTATTGCAGCACATCACATAACTGCCTAACATTATTTGGAATACTCGTATGGAGTCTTTATACGGGACGTAACAATATACACATATTTAACTTTATAGAAATAGAAATTGCTTCCTTACCTGATTATGCTAAGTAATTCTTGCCTATCACAGTCTTCTGCCTTTTGTTGCTCTAAACCATCTGATGAAAAAGAAATAAAAAACAGTCTTTCGTAAACCAATGAAAAACAATTATGATTTTAATGAAATTTAAACTATAGGGTACCTTCTGACCTCAGAAGAAGATTAAATCTCTGTACCCCACTGTGTGCAGAATAGGAGACTTTGCTTATTTGGTCATATTGAAAGAATGGATGAGAGTTCTTAGGTTAGTAGATGTAGAACAGTTGAGGTAGCAGGTGAAGGCCAAGGAAAACATGGGAGAAAGCTAACATGTAAAAGAGACGTTTCATCAACTAGTTCAAAATTCATTAAATTAAATGAGATGTTTTATTAACTTACCATGATTTTCCATTGTGCCAAGCAGGATGTGATTGATGACGAGGGTTGCTTGAAGTCGGTTTAGTGAAGTTTCATGAAATAGACCCAAAAAGTGATCCACTAAAAGATTCAGATCGCCTGGAATCAAAACGCATTTAGATTAAAGATGGCTCAAAATGAGCACTGCACCATGGCATTGCCCGGGTGGTTGGTGGAGGGATCACAGTAAATTAGTATTCAAAACACTTTTTTAACATGCCTGGCTAAAATAAAACATTAGCTAGGAATGCAAGTAGCCAATGGCAAAAAAGCTTAAAGAGTTGAAATTTCCAACTGATATAATTAAGCAATCCACTTAAAACATAAGTAACTCTCTCCTTCCCCCTTGACCTTTAAGCCAATGACGATCATATGGTTGAATAAATCTTTCAGAAATAGTCTCCATTCAATGATCCTTCACTTGCATTTATTCTTAAACTTCAATAAATTAAAGAAAACCATCAAGAATAAAGCACATTCTATAAGTCTGCTTCTTTTATGATGGCTTTGAGAGTCATCAAGTTCTGGTTCATAGTAGCATCTGCCGAATGATCTGCAAATTCCATGAGTCCCCAACAATATAACATCATATCCTGCTAAATATTAATGTGGATATGTTTGCTATTTGATATATTAACTAGTACATATTGCTGAGACATATATCGTGGTTATATTGGAAACAAGATGCATTTCCGACAGGGGGTCACAAACGGTTCAGTGGGAAAACGAATTCTTGGTTGAAATGTCAATGAGACAGCACATACTAATTATGCTCCCATGAAACAATGATATAATTAAGCAATGCACTTAACATATAATTAACTCTCTCATTTTTTCTTTTTCAGCCATGAGACGATCATTTGGTTGAATAAATCCTTCATTCTCCAAAATGTGGTTTGTGTAATTAATTGAATAATTAACTGATTTTTCTACCAGCCTATCTACACTAACAAAGACTGACGACTGTCTGGAATATTACAGCTCAGAATTTTTTTAATTCCAAGATGACCATATGGATGAAACCTTGGTATCTCCAAAAGATGTAGATAATGGATAGTATCTAAATAAAACTATATATATATACTAGCAAATATATGCCTCCTCTGGTCGTATATTTTTGCTAGCCTGGGAGGATGATACCATGGTGAATGAATGTATACTACACTGACTGCCTAAGGAGGAGGTAACGAACAAACACTAGCCTTTCCCCTCACCACAATGGATGAGTTAATGCCTGGGAGGATGATATCTTAACAGAATAGATAGTACACTACCTCCCCCCCCACCCAACAGATATATATTATATTCCCTCCCCCCCCCACTAAAGAGTATGTAATGCCTCGGATGAATGTATCATGATGAATGAAAATATACTACACTACCCTCCAAAGGAAGAGGTAAAGCCTGGGAGGATCCCCCCCAAGGGAGGAGGTAATACTTGGAAGGATCCCTCCCCCCCATAAAAGGTGAAAGTAGGTAATGCATGTGAGTATGGTATCATGGCAACATACTAAACTACTCCACCCCTCACCCCACCCCAAAGAAAAAGGGGAAAGTAGTCCCTGGGAAGATGGTCTTATAACTACAGAACAGATACTACACTACCCCTTCCTGAAAAGGAAGATGTAATACTTGAGAGGATTACACCCCCCCCCCCCCTTAAAAATGGAGGAGTTAATTCCTGGGAGGACGGTCGTATGACAACAGAACCAATACTACACTACCACCACCATTAAAAGATAATACAGTAATAGATAAAATCAGGGTTTTTTTTTTCATTCATTTAAAAATACCTTGTCATAAAAACATTATTTTTTATGGTTTCCTGTGCCTTTTGGCTTAGATCAAAGTGTAGTATCTGTTCTCAGCATTCCAGCGATATCAGACGTTTTACTATCAACAAAACTATTGTGTATATATAAGAAAATATGACAATGCAAATTACAAATGTATATTACAGACTATTAATTTATTAGAAGCTGTTTATAAAATAAATATGCAAATTAAGAATACCTAACGTCGTTTGTGGGTGTTTGCAGATTACTATATATACATTATTTTTAAATCTAATGTTATATCATATAATTAAATAAGCATTGATGTTAATACAGTTAAGATAGGTAGAAAAAGATTTTGCATTTATTCATTTAGATTATATATATATATATTTAATAAAAAAAAGATGGCTGCCTGAATGGGTTAGTAACATCCATGATTTTCTCGAGGGAACTTGGATTCAATGCAAGTTGCTTGTTTTATGGGTTTTTTGTATGCTGCATTATAATATATTCTTCTGGGGGGAACTTTGGATTTTTGAAGAGCACATGGTCGAAAAATACGGAATTGACATATTAATTTTGGTTGTTTGTCTATGGGCGAAACGGTCCGTAAAAATGTACCAAAGATTTTGTATTTGGGAAAAATGAACAGAAGAATGAATAAAAACTTGGTTACTGGAATTTAGCTTAATTTTGTTATATATATATAAATGAATGAAAAATGTCCCAAAAGTAATGCTACTAATTAAGAACAAGAACTGTCTTTTTCTTTCAGCTATTAACGGCTAAACTCTCGGAGATCTGTGTTGGCAAAATCCAGGATAGAAAGAATATTCCATAATTTACCATAATGTCCAAGAAGCTTCAATAGAGACACTAATTCCTTATAGATGTCTTCGTTATGAAAATGCCGAAACGTCTTGCGCGGTTGATGAACATTAACTTTGGTCTGAGGGTTTATGGCACCAGCTCCTAAAAGAATTATGAAAAAAAAAAAAAGAGTCAATACATTCCGTCAGAAGTCTTCAGCAAAAATATATGTTAAAATAAACTTACTATCTTTTCTATTAGATAGTAATTCATTAGTTTACTTATGTATCAGAGATATGAGTATTTATTTACTCCTCTCCAGGAGTTAGGCACAAGGCCAGTTTTATCTTACTCCCACAAGTAAGATGTTACCCAAGGTCGGGTCGGGAAAGTGGGGTTTGAAAAGCCAGCGCCGAAAGGTGAGCACTCTGGCCATTAAAAATTGCCTGGGCAGCCCCGTCGGCATTCCTCGGTAGCCCCTACCGGGGAATGCCGACGGGGCTGCCCAGACAGTAAGCAATAAACTTACTCCTCCCCAAAGAGGGGAGACGAAGCCTGGGAGGGTGGACCTCCTAGAACTGCACAGGACAGACCCATAGACCGGCGTAAATCAAGCCCCGAAGGCCAAGACAATACCAGTCTATGGGGTGCAGTATCCATGAGTAGCCAATGACAAAAGAAGCTGAAATTAAGATGAATTTCCAAATATGTGCCCCTTACGTGTGTGTGTGTGTGTGTGTGTGTGTGTGTGTGAGCAGCACAAAAACAATTTTTCTCCGAAACAACTCCAATCAGTTTCAACTAAGAAAGTCAAAATTAAGAGAAATAGCAACGAAAAAATAAGGAGTTATGGCTCTAGCGATTTAAGCAGAAACCTGCTTTTTCTGGATGAGAAAAAAATCAGAAATCCACTAAAATACACACATCTTTGCTGAATGGAGTTATTCAACGCCTACTCACAATAAGAATATGTGACACGAGGTCGGAAAGTGGGATTTGAAAAGCCAGCGCCTGAGAAGGTGAGCACTCTGCCATTAAAAATTGCCTGGGCAGCCCCGTTGGCATTCCCCGGTAGGGGTGCCTCAGGCTGTAAGCAACAAACTTACTCCTCCCCAAAGAGGGGAGGCAAAGCCTAGGAGGGTGGACCTCCTAGAACTGCACAGGACAGACCCATAGACCGGCGTAAATCAAGCCATGAAGGCCAAGACAATACCAGTTTATGGGGTGTAGTATCCGTCGGAACAGATACTACACTTTCTTATTAGCCAAAAGGCTTTGCTGAATGGATGTTACAAAATGGATAATCTGATCTTGTTTGTCAACATTCATACTGAAAAGATTCTTTATAGCATCACAAAATGATGACATCATACATTACAACAGAGAGAGAGACAGAGAGAGAGAGAGAGAGAGAGAGGGAGGGGTTGGTGAGATCCTTTATGAAAATGGAAAGATTAGACGACCCATGACCCATTGGGTCTAGTGACTCAATGGGTCACGGGGCGTCTAGACAGACTAGATGACGGGTCATCTAGAATATTATAAAAAGCTGAGAATTTGTAGACTACATACCATGGCCCAAAATAGTTGTTTGTTCTTCAACAATTTTGACATTTGAACAATCCAATTCGAGTATTTGGATGAGTGCAAGGGAGAATCTCTTTAGATGGGAATACGAGTAGAGCAAACTGTTCACATTGGTTCCTGGAGATTAAAGACAATACATTAATGAAATGACAATTTGGCGGATGGTGGATCACTCCCATCATCATCATCATATTCGGTTTAACGTTCATTTAAATACTGGTATATATTGGACTGTAGAAATCAGCTGCCTATGTAATCTATCTCTGTCCAGGTCTTTATTTATCCCTTTCTCTCTAGTCCATCCTAACTACTTTCTCCCATGTTTTGCTTGGCCTTCCCTCGCCATCCGACCCTGCTACCTGAACTGTCCTGCATCTATTAACCCAAGCATTCAATGTGGCCCTACAATCGAAGTCTGCACACATTTCCCTATACTGTCCAGATTTAATCTTCCTCTGAGCTCATCAGATCTGAACCTGTCTTTAAGACTCACTGGCCAGTTTTCACTTCTATACATTATTAAACTGCACACACGTCTTGGTCAACAGTGATAACGCTCCACTGATTAATAATGACACAAGTTTCCTGAACTTAGTCCAACCATTCCTAACTCTTACAATCATACTAGCACCAGCTCCACCCTGTGCTCCAATGGTATCACCAAGGTAACAAAATTTCTCAACAACCTCAATAGTCTCGCCGTCCAAATATACTTTATTCACATCTGAGTTCTCATCCGTCTCCATCATCTTACATTGCAACTTCCCTATTCAATCCCTGTAAGATTAGTGGCAGCTTCGAAAACCAGCATTCCATCACTTTGAGGCTGAACCAATCTCACTTCTCTGCAAATTGAAATGAATGGCTTACTCCTTGAGGAATCCCCCCCCCCCCCCCCCCCCCGCCTTGCTAAGCTTCTGGGACTGACCTTCACTTCAGACCTGAAATGAAAGACTTACATCAAATCTGTTGCTAAGGTCGCCGGAAAAATGGTTGGATCATTTACCGCTCCAGAAAGTATTTCACTCCTGACCCAATTCTCTACATGTATAAGAGTCAAATACGTCCAAAGATGGAGTACTGTTGCCACATCTGGGCAGGTGCTGCACAGAGCACCCTTTTCTGCCTTGACAGAATACAAAACCAACTTCGAAATCTAGTGGGGGATATCCTCTTCTCTTCCACAAAAGAGACATTGCTAGTCTTTCTTTACTCTATCGTTATTTTCATGGTAGGTGCTCTACTGAGCTCCAATCTATACCCCCCCCCCCCCGTAAAACATTATCAGCAAGAACTTGTCTATCTACAACCACTGACAATAATTTTCTGTAGCATCAGTGCTTACAAGCAGTGACGGCAATTTTGAATCTGCTTGATTCATAAGCTCGGTGCTGATTGGTGCAAGCATTTAACTTCCTTTCCAGCTTGCCCAATCAGTGGCTATCTCTCATGCGACTTGACCACATGATGAGAGACTATAAAAAGGGTTTACAAAGAAGGAACTCTCTCTATTTTCTTTTCGCGTGCAGGGACTGACAACAACCATTCACGTTGCTCTGGCTAGCCCCCAAACTCTTCTCTTGAGACGCAACAGAAACTTCTCAGGACTTGGGGCCCTGGGTTCTGCTTCGACAAGAAGACCCAAGGAATGGCTACTGCCACACATGTGGACTTAACATTACATAACTACATACTTACACATGGCCGGATTTCCACACCTTTTTATGGACCTTCCCATACAACACATTCTTCCATCATATACAAACTATTTTCTCTTCCCTACTAACAGGACTTTATATTCTCTGTGAACGAAGACCAATAAAGTTGTTATAAATAATAGAAATGGACTACGTCTCATTTTCTATAGGTGCTCGACAGAGCTCCAATCTATGGTTCCCCCTGTAAAACATTATCAGCAAGAACTCGTCCAACTACAACCACTGACAATAATTTTCTTCTATTCCTGTGTACCCAAAACTAAACGGAACTTCCATGAGAAAAGTTTTTTTCAAGAACTGCCCGGTCTGTGAAACACAATACCACGGGGTTGCTTCCCAGCTGATTACAGCATGTTTGTTATCCAATGTTAACAAGTTCTTGTTGAGCCGTCCTCCTAAATAATCAAACCCTGCCCAGTCTCAACCATTGTTACCAATCCTCCAGACAAACTCATTTACCTTTATCCTTGAGTGGCCTTTGGGCCTTGATAAGCGGTAACTCGCTAGTACATAATGGAAATTTCCTTTTGCTCACTTAATCTAACCTTAAATGGAATTTTTAGTTTTTAACATTATTTTTACACACCCCAGTCCAATATTACTGTATGATATCTTTTCTCTTTGAACACAAGCGACAAGTTTTGGGACAGCTGATTTTTTGGTCACATATATACACATAAAAATAAACAAATTTAAAAAAAAAATAAATAAATAAAAAGGACTTACCTAGAATTTTCAGATATCCAGAAATGATTTTAATCAAGCTCAATTTTTGGCCATCATCTGGAATAATGAATTTAATTTTAATTTAAAGAAAAGGAATGAAAGGAAATATCAATTAAAAATTGATTTAGCGGGATTTTAGCGATGTGTAGGGCGATTGGAATGTGAGCGAATATACTTGTACTCAATTATGAAATTAAAATAGTGCAAGCGTGAAAATCCATCGTTTGTTGAAAAATACATTCCCTTTTGATTCTAGAAAATGTCTAAAATTTAAGGCTTAAGCTTAAGGGGTCTTAAAAAGAAATTGAAATTCAACCCTTTAAGATGCTCCAAAGAAACTGAAATTTATCTTGCTTGCTTGTCACCGTGCACACTGGATAACAACACAAAAGGTGAATGATATAGATAAAAGTTAGGTGATAAGAGAAGTAGTGGAAGAGGTGAATGATGTAAATGCTTAAGAGAGAGAGGAGAGAGGAAAAAGGCAAGAGGAGAAAGAGGAAAGAGAGTGGAGGAAGAGGAAAGAGAGTGGAGGAAGAGGAAAGAGAGGAGGAAGAGAAAGAGAGGAGGAAGAGAAAGAGAGGAGGAAGAGAAAAGAGAGGAGAAGGGGCAGGAGAGAGAGAAGAGGAATTTTTTTTTTCAAGAATTCTATTTTGGAATCATTTTCTAATCAATTTTTTTTTTTCAAATTAATTTAAGTTAATTTCTATTTATTTTGGAATCATTAAAATGGAATGTCAAGTTAAAGAAAAATGAACATTTTCGACGCCTTTTGATTTTGATTTTTTTTGCTTTTTGATTTCTACCAACAAAGTATATTGTTGAACGTTGGGAAGAAGTTGTATTAAATTTAAATAGTTAATTAACAGTTTGCATCTCAATCGGTTGAAGAGGAAGAAAAAACAAAAACATACCTGAAGTTCTAAATTGTCGAGGAAGAGTTGTGGCCATTGATAATAAATTCTCTTCCAGAATCTCTGTTAAGGGACGCGAATGATGTTTCCCACTTTGTTCCTGGAACTCTTTCAGAGCTTGCTCACTTTTTGATGAAATCTTTGAGTAATCATCACAGGACAGAATCACCAAAACTTCCAACAGAACTGGTATACTGCTTGACATTGAGCTAAAATAAAGGCAACAATCACCCGTTAGCAGTTTCTTTGCTATATGTCATCATCATCATCATCATCATCATCATCATCATCATCATATTCAAACCATTTTCTAAAATCAAAATCATGTAATAAATTCTAGTTCAAATAATGTTTAGTAGCATTATATCTTGATTTTAATCTTCATAAGGCGACATAAAAGTGGTGCAAAACTATTCTGTTCAGGGAATTAATTTTACCCATCCTGGAACAGATATTCTTTTAGTTTATAGATAACTATAGATTAGATAATTTAAAAGTTAAAAAACAACTTGAAAAGTATTTATGGGATTTGAATTTCAACATTTCATAAGATGTCTGATTGATTTTATTGCAAAACAGATTCTTTTAAAGTGCACATATTCCTTGATTGATTTATTTTTTGAATTATTAATTTTTAAAAAAAATCTCTAAAAAAGAAAGTACATGTAAATAAATTAAAATTTTAATATCACATTCTTTAAGATAAGGTGCATTGTGGGAAGGCTGATTATAAAATTAATGTTTCCTTTGTTAACGAGCACAAACGAACCATTTGACTTTTGCCTTTCAATTTCAATTTAAGCCAGAAATTAATTTCTTTCCCTCAGTTTTTTCAAATCAAGGGAGGCGCGAGAGCGCTCTATCCCTTAATAGACATCAAGAATGGCCTATGCTGGAAATCTCATTTCTTTGATCAATCATAACTCAAAACCCAATAAACCAAATTAGTTAAAATTTTTATTTGATAGGTTCTATAAGTGTGTAGAATTTCAGCATTATTAGTCAAGGCAACCCAGAGATCCAGAAAGTTCAGTCATGAAATCATGTTTACTGTACGTACGTACGTACATATGTGCCACCCTGTATCTCATCAACTATTTGATGGATTCAGCTGATTTTTGGCAGAGATAGAGGTTCTAGGGTCTAGTTGATGGCATTTTAATTTCAGTTTACCATATACCTTAGTTTTCCAGAAAATTCCAAAAGACCTTAAAAATGACCATTGTATGTAGGCATAGCCTTTACAAAAGTAGTGACATTCCATGATAAATGCCAGTATACTGAAATCATATGCCCTTAATAGGGTTAAGATGAAAATTCATATACACTAAATGTACAAAAGCAAGGAAATTCCCAAATTTTTACACTTTTATTGTCATTAAGGGTATGACTACATATCAACCAAACCATTTCATTATCACATCACTACAGTATAAATCTCTATGCATGAGTGGATGAAATGTGTGAGGTGCGCTGAAGAAAAATTCCTACCAGTAAAATACATAGCCCTGTTGTGCTCGCATACCCTTAATGACAATAAAAGTGTAAAAATTTGGGAATTTCCTTGCTTTTATACATTTAGTGTATATGAATTTTCATCTTAACCCTATTAAGGGCATATAATTTCAGTATCATGGCATTTTTCATGGAATCTATCTACACTTTAATCATAGTCAAAAGTACTATTGAGGAGTCATGATATCATAAACACTTCCAGCACCTTAAATATGAAAACCATATGATCATGATGACCTTGCTGATGTGGACGTAACAACTAGATCATTTATCAAAACATATGTCAAGCCACAGAAGCTAAAATATGCTATTCACATTCTTAACTAATTAGGAATGTAAATAGCATGTGCTTTAATCCCGGTAACTACTGTTTTTATTATACAACATTCAATCCCCCCCCCCCCCATGTGCATTACAACAACTTGATCATAAATGAATTTACTCTACATAATAGGTAACTTTTTAAATGAACTTAAAACAATTGTCAATAAAAATTCATTTTTAATAAAATAATTCTTTTTCACATTTTTAAACTAAGAATACTAAGAAATAAAAGTATGAGTTAGCTTACTTGTTGCAGTTGATGAGTAAGGTATGAGCCCAATCTAACAGTGCAAGTCGGACCCTCCAGCTGGAATGTTGTTTTATGCTTCCAACTTGGCGTACCAAAATTGCAAGTTTATCTGACGTAATCTTGATCCATTCGGAGTCTCTTGTGACAATTAAATCTTGAAGTTTTCCATTGCCAGCATCTGAAAACATGCACAAAATCTCAGTAAATAAAACTGAATATGCCTGTGTGTATATGCGTGCGTGTTTGTATGTGTGTGTGTGTGTATTAATTCACAAAGAATTCTCATACAAGAGACGTTCTGAAAATATTTTTAACTATTGATGTGGGTAGGTTTGCTAGTAGATATGTTGCCTAGTACATATTAGTGATTAGGAAGGATGTTCTGTAGACTAATGTCAACAGGGATCAAAGGATTGATCCTGCTGTATCGTGAGAAAAGTGTAATATTACTGCTGTGCTAAAATAAAATAACACATTGATATATGAAATATAACGATATATCTTTATTGATGCGACAGTGAGGGATGGTGGGTTGGTAGGAGGATGATGCACACACAGGAATTCGACGATCGATTCTTCTCGTACGAACTGTCCCAACTGTGGTATCAATTTCAGCTTGTTATTATATAACAATTTGTTACTACCTCAAACGCCCTCACAGGACGGTATTGTCCTGTAGCCACATCCTCCAGGGTGTTTTATTCGGCGACAGGATTTCAATTAATTGACAATCCAACAAATTATCTTCTCTTATCTAACTCAATTACACTTGGCATGTACCTCTGTCCAATGACCTTTCATAATTCTAACATTATCGTTCTTTTGACAATCGATCTTATGTTGCTTCTTCCCATGTTAGGTGCATTATTTTTATTCAAATGATCTTTTGCTCATCCGATAATTATCTTATCTTTTGACAATAACCAGGTGCATCTCTTCTTGTCAACATGACTTTTCATACATCCAACATTTATCTTATAACAATTGATCATTTTATGTCGCTTCTTCCGATGCAGGTGGTTGATGTTAGGTACATTATTTTTATTCAAATGACCTTTTGGTCATCTGATAATTATCTTATCTTTTGACAATCACTAGATGCATTTCTTCTTGTCAACATGACTTTTCTGTACACACGGCTTGGATATTTAACAAAAGGAAGGCGATGAGATGTGGACAGAAATTACGTCACATGAACAACTGAGAGTTGTAACTTAAAGGTGTAGGTGTGTTTATTTGCAAAGAATTCTCACATTAGAATTCTTTGTGGTTGTGAAAAAATTGTTAAATATTGAGGTGATACAAAGAAATTCATTTTTTTTTCAACTATTAACAAAAGATTAAAATAGCTGATTTGTTTACGAATTGCATTATGGTGAATTTAATTCCATAATTACATTTGGTACTTGTAAAGAATGGGCACCCAAAGGATTTTTGTTCTTATGGAGTCAGTTATGAATATTGATGGAGAATCACGAGTCAATCCTGAAGATTGCTGAAGCAGTTTACAATTTGAAAGTCACCTTCTTTTATTAATTTTTTTTTTTTTGAGGGGCAAAATATTTTTTTTCACCCTAACCTAATCCTTTGCATACTTAGTGTCGTCTGCCTTTTTACATTTTTTTGCGGCTTTCAAGTACATACAACATTTTTTTAAGATGAATTTTTTAAATTTCGTTTTATTTTTACACTATTGAATTTTTTATTTCAATAAATATTTGATTAATAGTAAATAAAAAAAAATTAATTCAAATCTCGTAGTCGCGAGAAAAAAAATTTAGTTTATTATGTTATAAAAAAATGTTACATTTTTCGAGCATTGAAAAAAAATTATTTATTAGATAATATTGAGTATTCAAAGCATAAGCAGCAGCCAATAGCTTAAAAACTGAATTATGAATTGTTGATTGGTATCAAGCTTTTAAAGAAGCAGCACCAGTCTCTGCTACTTTGCCTACTATCATTTTTCACTTCCTTATTTATTCTTCTCCCCCATCTCCTCTTCACACCGCGAATCGAACCTGGGCACATCTTTGTTTTTATTATATAGATATTGCTATGGGTAATTTTGCTAGTAGATATGTTGACTAGTACATATTAGTAATTAGGCAGGTAGTGCTGTAGATTAAGGTCAGCAGGGATCAAAAGGTTGATTGCTGAGAAAATGAAATCAATGAGATGTGGATAGAAATTACATCACATGAATGACAGAGAGAGTTGTAGGTGAAGCCTAACTCTTAAGTCTTGGTTTTTGAGACAAAACATTAATTATGCTCTTATGAAACTATATATTAATTAAGCGATATGCTTGAAACATAATTAACTCTCTTTCTTTCTCTCCTTTGATCTTTAAGCCATGAGGCGGTCATTTGCGGCAAATATAATCTGCCATCAATAGGATTTAATTTGTTACTTAGTTAGCAGGTGTCTCTAAGAGTGTTGTTTGTCCCTATTTACCTGTCGCCCCAAAACTTGGTTTTTAAATGAGAGGAAAATCCAGCTCCGAAAAAGGGGCACTCTGGATTGGGATAAAAATAAAAATTGTATCAGCCTAGAAAGATTTCTCCTTCAATGACTGAGTATCACAACAGATACTACACTTTTATCCTAGTCAAAACGCTGTTTGTCGAGTTATTGAATTTTGATATATGAAGATATTCTGATGACATTTATTTCAACCGGCACCACTACCATCAGTTGTTAAAAGATGTGCACAAAAGAGGGCTGTCCTCGTTCATAGGAGGAAGCAAAAACACACACAGCAACAACTGTACTCAATTAGGCAGGATCAGCCCAGATGAACGACACACACATATTAAGGTATGGTTTTAATTTGATTAAAATGATTACGTGATCGTGAAAATATGATTGTTTGGAACATAACTAAGGGGGCACCCTCGTTGACTAAAATAACATGAATTTCTATAAGAAACACCATTCTAAATTCTAACTAGATGCTAAGCAATGAATTTTATATTAAACTAGCAGGAAGCCCTGACGTTGCTCGGAATTCAATGAGAATCATTACTATGTACTTTTTCACTATGCTCATAAAACTATATCACTCCCATTTCGTTCCTTAATATGGTCGGAATAAGCTGAAATGTTGGAAAACTCTGAATTAGTTTCTTATACACATGGTTTAAATTTCATTAAAATCGGATATATGTATTTGAAGTTTTAAGAGAGTGTTCTGTCCTCATGGGTCACTTAGAGATGGGGCACATAGATATTCAGCACATAGAAGATAATGTGAAGATTCAGGAACACTTCCATTGTCTTCTCCTGAGAGTTTTATACTTATGATATAAATTTCATAGAAATAGAATATATTTGAAGTTTTAAAGGGGGTATGCCGTCATAGCTACTTAGGAGTGCACTTAGAAATTCAGGAACACTTCCATTGTCTTCCCCAGTAAATTTTATATAAGAATACACTTTTAGATTTTATGTAGATTCTCTAACATTTCTTTCTATAGGGAACACACAAACATCACACATTGAGTTTTATATATATTTTCGGACATCATATATCAAATCAAATCATATTGGCAAAAAATAGTAATGTGCAACAAGCCATGTACAAAGATAGTTAAAAAATATCTACATCTGTCTAAATGTTTGTCCAAGGATATAGTAGGCATTGTCACAGCTTACTCTAACAGGCTGTTTCACGAGGTGGAAACATGGACAGAGAATACGGCCTTTTTTCTGTTGAGACAAAAGCGGCGATGGTACATCTTCTGCAGTTGTCTGCAGAAACCACACCTAGGTAGATTTGACTTCCCATTGATGAGGTTGCATGCCAAAATCAGGTCCCCTCGCATCCTCTGCTGCTCAAGTGAAAACAGATTTAGTCTTTGAAGCCGTTCTTCGTAGGTAAGTGTTGAAAGTCTCTATTTACTTGCCTCCTCACGAGGGCAGAGTGAGACAAAGGGCGATTTTTAATGCGGGGAAAATCCAGCTCACCAAAACGAGGCACTCTGCATTGGAACAAAAATTTTAATTGCCTCAGTCTAGAAAGATCCCCCTTCACTGACTGAGGACAGATAATATGAAGTGTAGTATCAGTGTAGAACCATTTGCTGGTCTCTGACGATCGCCGACCCCAACCTTTGTGTGCCGTGGTTTTCTCTTCATCTCTCATTCTGACCATGTCGTCTCTCATATTGGCGATTGCCAAGGACGCGTGCACTTGTTTAATGTTCTTGGCCTTTTGGCTAAGATCAAAGTGTAGTATCTGTTCCGATGGATACTGCACCCCATAGACTGGTATTGTCTTGGCCTTCGGGGCTTGATTTACGCCGGTCTATGGGTCTGTCCTGTGCAGTTTTAGGAGGTCCACCCTCCCAGGCTTCGCCTCCCCTCTTTAGGGAGGAGTAAGTTTATTGCTTACTGTCTGAGGCGCCCCTACCGGGGAATGCCGACGGGGCTGCCCAGGCAATTTTTAAACCCCACTTTCCCGACCTGACCTTGGGTCACATCTTACTTGTGGGAGTAAGATAAAAACTGGCCTTGTGCCTAACTTCTGAAGAGGAGTAAATCAATACTCGTCAGATCTTATCATCTGCTCAACTCGATCTAAATCTCTGCCAAGCCTAGGGTCTATACCAATCTGATCTAAGTTGAACTCTGACTACTAAATATATCTAGTTTCGACCGGCAATCATAAACATTCGGTCTTTCTCTCGGTCAACCCCAGTTTTAATTTACTCACAATTTAGTAGTTAGGTGGGCTCATTTTACAATCAATTGTCTCACATGGTTGAATTAGTAAATCAAATCTAAACATTTCAACAATTATTTTTAAGTTTGATGTGAAGTTGATTCAGTTGGGATATGAAATTTTTACTAGATGTGAAGTTATAACTGAGTTGAATGTGAAGTTGTGCTTCGAAATTTTGACTGGGTTGGATGTGAAGTTATGACTGAGTTAGATGTGAAGTTGTGCTTCGAAATTTTGATTGGGTTAGATGTGAACTTATGACCGAGTTAGATGTGAAGTTGTAATTGGGTTAGATGTGAAGTTGTGCTTCAGTTTGGATATGAAGTTATGACTGGGTTGGATGTGAACTTATATACATATTTTTCTTTAATGAGTGAATGAAATAATTGTGTAGAGTGCTCAGAATGCACTACAGCTCAGATGTTGTGAAAGACTTGAGAGTTGAATGTGAAGTTGTGATTCAGTTTGGATATGAAGTTTTAACTACGTTAGATAAGAAGTTATGACCGAATTGGATATGAAGTTATGACCGGGTTCGATGTGAACTTATATATACTTTTTTTTAAATGAATGATGCACATTAAAACAATCAAAAGGAAATAAATTTTATGTTTAGTAGGTTAAAAAAAATACCAGAATTAATTTTTTTAAATCTTACAGAATCATAATGCCACAGGGCCATCCCTATAACAGGCCAGCTGATTATGTAACTGGGTGATGTGAATTTTCTTAGATAATTGATATAGCAGTTAAAATCAGAGAGAAAATTCCTCTGTGAGATTAGTTTTATGTTTTTATGTATTTTACATACTAAATAATAAGAACCACGATGAGCTAATTGATAAATTTAACAATTATTGACGAATTCCTATAAATGAAGAGACAGGTAACTGTGAATAAAAAAAGACAAATGCATAAAAAATGTTTTTTTCTTGAATAAACAATGCAGTCAATATGAAAAGAAAACCTTAAAATTATTATGACATGAAACTTGTACAAAATATATAAAACTAACAAATTTGGTTTAAGGAATTAAAACAGTATGAACTAGTTTTAACATTTTTTACAAATTAATAATGGCAAAAAATACTTCAATAAAATTCAATTTTTACTATTTACAGTCTACTCACAAACTTATAATGCAAATGCAATTTATGATATAATACAGAATATCAGCTGAAATAAATTTGATGGGTTAGAATCTCCTTTCAGAGTTAATTTTTCACAGAGCAATGAGAGTTAAGTGTTATCAGCTAAAAAGATTTCTGTTGAGTGGAAATCTTGCTTCCAGTAAAAGTCCCCAAATTGTTAAATCTCTCGGCCTGTTATAGGAATGGCCTTGAATGCAACATAATCAAAGAAAAAAACAGCTTTTTTTCCCTTTTTGCATACCAGCTTTTAATTTGGCTGTTGTTGTTTGACTTTTCTTCAATAATTTATCATCCATTACAAGAAGCAAAAACGTCTGCCATGTCTCAATTGCTTTCTGAAATAAATTTAAAAAGAAAAAAAATGTTAATTTTTCTTTAAAAATGAAAATTTCTGAAATAACTCTACAAATTTATTGCAATTTACTTTAAAGTGGATAAAATATAGAGACCAAGCACAGATTTTTTATACCAATTGAAAGGAGCAGGTTTAGCATGGCACCATATTTAACATCACTGAAAAGTCATGTTAAATACTGTGGGTACATCAACAAGTAATCATTAGAGAATTATGTTTACAGAACGATTTCATCATGTAAACAGGATGCAGGGTCAGGCGGTTAACCTTTAGGTCCATCGCTGGCATGGGAATGATAAGTTATGGGAAGTGACACCAGAAAACGGATGGTGATGTTGTATTTCTGCTGTGCTGAAAAGAATGACAATAAACACTGATGTATAAAAATATAACGATATATCTTTATTGTCGATGGTAGTGAACGAGTGGGGGTGAGTAGGAAATGTGGAGGAAACACGGGATTTGATGAAGGTTGATTTCTCGATCAAGTTTGATTGCCAGCCGACTCTTAATCTCAATTTGGGCTAGTTTATATGATTTTGGATGCCCATGCATCTACATGTAAATGCTCATTCTGGGATTTCATCTTTGCTGTCAATGGAGCCACTCTCTTAGGGCGTTTATTTAGCGATGGTTGTATTAGCGCCTGCAGATGACCTTTGCAGGTGTTTTTTGCATCAAATCCTGAGATATTTTATTTTCAAAAGAGTTGTTTCCGTGTCAATCAACTAAATTTTGTTTCTTCCAGCCTGGTGTGTATCTGTATCTATTCCTGTCAGGTGCCATTTCTGGTACACCGGACCAGATATTCAACAGTGAAAGCGCAACTAGTATTAACTTGTAGTCATTAAAGAATTATGTTTGCAGAAAGGTTTTAACACGTAAACAGGCAACTAACCTTTGGGCCATTGTTGGCATGGAAACATTAGCTTAGAGGAAGTGACGCCAGATGACGGACAGGGAGAGCGTGAAAAGCGGGGTTCTGAGATGGGATAGCACTACAAACAAACCTGAGTGACATGACTTAAAAAATCAGTTTGAACGAAGCACTGTATAATATACCCTTCTGTAACCTCCGCTTCTATGATTGTTGTTATAAAGTAAACATAAAACTCAGCTAAATAAAAGCGATCTTCTATTAAGAATCAGAGATACGAGTAGCCAATGGCAAAATAAGCTGAAATTGAAATGAATTTGCCAACCGGAGGGGGGGGGGGGGGAGGGCAGCACAAAACAACAGCTAAAAACAACTTGGATGAAGTAGTAAAAACACATTTAAAATAGAGAATGGTAGTTTGCTTGAAGCATTGCTGGGAATAGTAGAAGTATGTTTTTAAAAAAAATATGATCACCATACACTTATCCAATATTACACAGATATTTTTGAACACCACATTTATATACATAACATAACTTTAAAAATCTATAAAAAATCTTTAATTTCCATTCTCTGCAGGACTAGTTTTGCTGCTATTCTGTCTTTTGGCAGCCATTTTGTTTTGTCAGATTCTCTGCACAGTCGGAGATTTTCTCTGGTATTAATTATTTTTGAAAAAGGGAAGTTTCTTTTCCCGAAATATTAAATAAATGATTTTTATAATCATCCGGACATCACACTAACAGCTAACACCACTCTTGCTGTTATGTAAGATTTTAAGAAAAATAAATAGTAAGTCACATTTCGTATTCGATTTATTATTTTTGTTTCTTCCAGCTTACATCTTACCCGGATTTTGCATTGCCCACAGCCTTTTAAAAACATACTTCTACATTTAAAATAAGTTGAAAAATGGTTAATCAGTGAAACGTCAATCTTGATAAACAAAAAATAAGCAAATTTACAAATAAGTTAAGCAGCAAATTAATTGAGCTTACAGGTCAATTTTTCAGATTTTTTGTTTTCCTAAGTAACTCCAATCAGTTTCAATTGAGAGAGTCAAAATGAAGAGAAAGACACCGACTGCGCATATTGGGGGTGGGGGGAGACAAGAACTTATTAAAGGCGAGAGAAAGACTTGGAATGACTTCAAATTATGGCACATCGAAACCAACGTAAATGATAGAGTTTCATGGAGAAAGTCACATCTGATGCGGAAGAGATTAAAAAGAGAAGAACATCACAAAATAAACCATTGTAGATCAATATTCAAGCTGTTTTTCATTGTAAATTTAACGTTTTGTGAAAGAAAAAAGATTTCTTTTCTTTTTTTTTTCATGCTTCCCTCCATCGAATGAAAATGTATTTTTCATGAACTTACCTTTGTGACAAAATGTCCTTGCGTTGTATCACCTGTAATCACGGAACATAAAACTGTGGAAATGCGGGGTAGAAATGATGCAAAAATACTCCCTGATGTTATTTTTGTTTTGTTGCTGGCTAAATAACAAAGAAACACTTTCATGAGTCATGAACAAACGATGATTACAATGGGGATGGCAATGAATGCGAATGTAATTTGAAATTTGAAACGGTTAGAATCCCAAAACAATGCAAAATGTATTTTTTTAAAATAAATATATTTATTTAAAGTCAACTGAGTTTTGACGTTATACATCCTCATCAGGAATAAAAACATTTTTTTCTCTTTTTCTTTTTATCTGACACGTTGTTACTAGAAGAAGCGGTGTGTTGTTTTCAACGGTGAGCTTTTTTTATATGTCGGAATCATGAGGTTAACGCTGGAATGCATGTATAAATTAGAAATAGTTCTTTAGTCTAGAAGCATAGCTATATATGAAAATTTGAAATGGTTAGAATCCAAAAACAATGCAAATTTTTTTTAACCGTTTCAAATTTTCAAAAGTCGCAATGCTTATAGACTGAGGAACTATTTCTAATTCATACACACATTCCAGCACGAACCTCATGATTTTGACATTTAAAAAAACTCACAGTTAAAGTATTTTTTTTTAACCAAGAATAAATAACCAAGATTGAAAAAAAAAAAAAGTCCACCAAATTCAAAGAATTATCCGATCTTAATGAAATTTTCAGTATTTATTAATAACTAGCGGGACCTGTGGAAATTCCACAGTTGTATGCTTCATCTGCTGTAGATTGCTGATGTGCTTAAAAATATTTACATTCTATGGACATCCAGCACGAACGGAGACCCCACGATACTATTGTACTACCTTTGTTCAAACTGAAACTTATCTAAATACTCTGATTAATGTAGTTTCAGAATATATACGGTTACGGGGATCTATCTCAAAAGCCTTGTAGGAGATTTTGACATATTACTATTCTATGGATGTCCGGCACGAATAATGACCCCAGAATATTATTGTACCATCTTTGGACAGAACAGATACTACACTTTCATCCTCGCCTGAAGGCCAAGAAAGTGTATTATATATAGTTCGAGTTTCACGTTCGACACATCAGTGGCATCAGATGAAATTTAAAGAATTACTTTTTTGTATTGCCTCTTCGGCGATCACCAATTCATCTTTAAAAAAAGGGATGGAGCGTGATAAAGTATGTATGAACATGAAATTGCTTTATTTCTATTTATAAAAGGTTAGGTATGTGTATATGTATAAATATTTCTATTTATACAAAACATATTTGGCTACATATGTGCAGACATGTTTCAGCTATGACCTTATTCAAAGTCTAGCTTCATCAGGCCACTGACAGAGAAGATTCCCAGAAGAGAATCTTCTCAGTGGTCTGATGAAGCTAGACTTCATTTTGTCTCCATTTGGGTCCAAAATTTATTTATACAACAGAATGTATTTGATATTTCTTCCATCAACACAAATACAAACAAGGTTTTCCACTGTTTTATCATCATCTCTTTGATGGACATTTGCTTTTATTCTTGCCTTTGTTCTATTTTACATTTATCAATAATCATATTATATGAACATTAGGTCTAAGAAGCCCCATGGCCTCTATGTCTAAGAGCAAGGTGTTAGCAAGGCTGGAAGAAACATTACCCCTAATTGACTCAAACTTATCTAGGAATTTTAATAAAGCTGTAAGGTCCCAGGGAAAGTCTCTCAGGCTCAAAACACTCATATTCCGTTTCGTCACTATTAGGAAATGACTGAGAGTGGAAAAAAACAGTATCCTGGCCGTTAAAAATTTCTGGCATCATTACTATGTGTAGAAATTGGAGTGTATCTTTTTCCAACCATTTTTATCAAAATATCTTAAAAGAAATTCTATTGTATGCTATTATCACAAGTCACACAAATTGAATGAATATTTCCAAATTACACGTATATCCAAAGCAATGGCTGAATCCTTAGAAAATGCCCCCAGTCTGTAGTAGAGTGGCGCCAAATAATGGATGGTTACATTTAATGCTATCAAGACAAAGCCTCTTGCCTTTGACAATTATAAGAAACCTTTTCAACTCCCAATTGCGATGACCGATAGCACCCTTCCCGAGAGTCCAACGTTCAAACTCCTTGGACGGACATTTTCAGGCAACATGAGTTGGAATAAGTACATAAAAGATTTTGCCAAGTCTGCTGCAAAGAAGTTAGGCTCCCTCTACCGGGCTAGAAAACTTCTTACATCTGCAATATCCTATATCTCTATAAAGCCACCATTCGCCCATGTTTTTTACATTTTTTTATGGAAATCGCTCCAGACAAGGCATGAAGCCACTTGATGTAAGGAGCTAACAAGAACAAATATGGTTATCACAAAGACAGGAGATGCCTATTGACCTTAGTCTTGAAAAGACCAAGGTTATAGATAGGAGGAAAACAGTCAGCAGAAAGAGAGTTCCACAAGCCTGCACTTCTTGGAAAGAAGTTACTGGAATAAGAAGTTGTATTACAATGAGGTATCAAAACAGTGTATTTATGGAGACCACTAGATGAAAGAGTCAAATGAGCTGGAACAAAAGAAGCGAGGAATCGATCACATAATTCTTAAGAACACATGCCATAATAGTATTTATAGAAAAGACTGACTAGCAACATCACGTCTGTGAGAGAGAGTGTGCAGAGAAGAAAGAGTAGGGCCATCAAATTACAGATACGTTTCTGCACCTTATCAAGAACCCTCAAATGGGACAGAGATTCACTAGACCAAATTTTGACAACAATACTTCATACATGGTCTGATTGTAGATTTGTAGAGATAGAGAATAGCCCCAGGTGGGAGAAAGTGTTTGAAGCGATAGAGAGAACCGACTTTACGAGAAGCAGAAAGAGCAATGGATCTAATGTATGAACTCCAAGAAAGATTTGATAAGAATGAAAGACCAAGAAGTTTCAGAGTCGATTTCTCCTCAAGAGTAGAGGCATCCTTGAGAATCTCAGGAAGAAAAAGGACATGCCTATGATTGAAAGACACAAGCTGAGTCTTAACTGGATTAAATGAAACAAGATCATTTATATAGAGAAGAAACAGTGTTGGGCCTAGAATAGAGCCCTGAGGAACACCAGCATTGATAGGAAAAGAGAATGAAGAGACACTGTCCAAAGTTACTCGCAAGCTTCGATCAGAAAGAAAAGACTTAATAATGTCAAGAACCTCACCATCAATACCATAACCCTAAATTTTGTGTAGGAGACCAGAATGCCAAATTGTCAAATGCCTTCGAAATGTCAAGCGCAATGGCTCTTCCCGACAGATCTGCTCAGTTAAAACAATTAAAAGATCAGCAGTTGAACAAAAAACCACAAAAGCCATACTGAACATCACTAAAGAGGCCCAAACTTTTCAGTAAATGAACAAACTTGCCGTTTACCAACCTTTCAAAAACCTTGCTAATAATGGAGAGGAGACTAACCGGATGATACTTAGTTGGGTCAGACCGATCACCAGCATTTTTAAAGATAGAGACAACAGAGGACTCCTTCCAACAAGAAAGGAAACAGGACTTAGACAAACAGAGATTGAATAATTTAGAGAGGATAGAAGAAAGTTCAGGAGTACAATGCTTGAGAACAACAAGAATTGAATCAGGACCGGAAGCATTAGACTGGTCCAGATCAGAAAGAACCCTGTATAGAGTATTGTTGCCACATCTGGGCGGGTGCATCAACCACTAGTCTCTCCTTCCTGGACAGGGCACAAAAAAGAGCCTCTAACCTAATAGGTCCCGCACTGTGTACCAACCGCCAGCCCCTGTCTCATCGCCATAATGTTGCATCTCTATGATTTTTATACAACTACTTCCACGGAATGTGCTTCGATGAACTTACTGCATTTGTACCCCCTTAATGTAAATACCTCTGACAAACCCGACGAGCAGCAAAATCCCACCTCTTCACTGTAGAGATCCCCAGATGCAAGAAAACTTTCTACTCTAATAGCTTCTTTCTTTGGACCGCTCACCTTTGGAATTCCCTCTCTGCTCTATGTTTCCCCCACTGTACCAAGATGCAGAAATTTAAATGTAATGTGAACAAACATCTTGCTGCAAAACTCTCCACTTAGGATGTCCCCTATAAATCTGTACCCTAATCACAGTAGCCTTTACGTCTCAGTGACATTAGACCAATGGGGTGAATGAAAATAAATAATCAAGAAATTAAATTAAAATTGAATATGATTAAGTCGCATAAAATTAACATTTATCTCCAAGTTTTTTCTAGTTTTGGGGACTCATTCCACTTTCCAGGCTTTCAGGGTAGGTTCAAAATGTAATATCTGTTCTGTCCTCAGTCTCAGGAGAAGAACTCCTTCTTGACTGAGGAAATTTAAATTTGTCTCATCCAGAATGCCCCGTTTTTGGAGCTGGATACCCCACATAAAAATCGAACTTGTGTCTAACTTTCTCCTCGTGCAGAGGTAAGTAAATAGGGACTCATTAGTAGAAAAAAAAGAAAAAGAAAAAACGTTGAAAATCAAAACAAATTAACACTGTGATTTTTATTGTATTTTGATAATTTGGTTTATTTTGATATAAGATTATTTAGTTTAAAATATACACAAATTACAATAGTAATTATTAAAATGGTCCTTTAAATAATTCAGTCTATTTTAATAGAAAATACAATAGATTTAATTATCTTTATTAAAGAAGCATTGTTATGACAAATGGGTTAAAGGAAATTAATTCATTTGTTAGATTTGTTAGACAGTAATTGTATTTAAATCAAATATTTTACAGTATTTCATTTTTTATGAACATTTATTCAATTTATTGAAAAAAGTATGAATATTGCAATTTAAAATATCGATTATGAAATGTATTTACTATATTTAGTTTCTCCAAGACCCGGTCGTAATTTTATCAACTTATGTTAATGGGGAGCACCAGTTTAATGACAGAGTTTGCAATTATTTTAATCTTTAAATTCATTTCCTCAAATACCTACAAAGCTTTGAAGAAAAATATTTTGTGTGATGATTCTTTATAGTAATTTGCAACTTTCGCAACCCACAATTAGAAAATCGACTTACCTTGTTGGACAATGCACACTCGAGTGGGATAAAGGTTACACTTTTAGAATTTGAAAAAAAAAAGGACTTACCATTTTCTGAGAGACTCAAAGCAACAAGGCATTCCATGGCTAAGATACGTAAATTCCTGAGTTTTTCCTCTTGTATCAAACACAACAAAAGTGATACTGTGTGACCCAAAATTCCAATATTATTTACCGTGTATAATTGGTTGAGAACAAGACTGGAAGTAAGAAGAGCAGCAAAAATAGTGATTTTAGTATTAACGTGGGAAGACAGAGATTAAAAAGAATAGCATTATATCCAAATTAAAATTATTTAAACTCAAATAAGTCTTAAAGACAGACTTAGATCTGATAATATGAAACATTGTCAAGTAATCACCTAAAAATAATAATCAGCAAGGGGGATAACTCATATTTCTAATTGAAGAATATAATAGGGGTTGTCTTTTATTTATTTTTCTGTATAAACTAAAACATATGTAAATAAATAAAAATTAAAAACAAAAACGATTTCATTGCATCTCATACAACGTTGGGTAGCTACAGCTAGTGTTCAATTCCACTGCACTTCTTGTGTACCCAATGCTTACCACAAAAAATTGAACTGCAGCCGATTCTCTTTAATAAATTGAGCAGGGGAACTTTCCTCTTTTGGGGAGCTTTCAAACACTACAACCACTGATCATCACTTTGGTCTTTATAACATTCACTCTCAGACCTTTACTTCCATAACATTCCTCCAAATTTTTAATGTAACAAGTAGGTCTTCTATTGTTTCACAGACAAGTACTAAATCATCAGTATACAGCATTTTTTCCAGACAACCCATACAAAACTTCATGAACAATGCTTCTAAGACACAAATGAAAATCAACGAACACAGTACAGAACCCTGATATACTCCCACTTTAACATTAAAGGTGTCACTAAATGTGCTGTTAATTCTAATATAACTTTGAGCATTTCTGTACATTGCTTGAACACCCTTCACCAACTACTCACTTGCCCCTAATTTACACAAAGCCCACCAGACAACATCTCTTGGCACTCTGTCAAAGACCTTCTCCAAATCCACAAAAGCAAAATATAAGTACTTCATCTGACGAAGATACTTCTCTTGCCTTTGTCTCAGGATAAATATAGCACCAATGATACTTTTCCCAGACATAAAAGAAAACTTTATAAGTTTATAAATGCGCAAACAAATAAAAGTTAAAAACTAAAATGATTTCACTGCATTCCAGACAACGGCATATTATTATAGATACTGCTTTTAAAACCAGTGTAAAAAATGATGGTCTGGTAAGAATTTTTTTAATTATAAACTAAATTTCAACAATAATATATCATCTATACAATCACCGATCCCGAAAACAATCACAGAATCAATGTACAGGGTGGCTAGAAGTCACTGAGGGAGTTTTAGATTCATTATTTTTTATGGTATCTTAATAGAATTCTAACATAATATGACGAAGACAATGCAGATTTGTTTGCAAAAAAGAAAAAAAATGAAAAAAAATTTATTTATGAAAAATAACATCTTTTAAATGGTTTCTATTTCCAGTCTGTTAGCAAATTTTTCTTGTGGAGGTATCTCAAAGAAAAAGTTTACATCAACAAACCTGAAACTCTACAGGAATTGAAGAACATCAGGAATGAAGTCTGGGAATTAAATCATAATCGAGTGATTCTGCAATCCGTTATGGATAATGTTTTGGAAAGGGCATGAATTTGTGAAGCTGAAAATGGAAACCATTTAAAAGATGTCTGCCAGTCTCCTTCTCTTCCGTGGCACCAATAGTCAACCTGTTAAATAAGATTTGTTTACATTATTTGACGTCACGAATAGAGGATTGTTTCTGCTTTATCATTTCTTTTCAAAATAATTCCTCTCTTGTCTTTTTATCTTATCCTTAAATCCATCTGCCGACATCCAGGTTTCTAATCTGCATCTCACCCCTCATCACATTACATATTCTCCATTGAATAAGAAGTCTCCAGTATATTTTAGGGGTAAACTTTTTTGTCAGCCAGCCTTGTAACTCCTTGCTTCCCTATAGGGCTTGAAGGGCTTACTTTTTGGCTAGCCTGTTTGTAATCCAGGGGATTGAATGCTGGTGGTTGGGTTTCTTTCAAGCTTGGTTTGTCTTGAAGTGATTCTAACTTCCTCTCCCTTTTTATTATTATAATTAGCTCCTGACATCAAGTGACTTCATGCTTTATTTGGAGCGATTTCCATATATATATAGATCACTTTTTCTAGTTATATATATATATTTATACATGTTTGATTAAACAGGAGTACCAACTTCTGCTTATTCAGCTTTTGATCCGTTTTTTCTAGTCTTTGTACGACGGATTTGATGTTATAATCCAAGGAGTGTAAACAATCTCCGTATTTTGTGCGAACGTTTTCGACCGACATCGGTCGTCGTCAGGCGGTTGCAAAATGAAATAAATTGGTGAATCTATCAAGAGGGTGCTTTTTAAAATTATTTCAACAGCACTTCAATACACCTTCACCCCCCCCCCCCCTCATAACGAGAATGGTTGATGTTTGGTTTATTAATGCGTATAAACAATCCTTACATTATGGGGAGGCAAACACTGCAATCCGAAACCGCCAGAATGGATGTGTTATTTGTTAAAATGTTCCTAAATTCGTTCTTTGGGATGCCATGCTTTATAAGATGTTGGTATATGGAGCTTTGAGGGGAGGTGAGGTGGCAAGTAATGCTGCCCAATTATACAATATATATATATATATATATAACTAGAAAAAGTTATCTATGTTTGTATAAAACTATTCTAAGCAGAACAAAATTCAGCTACTCAAAATATAAAACTAGTGTAGAGTTGTAGCAATATTGGATATGGGTGCGAAAAAAGATTGTGCGAAAAATGAAAATTTTCACGCAAGATTAGATTAAGCAAAAATAATTTTTCATTAGAGGGTAAGTTATTCGTTGTTCTTAGTAATTTCTTCAATTATTCCAGTCACAAAGAGAAAAAAAAGACGAAAAGCTCAACATCTCTACGACTGCTATTTCTGCTACTACAGAGAGATGTTACTACTCATTGAGCCAACAACGTACGGGTCAATGACAGACTCAACCATTTTCTGTCAATGAGAAAATTACGGGTCATCAAGTGAGCTTGAGAGAATTCCAACATCGAACGTTACAAACAGCTTATTAGTGCCACATACACACTGACTTTTGAGATACTTGTAATAAGTTTCTGTTATATAATTGTTTATCTCTCTGAACTAAGAATTTCCAATCTAAGATTATCTCCCTCGAATAAGAACTCTCCAATCTATAATTATAAATAGTTATCTATGTTTGTACAAAATGATTCTAAGCTGAACAAAGCTTCATAAACTATGTTGTGTTCTTGTGTTTTTGTTGCACTATGGCATAATCAAGTTGACACACCGGTTCCCATTAGATCACCAAAGTTAAGCGACGTTGAGCCTGGTCAATACTAAATGGGTGACCATTTAAGAATACCAGGTGTTGTATGTGCTCTCCGCTTATCTTGGCATTGTTTTCAGTTGTCCTGGACTTCTCAAGCAGTGCAGATTCAGGAGAGGTGTGGTTGATGATTGTGCAACCCTTGCTTCACAATCACACATGCAGCTACCCTTGTAGAGGGTATCCATTGTCTCTCACGACTGCACAGAGGCCAATGAAAATGATGAGTGAAACATCTAATATGCTTTATGATAAGCAAAGATACTTTTTAATATCTTATTTGAATCATATTGAACAATATCAAACATTGTTTATGTTATTATATCCAAATATTAATTAAGTAGTAAATAAATTAGATCAAGGTACGAGGTATTTACTTACTTCCCACCGCAGGAAGATGTGGCACAGGGCCAAAAAGTAGGGAGAATCAAGCCAGCGCTCCATAAGAAGGAGCACTCTAGTCTATTAAAAATTACCTGGGCAGCACTGTCGGCATTCTCCGGTCAGGGCGCCTCAGGCAGTTAGCAATAAACTAACTCCAGGAGCAATACCTCAGTCCGACAGATAAAAGGCCACCAAAATGACCCAGTTTCTGCCGAACTGATTGTCGAGAACGGATCCTCGACTGGTATCTTCCAGTCAAACGTCTCTGAGCAACAGAAGCTGCTCCAAGACTTCCAGGGTACTGTTTGCACCTTGACTTTCACCAGACCTACAGAAAGTCGAAAGTCAATCAACATTTAACTGACTTAAACTTCAATGGACGAATGGAGAAAGAGCTACAAGTCTTCAACAAACACCTGTTATCACAACGGTGAGCGATCTTACAATAGAAATCGACTATAACTGAGTGGCAAGCTAGTCATCAAAATAACCGCTGAATAGGAGACATATGCCTGCTTATATTGCAACTAAAATGTCATTGATTGGTCAGCAAATGAATCATTTGCATAACCAGACACAGCTCACTTTGTTGTCCAGGATGTTTGTATACAACCGCTTATTCGGGATAGCCACTGCCCTCTTTTTACAGCAGACACAGCACAGAAGTCAGTGGAATTTCAACTGGCATTGTGGGCCATTATTACTAGGACACTGATCAATTAATTGTTCATATCAGCTCCACTACAAAATATCAAAACTGACTTGTTTTTGTTACCTTAGATACCATTGGAGAACAGGGTGGAGCAGGTGCTAGTGTGATTGCAAGAGTTAGGAATGGATGGAGTAAGTTCAGGGAACTTCAACAATTACTAACCAGCAGCATGTTACCACTGTCGACCAAGGGCAGAGTTCATCAGGCATGTGTGCACAGTGTGATGATGTATGGAAGTGAAACCTGGTCAGTGAGGGTTGAGGACATGCGTTGCATGGAGAGAAATGATATGATGGATGTGTAATGTGAGTCTTAAAGACAGGCTTAAATCTGATGATCTCAGAGGAAGATTGGATCTGGACAGAATCGGGAGATGTGTGCAGAGCAGGAGACTTTGATTGGTGTGGCCATGTTGAAAGAATAGATGAGAGTCCTAGGTTAGTAGATGTAGAACAGTTGAGGTAGTAGGTTCAGTTCATAGGGGAAGGCTAAGGAAAATATGGGAGGAAGTGATAAAAATGGATTTGAAAGAAAGAGGAATCAATAAAGACCTGGCCAGAAATAGGTTAGTTTGGAAGTCAATTTCTAAAAGTCGTCCAATACATATTAGTATGTGAAATGGATGTTAAACAGAATATGATGATGATTACGATGACACAAAGCAACGTTAAACTGATGATGATGACGACTATCGATAGATATTTATAAATTTATTGAATATTTATTATGTAAACTTACCTGTAGTCCGTATTCCGTACCAATGTATTTAGAACTTCAACTCCAACCAGCTTTAATTCTTCCTGCATGGCTGATACTACAGTAAAAACAAAAAAAAATCATAGTAAGATTTTTAAAACTAAGGTTGACTTCATTAAAAAACTTTAACTAAGATTTTCAATTCTCCATGATGAATAAAAAAGAAGGATTGTCCAATAAATCAAATTTTTTGCATGGAAAAATGAGATATTAAGAATTGATTTTTTTTTCAATAAATACTAGAATTACAAGTTAATTTTTTCTCTTTAACTAATTATTATTTTATTAACTTGAGTGAAAAGAGCCATGTAAAAGAAGCTCAAAACCATTTGAATTATGCAAATAGCACCAGTGGTTCAAAAGTTATAAGAATTTAAATTGCCGAAATTTGTTTTTCATTGGACAAGTTTTCTTTAATAATCCTTTTAAAAAAAATGGGTCAAAATATAGACCTCATCATTTCAAGAAATTCGATAATTTCTCCACAATTTATTTATTTTTGAAGCTATTCTCATGAAACTTTTTACTCTTATGTAAAATTATGTGCTTTTCCTGATTATGGAGTCAAATTTCATGTATCTCTTTATCTTAAGCCATGAATTATAAATTAAGATATACAAATTTCAAAGTTTTTAAAACTAGCACATTTTATCATACAAGTCTACTCATGAATGTATTATATTCTTCACTTGGTTGAAGACACCGGGAAGATAATTTATGACATCATAAGGGATGAAACCATCCATTAAAATAGATCATAGACGATCCGTGACCTGAAGGATCACAGATAATTGAATATGGAACAAGAACCACATTTAAAGAAATATTTTTCAAAATAAAAGACAAAATTCTTTTTAACATATAAAGTTAGCACAATTTTTTTTTGAAGAGAATAAAAAATATATTTTTGCATTTATTAAATAATTTAATAAAAAGAAATGAAATTCTACTGTTTTCGGTCATTACATAATTTGAATCCTTTACATGAGGGCAAAGTTATTTATGCTTTCAGAATATTGTTAATATTTATTCAAAAAGAGAAAAGAAAAAAATGAAAGAAAAAAAGAGAAAAGAAGAAAGAGAAAAGCAAAAAAGAAGAAAGAGAAAAGCAAAAAAGAAGAAAGAGAAAAAAGAAAGTGAGAAAAGAGAAAAAAAGGAGGGTGTGAGTGTTCATTCTGTTTCCCTTTCTTTTTCTCTTTCGCTGCAGCTATTACTACTATTACAAATAGCTGGCAATCACAGTGTGGGGGATGGAGAGGGCATTTTGTTTACAAATTTAGTATTTCAGTTCGGCGTGTTCACATTTTTATTCAGAATTCAAAAGAACAATGTTTTAAAGAAATTTGAGCACAATTAAAAATTATCAAATATTTACATATTATACATAACAATAATTGTGAAACTATTATCTATATGAAAATTAATGATATACGTCAGTTTACCTTATCAATTTCAAAATATTCTTGGTCAACTTTGTTCAGTTGTAACTCTGCTTCTAGTGGTCACAGAAATACAAATCAAATTCCAGTAGAATTAGTCTCTTAAGTTTAAATAGCCTGTGGAATTTCAGCAATATCCAACCAAATTTAACCTCAAAATGTATGAAATTTAAAAAAACAAAACTTTCCTTTCTGTTGTCGTCAGTTTTGACAATTTTTTAATTTTTAACTTGGAGTATAAAAATGTTCTATGTATAAAGGAACATGAAATTACCATTATTGAAATATTTATTTAATTCTCTTTCTACCCATCTAATTGCTTTAAAAATTGGCCCACATATAAGAATGATATGATTTGTTTAAGCACATTAGGTATGAAATTTTGTCGACGTTCAATGAAAATAGGCTATCAGCTTGTAATGCTATACACACTGGTAGTGGGACATTTTACAAGACATTTACATGAACAAAAACCTCTTCATAAGGTCATGTATTCGGTGGTGAGGCGCCAATTTGGGAGCCTTAAGAGGTTTGGAGTCACTCCTTTTCAGCCATCCTTTCTCCTACATATATCTCCATATATCATGCAGAGGCAGGTAGTTCTGCTAATAATGGTATTGTTATGATGTTATTTGTGAGTGGTAAAACACAAATATGAAGAAATAAATGGATGAAAACGATTCTATGTAGATCAACAATAATAATGATTTATTTAACAATTTAAAACTTGGAGAATTACTATGAAAATGAGGTTTGCTAAGCTGATGTCAGTAAGTGTCTCAATAGAATTATTCCCTGTTTATTATCTGGTTTAAATTCGGAGACAGATAACCTATGCTTCCAAATGTTTTCTCGACAAGGGAGATAACTTTAGGGTACAAGAGTTATTTCTCTTTAAATATGAAAACATTCAAAAGTATTATCATTTTCCAGGTGGAATTTGTTATCCATCTAACAAGTATACAATAGTAAATTATAATACAAGCTAAAACAATTTACTTACATTTGTTTGGGTTTTCAGTTGAGCTCAGCATTAACGTGTAGGTAACAAATATATCCTGAAATGTTTCCCACTTGTTGATCGTAACAGAGGAGAGGAGAATCGTCGTACATTGACCGATTTCGGTCATAAGATCTTCCGTCCTGTAGGAGATTAAAAGACAACAGAATCATAGGAAATGCATATCCGTACCACTTACTGAGATGCAAAGTGTGCGCATCCTGCTTCAGTAAAGCAAAAAATATTTAAAAGACACAGTTAACTTCTGATATTTTGTCACACTTAGAAATGGTGAAGCATGGAACAGACTCCCTGCCATCAGTTGCTGACTTTCAAGACACTGCATCATTTAAAATCCTCATGCCTTGCTGAAATTACACCTGATGCTCTGTTCACATTTCTACATGGTCATGACTAATGCGGAATGAGAACAATCTACCACGGTTGTGGAATCAGAAGGTATAAGGTCCGACTCAAACTCCTAGGATTCTCCAAAATTTTGACTCTGACTCCTAGAATTCCAAAATATCCAATGCAAAACACATTCAAAAAACACAGTTAACTCCTGATATTTTTCACGCTCAGACGTATATCTGCCACATGGAGAGTCTTCAGGTAGCTGTCAACAATTATATAAAATGCGAGAGTGGCAGCATACAACACACATATCCGACCTGTACACTTGTATGGCTGTGAAATGTGAGCAACGACGAAACGTCATAACGACACGATCCTGCCTGCAGAGCATTGGTCTCACTCTACCGCCTCCATGAGAAATTATGTCGCACAATGACGTCTCAACTGGTACGGCCATGTTGCCTGGCGTCAGTCATTTGAAACATTCAAAAGTGTGTCCCACATTGACGTCTATGGCTCAAAGTCACATGGTAGGCCACTTAAGAGATGGAGAAGATAAGTTGATGATGACCTGATCCTGGCGATGCGACACAAGCAGAACGGCAACAGACAAAAAAGTTGGAAGTCATTCACAAAACGTCTAATCTCAAGCATGAGACAAGAAGACGAAAAATTAAAATAATAATAATAATAGAATTGCTGAAGCATGTGTTAAATATTGAGCGGGTAGATCACCTAGTATATAATTTAGTTAGTTGCGAATAACAGGAAATGGAAACAGTTTCAGACATAAGAACATTAAGTAAACAATGGAATATACTAACAGCTTTATGGTACATGATTTTACATAGGTAAGATATTGGTGAGTATGTTTACTAGTATTGTTAGATATTGAGTGGGTAGATCTCTTAGTCATTTTGTTAGTTGAGAATAACACGAAATGGAAATCGCTGAGAGGTTAGCCGAGGTCAACTTGATGACCCAGAGTTGAAAATTGCTTTGGCTGCGGGAATGTGCAAGAAACGGATATGATGTCACATGGCTCTAAGAGAGAGTGTGATAGGAAAAGACAGTCTGTTTGGAAGCACGTGAGGCATTTGGAAGTATAAATAACATGGGCTGACAAGATATAATTAAATAATGATTTTGATCTCTCTCTTTCTCCCCCACCCGACTGGTCAGTTATTTGGAATGAAGATCAAGTTGAATAAATGACCGCTGTTTTCCATCAGTTTTGTGCCAAGTTAGTCTTTTTAAAGGTATGAATAAGAAACTTTAATTACAGGACGCCATTACCCCAGTCTATGAGGATCACCGCAGAAGCGTGTACAGGAGGAACGACCGGTAACCAACTATTGTGAACTTTAGTGTTTCTGTAGTGATTGCAGCATGTATGACACAGGGTTGAGAAAACAACACATGGAACAGGCTCCCTACTATTAGTGGTTGGCTGCCGAGAGACTGCACCCTTGATGTCTTTTCTCCATACACATTTTCAACAGTGGTAACACTCTGCTGGTTAGTAATGGCAGAAGTACCTTGAACTTACTCCATCCACCGATTCATTCCATACACTTAATTGAACACAAGTTGTTAATTAACAAATAGGTGTGGGATAAATGCCGGTCCATTCTTTTCTGAACAATATTGATGAGAAAATTGGACAAAATAGAATCAAACTGAATGTAATATAGACATGTAAATGGGTATCACTAACTAGCCTGGTTAGAGAGCAAAAATTTAGGTTATTTTGATAATATTTGAATGTAAACAAAATTTTAACGTTTCTCTTCATAAATATACAATTCTTTCTCTTGTGTCATTAATTTTTTTCCCAGGCTACTTCATGTTAGATTATTATTATTATTATTATTATTATTACTATTATTATTATCAGTGACTGACAAGTTTTTAATATTGCTATTTTTCAACTGAATTCGCATATAAAACAGTCCTATCTTAAAAAAAGGACCACTTGTCAATATGGTGAGCCTAATACAGAGTTTAAAGTTGTCTTTCACAAAAAAAGTTCAAGTTGAAAACTTTAGTGAATGAAATTTGTCATATTATCAAATTGTGTTTCTGTCTGTTTTTGTATGGTTTAAATAGGAGGTTTTTTTTATTGATTTACTATTAAAAGAAAAATTTAGCTGGATCTCTACTATGCTATGAAACCTATTACAGGATTTAATGGGTTAGCTGTTGAAATAAAAAGTTGCGCTTCCATGTCATTTTTTCGAGAAGTAATGGGATTTTGCCCAATGTTTAGGCTGGTTTGATCTAATAATTATTGCTTCCATTATAATTAATTTTCATTTGCCATAAGATGATATTAAATTGGTAAGGATTTTTCACTTGTTTGAAGCCCGTATTTTTAGTTATATACTGTTACATTCGGCTTCTAGGCCAATAGCACACAAACTTTGAATGGTCAACATTTGGTGGCTAATTGTGCTACCAAAATAAATTTGGTATCATTGTTTATGTTTTGCAAAGATCTATGTGCCCACATTAAAAGTTTTAAGATATAATGAAAATAAAATTTGGTGCTTATGCTGTTCAGCGGCCGTATGAAAAAATTATTTTTTTATAAAAACAATATTATATACTTATTCAGCGTTATATTCTTACTCACTGTACAAAAAAGTAGAAAAAATTATCCACTAGAACTTTAATTACAAGTCTTTTTCCATTCTGCGTATCATAACAGCGACTCGTTCACTAAGCCTCTATCTTCTTTCTTAAGATTTCAAGGGCAGATAATTTGAAATCTTCTTAAGAAAGAAGATGGAGGCTTAGTGAATGAGTCGCTGTTATGATACACAAAATGGAAAAAGACTTGCAATTAAAGTTCTAGTGGATAATTTTTTCTACTTTTTTGTACAGTGAGTAAGAATATAACGCTGAATAAGTATATAATATTGTTTTTATAAAAAAATAATTTTTTCATACGGCCGCTGAACAGCATAAGCACCTAAAATTTTAGTTTGAGATATTTGAAAACAAATTTAAAAGAAAATTTATTTTTTAGTTATGATTAGAAAACAAAAATGATGAAAAGTTCTTACAGGTTTGTCGACTGTTGCTTTATGAGTAAGCGGAGTGGAAATAAGATATATTCATGCAGTTCCCTCACAATGGTTTTGTCCGTATCTCTTAACACATCTTTAAGGGAATTTAAAACTTGGATACTTGGAGATTTTACCAACTGGACACATAACGGTTGGAGCCGGTTGAAGGCCTCAGACCGCCTCATCTTCTCCTCACTGAAACACAATAGAAAATATATTATTATTTTTTGTTGTTAAAGTTAATAATCATATTTTTTTTAAAAGAATTTCTTCTTAGAATTGTATGTTTTTGAAAAGTGAATATATAAGGTTTGTTGGTTGTTGCATTTTATGGCATATCAACAGTCATTGAGTCATTTTATGCGGAAACCTTAAATGTTTTGTATATGATTATTTTTCTTTTTTTGTTGTTTTTTTTTTATTTACTAATGAGTCACCAATTATCAAGGCTAAAAGCCACACATATGGTTCTGTTCGGCCCTAGAAGGCAACCCTCTCAGGCATTACCTCCTCCTTTGGGAGTGTGGATTGGTTTATTGCTGGTCACTTGAGGCGCCCCTACTGGAAAATACCTACAGGTCCCAACCAGGCTATTGTTATAACCTTCATAGGGGAGCTGGATTTCCCCACCTCCACCCACTTTAAACTGACTTGCTGTAGTGTAAAGCGGATAAAATAACCCTTCTCACTGTTGTTCTCTGCTTCCCAGTAATAACGGCACAGGTACAACTGGCACAAGTGAATAAATAGGAAAAAAATGTCACAAAGAAAGAAAATAAGGAAGTGGTTCTCAACCTTTTTCTCAGGTGACCCCTAATCATACACCTCAAGACATGACCGTGACCCCACTAATTTTTGTTGTACATGTGTTATATATTATTAGTTGTTGGCTGTATAAGTAAGTCAAGCATAATAAATAAACCCAGGGGCGAATTTAGAAAATATTAGGGTTAGAGTTTAAACTTTTTACTTTTAAATGTAGATATAATTTCCTTTCTAATTTTACCAATTTTTTTATGTTTTCCCTTTATGTATTCTAGATTTTGTTGAACTCACTGTGAAATTTCCATCTATATTTTTGTTACATAATGGATGGACGTATGTAAAGAACGATTACATTAGCTAGTATGGATTTAGTATCTAGGTGGATCAGTGCAAGTAACTTGACACGAAAATCTGAAAAACAAGTCTGCTCTCAGGACTAAAATGTAAACAGGCATGAACTGTGGGTTAGATTCAAGTTGAGAATTCAAAGAAAGGTTGGATATAAATGTTTTATGACAAATTCAGTGTCCCCCTTGAAGCAGTTACGTCACGATACTGTGTGAAAGAAAGAAAGACGTTTTTTAGTCAGTCCGTTTTTGGAAGCGGTGATGAGCAGACGCAAAGTCAGGATGTAATTAAAAAAAAAGGAGAATGGAATTTTAATTCCTAAAAAAAAAAAAAGCTTATAGCGCCACTTGTATACCCACCCTCCATCTTCCATTGTAACTAAGTAGTTAAGTTAAGAAGAACAATTTTGGTCTCTCTCTATTTAATGTTAATGTGTGACTTTTATTCGCATGACAGGAATTCCTCTCCAAAATAAAGACCCAGTTTAAACTCTCCATCGGTCTCGCCTTTTCCTTTCTGTGTATGAGAAGTTCTTGATTACAGACACAGCTACGATGCTGATGATGACGGCGAAATGCAGCCCACTAGACGATGACGATGTCAGGGACAGGCCGGTGCATCAGTATAAAAAAAGAGATAAGTCTGAGAACATTTGAAGTAAGTAACGTTTGATTTAGAGAACATGTTTTAATAAACTAATACGCAACATTTTTATCACGTGCCATTTTTTCCTATTTATCTACTTGTGACATTTTTATTTTAATCCGTTGTTCCCTATCTAGGTAGCTCTTCTGTGAAAAAGATAGATTACTATCGGTATTAGTTACTCCTGAATTTACTCCCTATTTACTTGCCTCCCCACGAGGGCAAAATGAGACACATGGTCGGTTTTTTATGTGGAGGATATCTGACTCCCAATAAAGAGGCACTCTAGAGGGAACAAAAATTAAAATTGCCCCAGTCAAAAAAGATTTCTCCTTCTCTGACAAAACAAGACACTACACTTTGATCCCAGCCCAAAAGGACAGGAAAGCTGTGTCATGCTCGGTTATGAACTTGTTCAAAAAGGCAGTAAATATTGTTATTACATATTGACTCTCGATTCGACAAAAACTCAAATCAGCATTTCCTTCAACCAATCAAAGTGCAAAACATTAAGTTACAAAAACTTGCGTATACTATAAAAACCCAAACACACAGCTTTCTCTTCCTCTTTTCCCCATTACCTTTCAGAGAACACGTATGTACGTCACAATCCAACCAACCCCTTGGGGGGGGGGCGCGAAGGGCCCGTCAGCAAGCAGCACACACCATAACGACTATTAAACAACACTAACATACATGTAAATACCAGCCGAAATGAACATATATATACACTCTCTCACTAACTTTTTTTACCACAAACCCTAAGTCCGACCAACATGTAATCGCTTTGAAAAGTCGAACCCGTCCACCCCGGAAATGGTCGATCATTTTATGTTAAAATTATATGCAAAACTGATCCCCCAACCTGCATTCTAGAATAATTGTTTTTTCTTTCAGCGAAGATACATAAATTTTTAAAAGAATGCACTATTTACAAGGTACAGGAAAAATGTTTAAAGATGAAATTTGTCAAGAAAAAAAAATTACAGACAAAGAGTTATTGATAATTATAAAAAAAAATTTTTTTAAATTAACTATAAAATTTTTTTTTTAATGTTTAAAAATTTATTTATTTTTACGTTGGTGGGCTTTTGTCTGGGTTTGAATTATTTTGGTGGGCTTTTGTCCGGTGGGCTTTTGTCCTACCACCCCCTATCATACGCTACAAATTAAAAAACAAAATCATTAGCAGTTTATCTTATGTTTCTTCTTTTGAATGGTAAAAAAGTTATGATGATAATATAAAGCTATATTAAAATTACATCGTGTTACATATAGAGGGGGGGGGGTAAATTCTATGGCTAGCTTTGAAGGTCCCTAGAGTACTGTGGAGACCTTCAAAGCTAACAATAGAATTTACCCCCTATATGTAACTTTAATATATGTTCATATTATTATCATAACTTTTTTACCATTCAAAAGAAACATAAAATAAACTGCTGATGCTTTTTTAAATATTTTTCAGCGTACGAAAATAATGAAAATGAGAAACTAAAAACGTGTGTACTCTATTTACGCCTTAAAACAACGTTCCTATGTAGTGACCAATTTTCAAGCGCTAACACCCGTGTGTTTAATAAATCTAGCAAAAATCAACTAATATTCAGATGTTCGCAAAATTTTCGATACTTATTCACTATTGGACTAATTTATTTTGCTTTTTTTTTTTGTAAAATATATTAGGGAAAATATTTTTTTCTACGTGATCCCCTTCCTCTTATCTAATTTTATGAAATCTGAACAAAATATATTCTGATCGATCTTAATGTTATATAAAGCGAAAGAGTTTTAAAAAGCACATCAGATTTACCTTATTATAAATTGGTAAACACTTTTGGGTAAAGTATTCGTGAATTCATAAATAAAAAGTGTAAAGTTTACTGTAAACAATAGCTCGCCGCTGTAGAAAAACAAATCGAATTTCGTACTAAAATTTCAAGATAAAGAACGGAGTTCTTTCCCAGTTCGATAATTTAATGTTTAAATAAACTATTTTACTTTAAAACAACTTCCTATATATATATATAGGAATTATAGATTTAAAACAAAGACTTAAAAACGCATTTAAGCATCTTATGTAAAGTACGCACATAGTGATGACGTCATTCGTTTTGTGGTACGCTTTTGAGGTCTCGAGAGTACTGAAACGAACTCTTGTAGTGAATTATAAAAATAATTTATTTAATAAGTTTCTTGATTTCACAGCTTGTGTTATATCAATAAAAATACAAAAATTAATGGCACTTCTACAGAATAGGGACGAGCTCAAATTTATTTGTTTTCATTTTAGAAGAGCTCCAATAGTGTAAGGGCCTGGCAACTCTCTTTTTTTACTTATAAGTACGTAATTTCTCTGAAAATGGAAAATATGATTTTTTTTTAAATAAGAAGTAATGCAAATTCAATTAATTAATAGAACATTTATCGAAGAAAATAAAATTTGGGAAAATCAACAGTATAATTTTTCATTTCAAAACGAACAATCATCGGGTTTGGTTTAACACATTTTTTGGCACATGTTCGTCTTTTCTCACAGTCCGGTTTTCACAACTTTTTAATGACCAGTTTTTTTTTTCTTTTTTCGGTGTACACTTACCTATCAGGCTGCTAGAGAATTCCGGGGTTTTGGGAAAAAAAATTCAAATATTTTACATTTTAGGAGCGGGGATCAGTTTCCAATGTTAATTCAACGTAGACTGATCCCCCACTTTTTGACCATCTCAATTTTTGTAAAAGTCTTTTTCGGTGTACAATTACCTATCATGTCAGTAGAGAATTCCGGAGTTTTTGGAAAGAAATTATATATTTTTTACAGTTTAAAAAATTACTTTTTCTTTTGTCTTTTCTCTCTTGTTTTCGTCTTTTAAACGGGATAGAATTCAGAAATAAATCGCGCATATTCAGAGCAGTCACGTCCATTTTCGGAGAAATTACAAATTATGTACTAAAAAGAGAGTTGTCGCCCCCTTACACTATTGGAGCTCTTCTAGAATGAAAACAAATAAATTTCGGCTCGTCCCCATTCTGCAGAAGTGCCAAATTAATATCTCACTTGTTTTCATCGTAAAGTAAATTGTAAAAATAAGTGCTAGTTTCGTTTCGTACTTCCATTCCGTTTTTCGGTAGGCCGTACTTCCGGTCTGATCGTGTTCATTTTGTAGCATTTCTATGCTATTTTGTAGCATATTTACACTTTCAAACATGTTTTTCTTCCGATTCTATGGGTAAGATTTACTCGAAATGGTTCCTCATTTAATATTATTTAAAACAACAACAACATAAAACCATTTTCATCACCTATACATATGTTTTACCACACAACGGGTATCTTTCAGAATGATCAGTACAGTCGCGGACGGGGTCTAAAAAACTAACGAGAACGGGGTTATAAAAATAAATATGCAACAAGTGAGTTTAACCTACATCGAGAAGAGATATTTGTCTACTTACCTATGATATTTGTTTGTATTTTTACGTACTATAAATGGGGTTTTATTAGATGTAAAAAAAATTTCTTGTTCCTTTTTTACTCGTTTTCTTTAGACATTATGGCGTCTTACGAGCAAGCGCCATTTTTTTTTGGGGGGGGAAGTTCGCGTGATAAAACTATTGATTTCTACTAAATAGCAGTTGGAACGGTTTGAAAATACAAACAAATATCACAGGTCAGTTTTAAATTAACTTTTATCGACGACAGTTACTTTTATTTGTTGTATATTTGTTTTTTTGAGCGTTTTCAGCATACTGATCATTCTGAAAGATACCCAAAAAAACAACAAATAAACGCAAAAGTATTCAATGCGATTTAAAAAGAAAACGAAATAAAAACGAAAGTAAAAAAAACAAACAGGGGACGTGTAATTATTTATAATAAGTCTTTAATGCAGGTTAAATAATTAAACCTCAAGACAGCAGCAACAAATCTAGTTGAAAACAAACAAATAAGATACATACATCGTGAGGTTGTCGTCCATTTTAAAATCTTTCTGTCAAGGGAGACAATTCTAAAACGGTCGAACGGAAAAAAGTAAATGGCAGAAAAAAATGACCATTTTTCTTTAAAAAAAAAAAAGAAAAGAAATGTCTTTCCCTGATTCGCTCCCTTAGTTTAAATAACAAGTTAAACCTTTGTACCCTTGGGTGTGGATATAGTCAGGTTAATCGCTTTTATGAACCAAATGTGGACTGTAACGACTTCATGGATTATACCGATTATTCTCGCTGGTTTTTATAAGTGACTAAATTATACCGAGAATTCTCGTCTCCAAAACTTTTTTCCTCCCAACTCAACTGGGTGTAAATTCTTTAACCATTCCAACGTTTTGAGCCAGGCAAAAAATATTTAACCACTGAGAAGCTTTACATAATTTATTTAAATTTTATTTGCTTGTTATTTTGTTGTGGTTTTTTTTCCAATTATTATGTACCACACACATTAATACCCCCTTGTTTGGGGTGAACAAAAGTTTTTTTTAAAAGTAAATAAATAAAAAATAACAATAAACCAAACTTAATTACTACTGTGCCTATCTCCTGTCGGTTTACCTTCGCATTCGTTTTATTTTTTATTCGTTACTATTTTAGTAGATCCAATTACAACTCTATTTAAAAAAAGGTTAATTTTATTTTGTAATTAAAACATTTGACAAAATATGAATATTAGATCTAAATTTAAAAGGTCATGAAAATATTTTTCAACCACCTAATTTTAAAAAGCTTATATGGTTATGTTCAAAATTAGTTGCTGACATTCAGTTCCGGTTCCTGCTTCGCAGACGGGAAAGTGTTCTCCAGTATAATTCCCATAAGAAAATCAAACGTTTTTAATTGAATTTTTATGGTATCTTTTGTTTATAAAATTGTTAGGTGAAAGTACAGAATAGTTAAAGCCCCCCCCCCCCCCTGTCAAGAATGGATTTCTAAATAACGTTATTATTTCAGCACGGTCCTTAAACTACACACGTACCTTTTATTTTTTTATAAATACTGAAATGAAGCGGGAATGTAGTATTTTTAATTTTTACAAACATTCATTTTTTTATTTCTTTACAAAAACAGTTTATAATGAATTATATTAAAAATAGTTCACGAGTTTCACCATGACTTCACGTTATCTGAGAGGAAGATAATTAGAAGGGACATATTTTGCATTGTCACCGTCTTCCCATCTGCGAAGCAGCAATCAAAACTGAATTTCAGCAACTAATCTTGAACATAACCGCCTATAATATTCAGAACATCAGGATGTTTCATTGGATGTCCTGCTGAGTTGGCAGGCCGATGGAACGGTCCCCAAATCAAAAGATGTTCTAGTAGAAATGAAGAAATCGAAAACAAGAAAGTTTTTTTTATATATATATTATATACATATAGCTTACAATGTATTGCAAGTAGAATGTTGACATTCCTTGGTTACACGACCTGGTTAAAGATGCATTCAACTCCCCAACCCCAGCTGAGGTAGCAAAAGGCGGAGCACATGCTCACTTTGATCTTCAAGTCTGTTCTGATGTTTTTCTCGATCCTATCTCGTGACATAATTCTGCAATTGTTTCTAATACATTTCTCAAATCAGCATACGTGCAAAATAAAAACAATTAAATGTTTATTAGGTACGTGCAAAATAAATGGCTGATCTCCAAAATGTAAAAACATTTTGACCCCCTTCCTTCACTTAAAAATTCACCAAAATTCAGGAAATCAACCAATTTTAATTAGAATTTCAATATTTATTAATCAATAATCACGGAATATAATGAACCCATTATTTTTTTAAATCTTAGTAAATTTTTTTTTATAATCTTGAAAATAAAATAAAATTGAAAAAATTGAGAAACTGGGCCGTTCCAAAACAATTAATTTAAAAAATGGGATAATTTCTACTAACGATTAACTTGAAGATATATGGATGCCCAGTATTGCATTTTTAAAATGGCTGAAGTTCAAGACAGTGAAAATGTTTGTTTTATTGATCTGTCAGAAGAAAGCGACATAGAGGAAGTTTCGTTTTGTGATGAAAAAAATTCGGGTGATTCTCGGACAAACAATGAGTATTTATTCGGTCCACACGATGATTCTTCCTCTTGTTCAGAGTTTGAAACGGAGGTTGTTTCCGATGGTCAGACAAGTCGCAAAACGATGAACTGTGAATCCGCTAATTACAACTTTTCATTTTTCGGTTTTCCCTTTTTTAATAGGCTGAAAAACAATGACACCATTGATAAAAAGACCCCTTTAGATTTCTTCAATCTCTATTTTGACGAAGAACTCTTAGACAGAATTTGTGAAGAAACAAACAAATTTGCTGCTCAGACTGATGTTGGGAACTGGACAGATGTATCACATGCGGAATTACGGGTGTTTTTTGCGTTGAAAATTCATCAAGGAATCGTACAAATGCCGAGAGAAGATATGCATTGGTCAAAGGATCCCTTGTTTGAGATGCCAATTTATCGTAAATGTATGTCTCTTTCACGTTATACAAAGATACGACAATGCCTTAATTTCTTGAACAATGAAGATTATGGTAAAACTGAATACAAAAAAAATCCTAACGGAAACGAAACGGAAGATAAGAAAGATGTTATACTTAATTCGAATGTTAATCACCAAGAAAAACAGGAAGCGATGGATATCGAACAAGGAACCGCAAAAAAATCAAAAGTGGTCGATGATGAATATAAGCTTTCATTATCAGGAGTAGATATGGCAGACCAAAGTTTGGCGGCAAATGACCCCGTTTTGATGAAATCCGCAAAGAAATCAAACAAATTATTTTCCCACTTGCTTAACATGGCCATCCTGAATTCTTATCTTCTGTACAAAGCATCCGGGAAAGCAGAACTTTCATTGTTGCAATACAGAGTGAATATCATTAGGGAGATGATAGAAAAATACCGCCCTGAGCTTCCGACTACAAACGCTGGGAGGCCGTCATCATTCCGTCATCCTGTGCGTTATGCTTTGGGTCATTTTCCTATTGACCTTCCACCTTCCGAAAAGAAAAAAGCTCCGACGAGAAGGTGTATAGTATGTGCACAAAAGCGTGATGAACATGGGAAAAAAATCCGGAAGGAAACACGGTACCAGTGCGAACAATGTAAAGAAAGTATGTGCATCACGCCATGTTTCAAAAAATATCACACGCAATAATATGGAAAAGACTGGGGAAGGGGATTACTCGGACTGTTGAAGATAGGACATTATCAAATGAAAGAATGACAAAGTACATTCATACAATAATAATCAATTTTTACTGACAACTTGTTAAGACAATGAAGATAACGGGTTCGTAAAGAATGAGAGTTCAAAGTGTTTGAGAACGTTCTAAGTGAAAGGTATTTTATCTGTGAGGAGAAATTGAGTACACATGTTCATTTCGGATGTTGGCTTGTGAGTTTACGTTTGTGTAAATAGGGTATGCATTGTAGATGTGTGTGTCTATAAGTATGCCTGTTTTGTTAGTAAGAAAGTGTGTCTATGAACTGCGAACATGCGTTTGGTTAGCAGTGTGTATATGCTTTCACTATATTTAGTAGTTCTTATGTCTCTCTTGTCATGACTGTGCTACTTGCTGTTGGATTATGACGTGTGTACAATACTGAAAAAACACTGTGTTTTGGTTTTTATACTACACGCAAATGACTATTACTTGTGCTGTGATTGCGTGAATGAAAACTGCTGATGTGTGCTTTTGTCCAATCGAGAGTCGATGCATAAAAACAACATTCACTTCCGCTGCTACTGTTCTCATATTCTTTGTTATTTTCACAATATTTCGTCCGATGTAACCTCTGACCTTCTTCAGGTGCATTTTTTTGAACTTGGGAATCTTTATGTTTCAGAATTTTTTAGATGAGGATCGATAATTTGTATTATTTGTATTATTTGGACTACTGCTCTCATCTTGGTTGGATGTTATTCTCACGTTTCCACTGATGTAACTCCAGGTGTTTCTTGTTGAACTCAAGAATCTGTACAGAATGTTAAACTAACCGCTTTATTTAATCCATGGGAGCAGATTGCTCTCATCCCGTCAGCCATAACCAGGTAGAAGTCTTAAATAATAATCAGTTCTAAGTGATAGTGTTCTAAAGTTTGAAGGTTCAATCCTCAGTACAGACTATACTAAGAATATAATTAAGACTTACTTAAGACTTCTACCCGGTCATGGCTGACGGAACGAGAACAATCTACCCCAGTGGATCAAATAAAGGGTTCAGTTCGACATTCCATTTTCAGCGTACCTGAAAAAAGTCGGCGGTTGCATCAGCTGAAACGTAAGAATAACATCCAAAATGAGAACAGTAGTCTGAGTAATTCAAATTGGGAATTTTTATGTCAAACTTGGGTATTTATACAAAATTTTCGAACTAAACCCTTTATTTAATCCACGGGGGTAGATTGTTCTCGTTCCGTCAGTCATGGCTGGGTAGAAGTGTTAATTAGTCATTATGTTATTCTTAGTTATTATCGCATGTAATAATGATTGAAACTTCAATTTTCAGAAGACTGTCATTCAGAAGTGATTGTTAATCAACACCGTTATCCGTTGTGCCATAAGTTCATGTGATGAAAATAGTAGTCCAAATTATCGATCCTCATCTTAAAAATTCTAAAACAAGTTTTTCTTTTTTAGAAATGTTAATGGCTGAAAAAGTCGTACAAATACCCAGGCAAGATATGTATTATTTGTTGAAGGATACTTTGTTTGAGATGCCAAATTATATGAAAGCTGAAGATGCCGCTAAGGTAAACAATTCCGACTACCCATTTTAAAGTGAATTGTTCCAAAATCAGATTGTGTTGCCTCATCGATTAAAACATTACAATTTTTTATAAATACATTTCAAAAAGTGACATGCGTTTTATTTTTACGGTAAAAAGACAGAGAATATTTATTGTTTTAAAACGAATCAAAGTGCTACAATTTTAAATAAATGAATAAATAAACAAGAAACATATTCGTTTTATTTATTTAAAAAATATTTAACTGACAATCAATCACAATTACTTTTACGGAAGAAGAAAGAGCAATATTTTTTCTGATACGTCCTAAGATGGAGTACTGTTTCCACATCTGGGGAGGTGCCACTCAGAGCATTCTTTCTTGCCTTAAATATTGAGAAATGTTACATTGTTTTTTAACAAACTAATCAAGGATTGAAAAAGCATCCAACATTTTTATGTCAGAATAAAATTTAATTACATTCAAACAATGAACTATTTGTATCACCTTTCTCTTCTCGGATGTTGTTTAGCGAAATTTATTTTTGTGCACAATTAGAGAGAAAATTAAAATGTACTGCCCTATACAGAGATTGAACCCACAGTGTTTAGATTATGACACTTAAAAAAAAATTGTGCTGAGAGAACAAATAGGATATATTTTTTAATTTTTAAAAGTGCAGAAAGACAATACTATATACTAGTTAATTATGAGTTGTTGTAGTTGTTAGACAATACTATATACTAGTTAATTATGAGTTGTTGTATTATTAGACTGGTTTGCAAAAAAAAGTTGAGGTAAGCATTAAAAATAGGTGTTCTAGCCCAATGGTCGCCAACCTGTGGTTCACAGACCACTATTGCTCCGTGCAAAACTTTTGATAGACTGCAAAAAAAATGTAAAACATTGGAACATTGTTTCAATTTTTATGAAGCAATTAAAGCATTAATAAAATAGAAAGCCTTATCGATCGATCTTGCGACGACCGTCTCAAAACTAAACTCCAATCATCCTTACCTTATTTTTGATCAAAATTGGAATAAGGATTCAAGACATAAATTTTAGTATCATTATATCTTGATTTTAATCTTCATAAGGAGATATAAAAGTGGTGCAAAACTCTTCTGTTCGCCGGGTAATTAATTTTAAATAATTAACTATTCACATTGTTTGTTTCTTCTTGGATATTATTTAGGGAAATTTATTTCTGTGCGCAATTGAAGAGAAAATGGAAATGTACCGCCCTGTACAGGGATTGAACTCATAGTTTTAGAATTATAAAACTTCTGTATTTAATACACCCCATCTCCCCTATTCCCCTCCTCCCACCACTTCTCGTCCCATTCGCCCTTCATTGTAGTACAGACTGATAAAAGATGCATGATTAGTGATTGACAAATGTTTGGTCTAAAGTATCTCCCCCCCCCTCCTTACTCTAAAATCTCTATAAAATCATTTGATTTAGGAGAAGACAATATTTGACGTTGTGAGTTCAGGAACGAACAGCTGATTCTCGGATGAATAATATATGTCAAGAGACATCTGAATCATTCTAGGCATTTGCTGTGTAATGGGAGTGTAAGTCTCTCATTCTAGAATGGCAAAGAACAATGGTTAGTTAAAAGGGTTTCAAAATGAACAAGAAACTTGCTGTGTGATTGACAGATATGTGGTCAAGTATGACTTCAGTGGATAACGGAAGTTAAGTTGTGATGTCAGTTCCGTCAGAGGGTAATGTGATCTCTTTCTCCTGCCAAACTTGACAGCGAGCAGACGGTGTGAAGTGAGCTCTCATCTCAAAACACCAGTGTGAGGAAGGAGTAGGAGGAGTCATGAAATGATTCCAGTATCTTAATGCCCGTATCTCTCTCTTTCTCTCAACCATGTGTGTAATTATACCTATATCTCTCTTTGATTGCCTATAACTGATTTCTACACATATATTTCTCCTGTGAATAAAACCTCCACTTTGCAGAAGACCTGTGTTCCTGTAATCGATTGAGGACAGAGACGACGTGTGGGTCTTAACAATGAGCATGTATATTAGACATTATACACACAACATTGCAACATATGAATGTGCATGATTCATAAAAATTAATAATGAAGACACGCAAACCACACAATGTGTAGTGATGTTGTGTTGATGTGATGCGTAGAAATCAAGAACAAACTACAATAGTATCATGTGATTACATTTTATTATGTAAAACGTGGCTGACTATTTTTACGGTAGCAGTAAGCTTCTTTTTTTTTTTATTTATCACTGCTAGCATATCGAGATGAGAGAGAAGCTGGTGGTACTTAGTATCGTGCAGGCGACATTCAGACACAAGGATGATGATGATAGTGGGAGAAGCTAATTGCGAGGGCGGATTCGAAGTCAGTGATGCTGCACCCTCACTTCTTCGTCTGTTTCTGGCTTGTACTCCACGCATCTTCTATTTTTATCAAACTTCTTCTTTCTGCACGTGCAGCTTTCTTCGCACTCTCACCACCCATGTCATGAGTCAATCAGTCCAAATGAAGATCACCCATCAATTAATATTCATCTTTCACAACCCTCTCTTGCATCCGCTTGTCCTGTTCGGTGTGTCATAGAGCCGTCTAATTTGTTCAGTGTGGTCCACAATCCAGCCGATCTGGCCTTTGACGCTAACCTCCTCTTTGCGAAAAATGTCTTTGAGTTATCCCCCTTGGGCTGAGTCATCTCCTTATATGATGTGGGACAGTGGGAGTGAGCTCCCCCTTTTAGTTTGTTATTGTTGCTTGAGCAAGATGGCGGTTCATGGGTGTACGGTTGCAGGCAACAAGTGACCTGGATTAACATTGGTAGCAGAGGCTGTCTTCTTTGCATGATAAGAAGTTATCTGTCTTGTTCAACAAAAGTTGAAACACATTTAAAAGAAAGATGGCTTCGTTTAGTAAAACCCCACCCATTCTATTGAACCAAGATTCTTATGCAGAATGGAAACAAGACATTGGCATATGGTCTCTATTCACGGATTTGCCTAAAGAAAAACATGGCCCAGCAGTATTTTTGTCACTACCACAAAATATAAGAGAATGTGTTCGACATTTGGCAACCACGGATATTGGTACTCCTAATGGGTTAAATATAATCCTCAACAAATTAGAAGAAATTTACTTAGTGGACGAGAACACGATGGCATATATGTCATTTAAGGAATTTTACACCTACAAAAGACAGACCGGGGTTAACATAAATGAATTTTTGGTACGATACAAATTTTTATACCAAATATTAAGGAAATTTGGAATCACTTTGCCAGAAGGAGTGCAGGCTTTTGTTTGTTCTGAATGTAGCAAATGTGTCAGAAGAAAATGAAAAATTGGCAAGAACCACATATGTCACAATGAAGGAAACATTGAAGAAAGTGTTTTCAGACATTTCGTCAACGGAAGGTAAAACCGTCCCTGCTGTCAAGGAAGAAGTTGAAACAGTCAATTATAGTAACACAAGTATATAAAAAAAAAAAATTATTACCGGGATTACAATACAAATCCAACAGACAGACAAGGTAAGATACTTCGTTGTTTTAGATGTAATTCAATTAAGCATTTTGCCCGAGACTGTACGAGCTTCAATTCTAGAAACAATATACACACTGTTGTGGATTCAGACCAGGTGAACTTTACTTTGTTTAATGTTGATTCATGTTATCGAACAGTGATAAATGACTCTTATTCTAATGTAAAAATGTCCAATCTTGTGAAAGAGACATTGGGTATGGCAGTATTGGACTCTGTTCACAAACTGTTGCTGGAGAGCTTTGGTTTAATATATTCTTTGATACATTGAATGACCGAGATAAGCAGTTGGTGGAAACTGTTAGGTCTGACAGAACATTTTGTTTTGGAGATTCAGTGGAAGTGAAAGCCATTAAAACAGTTAAATTTCCTGTAACAATAGGGAGTATAAAAGGTGTCAGAGGTTATATTGAGGCTGACATCGTCAAAAATGATTTACCCCTGTTATTAAGTCATAAATCTATGAAAACTGCAGGAATACTACTAAATTTAAAACTGACAGCTGTCGAAATTTTGGCAGATATATAAAATGGCAAATCACAACTTCTGGACATTATAGTCTTCCACTAACTAATATGCTTTTGACAGTTAAAAATGCACCAAACATAGTGTTGCACTGTGAGACTTTAAAAGGATGCTCTAGAGTGGAAAAAAGAAAAAAGCTGAGAAATTGCACAGACAATTTGCTCATGCATCTAAAGAGAAATTAATAGCTTTGGTTAAAGGTAGTAAAGCATTTAATGATAAAGAATTTCTGAATCAGATCAAAGATGTTTGTGATTCTTGTTCAGTTTGTCAGAGGTTTAGAAGACCTCCTCCTCGACCAGTTGTAGGATTGGCTCTTGGTAACAGGTTTAATGACACTGTATGTTTGGATTTGAAGGAACATCGACATAACCAATGCTGGATTCTGCACCTAATTGATACATCCACTAGGTACTCTGCTGCCAGATTAATTAAAACCAAAAAGAGCGAAGAAATTATTCGCAACATATTTTTAATGTGGATATCTTATTTTGGAGCTTCTAAGCGACTTAAGTGACAATGGAGGAGAGTTTAATAATGAGGGCTACCGACAGATGAATGAAAAGCTGAATATTGAAACATGCACGACAGCTGCTGAAAGTCCATTCAGCAATGGTACCGTGGAACGTCATAATCTAATAATTGCGGAAGCAATGAAAAAAACATTAGATGATGAAAAATGTGAGCCAGAAATAGCTTTGGCATGGGCTGTCAGTGCAAGAAATGCACTTCAGAGTCATTCTGGCTATAGTCCAAATGAGCTTGTATTTGGGTCTAACATTAACACCCCCTCAGTTTTGAATGATAGATTACCTGCACTGGAAACTGCAACAACAAGTGACATGGTTAGAATAAATTTAAATGCCTTACATGCAGCAAGGAAAAGCTTCATCGAAGCTGAATCAAATGAAAGAATTCGGAGAGCTTTGAGATCCAATATAAGGATTTATGTGGATGAAGGTTTTGTGACAGGTGACCGTGTCTACTATAGAAGACAAAACTATAAAGGATGGCGTGATCCGGCTAAAGTTTTGGGTAAAGAAGGACAATGTGTATTGATCAGACATGGAGGAGCATTTTTCAGGATGCATCCATGTCACTTGATGAAGGTAGACAGGGAATTGCGAAGTCCCAGAAATGAAGAATATACAAATTCTTCAAATGAGATGAATGAAGTCTTGGAGGAGGAAGATGAAGGACAACATAATACCAATTCAAATTGCGACAGAAGGGAAGTGAAAAATAACAGTATAAAACCGAATATTGATTTACTCCTCTCCAGGAGTTAGGCACAAGGCCAGTTTTTATCTTACTCCCACAAGTAAGATGTGACCCAAGGTCGGGTCGGGAAAGTGGGGTTTAAAAATTGCCTGGGCAGTCCCGTCGGCATTCCCCGGTAGGGGCGCCTCAGGCAGTAAGCAATAAACTTACTCCTCCCCAAAGAGGGGAGGCGAAGCCTGGGAGGGTGGACCTCCTAGAACTGCACAGGACAGACCCATAGACAGGCGTAAATCAAGCCCCGAAGGCCAAGACAATACCAGTCTATGGGGTGCAGTATCCATCGGAACAGATACTACACTTTGATCTTAGCCAAAAGGCCAAGAAAGCCACCGAGTAGAAACGAAGGTGTAGAGTATAAATTGAGAGGGAGTAATGAATGGAAAAAAGGGATGGTTATGAACACACAACCAAAGTCCACGGGAAAGTATAGCCATTGGCTAAATATAAAACCTGAAGCCGAAAATAAAAATCCCTTATGTATCAATTGGGAGACAATTTCCTCAAACAGAGGAAGTAAGTTATCAAGAACATGCAATTTTGCTTTCTTCTGAACAAGAACAAGGAAAATATGTGATTGATGCAAAGAAAAGAGAATTGGAAAATATGGAAATTCATGAAGTATATGAATGTGTGCCTGATAAAGGGCAAAAATGTACATCAACAAGGTGGGTGATAACAGAAAAATTTGTGAAGGACAAAAAGAGAATGAAGGCTCGTCTTGTTGCACGTGGTTATGAAGAAGATTCTCATAACCTAAAAACAGATTCTCCAACGTGCAGCCGTGAGGCTATGCGTCTCGTATTGTTAACGGCCTCGGTTATGACGTGGCTGGTGGAGACTCTTGATTTTACCTCCGCATTTCTGCAAGGTAATATGCTGGAGAGAGAGAGGTATTTCTTAGACCACCATCTGATGTGTGTCCAGAATCACAAGTGTGGAAGCTGAAAAGATGTATTTATGGATTAAACGATGCACCTCGTTCATGGTACAAGCGAGTTAATCATGAGTTAACGCACTTAAAAGGAATGGTGAGTGCATATGACAATGCACTGTTTCTTTGGCATGATGCCACTGGTGAATTGATGGGCATCCTGGCAATACATGTTGATGATTTCATATTCTGTGGAAATGATTTATTTAAGAAAAATGTGATCGCAGAATTGGAAAAGATTTTCAAAATTGGGAAGCATGAAAGTGGAACATTCAAATTTTTGGGATTGAATGTTAAGCAAACAAAAAATGGGATTATTTTGGATCAAAATCTATATGCTTCGGCCTTATCCCCAATAGGCATAAAGAAAGGAAGATCATTAAGAAAAAATGATGAATTGAGTCAAGAGGAGAAGACAGAGTTAAAAAGATTGACAGGTCAAATGATGTGGGTATCCACCCAGACGCGACCGGATGTATCATTTGATGTGTGTAGAATGAGTAATATTGGAAAATATCCAAAGGTGAAGTTACTCTTCGAGGCAAACAAATCGCTAATAAGGTTACAATCAATGACAGGATCCGTATCTTTTCCCCAACTTGGAAAACCTTCGGATCTGAATATTGTTTGTTATTCAGATGCCACCTATGCTAGTTTGGAGGATGGATCTTCACAGGGTGGTTTTATCATCTTTGTTTGTGGCAAGATGAACAGAATGGCTCCTATATGTTGGTCATCAAAAAAACTTGACCGGCTAACAAAAAGCCCGTTAGCTTCAGAGACTCTTGCGCTTAGTGAAGCAGCTGATGCCGGAATGTTGATAGCCGCAATGCTTCAAGAGATATTCAGACTACCGAGGTTGCCTGAAGTTCTTTGTAAAATGGACAATGCGTCTCTGGTAGAGACTTTAAAGTCATCAAATCTTGTGAGTGACCGGCGTCTCAGAGTTGATGTAGCCAGGGTGAAGGAAATGATGGTGAAGGAGGAGATCCAAATTGAATGGATCAGGGGTCGAGAACAGGTCGCGGATTGCCTGACGAAGATGGGAGCCTCTTCCGAAATTCTGAGAGACTTGTTGCAATGATTTGTTTTGCTTTTGTTCGTTTTGTTTTTGTTTGTTTTGTTTTTCTTTTTTTTATATAGAACTGTAGTCTTCACAAGAAGACACCAGCAATGTTTAAGTGTCTTTGAGTTATCCCCCTTGGGCTGAGTCATCTCCTTATATGATGTGGGACAGTGGGAGTGAGCTCCCCTTTTAGTTTGTTGTTGTTGCTTAGCAAGATGGTGGTTCATGGGTGTACGGTTGCAGGATTAACACTTTACTCTGTAAAATTGCTAATAAATAAAAACTGTTATTTTTGGTTTTATCAAACTGTGTTTGTTTCGTTGTTGTTAGGTTTAACTGCATGTCAACCACAATTGGGTCCTACATGTTTTTGTATACGACTGATTTGTAAATAAATTTGAAATTGAAGAGTTATTTATATAGTTTACAGTGAAATTTATTTCTGACAGTCTATTATGTATCATGGAGGGCAGAGTGAGACTGGTTAACGATGTTTAGTCATGTCCGCAATTGAACCAGATTCTGTCGCTCTAGAAGCAGAGATTAACCCTTTCATGCATACAACAACAAATAGAAAAGTTGTCGCAAATCATCATAAATTTTGATTTGACCAATTATATTTGTTTTGGTGAGAGACATCAAGTTATGGACATCTAAGAATACGTTTTGCCTCCATCATTAGTTGTTACAGGCCTTTTCGGGAGTTAGCTCAACTTGAAGGCACGTGGCCCAAGAACAAGTTAGATTAGGTACATAGAATTTCTTTAAAAAATCATGCATGAAAAGGTTAAAAGGGAGATTTATTATTATGCTAGTGACAGTGAAGGCTTCTGTGGTTGTTGGCCCTTATTTGATTGTGTTCCTTCGGATGATTGGCGGGATTGCATCTCGTTTAAAAGCATGAGCCTCGCAAAACGGAGTGGCTCTTGCAGCTGAATAATGTTTTCGCCATTGTAGAGTGTCCTCTGGAATTTATGTGACAGACATCCTATTCGTCGGGAGGACAGATTTGTGACTTTAATAAGTTTTGTGGCCCTGTAAAGGGACCGGAATGAAAACACAAAATCAGGGTTTGGAGAAAACAAGTATATTGAAGAAAATATAATACAACAGAGAAACAAGAGTGCTGGTACCTCAGTCTTGACTGCCAGTATAGACTGGGGTTGATTTAACACTGAGGAGCAGTTACTCCCAGCATTTATTATGAATGGAAGAGTCTAAAGTCCGTTATATGTAAGGTACCATAACACCCCACCGCTCCTCCCAAGCCATACCTCCTCAGGAATCATAGTATCGTTCCCTTTTTGGAGTGACACTATTCTGAGGCTGCTTGAGGTAGCTCTATGTCGACAGTGTTGTGTATGGTAACCATAACTTCTTCCTGGGGTGTGGTGTCGGTGTCTTTCGATAGTCGTTCCCTAATTTGGTTTAAGTGTCTCTCATGAGAGAACTGAGGGCCTCTATCAAATTCAGATCTGATATCCTCCAGTTTTTTAATTTCGGACTTCTGACTTTGGAGCACATCTTTAAATTTTGAAAAAATATCTTCTTTGCTTCGACAATTAACTTCATCTTGTATAATCTTTAGCTCTTCTGAAAACTCTTTGAGTTGAAACTTTAGCGATTCCAGCTCTGGCACCATTAATTCACTCTTTAAACTTCAATTGGTTATCCAAAAAATGTGACTTAAATTCATTCAGTTTAATTTTAGCTATTTGCAGCATTTTGTGTCCTTATGTGCTTTAATTTCTGTGGACAATTTATTTTGTGTGCATTTCATGCAATTTTTAATGGTTGAAACAAATTCCTTTTTTCGTTTTTCTGACTCGATCGTCAGGTTTTTTATTTTATGGCTAAAAATCTTGGTTCGTAACCCCCAGAGGTTGAATAGCTGCAATAGGTCTGTGCCAAATAAATTATTGGTGTTTTTTAATATTGGCATTTTTTCGTAGTTTGGTTTAAAGTAATGTCGGTAATTATTTCACCCTCAAATTTAATTTTTTCACCAGTCTGGCTATTTGGTTAGTTCTTAGCATGGTCGGTATGCATGTTGATCATCGACACGTCTGAACCAGAATCCAATTGTAATTTTACGTTTTTATTTAGGATTTTTACCTAAACATATTTTCTTCTGCCGCCATGTTTGTTCGTTTTTGTAGATTTAACCGGAGTTTTATTTCCTTTATTCGTTCTGCAATGTGAACTCTTATGTCTGACTTTTTTTACAAATTAGGTTTTTAAACGATATGGGCAATTTGTTACCCAATGAAGACTTCAACGCCGAAAACAAGGGCTCGACGGTAATTTATCCTGTTCTTTATAGGGCTGGCTTGTTTGTGTAGAGGCGTGAAAATCCTTTTGTTTTGTTTGAATTGTTTTTGAGGGAGAATTGAATTTCGATTTTTGACGTACATTTTTAATGTGTTCTATGCCCGACTTTTCAATGTCCTTTGAATCCTATTTTACACTTATAAATCACTGACAGTCTTAAGCTAATTTCTGTAGTGTTATTTAGAACTCTACGCCTGCTTTCAGTGTCTTTTCCTGATACTAATCCTTGTACGAAAATTAAGCATTTAAAGTTATCAGCACTAAGTTCGGCTAATTTGAAATCGTCACAATGTTTATTGAGGATTGATGCGAACGTTGAATAATCTTTGTTGTCTTTTTGACCAGGTTCAAACACTTCCAGCGTTTGTGAAACAAATAAATCTTGGGGCTAAATAATTCAGTTAAAAGATTAAAAGCTTCAACGAAAGTCAAATCGCTCGTTTTGGAGGAGCAAAATGAAGTCCACAAACTTAGTATGTTCGGTGGTGACTAATTTTTGGGACAGTAGGCGAACCTTTTTAAAGTCTGCCCGATTTTTACAATCTATTTTATATAGATCCTCATATCTTCTAAAATACGAAGAAAAGGTTTTATCCTCGTCTGGAGGATAAATGAAATTGTCAATTGCACTTCAAACGGTATTCTGCGAGAAATCATTATCGTTTTCGTTATTTTACCTCCTAACTGATATTGTTTCCATTAATACTTCAATCTTTTCGTTGGTATGTCTTTTTTGTTCGAGAAGTTTTTCGTCGGCTTCTTTTTTTTGTTCTAGAAACTTTTCGTCGGCTTCTTGTTTTGTTCTAGAAGCTTTTCATTTTGTTCTAGAAGTTTTTGTTTTGTCTCTTGTAGCCTGTCGTCAGCTTCTGTATTTTGTTCTAGTAGAAGCTTTCAAAAATCTTTCTTCAGATTTTCGTTTCTGTTGCATTTAAAATTTCACTAGTTCTGTCATATCGATTAAAAATCTTTCATGTTTAAACTGTCTTTTTAGAATCCGGCTTTTTAGAAATTCTTTCTTCTATATTACGTTTGCTAAACGTAATCATAGTTGTAAAAAGAGAAAGAGAGTATAAAACATTTTTTTCTCGACCAAAAAAAGAATCACTTTTTTTTTTTAGAAAATATAATACAACAGCGAAACAAGAGTGGTGGTACGTCAGTCTTGACTGGGATTGATTCAGGTATTTAATTCCTTCCCACCACAAGAATATGTGGCACAAGGCCGGAAGGTGGGAGAGGTCAAGCCAGCACCCATAAAGATTGAGCACTCTGGCCTATAAAAAATACCTGGGCAGCCCCGTTGGCATTCCCCGGTCAGGGCACCTCAGACAGTAAGCAATAAACTTACTCTACCCCAAAGAGGGGACCCTCTAGGACTACCCAGGACTAATACCTCAGCCCAACAGATAAAAGGCCATTGAAATGTCCTAGTTCCTGCCGGACTGATTGTCAAGAACGAATCCTTGACTGGTATTCACCAGTCCAAAGTCTCTAAGCAACTGACGTTACAGAAAGCTTGCAGGCCAAAAGAGGAGCGGTGAAAGGTTGGTCTTCTCTAATATTTACTAACTGATCTAATTTAGTTTCATTTGTGACCATCATTCACCAAAATACCACATTCATAATACATTCATGCACCATACACCAAAAGAATTTATACCATAATTATCCTACTTAAAACCCATGTATAAATAATATGCAATGGGATGTTTGGGCAATAAAAAGTTTATGGACAGAAAAAAAAAATGAGAAATATGTACAATGCAAAAAATCGTATTAGTAAAAAGAGACCCCCCATTTCTAAACTGTGGCAGATATACAGATTTACCAGTCGAAACGAAAATAAAGTTGATGCAGGTCCCACCGCTTTATTTACTACACCACCTTCGAAAATATCGATCTGCATCTCTGGCAAATCAAGCTATCTGTCACCTATATTGGGGAAGGGGTAGGGAATTATCAAAATAAAATTGGGGGAAAACGGGGGGGGGACAAAAATAAAATGGGCCCCTAATGAAATAATTCATACACTAGCTAAGTTACGAACTAAAATAACTACAATGGTTCACCTAAACTAGACTTAAAGCGGGTCATTGTCAATGGTCGTTTCTGCAACCCAAAATTCTTTTCCTAAGGCACGTCCAAATACCACTCAATGCCAGCCAACAAACTCACGCCATTCTCTCCCATCTTTCACCAAATTCTGCCCATGGGAGTTTCACCTTCTCAGACCTAATGCGAATCTTCAGGCGATATTTGAAAATTTGAATAAGGCTGAGAGAGGTGAAGGTCTTCCCGTTGTAGAGCACTTTCAAACGTGTTGACGTCTCTCGCAATCGCTAGTAAACTCAAAAAGAAAAAACGTCTTTCCCTATCAGTTGTCAGAGGCCAATTGCTACAAACATTAATCGATTCTAGGTTGAAAGACGTTACGTTCAATATGCGTATTATGAGACCGGCAAGAAACTTAATCAGCGGCACAATGATGCGGCAATAAAAGAAGGCGTGATTCAAAATCTCGTCTTCATCACCGCATCGGACACGTAGGCGAAATCGCCAAGTCAGTTGCATAAAGTCTCTTGCTGACCCAGAGAGCATTTCTTATCATCAGCCAGGCCAGAGATGCCTCTTTGTTATCGAAACATCCTAACCCAAGTGCCTATGGCCAGATTGAGCATAGATCCCCCTCGTCAAACCGAGCCCCTCAATCCTATCATCTTGAACAAATCCCTTCACCATAACCCGATATAATGCCCTTCAGGACAACAACTGGGTGTCAGAGAGGCTTTTTTTCATCTGTAAGAGGAACGTCAAGGCACATCGACACTCATGATAAAAGGAGCACTCACCCTGGGGCAACCTGTGTGCCTCCCCTCATCCAAGTGCACACTTTTCAAAGCCGAAAAAGCTTTCTTAATGACTTCTCTCCAGAAGCCACTGTTTCCCTCACATTGTGTACACATTCGATCCAGGTAATATAAATCTCAACACTAGGCATACCCAGACTGTGTTCAGAAGGATGCAAATAACAGATCTTGCGATAAACCTACCAAGCCATAAGAACTTGAAAAGGGCCCGCAGCAATTCAAGCAGCATATTCAACGGGAGTGGAAGCACTGATAGACGATATAGGATGATAGGATAGATGTGTGAAACAAACACTTCCACTCTCCCCTTTAACAAAATATTTCTATGGGTCCACAATCCAGCTGCGACCCAAATCGTTTTCAGTACTTCTGACCAATCTTTCTCTAGCTGAAGATCCGGACCAAACCAGATGCTGAGTAGCTTGCAAGGCCTGTCAGTTGAGCTGAAGGGTCCCTGTAAGGATACATCCTTCCAGGCACCGATGCACAAGCCCACTGATTTGTCGCAGTTAATTTTGGCCCCTGTTACCGTTTCATACATTCTGATTTCTCTGTCAGCGACACTAATCTCGGCATTGCTCGTTACATCATCGGCATAGACAGAATACTTCAAACTGGTGCAAGCACCTGCCAAAGTAATCCCACATAGGATCGGATTCACCCTTAGCCTGTGAAGGAAAGGTTCCAACACAAGCGCATAGAGCATCAGTGAAAGCAGATAAACCCGATGAATAGATCTGGATAATTTAAAGGGCTCAGATCTCAAACCATTCACCTCCACCAGTGCATTAGGGTTTGCATACAAGAGGCAAATCTAAGAGCGAAAATGCAGGCCAAAATCGTCCGAAGACAAAACAGCTTCTAAGTAATGATGGTCCACCCTATCAAATGTTTTGGACTGATCTAAATTTATCAGCATGGCTTCTGAGTCGACTTTTTTCTCAATTATCAAGTGTATCGAGTGCAAGTTATCCTAAATATTCCTACCCTTCAAAGCACAAGTCTGTTCAGGGTTGATCAGACCAGGCAGGATAACCTGCAGATGATTGGCTAAAATCTTGAACTCTGTATTTAACATCGTTAAAGGCCGAAAATTACCTATCTTACTACCACCATCTTTGCTCTTGCATACAAGTTTCACAATTCTCGTGGTTAAGTACTGAGGAATAGACCCGTTCCTAAACCAAGAGTCAGCAAGGGTACAAAAATGTGCGACAGCCTCAAATACACCTCGTAGGGCAAACCATCGATCCCCGGAGACCGATCTCAGCTGACCTGACTCAAGGCTTCCAAGACTTCTTCCTCTTTTATGCAAAACTTTTCACCAAGCTGCTTCGGTCGGCTCAAGGCGAGAAAAGTTGGCTAAATAGGGGTCGAAATGCACCAATGACAGACCGGGCTCCCTGGTGAACAGATCTTGAAAATGAGACCAAATGCCTCTAAAATACCTTCATTTGTGGTCATGGTTCGTCCATTCGGCAATGTGACACGTGTGATATGTCGATCCGTAGCACGTCGATGCTCCTCTGTACGTAATTCAGGTGCCATATTTGTTGCTTCCTGGGGCATTCTTTTTAAAGCTAGCCCTAACTACTGAAGCCTGGTTCTCCTTGGTAGCCAAAGAGGCCAGCTTCGCCTTAATTATCATAACATTAGTGCTATCCCCTGCCTGATTTAATCTAGCTTCTAGTGTCGCTTTTTCTGCTCTAGATTCTAAGTTAAGTCGTCGGCTAAAGTCGACAGAAAAAGACCTAAATGATTTTCTTAAGTTTAATCCATCGCTTATTCCCAATTATAGCACCCATAGTTTCCTGCAATATGGTTAGCATTAGCTGTTCCCGGTAACCCTTCACATCGAACAACGACGTGTTGAGTTTCCAGTAACCAGCCATTCTAGGTTTAGGTCGAGCTAAGTTTATATGAATCTGAATAAATCGGTGATCCAAGTAAACTATATTATAAAACTTGGACACTCTAATACTCCTATACTGACTACTAATTAAGAACCGGTCAAGATAACTCAAAAGTTGTAACGAACCGGAGTCACGGCTAGCTGTCCAAGTCCATACTACATTACAGGGCTTTTTATTTCGGAATTTATCGACATGGTCAAACTTATCGAGAAACTCATAAAATACTTTAGCATCCTAATTTTGGTTAATACCCTTAGAACGCTTACCCAAACGATCTAAATCAGGATCCAGGGCCACGTTCCAATCTCCCGCTAAGATAACTGTCTGAGAGGTATTCATGAACTGCTCAATCCGCCGAAAGAAAGCAGGCGGTATGTGTCTTGGGGTCTGTTGAGGAGAGACGAATAGGGAGGGCCTTGGGGAGTAGGTTTTTATTTTTTTATTATTAACTTATACTCCCTTCCTTTTATGGGAGCAGTGACTGGAGGCAGCATATTTCTGGGGGTGTGAGTTCGATTTAGCAGCTGAGGAAACAGTTGATGTAATGTGAGTGTACTTGGGGGCGACCTGGCTGAGCTGTGTTTTGCGAGGAGAGTGGTGGCTGGATTGCGTCTGCTCTCGTAAATTCTTATTCAGTTGAACAATTTCAAGATATTTACTTCGCCCTGGATATTTCGACATTTTCTATTCCTCTTTCCTCATTTGATCCAGGGCTAGTCTTCCAAGTGTTTTCTTGCCTTGTTCTAACGTCTATCTCTCCTCCTTTTTGTTTCGTTGACCGAGGTCGGGCAATTCTGTTTCTACCTCTTCTTTCCTGGAGATTTTGAGGGGGGCTCTACTATTAAATGGCGACCTTAGGGCCCAGGTGCTCTTTCACTTTATTTTGGAGATTATTTGTTGGCTCTCTATGTTTCCTTTCTGGGTAGTCAAAGGTTAGGTGCCCTATGGCACTGCATGTCCAGCAAGCAAGCCTACTTCCTGTGACTATCACAGACAGCTTTTCTTCTCCTACCTCCAGATAGTAGGGTATCTCCGTGAATGCCTTGCGATCTATGAGGATGTCGAAATTCCAGATTGATAAATATTAGTCGCATGACACCGACATTAGGTCTCCATATCTGGCAAAAAATTTTCCGATGTACTCACCTTCAATGTAGAAGAGGATGTGAAAAATAGATATAGTTGTTCTTCTATACCCATAATACTCCATGCGTAGTATGTAATTCTGGGTGATAAATTCTTTCTTTGCCAGTTTCATACATTCGCCTTCTGATGACAAAAGTGCCGACCAATTGCTGTAGCCGCAAGCTTTTATAATTTTAAGTGGTCTATGACCCACCGAAGCTAAAAGTTTTCTGATAATGTTCACAGAAGCTCTTATTACTTTTTTTGTCTATGACAAACATAGTGAGGGTCTTTTTGTTGATCTCTTCTAACTTCGTCAGGTCGATAATTAATCCATTGTCCCTTATTTGGGTTTTGAATTTCTCCATGTTGGATCTAAATTCGTCCATATCTATGTTGACTGTAGGGGGCTTTGTCCAGCCCGACGTTCCAGGTTGGAGATGGGGGGGGGGGGGGGGGGTGACGACCCCATTTCCTTTGTCATGTCTTTACTTTCCCTTGGCACAGGGCATGGAGCTGCCATGGCCAATGAGGGAAAAAAAACCGGTAAAGAAAAAGAAAACCAACAGAGAAAAAAAAGTCCAAGTTCAAAAATAATTTGGCTCTAAACAAGAGATGCTGAATAACAACAACAACAATCAGTAATAACAATAACGGTAACAATAATAGCAATCAAAAAGCACATAGCATAAACCGACAAGGAGACTAGTATTGGGGTTGATCCAACACTGAGGAGCAGTTGCTCCCAGCATTTATTATGAATGGAAGAGTCCAAAGTCTGTTATAGGTAACGTATCATAACAATAAGAAATATACTACGCAAATTCTCTTCTATTGAATCAAATTTCATTTAACAGTGTCGACAGGAACACAGGAATACAAGACAACAAGGCAAGTTGGTTCGGCAAGCACATTGATTTCAGCCAAGTTCTGAGGGGTTAATGTTACTTACAAAATTGAGAATTCTCATAAAATATTTCGTTCAGCCACCATGTTGGATTTTCCATGACATGACATTTTAAACAGCTGTGAGACCACACTCAAATGGGTTAAGTTCTACCCCCCCCCACCCCCCCAAAGAATGAAAACGAACCGTAAATATCTTTTATTATAAAAATATCATTTATTGCCATTATTAAATCATGTGGATTGAGAGAAATCAGTCTATACATTTGCAGTCTGTTTCACATTCCACTTTTACAGCGATACGTGGTCGGGGTCGGCTACGTAGAGGACGAGCTGGGCGGTGCTTTTCGTTGTTGGGCGTCCAAGGTCCGAGACTGTCATTAGCATAAAAGTCCATTGGGTAACGTTCTTGCCAAGAAACTTGCTCAAGTGCAACAGATATCTAAAAATATAAAAAACAAAATTTGTTAAAACGGCGTCCTGTTCAAAAAAGAATCTAAATTTTACTTTATCTATTGATTTCTGAAAACAAAGATGATAATTACAAAACAGTTGAATTTACATATACAGGATGATCCAAAAAATGTAACCATTTGTGATGTGGACCAGTAAATGTCTGTGGAGGCAGTAGGAATTATTAACACTTAAGATTAAACATTTCAAATTAGTTCCAATGAAGAAGCATATACAGAGTGGCACAAAAAGATGTAACCATTTTTTTTTTTTGTTTAGTTTAAAAAAATGGGCAAAAAAATAAAAATGAAAAACTTAAATTACTTCACTGCATCCCAGGCAATGTCGGGTATGATATATTCATATACAGGGTGGTTCAAAAAGCAGTAACCATTTGTTTATAACAAGCAGCATTTATTATTGAAAAGAAAACTACATTTTTTTTTCATAGACCTGTTTTAAAGATATCTAAGTTTTGTGTGGCATAAGAGTTTTTCTCAGTATATTACTATTTTGCAAGCACAGCTTATAGTTTACAAGCTCTTTCGTGCTGAATCACTGTGGCTACTCACAAATTGAAGTTTGTTTGGTTTGGTTTGGTTTGTTTTACGGCATAGCAACCAACTATGGATTATGTAATGCCGAATCAAGTTGTCAAATACAATTCCAATTATTTCACATTGTCTTGAGAGACAATGAAAAGTGAAATGAAGAATTTGTGATTAGATTTTTTTGAAACAGTCCAACTTCCTTGATGAAATCTAAGATTTTCGTCACATTTATATTTTTAAATAAGTTTTTTTAATTTTTGGAGTCGTAATATTTGTTTCGGGTTTGTTGCAGATCTTAACAGTCTATTAATATATGTTCGACTGTGTAAGATTGTTGACATGCTATGCATATTGGAGACTCCTCTCCTTCCACTAAGTGCTTGTGAGTGATATGCGTGTGTCCTAAACGCAGTCTGGTTATTATAACTTCTTCTCTTCTTGCTTTTCTATAGTCCAGGGGCCACTCATCTATAGTTGGCCAAATCTTATATAACTTGTTATTTTGGCACTCATCCCAATATTCTTGCCATTTTTCTTTGATTATTCTGTTAATAGAAGGTCGAAGATCAGTGTATGGAATCCTAGTATTGGTTGGTGTCATTTTTAATGATTCTTTTGTGGCTTTATCTGCTCTTACATCACCACAGATGCCGACATGACTCGTATCCAGCATAGTTTAATTTTGCATTTTTTCTTGTAAAGAGTGGTGATCTTATTTAAGATTTTCACGACTAACGGATTATCCAGATTTTTATTCTATGGAGAATTCTATTAATCTCTGTTCTTCGAATCTTATTCTTGAGCACAGCAATAGTTTGCGGATTGTTAGCATAGACTCTGTCTTTTAGGGATCCCTATAGAAAATAATCCAAAAGGGATAGGTCTGAAGAATGTGCAAATTGAGGGTGATCCGTAGGATGAGAGATGAGCCTGTTTTCAGGGAAGTAGCAGTGGAGGTATTTGAGTGAAGCATTGGAGCAATGCAGTGGTGCTCCATCCTGTTGATAAATCAGAGTATCCATGCCCGGGGTTCATTTTCATAGAAATGATAGCGATAAGAAAATCGATACATCTTTTGGACCACATATACATTTATTATCACCGAGCCAAATGTAAAAGATTGACACAAAGTATGAAAGCTAGTACTCAATGTGATATAATATACAAAAAAAGAAAAGACATTAGTACCAAAAAAAGAATTCATAAAAATGTCCCAACACAATCGAAAAACATGTAATGTCAGGGTCAACGAATAGAGAGAGATATGCATGTAGATATGTGTGCAGGCGAGTTTGAGAATTTTGGTGAATACGACCAGAAGGAAGTCTATAAGATTGCAACCGTGAAAGATGTATGACGGGCACAGCGTGAAAGTTGTTAAAAGTCATGCAAATATGGTCTGTTGCTCGGAGCATGAGCGAGGGCTTTTAGATCCAGGCAGAAAAGATAAAGATATCCGATTCTAAACTTCACATGTGGAGTGGAATATATATTTTTGATTTCCGGAAATAGGAGAGTGCATTCTCTGTTGGCTAGTGATGTTCAGGGCAGATAATTTGGATCTGGTCCAAGGGAAATCACTCCTGAATATTTTGCCATCACATGCCCATATAATAAAGAATTTATTTAGAATAATAAGAAACAAATTTTAATGAAAGAACAATTTATTGGAAAAACAAAAAAAAACTGAAGAAAAAGCTATAAAATATAACTTATCGTATATCTTAACTAAAGTCACCTTTTCCCCTATTTCAATGACCAGTAAAGCTCCGTAAACACAAGCTTCATATAGAATTCTGCTTCATAAGCACTTTAATTGCTTATTAGTGCTTTGTTGTATTACACAGTAAAAACAATTATCAAAATTTTGTTTTCTGATATAAAAAAAAAAACAATAAAAAATCTTCCTGAGGACATTCTTTGAACATACATGCCAAAACGTCCCGTAAAATTCTTTGTTTTAGACTTAAACTTAATACAAAATAACGCACTATTTTTCACTATATGCATGCTTAGGTTTTTGTATTGACTTTATGAAAGATGAAGAATGCATATTCATTATAGTCACAGTTAATTTACTTGCATGTGAGTGTTTCTCACACACCAGCTAGAAAAAAAAAAAAGTTCCCACCGGTCAGCTTGGCATACGTTAGAAAGTATGTCAGTTACAGTAGTAACACGGGTGACTGTGTCTTAGGCTTTAATGTTTTTTTCCTTATGAATCTTCTTCTTCTATTCATTTAACACCATTTCCTCTTGTTCAGGGGTTAGACGTTTTCTGATATTACGCAAACCCACTCTCCAGTTCTCACAGTCCAGCAGGTCAACTGTCTCCAAGTTCCATTCTGTGCAGTCTTGTCTAATAACTTGCTTCCAAGTTTTCCTTGGCTGACCAACCTTCCTGCGATTTAAGACATCCATGATTCATCTGTAGTGTAAACATGCACTAGGTAGTTGCATGTTTAGTGGGTTGCATAGTTGCAATGCATGCGAATAGCAGACTTGCTGCAAATGAGTAATATTTAACAAAGAGAGAATAGACCATAGGAGGAAATTGGAAATATAGGAAAGTAGAAAGTGGATCTTGGGTTTACTTTCGTCAGCCTCGTAATTCTCGCTTCCATTATTTTGTCCTTTAATCCTCACATTCCATGAGCGATGTTTCTGAGAAAGGGGGAAGAATTGCTGTTTTCTGGGTTGGAATTTATCCATCTAACATTTAACTTTAAAGTAGTACTTTTTTTTAATTCCTTACATCAAGTGGCTTAATGCCTTGTCTGGAGCGATTTCCATTTAAAAAAAAAAAAAAAAAGAAAAAAAGTCTGGTTTGGAATTTAGGCCACCCGGAATTCCATTTGTTTATTTGAGAAAATAATGTTTTTCAGATACGAGTTTCCTTCTGTGGTTATGACCTACTTGCCAAAAATCATGGCTGGGACCCCCAAAGCATTAGAGTTTTGATGTTCATAGATTGGTAGCAAATTGGCGTTTTAAGTGGATGCTGGCTGGCATTATCTCAAGTGGTCAGTTTCTGGGTGGTTGATGAGGATGAGGAGAGATGGATGTGGTCAGTTCCAGTGACTGAGAAAAAAACCGAACCTCTATGATTTCCGGTTGAAAGTAGATATTTTCCAGCAGATGGGAGCGGAAATCAGTGAGAGTTGGCCTTCTGACAGTCGTTTGGTTTTCTGGCATCTGACAGTCAATTGGATTTGTGTCTCTTTCAGAGAGAGATGGAATATTTGGCTCTAAACTATGGGACTTGTGTTTTGATTTGGTTGAGCTAAGATTTCTATCTGCAAGTCTGTTATTCAAAAGAAGAAAATGAGTACCATTGTAACCTTTTAAACTGGAGTTGTCGTTTTATTTGGGGGGAGAATTCTTCTGTTGCAACACTGACTGAGACCACGCGATTGGCACTGCAGCCGGTGTCAGAATCGAACCACTTTGGACTGGTACAATGAGCGAATGATCAAGGCCTTTGCAGTTAACGTACACAGTGTCTGAACATCTATGCTGGGCAAATGTAGCGCTTTCAGCAAATCTTCTGACCTGATGTGTAAGGTTTAGTCAGATTTTAAATTGCAGATCCATCTAATCATGGATCTGTCATGGCACTGCAGTCGGTCAAGAGGGTTTCATTCACTGCCATATATCATGACGCTCTTGACACAGCTGCTATACAACTTATTCCGGATGTAGAGAAGGACAGCACGTAATGTTATCAGAGACAACAAATCACAAATTTTTTTCCAGGCTGCCGTCATCCTTGTGTCTGTACTGAGTTCACATCCACCACCTGCACTCAGCATATCCCCTAGATAGAAGAAAGAGTTTACTTCCTTCAGGGTATTGTCATCTAGTACCACCTCTTCATTAGGATGTTCCTGTCTCATGCATCTCCTACACTTGAAGTTGAGGTTCAGGGCTAACTTACCCTTCACCTCAGTGCATTTTTTATGGAATCACTACTCAGACTAATTATTTATAAATAATTATAAAATAGCACCTTCCTTCCAGTGTTTATTCATCTCTCTTTTTTTAGAGATTTAATTCATATTTATTTTCCATTTTACTTTAATTTATTTTTTCTAGGTCATGCAAATCTACAGCTGGTCTAAGAAGCCACCTAGTTAGTTACAGACAAGGAATTAATAACAGCAGACAAATGTGACGTCAATCATTTGTGCAGATGCAGCGAATTATAATCTAAATGCAAGTTCCTATCTATGTGATTTGTTGAACACTTAAAACTGCTGACTATGTTGTCCACCTGAATTGACATAAATAGGGTTTATTTCTCTACTTATCGCATGAAGGTCAATTTAGCCCTCATCAGTTAGAGCGCTCGAATTTGAGTTAAAGGTGACTCATGTTCTGAGGTTCTAATCATGCGACCGGTTTGAACAGTTATCTCCACACTGAAGATTCTGTTAGGATGAAACGTATATGGATGTGGATAATAATTAAAATATTGATTATTAAATAATTATACATATATATACATATATATATATATATTATATTTTTTTTTTTAAAAACCATAACAATGGTGGTGTTAAAATAAATAAAATTTATTTTAATCTTAGCTTTCGAGAATTACAATTCTCCTTGTCAAAGAGTATTTTTCTTTTTTTCTTCTTTTTCTTCATCGTCCGATGGTAATGGACTTCTGGGTCAGAAAATCACGTTATGTCTGAAGGCGAGGTTGCGCCAATTTGAATTAGAGAGTGTATTTAGACATATTTTTTAAACCATTGTTTCATAATAGTATTATATTTTTTTTTTAAAAACCATAACAATGGTGGTGTTAAAATAAATAACACCACCATTGTTATGGTTTTTTCAAAAAAAATATAATACTATTACGAAACAATGGTTTAAAAAATATGTCTAAATACCTTTTCTAATATATATATATATATATATATATATATATATATATATATATATATATAAAAATGGCGTTCTAAAATAATGGAACATGTTTAAATAAAAGATTGTGTTCAGAAAAATGCTACCAAATATTTTTGCAAATTTTTCATTTGGCAAAGATGAATACTTTGGAGATAAAACACAGCATCGTAATTAGTCCGATCCAATGTGATGATTCAGATGCTTTACCAAATTCCAATAGAAATAAAAATAAAAAGCTACTTGCCTCATACGGTGTTAAAACCGGCTTCTGAAATGCCATACCCCAGTCAATTGATAAGCGCGGACAAGCGATTTGAACCCACCTGAAATAAAAACACAATCGAATGGAATAAAATATAGATGAAAATTCAAACTTATTACTTAGTAAGTTTGCATACTTCCAATTCCTTAGTACTCAACACTCAAATTGTTATTGGGTAGAGCTTTAGTGAATTAAATTTTTGCCGTATTATCAAAGTATGTTGCTATACAACTTATTCCGGATCTAGAGAGGAACAGCATGTGATGTTATCAGAGGCAACAACTCACAAACTTACGCCCAAGCTGCCTTCACCCTTGTGGCTGTACCGAGTTCACATCCACCACCTGCACTCCTAGATAGCAGAAAATGTCTACTACGTCCAGTGTATTGTCATCTAGTACCATCTCTTTGTATGGATGACAACTCAGATTTGGACCATTATGATCGATTTAAGGTCATAATGGTCCAAATCTGAGTTTTTTTTTAATTGATTTACTATTAAAAGAGAAAAATCTAGCTTGATCTCTACTGTGCTATGAATCATATTAAAAAGATTCAATTTGTTAGCTGTTGAAATGAACCTAAACGAGCAGTCAAAGTTGTGCTTTTGTGTCATTTTTGTATGTTTCTTTTTGAGGGGTAATGGGATTTTGTTCAATGTCTAGGCTGGCTAGATCTAATAATTATTGCTTTCCATTATTATCAATTTTCACTTACCAAAAGATGACATTGCATTTGTAAGGATTTTTCACTTGTTTGAGGCTTGCATTTTAGTTATACACTATGAAAATTAACTTCTAGATCAATAGCACACAAGACAGCTAACTTTCTAATTTCCAGCAAACTTTGAATAGTTATAATTCGGCAGCTAATTGCGCTATCAAAATAAATTTGATATCATTGTTTTGCAAAAAGCTATGTTCCCACAGTAAAAGTTTTTAGATATAATGAAAATACAATTTTGGTTTGGGGTGCCTATTCCTACATAAAAATTAATTTTCTCACCCTGCAATCAAATATTCGTCATTGACCTCAAGTTTGAGCTTGAAAATCGACCTTCCTTAACTTTCAACCTCTCATGAACACATATTCTTCGGCTTGTCTTTTAATGCCCTGAAGGACATTCAGTATATTATCATATATTTATAAGTATTTTGTTTGACTTACATTGACAATGCCAATGTTTCAACCTATGGATTTCTTCACAGCCTGGTCAATGTAAGCAAAACAAAAAACAGAAAAAACATTTATATGATTAAATTTTAAACTGATACTGAATATTTCATCCAATTTAATCAAATAAATATGTTTTTGTTTTGTAACTAGTGTAGAATAGAAGACAAAGTCTGATTCTAACATCAACTTTATTGGCCATGTTCATTAAATATGTTGTAATTGAGAAGGTGTTAGTAACAGAGGATAAGTCCATGAGCCTTGACGAGGAAAAATGTTTGAGAGTCCATAATATAAAAAAATAAATGTACTGTTTGTAGAGAACGGAGAAGAGTTCATATTAGAAGAATGCTCTTAATAAGTCTGTACATACGTAGGTGTAATTAAAAGCAGGCCGAGTTCATATGTGATTTGTAAGTAAGTGTGTTTTTAACTGGTATCGGAAATAAGTCCATGTGTGGCAGGTCAGCCATATTGGTTTTCAGTGGTTGAAATCAGCTACATGGGTTGATTACACAGTAGAGGGCCTGTTTGTGGCTGAAGAGAAATGCCAGTAGCAAGCACTCCCTTAAACAACTTTCTGGACCAGTGCTCTGCTCGCATAAGAGATGGTTTCTGATTGGGCAAATCAGAATCAAAATTACGTGTTTGCTCCAATCAGTGGCCAGCTTACAAGTCAACCAGATATTTCAAACATGTATGGAGAGTAGAAAATGCACTGTGGATGTACTTTCAGCAGCCCCGTAACTCTTGCTTCCCCTACTCTGTCCTTTAGTCCTCACCTTCCAAGAGCACTGTTTCTGACAAAGGGGGAAGAAAATGTGGATAAACACCCTCAGCTAAATCACCCCCGCTCCTAAACAAAAATGAGATTCTAGATTTTTAGGCGATTATGTATGAACATTCTGAAAAACTTGGCGGATAAAAAAAGAACAAAAAAATTACTTTAGAATTTAGAGCGTCGGATCAATTTTAGATGTAAATTTAACATTAAATGAGCCCCTATTTCTGGGCCATTTTAGCGTTTTAGGGAAATTAAACCCCCCAAAATTTTCTATGGGAAATAAATTCTATGCATTTTTTTGGGTGGTGGTGGTGGGGGGATACTTTTTTTAAGCGATTATGTGTGGTTTTATGACCTTACCAGTCGGACTTAGAGTTAGTTGTAAAAAAATTTAATGAACAGTCCTAAAAGTTTAGAATGGCTTGGAAATGAGGATCATTTTATGTTAAATTTATATACGTATCCTATTTACTTTAAACCTCACTGCGATGACAATTACGAAAGAATAAATCCGTGTGTGTGGGTTCACAACGGTAAGGTGTAATGTAACCCTAAGATGGATTTCAGAGTGGGGTAGTGTTTTCCAAAAGTGTCCGAGGAAACTCCGGATCCAAGTGGCCTGAAAGAAATGGGAACTGCTGAAAACTGCCAAATCAGTACTGGATGCAGTTTTATGTCAGCTGAGATCGTCTCATAGTTGTACTAGCTCCTATTTCTATGGTCTACGTTACAGGTACACATTTGAAAAGCAGATTAATTAATTTAATGACCAAAATATACCTTCATAAAATTAATTTAAATTCACAAATGTCCTAAATTAAAAAAAATATATTTTCGTAAATCCAACAGACATATGCTTTTTATTTTCTCATTTTTATTCATAAACAAGCAAAAAACTACCCGACATTCAGCGACTATTAATATAGTTCGAAGTATTCTTTTTACATTAAACATCTTTAATAAAAATTTAAAAAACTAATAGTTTTCATTTGAATTACCTTCCATGAAAATTAATAAACATATTTAAAGAAATTTTTGGTAATTTATCATATTTTTTATTAAAGCACTTTAATTACTATTAATATTGACAAAACTGTGCATATATATAGAAAATAAGACAATAAAATTATGAATAAATAGCACCAGATATTTATTTATTATAAAATGAAAGTTGGGTATTTTTATTACATACCAGTTTACAGCATGATCTATATTTAGCATAATGTTTAGAGTATTTTCTAATGGGCTGGGAGACCGAGATTCAATCTGTTACCATTTTTAGATTTCATTTTGTTTGGTAATGTCTGACATAGCTTTCTCTGTTGTTATTATGGCGACCTCCGGCTAAATGTAACTCATTTCTGTGGTTACAAACTACTTAAAAGTGGAATTAGGTACACTGGAGTTGGTACTACTCCAGATGAAGCCCCTAATTTCCGTGACTGCTCGACGGCAACGATTGGGCAGGTCGCGGAAGCGCCCGAGACGAAAATGAGGCTGAAGCAGAGCTGACCGATCAGGTTGCTGCCAATCATCTGCGCTCAGCACAACAAAACAAGCGGTAGGAAGACCTTTCGAACCGGCCGCAAACGTATCCATAAACCCTGATCCTCGACGAGAAAATATATGTAACCCCCCCCCCCCCCCCAAAAAAAAAACTATACAAAAAAAACTTGCCTAAATATGCTAAGAAAAAGTAACATACTTCTTTGTTTTATGTAAAAAAAAAAGACAAAAAAAAAAATTGCCTAAATATCGTAAAAGAAATAACGTTTACTTCTTTGATTTATGTAAAAAAAGACAAAAAAAATTAAAATGGTTCATTTGGCCCACGAAAATTAAAAAAAAAAGTTTATTTATAGTTCTTCAGCTATGGTTTGTTCATTTTTTCTTTCTTTCATTTTTTTCAAATATGTATTTTTTTCTTTTGTATTCTTCGTTTTATACTGTCGTCTGCCACTCTTCCATTTTACGACTTTCAGTTTTGCTTCAGCCTTGTTTTCGACCTGCCCGATCGTTGCCGCTGAGCAGTCACGGAAATTAGGCACTTCACCTGGAGTAGTACCCTGGAGTTTGTTCTCTTTGGTTTGGTTTGGTTTGTTTTACCGCATATCAATCATCTATGGGTTATTTAATGCTGAATAAAGTTGTCAAATATAATTCTATAGGTAGGATAATTATTTATATTTCTAGAATACATTGCTCTTAGAATACATTGATCTTAGAAAACATTATTCCTTGAAAACATTACTCTTTGAGAATACCCACACCCAAGCTGGGAAAAGACTCTTACAATCCCCCAAACCATAGACCCATAGCAAAAAAAACAAAAGATGTTTTTTTAATTTATTTTTTCTTTTTTTTATGTATTCATCAACGTTTCGTCTTTATAAAGTTCTCAAATAGAATTCCATATGTAGGGTAATTATTAGTGATGTAAGACTTGCGAATAACTCATTTAAATCAAACGTTATGGTGTGTGTGTGAGAGAGAGAAGGGGGATGTGCATGTTGGTAGAGAGAGAGAGGGAGTCAGACAGACAGAGACAGAGAGACAAAGAGCCGGTAGAGTGTGTGTTCGTTTCGTTTATGGCATATCAACCATCTGTGGGTTATTTAATGCCGAATAATAATTCTATATCTAGGATTAATATATTTTGAGCATACATTTCTCTTAGAAAAAATTACTCTTTGAGAATAACTACACTCAAGCTGGGAAAAGACTAACTGTAGCAGAAAAAATTAATCGTCCTCCTCTTCTTTCTCTTCTTCTTCCTCTTTCTCTTCTTCTTTCTCTTCTTCTTCTTTCTCTTCTTCTTCTTTCTCTTCTTCTTCTTTCTCTTCTTCTTCTTTCTCTTCTTCTCTCTCCTCTTCTCTCTCTTCTTCTTTCTCTTCTTCTTTCCACGTCGTCCCTCGTAGACTACGCTCTCAGCCTTCTGCCGTCTTGCCTCCAGCGACCCGTTTTTATATCAAACTGGACTCTCGTCTCCGCGAGAGAACACGAGATTTCACGGGATTACCTGGCGATATTAAGCCTAGGATGCCATCTTGCCGCTCTTTGGGCGGTCCAGCCCTGCAGAGCGCGCATCGAGACCGTTTTCCAGGTAATTCCATGTTTTCACAATTTATAACACACTCCCCCCTGATCTCATTATCACAGAAAGAGCAGGGAGGCCGTGTCCTTTTTCTTCGAGTGCTTCTTCGGGGAGGGGGATTCGGGGCCTCATCGTCATCCGTGCTGTCTTCCGTGGCAGGAAGGTCAGCGAACCTGAGGCTGCGCATCGCAGCATCACTGTCCGGGCTTTCATCAGCAGTAGGAGGGTCAGTACATTCAAGGCTATCACTCTCAGTGTCGCTGCGCGATGAAGCCGTCATGAACCAGAATGATGGTTCGCTGGTCACGGATTCAATGTCATTATCCTCGTTAAATGGCAGCTGCGTTTGGAATACCGATCTTAAGTCTTTAATGTGACGGGGTACTCCATCAACTCGCACCGCCTGCGGGCTGATCACTTCAGTGACACGACCGGTTCCGTAACGAGTCGTGCACTGGCCTCGGGGTTTTTTAACCCAAACGACATCTCCTTTTTTCATTTTCTCCTGTGGAGGTTCTGGTTCAGGGAGTAAGCTGCTCTCCAAACCTCTTGCCCTGACATGGTATGTATGTAGCGCATTAGCTGGCGCGGTGGAGGGTGAAGTATCGTCCTTAGGGGTGACGTTATACCAATAGACTGCTTCAGCCACCGTACACCCCTTCCGCGCTGCGATGGTCTTGATAGTCCTATGGTTGCGCTCAATAATTCCGTTCCCACTGGGCACATGGGCACACCGAAAACGCAGACGGACACCCCAGCCATCTACAAACTGTTTGAACGGTGCACTAACAAAAGCGGGGCCATTGTCGGTCAATATCTCAGAAGGAGGGCCACGCTCAAGGAACACACTTTCCAACTCATGGACAATGGCAGCCGTATCCTGCCGGCGAAGGGACCGCCACAATGCAAATCGGGACGGTCCACAGTCAATAAGGGTCAAGAAATTCCCCCCGTTGTAGTGAGTTATGTCCATCGCAATCCTATCCCAGTTATACTTCACACCGAGTGTGCCCTTCTTCCACCGGACAGGTGCTGGGTCGATCGATTGGCAGGTGTTGCAACTTCTCACAACAGATTTCACAGCCCTCCGTGACACAGAGGGGTCAACCAACCTGGCGAAGTAAAAGGTTCGGTTTACACCAGGGTGCCCGCTTTGGCAATGGACATCAGCGATACGCTCTGGGCTGAGTCTACGTCCCACCGCAGCACAATTTACAGGTGCTGGTTCGTTCACTTCTTTCTGCAGGTCCAGCCAACGGCGAGGCACCCTGGTCAATCGATCCGCTCGATTCAAACAGGACTGCACCAGTGTCACATCTATGACCAAGTTGTATTCATTGATGGTTTCGGTTAGGGTAGCAAGCCGCCTCCGGATTAACATTTCGGCCGATGCCTTCGTTGTCAGCCGTGCTTTTCCGTTCAAGGCATCGGTCATCCACCGATGCACACACGTGGAATCCGTGATAACGTGGAGGACGCTAGCCTGCCACTGAAGTGCTAGATTGACTCCTTTCAGTGTAGCATCGAGTTCAGCTAGGTTTATGTGCTTAGCGTCATTCTCTGGCCGGAGCCAGCAGGCATCTTCTACTATACTTCCGTTGACTGCCAGAGCAACGCCAAGGGCAAGTGAGCTGGTGTCCACCCAAACTGTAAACTCACTCCCATCGACGCACCAGCTCCCTCGTACAGGGTCATCATTGGTCACTCTGGCCACAGCTTCCACCAGCATGCTTCGCAGGGAAGGATCACGCACCTCATCGTCCCATCCTGTTGACAAAGAAGTTGCCCGTCGCTTTATAGCCGCCACAGCCACTCGGAGCCACCCACACACAGGGAAGTGACCCACCAGTTTTCCACACACGGAAAACGTGCTCCGACGTGTGATGGTAGATGGGATTTCCGGGATTTCACCGCCCCTTCCCCATTGGAGGCCATCTGCACTTCCGCTCACCCGCAGCCCGAGCACTTTCGCCCCATCCTGCAGCCGCTCCGGTTCCTTGCACGACAACCCGAAGTGCTCAAAGTGTTCTTTGACCGCCTGGGCAGACAGCAGGCTCTCATTGACAAAAATGTCGTCTATATAAGACGATGTCGCCTGTTGCACAGCTTTATCCTGACGCCGGATCGCCCGCATGATCGCCGTCATGATGCCCGGGGCTACATTCAAGCCGAACCCCAGCCTGGTCAAGCAATAGCGAGTTCCTTTGACTACCACCGTCTGGAATGGCCACAGCGATTTCTCAACATGTATTTGTAGGTAAGCTCTTCGCAAGTCCAGTATGGCCGCTTCCGCACCCTGCCGTCGCCACTCTCGCAGTTTATGAGCACAAACGTCAGCCCCCGAAGTGTACGGGTCAACGTGTTCATTGAGTTCCCGGTAATCAAGAACAGGTCGAACTTTCTGCTTGTTCTCTTGTCTGATAGCCATCAGGGGAATTAGCCCCCGCGGGGGCCCGAGCTCATCCTCTGGGTATGGAATTAACCAGCCGTTATCCAGCCACACTTGAAGTTCTGCCTCGTACTGCCCCCTAAGCCATGCAGGAGGGGGATACTCTGTCAGCCGATTCCGCAAAGACACTGGTGGCTGGTCGCCTGCCCACTTCCAGGACGCTGTCCATGTGTTTGTGCCCTTGTCATATTCTGCGTGGAAATCGGGTTCGTCAAGAGTGATTGCTGCACACATTTGTTTGTCTGGTCGAGGGAATCTCACATCACCGACGCTGTTTACAGTAATTCCGCCTAGCTGTGTAATAGTGTCCATTCCAAGGAGAAGGTCATATCCGAGCAGCTCCCCATCGACCACCAACACCGTCACAGCCACCGGGGGGCCATTGTCAATGCTGATATGAACAACACTGGATCCACAACACACTAATGAGCCTTTGCCGACAGTCAGGACGGGGATCTGTCGTTTCTTCCATGTGATGCAACATTCCTTTCGAAGGAGGGTTTGGGTACAGCCGGTGTCAACCAGCGCTGAACGTTTACACCCATCAACTTGAACTGTCACTGCAGGAAGCGCTTTGTTCAATGCCGCTTTGGGGAGGGTGCTAGCGCTGCGGCGTCCTCCCCTTGCCCGTTTCCCGGACAATTCCGTGCTATGTGGCCTGGCTTATTGCATTGGTAACACCGTATTACTTTTCGTGCTCCATAATTTGGGGTGCGCCTTGTGCCGCCTCTGCAGTCTCTGGAGAAGTGGTTGGGGCCACCACATGTATAGCATCGTAGGCCCTCTGCTGGCGAGTCCAAGGTGTCAACCGCTGCAGAGACCAGTTCTCGATCGTCCTTCAAGATGTTTCGTGCTCTCGCCAACAACTCCACCAATTCAATCTCTGTGAGTCTCAATGATGCTCGCAGCAGTCGGCTTGCATCGTCCGGAAGTCCAGACAAAAAGGCGCATGCCAATATGCGGTCACTTGCACCGCCGAAGGGAGCAGCAAGCTTTTTCAAGTCGGCCATGTAGACGTCCACTGTCTCCCCCGGCCCAAGCCGGCGTTCGGAAAATTGCCTCCAGGCAACAAAAGGATCTGCACCAAATGCCCCGTGCAGCGCCTGTGCAATCTGCTCCATGGTCGCATCATTACTGAGCTGCTGGTACACGGCGTAAGCCCCCTTAGTGAGTCTCAATGGGATGACCATAGCTGGGTCTTTAATTTTGCACAACCGGCAAACACGCTCGGCCTTCTCCAGCCATTCGACCACCGATGGACCAGCAGGAGAGCCGTCGAATTCCGGAATCAATCTGATGTCGAATTTTTCCATAACAATGCCGAAATAGCTTGTAGCAGAAAAAATTAATCGTCCTCCTCTTCTTTCTCTTCTTCTTCCTCTTTCTCTTCTTCTTTCTCTTCTTCTTCTTTCTCTTCTTCTTCTTTCTCTTCTTCTTTCTCTTCTTCTTCTTTCTCTTCTTCTCTCTCCTCTTCTCTCTCTTCTTCTTTCTCTTCTTCTTTCCACGTCGTCCCTCGTAGACTACGCTCTCAGCCTTCTGCTGTCTTGCCTCCAGCGACCCGTTTTTATATCAAACTGGACTCTCGTCTCCGCGAGAGAACACGAGATTTCACGGGATTACCTGGCGATATTAAGCCTAGGATGCCATCTTGCCGCTCTTTGGGCGGTCCAGCCCTGCAGAGCGCGCATCGAGACCGTTTTCCAGGTAATTCCATGTTTTCACAATTTATAACACACTAACAATCCCCCAAACCATAGACTCATAGCATTAGTTTTGTGTTGTTTGGAATAAAGTTGTCAAATATAATTCTATAGGTAGGGTAATTCTTTATATTCCTAGGATACATTGCTCTTAGAAAACATTACTCCTTGAAAGCATTACTTTGAGAATATCCACACCCAAGCTGGGAAAAGACTCAGACAATCCTCCAAACCATAGACCTATAGCATTAGTTTTGTGTTGTTTGGAATAAAATTGTTAAATATAACTTTACATCTCATTTTGTTTGGTGATGCCTGACAGGCCCTCCCAGTGTTGTTATTATGGTGACTGCCATCCAAGAGTTTTTTATTCCTGTGGTTACAAACGACTTAAAAATAGAATTGGGTACATTGAGGTGTGTTCTCTAATTACCATGATTGCACCAGAGTTCGAGAGCATACTCACGCATGTTACCACAAAACTGTGTACTGAATACTCCTTTGCCGTGCTCTGTGACAAAAATAGAATTTAAAAGAAATAGTTTTTTGAATCCATGAGTAATTATTCGTCCCTACCTTTTGGTATCCTGATCTTTACAATTATGTCCACATGTTGCTTTTTCATGCTCACGATTGCTTACCAGAAGCCAACCAGCAGGAGGTCATCTTATGTCGACCCGACTCCATTACACTAAGACGACCTATCCTTGTTACCCTGACAACCGATCCTTTCAACCACAAACCTCTCCTTTCAACTATGACCGTGAATTGCAAATAACTTGCACAGTCCCCGTCAGCTGTTCACTCACGTTAAAATTTCCATTGATCATATTCCAGTCACATCTGGTACCGGACTGACGAGCTGTCCAAGGCCAACGATGAATTCACATCGCAGATCAAGACCCGCACATACATTCATCATCGATACATATTGTTTAAATCTAAATTCCTGTGTCTGTTTTCCTTGCTACTATATGCTTTTTATAACTAATCCTGGTCAAGTCATACCAAAGACTCAAAAAATGATACTTGATGCCTCCTTGCTAAACACCCAGGATTATAAGGTGAAGATCAAGGGTAAGTGGAGGAATTCAGGGAAAAGAGTGCGCCCTTCCTTACATCTCTGTGTAGTGGCCAATGAAACGGGTTATCCTTGACTACAGTCGAACTGCCTACTTATTTAAGCCTGTCACAATATTGTTGCATATGTCTATACACGGCAGTAGGATTGATATACATGTTAGAGTTTCCCATTTCCGGAATCTGTGTAAGCAATTGTATTAAAGGATTGAAATAGAAATATAACTTACGCGTCGACATGAAGGAATAGCTTTAATTTGTCTGGGAATATTTCTGAGAGCAAAACTGTAAAAGACTTCTTGCCTTGATTCTTTAGTGTTTCTTTCAGTGTCTAAGGATAACAAGAAAAAAGTTAATCAAAAAACATGCTAATCAAAAAACATGCTAATCAAAAAACATATGTAAAAATGCAGTAGGCTGCATGTTTTCATGGTGCATGCGAACGGCAGACGGTGCAGATTATAAATGCTCGGTCAAATGAAAAGGAGCGTGGAGCACAGAGGAATTTTCACATATCTCTGATTTTGTATTTTGAACCACAGATAATTTTATTTCTGAAATGAAATAAGTGTCACACAAAAACGGAATCATGCTGAAACCAAAAAGAATGTTCTTAGATGGACTTCAGATAAACCCCTTTGAGTGGACGCTGTCTGGCTGTTATCTCCAGTAGATATCTCAAATAGCCAGTGCTTGGGTGGTTGAATGATGATCACTGAGAAAGACTGGAATCCAAGATTTTGGGTCAGGAAGAAAGGATTCGAGGAGATAGGAGGGGGGTGGGGGGTGGGGGTGGCCTGACAGAAAGTTTTGTTTTCAGGAGGGCTGGCAGGTTAGTTAGAGCTGTGTGCCTCTTTAGGCAAGGTGGACCCATTAGGGGCTCTTAGCCAAAGGACTGTGTTGACTGGACTTATACTTTATTTGGCTGGGATAAGGAATCTCATTTTACAAGTCTGCCATTCAACCTAAGAACACAGGTATCTTTTGTAACCTCCAACAAATAAACCTGCTACTTGTTATAAACTGGACTCATGGTTTGACTTGGGATGAGAATTCTTTGTTGCAGCACTGACTAAATCGAACAACAACTTTTGACCGGCACAATGTGTAGAATGATCGCGGCCAGTGCAGTGATTTGGTTGCTTTGTTTTACGGCATATCAACCCGTTTCGGGTTATTAAATGCTGAATCAGGTTATTTTGGCAAAAGTTTTTATGCTTCAAGTTCTTTATATGTTCAAGCATTTATTCAGAGTGTTTGGTTTGCTTGTTTTGTTTTACGGCATATGAACCCTTTTCGGGTTATTTTATGCAGAATCCGGTCATTTTGGTAAAAGTTTTGTGAAGAGAGGAAGAGGGGGAAGGGAGGGAGGGGAAATTGTTGTTTTTTTGTTTTTAGCTTTGCAGAACTTGATTAGGTTTTGCAAAGAGAAAAAAACAATAACACATCAATGTTTGGTGCATTTTGGGTCAAGAAGCTGATATCTTCAGACAGCCTGATCTGGTAGCACCAGTAGCCAGTGCAGTGAACGCATGCATACTGATTCACAAAAACATGTGCACCATTTTTTTAGTTATTCAATTATATCTCCTTTACTTTTTATCTAATATATAAAATTATCTTGACCAGGATATTGCAGAACTGTACTTGCCAATCGTCTGACATTAAAGGACCTTCAACTCCCCCCTCCCTCGGGGAGAGAGAGAAGTACAACACAAACCCAAACGTCTGCTTCAGAGGCTCACTGCTGGATAAAAGAATTTACCGTTATTTCAACGATCTACATGTGGATGGTTATTTGCCTCTTGTCCACTTATGCTCTTCCATGCATTTGCATGGTTTTGCCCTTTTTCTTTGCAAGTGTCCCCAGTCTTGAATCTCAAGGGTGTCCTTTTATCTGTTTGAGGTTGTCTTTGCTGCACTCCACTTCCTATTTGTTCTTTTTGAACCGTTCCTCTTCTGACAATGACTGCTCTGTTGTTGATGCTATATCCAGCAGTATTGATGATGCATTGCACATTTATTGGTCAAGCTCCATCTTTGTTTTTGGTGACTTCAATCCTCATTATTCTGACTGACTCCCTCACTCTAACCGCATAGATCTAGCTTATGAAATCGGTCTTAACTTTTCTCTGTCTCATGACTTAAAAAAAAAAAGGACCTTTTACTGCCCCCTCCCTATGCCGGCTTTTGGGAGAGAGGAAAAAAATCAACATAAGCCTGCTTCAGAGACTCGCTGCCGGAAAAGAGATTGACCGTTACTTCAACTCTTGCTGTGATGTCACTCATGAGATATGTTGTTGGAAAAAGGGTTGGATCATTCTATCGCTCCAGAAAGTATCTGCCTCCTGATGCAATCCTCTACCTATTTAAGAGTCAGATACGCCCTATCCTTATTTCCATGGCAGATGCTCAACTGAGCTCTAATTTCTGCTTCCTCCTTTTAAGACATTCATAGGAAGAACTCGTCTCTCTATCACCACTGGAAAGAACTTTCTTTCTTCCTCCATGTACCAGCCTGATATTTGGTGCAGTATTCACCCTGGCGGATTAAATTTGTTTCCTCCAAAAGAAGAAGTTTTCAGGCAATATTAAATTCACAACCGGTCCCCAGTCACATGTATACCCCTGTCAGGGGAGATGACAATGTTAAAATTTTGTTTCTTTTGCAGGAAGGTGTTGCCATCTTCCCACATACGGCATCTGGTATTCTCAAATGGTTATCTATCTAGTATTGACCAGGCTCAACGTTGCTTCGGTTATCTAATGTTTTCTCTGTATGCCTAGCGTCAGACTGAATTTCCGAATACTTCTTACTTGTGGAAGACATTGCTGTGGGACTACTTTCCTGCAGACTATAACAGGGTCATCTTCAAATCCAATGTCAACAAATACTTGTCATAAACGGTTTCCATAAGTAATCAAATTTTGTCTACACCATTAATCATTTTCAATCTTCTCATAATATTCTTCATCATTCAACTGACAATCATACCATTTCATTAACCATTATGGCTGTTGACCTTGATAAATGGTGAATAATTAGTAAAATAAAATTACTATTTCTTCACATAAAGTTGATGTACAAAGAAAGTTTGCCAATTTTATCAATTTTACAAACATAACATTTCTTTTTACTTTCAAATCAAACTTACGTCAAGTATTTTTGGTGATCCTTGCCGTCCTAATGTTCCTAGGATGATGCCAACAGTTTCCGCTTCTTTAGCGACAGATATGGCTTTCTGCCTAACAGCTTGCATTTTACTGTGATCATATTTTTCATGTGAAAACACCTTGCTGTATGGATCATATCTAAAATAAAAATACAATCGGATAAAATGATCACGACAATCGTTAAAACAAATTCGAAAATTATTCTTTCTCAACGACTTACAACAATATTTTTCTGACATGATATTCTCGTAAGCTAAAAAAAGAAAAACAATCTATAAAAAAAATGTGGTGTCTCTATCTGACAGGAATATGAGTAGCCAATGCCCCCAAAAAGCTTAAATCGAGATGATTTCCCAACCTTGGGAGCTATGGTCTCTTTGTCTATGTCTGAGTGTATGGAGAGGGCAGAGCTAAAAACAATTTGGATGATGTGCTAGTGATAAGTAATAAAAATGCATTTAAAATAATTTGAAAAATGTTTAATCAGCAAGATTAAGATCTTGATAAGCAAAAAAGAAACATGCAGATTTACAAATAAGTTAATCATTGATTCAGCTGACGACAGGTCAATTGGTTTTCCTAAACAACTTCAATCAGTTTCAACTAAGAAAGTCAAAATTAAGAGAAAGACATTGAGTGTGCATGTTGCGGGAAGGAGACAGGAAGTCATTCTTTGAATCTGTAAATAAAGATGATCATGTTGCAGTCAGCAGGTAAGCAGTTCCATGGTACTGTATTCCACAGATGGAAAGTTCTCGGAAAGAAACTCTGTTCATGAAAGTTCCATTTGGTTTTAGGTACACAGAGGAAGTAATGAAAGTTCTTTGCAGTGGTGGTAACTAGATAAGTTCTTGCTGTGAATGTTTTGAAGGGAGAACCAGAGATTGGAGGTCAGTTGAGCCCCTACCATTAAAATAACAATAGAATAGAGAAAGACTAGCAGCGTCTCTTCTGTGAGAAACGGGCTGTAGAGAAGAGATCATTACCTACTCGATAGTGAAGATTTTGTACTCTGTCAATGCAAGAAAGAGCGCTCTAAGCGACACCTCTCCAGATGTGTCAGCAGTACTCCATCTTAAGACGTATACAACTCTTATACAGGTAGAAAATTGCGTCAGGTATCAGGTAATTCCTGGAATGGTAGAATCAAATAACCAGCCAGCGACCTTAAACACAGATTTGAGGTAAGGCTTCCATTTCAGGTCTGAGGCCAAACGAGGATCTGAAAATTGGTCATGAAAGGAGAGAAGCTTGATTTTAGAGGTGTTAAAAGTAACAATCTCCCCCCCCCCCCCCGCACCACGTGCTCCAGGTAGGAAGAAAGACAATCAGTAAAATCTTGATCACCAATGATCTTCGCAGTGCTGCCATAGACAGGTGTTTATTTTTAATACCACGGCTGTTACTTGAATTTGCCTGTGAAGTTATAACTAGGGTTAAATTTAAGCAAAATAAAATATAATCTCAAAATAAAGGGAGACTACCACCAGCAGGTGCAGTGGAAATAAACAAATTGATGGCGCGCTACACACAGAGCCATTTGTTGGCCGTCCAATAAACTAGTTTGGTAAAGGAAACAACTATGTAAGCACCCATATCTATTAGAAATCATACAAAGCATGTGACTTGCTTCCCTTCCAGTTTGGGATAGTTGAGGTTTTCGGAGGGAATGTTGTTTAGTAATGAATTTAGACTCAGTGGTTTCGTAATATTAGTTATAGCACACATAGTAAATTTATTTTCCCAACTTCCCTATGAAATTTCTGAACTTTATAAATTACTTTATTGCAAAAGTATTAATTGTTGCATTAAACCATTTTATTTCAATTTTTATTATTTGAATTATTCGGACAACTGTTCTCATCTTGGATGTTATTCTCACAGCGTTTCGGCCAATGTAATCTCCGACCTTCTTTAGGTGCGTCTTGTTGAATTCAGGAATCTGTACAATCTGTATTTAATCCATGAAGGTACACGAGATACTAATAATTAAGAATTACTTAAGACTTTTACCCAGTCATGGCTGACAGAACAAGAACAATCTAATCCTGTCGATTAAATAAACGGTTCTGTACGAAATTCTGTAGAGATTCCAGAGTTTAAGATAGATAAAACCTTTGATGAAAAACATTAAGTTTAAAAAAAATAAATATTTTCAAGAGAGAACAGTAGTCCAAATGACAACTTATCAATCCTCATCTAATAAATTCCGAAACCTTTTATTTCAGTACTCCATTTCAAAGTGTTTTGAAATTCAATAAATACTAAAACAGAATAGAATCTTACAATGAATACAATGGTGGTTGTAGAAATACTTTAGCTAAGTAGCAGTTGTTTCCAAAATGATGCAGTTGGCGAAAGGAGGCTGATGATTGTACCACCTAAATACCAGTCAAGAATATGTTCTCGACAATCTGTCCAACAGAGACTGGCCATTGGTGGCCTTTATCTGTCAGACTGTGGTATATGTCTTGGATAGTCCTAGGAGGTCTACCCTCCCAGGCCTTGCCTTCCCTCTTTGGGAAGGGGTTGGTTTATTGCCAATTGCCTGAGGCACCCCTATCGGGGGATACCAACAGGGCTGTCCAGGCTACTTTTAGAGGCCAGCCTGGCTCTTTCGCTGGGGCGCTGGTTTTCTCCCCGTACCTTCCGGCCTTGTGACACATTTTCCTGTCGTGGAATAAATAAAGTTGTTTCCCTTTTTTATTTGTACAGGCGCAACACCAATTTTCCGAGACACTTGGTTTCAGAGTCTTAATTAATTGGATTAACCGTTTTGCCAGAGCATCGGATTTCACCATAAAAACCTACTAATTAACTCTAATGCTTGAGGGGCTTTGATAAGTAATGACCCATTAATAAAAAAATAAAAATGGTAATATGGCATTCAAGGCTGGGAGCAGGAATACATAGGAGTCCACATTTATTCCAGGGGAATATCGTGGGTGTCAGTTAGTCAATCATAATTCCGTTGCAGAATATTAAACATTAATCTTAGATGTCCATATTTACTAGCCAATGGCAGAGTTAGACACAAGTTGCTTTTAATGCACAGAAAATCCAGCTCCCCAAAATGGGCACTCTGGATTGGGATAAAAAATTAAAAAAAATTGTATCAATCTAGAAGGATTTTATCCTTCACTGACTAACAACAGAACAGATACTGCACTTTAATCCCAGTCTGAAGCCTAAGAAAAGCATTAGTTTTAGATGTCACTGAACCACAATTTGATTATTTTTCCTGTTTTACGAATACATGCACCAATAAAGAGAGATAAAAACTTTTGATGAAAATCATTAAGTTTTAGAAAAATAAATAACCAGAAACTCTTTTTTTCTAATTAACTGCTTAACACTGAACAATTATTGCTAACATATTTTTTTACTCTTATTTTTGTTTTGCTTAAAAAAAAAAAGAAAAAATAACATACTATGCTATTAATTATTTTTTTTAATATGATTTTCAAAGTTTGGTCATTAAATCATTAATTGAATCAGATTATTAAAAACCTAATTAAATTTTGTGAAAGTAATGTTGTATAATCTCTATAAAATTATTGAATATAAACAGCTTTCAAAATTGTCAATCTTTTAATATATGAAGATTTGCTAAAAAAATTTCAAACCAAAAATGGCTTTCTATTCGGCAGTTATAATTTTTCCAAATTTCTTTCAAATTTCAAAACGTCATTAAGTAATTCTTATCCAATAACAGATATGAAAAAAAAAACAAAAACAAACTCCGATCACAATTTTTAATTTTCTTTTGAAGAAAAGATATATCTCAAAATATCTACTTACATCTATATCTAATGCTGAATTAACACACCGTGACAACAACAAATATTATTCGAATTGTTATTATTCTAATTGTTATTTATAAGGAAAGTAGAAAGTGGACCTTGGGTTTATTTTCAGCAGCCTCGTAACTCTCGTTTCCCTTATTTTGTCCTTTAGTCTTCACATTCCATGAGCGATGTTTCTGACAAAGGAGGAAGAATTGCTGTTTTCTGGGGCGGAATCTATCCATCTAACACTTATTGTTAGCTAGTTTTTGACCTGAAGTAGTATTCTTCTTTTAGCTCCTTACATCAAGTGGCTTCATGCCTTGCCATAAAAATAATTGTTTTGCATATTAACAAATAAGTCGAATTTTTATGCTAAGTCTAATTTTAAAGCACAAAAATAATGGCCAAAGCTTCATCTACACACAAATTACAGTAATTTGCACGCAGATGATACAGGTTAGCCTTTTTAAGGACTGACCATCCTATGTGGTATGGAGTTTGTTTTCTCTTAAGCTTCTATATGTATTTAGATAAAGATGTTGCGTTTGAAAGACTTTCATTAGGAAAAGTACTTTTATATGTTGAAATTCTGTATTTAATCTGCATTGAAGTTGATCCAATACATGTGTGAGTATTGCTATTAATATTTCTGTATTTTATCGTTATTCATATTGCTGGATCCACTGATGTTATTATTATTATATAGATACCATGGCTTGCTTGGAAAAGAGAGTTGGAACAACAAGGCGATGCCCACCAACACCAAGATAAAGGGGTGTCAAACCAGTGAATCATTGACGCTATACTCCCGCCAAGAAAACAGGCTCAATACTCTCCACCTGCGCAACCTCAGAAGAATCCTGAGAATCACCTGGCAGGACCGCATCTCAAATAAGAGCATCTTTGATCAGGCGGACATCCTAAGCATATTCACTCTGCTCACACTACGTTGATTCTGGTAGCTTGGCCATGTCAGGCCAATGGATGATGAGAGGATCTCCAAATACATTCTATTCATCTAGCTTGCCACCAACATCAGACCAGCAGGAGAACCTGTTCTATGTTAGAAGGATGTCTGTAAGTGAGACATAAGGGCAGGTAGCATTGACCCAGCAGGCTGAGAGTTCCTAGGTGAAGACTGCAGCCGTTGAAGAGCTGTAAACGCATGCTTAAAAAGGAGTGAGGAGAGGAGAGACCAGCAGTAGAGGGAGAGGAGAGGGTACAGACGGCAGAGGGCTGCATCATAGCTCTCAGAACTAGGCACCACCTACAACTATGGCAACTGCAGTAGAGCCTGCCGATCCAGGATAGGCCTGCACAGTCACAACAGATGCTGCAATTCGGTAACAGACTGATCTGATGCACAGAACTTCATTGTCTCCCGAAACAAACAGATGCCAACAATAGATATCATTACCAGATTGCATGAGACATTTGCATACCACATTCTTGTGCATGCACTCATTATTAAATGGGCAATTAGTTTTTATCTTACAGTTACAAGTAATATTAGATGTGGTAGAATTATTGCTAGTTAACAAATAATTTAAGAGTGTAATTTTAAAGCATGAAATTAGAAACTTTGGAGGAAAACTTTTCTAAACTTATTAATATTAGCATTTAAGATATTCGAAAGTCTTTGTTATAATAAACATATAGTAAACAAAAACAATATCATAATGAAACAACAACTTACCTGTATGCAGAAACATGTGGATTGGCTATCATCACAGATTCTAAATGGAATCGTCCATCACCAAGATATCTACAAAGGAAATATCCACGATTAAACTTATTTCTTACTAACAGGAAGAGCCGACGTTGCTCGGGATTGAGTGAGGATCACTACTATGTACTTTTTCACTATGCTCATAACATCATATTACTTTGTTTTTACTGCTACCCCCATATAATCAGTGGAAAACTCTTTTTGTCGAAAACGAGAATCTATACGGAAGTTTGAACAGAACCCTTTATTTAATCCATGGGGGTAGCTTGCTCTCGTTCTATCAGCCATGATCGGTTAGAAGTCTTAAGTAATTCATAATTTTATCTTAATATTGAGGACTGAACCTTCAACCTCCAGAAGACTGTCACTTAAAACTGATTATTACTTAGCACTTTTATCCATTATGACACGGGTCCTTGCAGACAGAAAACTTCTTGAGTCCGACAAGACGCACCTGAAGAAGGTTGGAGATTACATCGAGCGAAAGATTTTGAGAATAACATCGAAGATGAGAACAGTTGGCCAGATAATCTTAAATACATAAAATCTCAATGTTATATATTTCACTAAAATATTTAATTTTTCACGATTAAAAAAAAAAAAAAGAACGAACCGGATGTTTAGCCATTGTGCCTCTTTCAAACTGGATCTTTGCTTCAACAAATTAAGAAATATGAAACAACAACCTCGACAGGGAATTGTGGGAATTTTTCAGGCATGACAAAAACACTTTAAAAATGTATATCATTTATGCAATAACATTAATGTTATCAAAACATAACAGAGCTTGTCTATCCCATTATTAATTACTTGCAGGAAGACCCAACGTTGCTTGGGATTGAATGAGGATCACTATTATGTACTGTTTCATAACACAAAATGATTTTATTTGTTTTTACTGCCCTCACCCCTCCTTCCGTTTCACACCTTAATATAGTCGAAAGAAGTTGAAATGTTTGAAAACTTTCTGAATTAGTGTTTTATACACATGGTTTAAATTTCATTAAAATCGGACGTATGTATTTGAAGTTTAAAGGGAGTTCTGTCCCCATGAGTCACTTAGAAGTGGGGGCATGTAGATATTCAGCCCATAGAAGATAACAGAGATTCGGGACCACTTCCATTGTCTTCACTGAAGAATTTGAATGCATATGATATACATTTCATCAAAATAAGATATATTTGAAGTTTTAAAGGAGGTTTGGCCCCCTTAACTCCCTTAGGTTAAGACTGCACTCAGAGATTCAGGACCACTTCTATTGCCTTCCCCAGAAAATTTTATATATATAATTTAAATTTCATAAAAATAGGAAATATTTGAAGTTTTAAGGGGGCTATGCCCTCATAACCTCCTTAGGGTTGCACTTAGAGATTTGGGAATACTTCCATAGTCTTCCCTGGTAAATTTTACATAGGAATACACTTTTAGATTTTATGTAGATTCTCTAACCTTTCTTTCTATAGGGATCACAGGCACACAAACACTGAGTTTTATATATATATATATATATAAAGAAGATATATTTAAGACACCGAGTTTTATATATATAGATAATTTTAATTAACTATCAATAAACAATTAATAAAAAAAAGTGTTTTACATGCCTCTTTAAATTACTTACATTAAAGCATCAACATCTTCGAGTTTGGGTGACGTACAGCCCAGAATCTCGCCAGGCGACAATGGCTTCACTTGGGGGATCACAACAGAAAAGGTTTCCCTTAACTCCTCTGCAACTCCCTAAACAAATAAACGAGGCAAATTCAGTATTTAATTATTTAAAAATAAAAAAGAAGGTACTATTGTATATCAACATGCTCAGTTACCCCTTCAACTTTTTTTTTATTTAAGGCGATTACGTGTGAACACACTGAAAAACTTGGCGTAAAGAAAAAAAACTAAAAAATGAAAAAATTCTTTTAGAATTTACAGTAGGAGGGGGGGATCAGTTTCACATATAATTTTAACATAAAATGATCCTCCATTTCCAAACAATTCTATCGTTTTAGGACAGTTGACTAAAATTATTTTTTTGCCATGGAAGATAAAATCTGCGTGTTTTATTTTAATTTTTTTGGAGGGGGGGAGGGGAGACGAGGGTCTACTTTTTTTAGGCGATCACGTGGTTTTACGACCATAACAGTCGAACTTAGAGTTAGTGGCAAAAAAAATTTAGTTAACAGCCCTTAAAAGTTAGAATAGCCCGGAAATGGAGGATAATTTTATGTTAAATTTATATACAAAATTGATCACTAAATTGTAAAATAATTGATTGTTTTTTTTCTTTCTTTCTTTCTTTCTTTCTACAAACTTTTCCAGGGTGTTCACATGTAATCGCCTAAAAAAAATAGCATCTCATTTTTTTTGGGGGGGGGGGTTAGGGATTTAGCTGAAGGGTATTTATTCACAAATTTACTAAAAAAAAAAAATGATTTTTATTATTTAGATCATTCGGATTATTATTCTTATCTTGGTTGTTATATTCAATGTTTTCGCCAAGGTAACCTCTGATCCTCTTCAGGTGCGTCTTGTTGAATTTGGGAAACTTGATTTAAAACTGAACTCATTATATAATTCATGGGGGTAGAGTGTTCTTATTCCATCAGTCATGGCCGGATATGAGTGCTAATTTAATGGTATTCTTAGTTATTATTGCCTGTAGTAAAAATCGAACCCTCAACCTCCAAAAGACTATCACTTTTTTTTATTCACCCCAAACAAGGCATATTGCCACCGAGACATAACATAAGGAGCTACTGTAATTAGGCACCAATTAATATGAGACATCCTAAGTGGGAAGTTGTGCAGCAAGATGTTTGTTCATATTACATTTCAAATTCTGCATTTTACAGTCGGGGGAGCAGGAAGCGAATTACAAAAACAAGCGGATCGAAGTAAAAAGCTATTTGAGTAAAATGTTTTCCGGCAACTGGGGACCTCTACAGTAAAGGGGTGGGATTTTGTTGCTAGTCGAGTTTGTCGGGGGTATTTACGATGAAGAGGTACAAGTGCAGTAAGTTCGTCGGAGCACATTCTGTGGAAGTACTTACAAAACAAGCACAGGGATGCAACATAGTGGTGATGGGACAGAGGCTGAAGCTTGGTAGACAGTGTGGGACCTCTTAGATTAGTAACTCTTTTTTTGCACCCTGTTCAAGAGGGAGAGACTCGTGGTTGGTGCACCAGCCCAGATGTGGCAACAATACTTAATGCATGGGCTAATGGTGGCTTTGTAGGGATATAGGATACTGGCAGGTGTGAGGAGTTTTCTAGCCGATAGAGTTAGCCCACCTTCTTTGCAGCAAACTTGGCAGTATCTTCTATGTATTTGTTTCAATTTATGTTGCCTATGAATGTTAGGCTAAGGAGTTTGAACGTTGGACTCTCGGGAAGTTTGCTATCAGCCATGGCAATTGGTGATTGGAAAGGTTTCTTACAGTTATTAAAGGAAAGGAGCTTTGTCTGAGTAGAATTGAATGCGACCATCCATTTTTGGCCTCATTCTACTACAGACTAGAGGCAATTTTCTAAGGATTTATGCACATGTGAAAAATTCTAGTACGAATTTTGAAAGCCTTACACCTAATCTTGTCTAGCTGTGTAGTATTACTATTATTATCAAAAAAGATTTTTCGGGGCTTATTTTTATTGAGACTCAAGTGAAATATGGCAGTTCAAAATAAAATAACAGGAAAACTTATGAATGCACTTATCAGTGAAAAATATTAGTGTACACCAAAAATTACGGAAAATAAATGAGTAGAATTTTAATAAAAGATAAAATTAATTTACTATTCGGAGTTTGTGGACCCCGAACGACAAGCCCGTGTGTCAACTTTATTTTAGAAGAAGAGAGATAATCTTCTACGGCATGCTGGCCTGACACGAGTCTCATATGGAGTTTGTAGACTCCAAATAGTAAATTAATTCTATTTTTTTATTAAAATTCTACTCGCATATTTTCGGTAATTTAAAAAAAATAAGCACCGATTTTTCAATAATAATATAAAATAATAGTAATTCTATTATAGTATAAGCTATCGAGGTTGTCAAGAAGTTTTGTTAGGTTGATGATACCATTGGAGCAAAGGGTGGAGCAGGTGCTAGTGTGATAACAAGAATTAGGAGTGGATAGAGTAAGTTCAGGGAACTTCTGCGATTACTAACCAGCAGAGCATTACCACTGTATACCAAGCGTAGTGTGATGTATAGAAGTGAAACCTGGTCACTGAGGGTTGAGGACATGCGTTGCATGGAGAGAAATGATAAGAGAATGATACGATAGATGTGTAATGTGAGTCTTAAAGACAGGCTTAATTCTGATGACCTCAGAGGATGATTAAATCTGGACAGCATAGGGAGATGTGTGCAGAACAGGAGACTTAGATGGTATGGCCACATTGAAAGAATGGACGAGAGTGCTTGGGTTAGTAAATGTAGAACAGTTGAGGTAGCAGTTTCAGTTCACAGGGGAAGGGCAAGGAAAACATAAGATAAATGATGAAAATGGATTTTAGAGAAAGAGGGATAAATAAAGACCTGACCAGAGATAGGTTAGTTTGGAAGTCAATTTCTTACAGCCGTCCAATGCACGCCAGCATGTAAAACGGACGTTGAACCAAATATGATTAATATAATGATGTTAAAGACTCCCAAAATTCCATCCAGATTTAACATAAAATTACCAAGTTCAGTACTGAGGTGTTTAAAAAATTTATTTATACCGATTTATTAAAAAAAAAAGAAAGTTTTTTCAAATTATTTTTATACAAAATTATTAAAAAAAAGAAAATGCAGAGAAACATCTAAAAATCCCCCACTCTATAATAAAGACCAATGTGTATTTATTTGTATATTTTTATATCTATGAATGACATCATCACAAACGGCAAAACATAGATGGGCATGTCACCATTCGAGATGTACAGCCTACAGGTGGACATATAGAGCAACAGAATGGATGCCGAGACTATGGAAAAGACCTAGAGGAAGGGCAAAAACCCGGTGGAGAGACAACCTCGATAGCCAACTAGGTCCTACTTGGCCATGTCCAACCAGGGATATAACAAGGTGGAAAGAAACCAGGGAGGAGTGAGTCTTAAAGATCCTGATGATGATGATGATGATGATATTTATCCCTAATGGAGATTTGGTATCTGTCTGTCTGAAGCCCAAACTATACTATTACTATCTATTAATGCTCAATTCAGTTTACTATACTATATCAGACTAATGTACTATATTTCAGTGCTCAATTCACAGGGGGTGTAATGTAGTATCTGTTCTCTAGTCATGAGACCATCCTCCCAGGCATCCCCCCCTTTTTTTGAGGGGGGGAGGGTAGTGTAGTATCTGTTTTGTGGTCATAATATTATCCTCTCAGGGATTACCTCTTTTTTAGGGGAGAGGGTAGTGTAGTCCCTGTTCTTTTATGATACTATCTTCCAAGCCATTACCTCATCCTGGGGAGAGGGGGGCAGTGCAGTATATCTTCATTCGTCATACCCCAAAAGAAAAAAAATCACAAATATGCAATTAAATCTTACTTAAAGAACAAATACAAAAGGAAAAAAATGAATAAAAATATGCAAGTTTTACTAATCCGTTCTCGCTCTTTCCAAATCTGTAAATACAGCATCTGTATGCCCGTAGATTCATTCCTATTTTAGTCACAAAAATATTAAGAACAAGAAAATAGTTTTTTTTCTTTCCTTTATTTTTTTCTATCAATTATTAAGATTAAGCCTCCTCTTCTTTGCTCATAAAAATAATTTGCATACATGGTTACTGAAGCAAGCCGGACACAGGTACGTTCACTTTTATTACATAGATTATTAGTATTATTTCGACTACTGTTCTCATCTTGGATGTTATTCTCACAATGTTTCAGTTGATGTAACTTCTGACCTTTTTTAGGTGGTTTGGTAGTTTTGTTTTACGGCATATCAACCCTTTTTGGGTTATTTAATGCCGAATCTGGTGATTATAGTAAAAGTTTTTATGCTTCAAGTTCTTTATATCTTCAAATGTTTAATCATCGTTTTTGGTTTGGTAGTTTTGTTTTACGGCATATCAACCCTTTTTGGGTTATTTAATGCCGAATCTAGTCATTATAGTAAAAGTTTTTATGCTTCAAGTTCTTTATATCTTCAAATGTTTAATCATCGTTTTTGGTTTGGTAGTTTTGTTTTACGGCATATCAACCCTTTTTGGGTTATTTAATGCCGAATCTGGTCATTATAGTAAAAGTTTTTATGCTTCAAGTTCTTTATATCTTCAAATGTTTAATCATCGTTTTTGGTTTGGTAGTTTTGTTTTACGGCATATCAACCCTTTTTGGGTTATTTAATGCCGAATCTGGTCATTATAGTAAAAGTTTTTATGCTTCAAGTTCTTTATATCTTCAAATGTTTAATCATCGTTTTTGGTTTGGTAGTTTTGTTTTACGGCATATCAACCCTTTTTGGGTTATTTAATGCCGAATCTGGTCATTATAGTAAAAGTTTTTATGCTTCAAGTTCTTTATATCTTCAAATGTTTAATCATCGTTTTTGGTTTGGTAGTTTTGTTTTACGGCATATCAACCCTTTTTGGGTTATTTAATGCCGAATCTGGTCATTATAGTAAAAGTTTTTATGCTTCAAGTTCTTTATATCTTCAAATGTTTAATCATCGTTTTTGGTTTGGTAGTTTTGTTTTACGGCATATCAACCCTTTTTGGGTTATTTAATGCCGAATCTGGTCATTATAGTAAAAGATTTATGCTTCAAGTTCTAAAAATAAAATAAAAAAAGGGAAGGGAGAAAGGGAGAGGGGCTGTTGTTTTTGTTTTTGGTTTTGTAGAACATAATTAAGTTTTACAAAAAAAAAAAAAAAAAAAAAAAAAAAAAAACGTCAATGTAGGTGAATTTCGTCTCAGGGAGCCACAGGGCAGCCTGATCTGGTATCACCAGCCTTTTTTAGGTATGTCTTATCAAACTCATTAATCTATATGTCGAACTGTGGAATCTTTATGGAATTTTTACCTGAACCCGTTATTTAATCCACGGGGGTAAGTTGTTCTCATTCCAGATAGAATTCTTATAAAATTTTTATTTTAGTTTTAGTATATATATATCTTTTAGTTTTTGGGTCCAGTTAGTTTCTTAATATTAATAGTCAGTGACATTGATTGTATATAAATTCTATTTTTTTGTCATGATAAAAATAATTTTTTTTTGTAACACTAAAAATAAAATTTACCTGAAGAGCTGCAACAAACTGAATCGTACTGACGAGTGCAATACGCGTTTCCGGTTCAAAATTGTATTTGATCGTTTCCACAAAGTGAACGTTATCAATCTTTATGTCCACAAACACGTATAACATTTGGATCCCCTCTGTTGCATTGATCGGAACTGAAATAGGAAACAGAATACAGAAAGTATTACGGGGAAAAAAATGAATTTGTTATTAATGTGTATTAACGTCTACAGATGGAAAGATATTTAAAAATTCAAGAGAAAAGTGGAACTAGTGTATTATTCAATGCACTTGAAAGGGACACATTTAGCATGACACTATATCTGACATCATTCGCCTTCACAAACGAAATATTTTATTTTTAAAATTAACTTGGTTTTAGATTAACATTTTTTCCATTAAAAATTGAAAGATAATTTATATAAACTTAGAAAAAAAAATGTATTTATACTGATTTATGGGAAAAAAAATTTTCAACTTGACAAAATCAATTTTATTAAAACACAAATAATTACTTTTACACAAATTTATTAAAAATGAGAAATGCAGAGAAACATCTAAGAATATTTCACTCTATAATAAAGATCAATGTGTATTTATTTATATATTCTATCTATTACTTATAGAGATTATGTATCTGTCTGCCTGAAGCCAAACTATATCTTTCAATGCTCTCAATTCACCGGGGGGGGGGGGGGAGAGAGGGGGGGTTATTGTAGTATCTGTTCGGTTGTAATGAGACCATACTCCCAGGAATTACATCCCCATTTGGAGGGGGGAACAGTGTAGTATATGTTCGTTCGTTATGATACCATCCTCCCAGGCATTACCTAATATTATTTTTGAGGGGGGGGGGGGGTAGTGTAGTATCTGTTATGCGGTCATGATACAATCCTCCCAGGGATTACCTTTTTTATGGGAGGGAGTAGTCTAGTATCTGTTATGTTATGATACTATCCTCCCAGGTATTAACTCCTCCTTTGGTGGGCAGTGTAGTATATGTTCATTTGTCATATATACTAGCAAAAATATGTGACCAGAGGGAGCATATTTTTGCTGGTATATATAAATATGTACTTCCATCTTGTCATGTAAAAGTTAGCGAGTAAAACATGTGCCTTTTTCTAGTCCCCAGACGAAACCATTTAAAGTGGTGAGGGGAAATGAGAAAGCAAATAGCAAGTCAGACAATCAGCTGAGACTTACTTCACCACCTGAAATTAATTTGAAAAAGAAATCCCCCACTCTATTATAAAAAGTCAATCATTATTATTATCATCATCTTATTCAGTTTAACATCTATTTTACATGTTGGCATGTGTTGGACGGCTTTTAGAGATTGACTTCCAATCTAACCTATCTCTGGCCAGGCCTTTATTTATTCCTCTTTCCTTCAAATCTATTTTTATTACTCCCTCCCATATTTTCTGTGGCCTTTCCCTATGGGCTGACCCTGCTACCTCAATTGTTCTACATCTACTAATCCAGGAACTCTCATCCATTTTTTCAATGTGGCCATACCATCAAAGTCTCCTCTTCTGCTCACATAATCTTCCTCTGAGCTCATCAGATCTAAGCCTGTCTTAAAGACTTGCGTTACACATTCATCATATCATTCTCATGTCATTTCTCTCCATGCAACGCATGTCCTCAACCCTCACTGGTCAAGTTTCACTTCCAATACATCATTACACTGCGTACATGTCTGATTTCTGAATAACTTCGCCATCCACACATATTTTCTCCATCTCTGAGTTCGCATTCGTCCTTGTTTTCTTACACTTTTTGCACACAAACTAATTGTCCTCTCTCAACCTACTTGTAATTTTACTGCACTTTGTACAAGTACCACAGAAAATTGAGTTGCACCCTGCTCCCTTACCACAAACTGAGCATGGGAACTTTCCTTTTTCCGGAGGATTTACAACACTGCAACCACTGATCAACACTTTTGTCTTAGTGACATTCATTCTCTGGCCTTTACTTTCCATAGCATTCCTCCAAGTTTTGAACTTGATAAGAAAACCTTCCATTGTACTAAGTCATCAGCATACAGCATCTCTTCTAAACAACCTGTGCGGAACTCCCTGGACAATGCCTCCACCATGACACAGACGAAAAGCAACAAACTCAGTATAGAGCACTCTCATTTTAACTTTAATGGTGAGTGCTTTCCTTTTAGATTATCAGAAATAATAATAATAATTTATATATGAAAAATTAAATTACTGATGTGATTCTAGGATTTTATATGAATATTTTCGTAATATATATAGTGTGAATACTGACGAAGCATTATGTTTTTTTGTCATTTTTTTCGTACACTAGTATATAAAGTTTTTTTTCACAAACTCATCTGACTTGCTATTTGTTTTCTTGCTTCTCCTCATAACTTGAAATATGTTTTGTCCATCTAGAAAATGGCACAATTTTCTTTACTTGCTAACTTTTGCGTAACAGCAAGGAAATACACATTATTTATATATATATATATATATAGTCTAAAGAAGCTTTGAGTCATTTTAAACAAAGAAAGAAAATGCAGTTTAAATTCCCAGGGATACTAATTAAATCCAATATATCGCCGACTTACCACTGGAAAATTTGCAAATACAAAAGGAGATTCAAGTATATAACAGTGAAACAAAAACAGGGGACCTTAACTTAAATTGTGAAATATGGGGATAATCAGCAGTTTACCATGTAACTGTTTCAGAGATTTAAAAACAGAACAGTTTTAAAATTCACAGCTCTTATATATATATATATATATATATGTTTGGACGATTAATTGGAATCAGGAATCCGAAAAATCGGAACATTTTGGGTTATCGGAAAATTTGAGCCTAATTTCCGATTCCAAAAACGATTCTTTTATTTTATTTAGTTTTTTTGTTTAAAACTTAATTTTCCATTGCTGGTATTAATGATAAATATTTATTGATTTTTAACTACCAGTAAAACTAAAATCTATAGACCATAATAACAAATTACGGTGAAAATGACACCAGAAAAAATAACAAGTGAATTAAAAAAAAAAAAAAGTGGACAGTTTTGTTTTTTCTTCTTCTTTCTTTGCAGTATTTTAATTTTTAAAATAAGTTACTCACAAGTCTTTTTTTTTTTTTTTTTTTTTTACTAAAAAAGGTCCTATGTTCAATTGTTTATGAAAAATTTCAAATAACATTTTGTTAACTTATGAACTTATGCTAATTGGCTCTGTTTTAAAAGAGAAATAAATCTTTAGTTGCCTCACTATTACGAGGAAAACATTTGAGAAAAAAAATAGTCATAAATATCTACTTCTGTAATGTATGCAAAGTGTATTCTTACTTTCGTGAAATTATATGCACACATTACACGGGTTTTTACCGAAAATTAAACAAACAACTCTATAACAGAATATTTAGAAATTTAAAAAGAATCAGAATCGGTAATTGTATCGGAATCGGGAAAAATATTGGAATCGCCCATCACAATATATATATATATATATATATATATATATATATATATATATATATATATATATATATATATATATAAAGTGGTGTACTAAAAGCGAACTTTTAGGAAAAGTGAAACCTATTGTGAAGAGTATATAGCTCAATATCCAGCAATCGGACACTTGCTTGCATTCGGACAGAATTTTGCCATGTGTTCCTTCCCCCTACAACTTTTATTTTATTTTTTCAAATTTTAAATCTTGGCCTTTGCCAACTTATCTATCCCAGCGACTTCCTCTGATGATAAGATTTTGATCTTTGAAAAGCCTGGCTTAAGGAAAATTTAACTTGAATAAATTGCCTTTTTTGCGGAATATACCTTGCTCTGAGCAATTGAATTGAATTATGATTTGACTTTTGCTTCTCTAATTCCTTTCCATTCTTCTTCATTATATATATATATATATATACATACACACACAAATAAATACATATTGGTCTTTATTATAGAGTGGAGGATAGATTCTATGTCTATATCCCCTGTAATACTTTAATACTTATTTCCCTGTTAAATTAGCAATAAACATGAAAAAATTTAAATTACTTAAAATATATCAATAATGGCATATATAGAAAGAGCTTGATGATCTAAGAAAAGAACTTTTTAAATTTTTTAAATCTAACTGAAAATAAAGAAAGTTATGACTATTTTTGTGCCTCGCTTAATTGGATATTTTTCTCTCTTTAAGACCATATGCGTTTCGTCAGATTTGTTACACTAAGTTTTCAGTAAAAATGTTATATCTTTGTTAAAACACAAGATTAAGCAATAAAATTTGTCATATAAGTGTATTTTTGTACAAGGAATCAGAATATGCCACTGAAAATCTCCAGAAATTAATGGTTTCCAAGTAATCTGCAGTAAATGCACATAAATATGCTGCAATACATTAAAAATACCATGTATCCATTAAAAAAAGAAGTTAGAAAACTCAAAGTTGAATTGTAATACATTTTATGTACAAGAAACTGAAATCTAATACTAGGACTGTTTAAAAATGAATGTATAGCAAGAATTCTTTGATATTAAGTAGATTAACACCTTCCGCTAAATTGCCTGTGCGTTTTTCTTGTTGGGAGGGTTTTTTCTTTTTTTTGTTGCCTTTTTTAAAGACGATTATGTGTAGTTTTAAGAGGGTTTTTGTGGGTGAAGGGGTTAGTGGTAGGGTTAGGGCAATTACGTGTGAACATCCTGAAAACTTAGCAGAACGAAAAAAAAATTATTTTAGAATTTAGAGTGGGGGATAAGTTTCACATAAATTTAATGTAAAATAATTCACCATTTTCAGGGCCATTTTAACGTTTTAGGGCAGTTGATCAATTTTTTTTTCTATGGGAAATAAATCTTTATGGGGATTCTGTTTTTTTTCCTTTTTCTTTTTTTTTTAGACGATTACGTGTGGTTTTAATGGCTTTTTGTAGGATGGGGCTTGTCATTCGGACTTAGGGTTAAGGGAGTTTTTTTAAGGGGTGGCTTGTCACTCAGATTTAAGGTTAATGGTATGACATGTTCAAGGGAAAGCATTTTTAGGGAGTGGGCTTGTCACTCGAACCTAGAGTTAGTGGTAAAGTAATTATTTATTTTATATACAAGTTTTCAGCTTGAAAAAAATATTTTTTAAATTGCACTACAAGGCAAGAATGGCCGGGAAATGGGAGATCATTTTATGTTAAATTTATATGCGAAACTGATCCCCCATAACTAGTTTTTTTTGTCTTTTTTCCATTTTCCACCAAGACTTTTAGGGTGTTTACACGTAATCGCCTAAAAAAGTAGCATCTTATTTATTTTTTAAAAATTGGTGACGAGAAAGTCATTACTAGAATTAAAGTTCGAAAGTTGAGTATATTTGAAAGAGCCACTGTTTTATAAAAGAACCATAAACCGCATTAACTTTTTTAAGCACAAAAAGTATTTTTGTCTTTCTTTTTTTTTTTCAAAAGTTGGTAAATGAAATTTACAAAACTTTTTATAACCAGCTGTTGCTGCTCGCTATATAAGCGATAATACTATTATCGCTTATATAGTTAATAATCAATAGTTAAATTGTTGACTTTCACTGAAATTTTTTCGGATACGGTAATTCAAAATTACTATAATTATAATTTAAATGCATAAAAAAAAGTAAAAAGATTTATTTACTAGTTGGGGTACGAAAAATATTTTTTTTAAATGTTCGATACACGTCATGCTGAAGGTTTATTTTTAAGATTACAAAAAAAAAATGAATCATTTAATTTCGTACCCCAACAATAATTGCAATTGATATTTTTCCTGATTGTTTTCCAAATTTCATGATGAAATTCCTCATAGACGAATGGTACATCATTCTAAAAAGACCGGTTGGGGGGTTAAAAAAGTGACATAAATGGCCGGAAATGGTGTTAACATTTTTATGACTTTATTTGTTGAAAACTCTTAAAATATATAATGTAGATTATTATTTATTGATGCATGTGAAAGGATATTCATTTCCGAACAAAATGGTGGTATTTTGAGGGCGTAAAGTGCTGCTATTTTAGTAGAACTATCTTGAAATCTGTGATCATCCAAACCGTTTTATGGTCGGTGAATATTGCTAGTTAAATTCTCTATTTAATATACCCAACCCTGTATTTCTAACCCAAACTATACATGAATTACAAAGTTTATCAAAATAAGAAAAAAACTCTTTTTACCCAAGCAGCTATGGCCATAGTGGATCATAAAATCAGCTCCTAAAGCTTTGGCAGTGAAATCATCAACGCAACAAGCTCCATATGTGACATCACCCATAATCAGGGTCTCAGCATCTGTAAATCTATAAATAAAAAGAATGTACCATTATTGGGCAGGATGCGGGTTTTGAACCCAAATCGTGTGCAGACATGTTAGAGGTCAAAATAAAAAGAACCAAAAATTATTTTGGAAAGAAATGAACAAAATGAACACATTCGTTGTCCATGACATAAGTCGGTCGAAGAATACAACCAGTAAAAAAATGGCATTGTCCGAAAAAGTGGTGAGCGGGGGAATCGGGTCACAGCTGTTGACCTTAGAAGTGACATCGGATGACGTAAACAAAAGTTATTTAACATGTGCACTGTTGATGCCAATGAGAACAACTGGTAAAGAAAAAGGGGGGGGGGTCGATGTGTCAACCACTCAGGTCCAAGATCTGTTTGTCCATTTGTAAAGGAATCTAACTTAAGAATAAAAACATTCTTTTATTACCAAAGGAGGAAAACTGTCTTGCTTATCTTTTTGTTATACCAAGGGAAGCAACTTGGTTCCAACGAGAAAGTGAATTGAATTATTTACATAACATCCAACTCTTAGGATTATCCAGGGGAACAGTAAAACCTGGGTCCATCGTGTTACTTTGAATGTAAATTGCATAAAAATGTCCAATCTATAAACAAATCAAAACCTATGCATGTTTGTAGCACATTAATCTCTACAATATTTTAGAAATACAAAATAATTTATCAAGTTTAATATTTACCAAGGAACAAAATTGAATGTTTAAAAAAAAGAATTAAAAAATCATTCAACTTTTTGAATTTTAAAAACTTTTACAAAGTATCCTTTAATTGTCCTTACACATTAAAAAAGAGGTAAACAGTAAGGAACTAAAACTATACTTATAACACTACTAGCATGGTAACTCGGCGTTGCTCAGCGACATGAAGAATAATATACAAGAGTTAAAAAAAGCATGTGACATCTTTCTTTTAAAACTTCTTTCTCTCTCCCCTCTCTATCATCTCCCTCTCTCGTTTTCTCTGACAACTTGGGGGGAAAAAAAAAATTGATGAATTACTACATAATAATAATTAAAAAAAAAAAAAGCTTTAAATACCCCCCCCCCCCCCCCCTCTCTCGATTAATTCTATTCCTTTTAACACCCAAAAGAATGAATATTAAAAAAAGATGCCTATATTTTGTCCGAGGCAATAATGAAAAAGAATATATCAGCATTTTTTGCTTACTATACTGTTTACAACTGTTTTGCTTTTTTAGACTTTCGAACTCGGACTTGTAATTGAGCTTATTATTGGCACATACATATTTTTTACTGACCTCTTACAGTATTATTTAAATTTGCCGCTCAACTTTTAAATAAATGCTTATTTGAATATATCATATATATATATATATATATATATATATATATACACACACACACATTATTTTTAATGTAATTATATATATATATATACCATTTTTAAGTACAGAATTATTGTAATTAATTTAAATGTTTGTGTTCATTCTGAAAAGGAACAAAATGCAAGCAATTTTCTTATCAAAATTCAAATTTGGTCATAAAACAGCAGAGGCGGCATCAATAAGGCATTTGGCCAAGAAACTGTTATGCAATTTGTATTATTCGGACTACTTTATTCATATTGGATGTTATTCTCACAATATTTCGGCCAATGTAACCTCAGACCTTCTTCAAGTGTATCTCATCGAACTTGGTAATTTTTATGTCGAACTCGGAAATCTGTATAGAATTTCGAACAAGAAGGTAGCTTGTTCTTGTTCCGTCAACCATGACAGGGTAGAAGTCTTATGTAATTCGTAATTGTATTCTTAGTATCGCCCGCACTGAGGATTGAACCTTCAACCTCCAGAAGACTGTCACTTAAAACTGATTATTACTTAGCACATATCCGTTGTGCCATGGGTCTTTGTGAGAATAACAGAATAACATCCAAGATAAGAACAGTAGTCTGAATAATCCAAATTATCAATCCTCATCTAAAAAATTCTGAAACATAATTCTATTATGCAATATTATACTCATGGGGCAAGTTTTGTTGAACTTCTTCCTATTTTAACCTGTCGTTCACTTTTACTTGTTATTCATTCAGTTAAAGTTAGGTGTGTATATATATATATATATATATATATGCATACATATAAAGTTAGGTAATATATTTTGTTGTACAGGATAAACTCCTAAACTAATGAACCGATCATTATGAATTTTGGAATATATATTCTTGGCAAGCCAGTGGATAACATGGGCACATTATTTTTTTTTTGTAAACTCTGCCATTTAGGGGGTGCGCCCACCCAAACTTGCACCCCCCCCCCCAAAAAAAAAAACAACTTTTAAAATAAGTTAGACATAAAAAATTTAATACAGAAAAGAATTGCTCTACATCAAATTTTGAGTTATATTAAGTAATACATTTTTAAAAGGATCAGTACACATGCGTAAGCAACAATAATATGTATGTTTCGTAAAATCCTAAACTATGGAAATTATCATTATGAATTATGGAATATATATTGTAGGCAACCGGGGGAAAAATAATGTGGCCACATTATTTTTTTTGTAAACTTTACCATTTAAGGAGGTTTCCACCGAAACCATACCATACCCCCAAAGAAAAACATTAAAATTTAAAACTAATGCTACATTTATTGCTTATACCCGTCCTGGGATGGGTATTCTATTAGTATATATTTCATCACTAATATATATATATATATACTTTATATATATATATATATATATATATATATATATATATATATATATATATATATATATATAAAGTTATGTATGTGTATATGTTTATACATATAAAAATAAAACTTAAAATAAGCATGATACAAAATATTTTATAGAGAAAAGAATTGCTTTACATAAAATTTTGAGTTATAAATATGTAATAAAATTTTAACTGGACCGGTGCATGTGTGTCACTAATATGCCGAGATACTGATAGTATTGTGTCCTGTGTCAGAGATGCATAAAATTCTAAAAGGACGCAATAAAATTTTATTCATGCATCTCAAGGTCGCAAGTTAATTTTTTCATAAAAACACATATATTGCAATGCACACAGAAAACTCGTCAGGGTTTTCTTTACCTTCCGTTTCTTTTTCGTTTCTTTTTTATTTTCTCATCATTTCAAGGTAAGTATAAGTATAGTCGACTCGACTTACCCACCTTTGTAACTGAACAATTTAATTTTGTGATAAGGATTAGGGAAATACATTTCTTGGTTTTACATACAGCTGGCTGTGAGCAAGGATTCTCTGTTCAAAACCTCATTCTTACCCCTCATCGGAACATCAAGAGCAGTTTCTTAGGGTCAACTATACTTTTGAATGTATATTCCGGAATTCTGGTCATGTGATCCATTTCGGGAGGGTGGGTGTTATATTTTTATGTCTTTTCCTACACAAATCCAATCAGGACCATTTTCTTATTTATTAGATATTAAAATTTTCTTTTTTTTCTCGTCTTATTCCGGGAATCCTAATATAAATTTCCTGGGGATGAATTAAAAATCAAATTTGTGGTTTCCAGGACTCACTAAATTAAAAAGCTATCAGCATCACTGAATATGTATATGTGGGTTAAACGCCATGCCCAATGCTAAACAAGAAGATACACAAGTATCATATAATTTCTATGATTATTTGAAAGGTTACTTACTTTTTTATAATATCTGATATGACACAGGCATAAATAAGAAGACCTTCTGGAAACTGCAAAGCAACTGAAACGGAAAGCAAATTAGTTTAATTCTGTCGGAATTAAATATCATTAAAAGTAAAAATGAAAATATTTTGGAATCCCAGAATTAGAGATAACGTAATAACACTCGAATCCTCATTTTTCTCCAGTTGCAATGAATGGCTCTCCCCTTGAGAATGGCCCCTTCTTTGATCAGCTCCTAGGACCGACTTTCACGCTAGACCTAAAATGGAAGACTTACATCAAATCCGTTACTAAGGAGGTTGCTAGAAAAATGGTTGGATCGTTCTACCTCTCCAGAAATTACCCTACCCCTGAAGCAATCCTCTACCTGCATATATCCTATGATAGAGTACTGCTGCCACATGTGGGGAGGTGCTGCTCGGAGCACTCTTTCTTGTCTTAACAGAATACAAAATTGACTTCGAAATCTAGTGGGGATGCTCTCTTCTCTTCCCTACAACCTCTTTCACATAGAAAGGATGTTGCTAGTCTCTCTCTACTCTATCATTATTTTCATGGTAGTTGCTCAACTGAGCTTCAATCTCTGAATGTGCAATAAGGCCATAACATGTTGACAAGGGGTGTATATCAGCATGGATGCTATTTTTGGGGGACCTGTGGATACCAAATAAATGGTAGAGGAGGGGGAATAGTTACCCCCACTAAGAAAGTTATGGTTTTGGTCTAGTTTTTTTTGTGTACAATCTAGCGTCCACATCGCTTGACAAATTTGTCACCAAACTTGGTCAAAATATCGGTCATGGTCTAACCTAGAACTGATTTAATTTTGGGATGTCTAGGTCAAAGTGCAAGGTCATGGAAAATGGGAAAGTCACACTCTTGGTGATAAATTTGTAGCCAATGAAGTCCCACATCTTATATGACCTTGATATTGAAAAGATTTGTGATGGTCAAAATTTTGACAGGATTTCAACTTCCGATTTTTCCAAATTTGATGTAGGGATCTGATGTTCTTCAATAACAATAACCACCATGCAAAATTTCAGCCTGATCAGATAATTTTTCAGCTATCAACGTTTCTATGGCATAACTTTGGGAATACTCCATACAATATGGAGAAGTAAGGCCCAGATAAGACTTTGGCCCATCCTTACATTGTCAGGCGGAGGTATGCAGTCTCGTGACTGACTTATGTTCTTGGTAGTATATGTAAAAGATAGTTTAATTACCTGAATGAAACTCAACATTAAAGAGGTTTTAAATATTTGAGGAATGATCTCTGGGTGTGGTTCCAGTAACTAGGTGTATGTGTGCATGCACGTGTGAGTGTGTGTGTGTGTGGGGCAGTAAATAGGTATGTCTGTGGGGAGGATTAAGGTAGGTGCATGGAAAGTGTCATGTCATGAATGTAAAATTAATAGCTGATAGACACCCCTTCTGACCTCCATGTTCACTTTTAAAGGTTTCAATTTTAATTTGAAAATAATTTAAAAGTTTTTTTTTAAAAATCGGTAAAGGTTTGGGATGAGTTACAGCCCTTGGATCCTTTTATATTATTACCAGCAAATATATGCTCCCTCCAATCGCATATTTTTGCTGAGCTGGGAGGATGTCATGATGAACGAACTTCATACACATACGGAAATCTATACTTAATTTCAAAAGTTATTATCGCTTGGGGTAGGGATTGAACCTTTAACCTCTAGAAGACCGTCACAAAGAAATGATTGTTAACCAACGCTCTTAATTGTTAAGGACCCACGTGGATCTTTTAGGTTCTTGAGTTCAACTAGAATGTTTCCAAATTTGAAAAATAAAACAAACAAAATGAACCCGAAGAGGGTCGGATTTTACATTGGCTGAAACGTGAATACAATGCAACAAGAAAATGAGATTCTATTTTTTTTAGTCGATTACGTGTAAGCAGCCTGAAAAAGTTAGCAGTGATAAGAAAGAAATTAAACAACAAAAAACAAAAAAATATTTTTAACTTTTAGAGTTGGTATCACTTTCGTATATAAATTTAATGCAAAATAATCAACTTTCAGACCAGATAGCGTTTTAAAGGACATGTAAATTTTAAAAAAAAATCTTGGCCATTTTCTTAATTTCTTAGATCAATTTTGTGTTTATTTAGGAGTAACTAATTCTTTTTTTCTGCTGAAAAATACATTAAAACATGTTATAAAAAAATAATTACTTTTAGTGGTTTTCTTATGGACCCATATCATAAATGAAAAGCGGCAATGCCTCTATCCCCCACCCTGAACGTGCTGCCAGAAAAAATGCCCCACCTCCCCACGCCAAATCGCATGCGTCGGCACATCTATTCAATTTGCAGGCTCCCGCATAGCAGAATCACTCCCCACATGAGTGTGCTAGCTTTTATGGTTCATGCATTTTTATTTTTCATAGGTCAATCCTAGATCAATGAGGGGGCATGTATTTATCTCCTTAAAAAAATTGTTATGCCTTTAAAAACGCTACCTGGTCTGGAAGTGGGTGATCATTACCACCCGGTAACCCGGAAGTGGGTGATTATTTTACGCAAATTTTAATTCGAAAGTAATCCCCAATTTAAAGTCTAAAATATTGTTGTTTATTTTTGTTTTGTTTTATTTTTTAGCATCAATTTTTTCACACTGTTTACATGTACTTGCCTAAAAATGTAGAATGAGCCAAGTCTGCCACAAAGAAGGTGGGCTCCCTTTATCGGGCTAGAAAACTTCACACACCTGCCAGTATCCGACATCTCTACAAAGCCACCATTCACCCATGCATGGCGTATTGTTACCACATCTAAGCTGGTGCATCAACCACTATATATATAATGAGCACTTTCTCTGTTGTGTGTGTGTGTGTGTCTGTCTGTCCATCAGAATTTTTTTCAATGAATATCTTAACTTCATTTAAAAATGGAAAATATTGCTTTAATAGCAAATAATAAATTCCCAACAAATAAATTGTACGCCATGACCGGAAATCAAAACTGAAACCTTGAGATCTTCAGTCTGATGTTCTACGAACTGAGCTATTTACACTTTCTTATAAATGCATCTTAAAACATTCCCTTAACAAAATAATTATAGCTTTGGTGTGGCATTATAGATTTATGATTTACATCATGTTTCAAAACATGAATTCAAACATAAGCGATGATAAAAAATAAATGGGTAAACATTATCAATAGCGTTGGAAATTATTTTATTTTAGTAGTTCCAAACAATTTTTTAAGCTTTAACTATGTACTGTATGTAGTTTTTTTTATTTTGGCAATTATATTATTCTAGGCATGTAAACACTTTCTTGCAGACAGTGAGAGAGAAGGGGTTGACGCGACAACCTAGCAAAAATATGCGACCGTAGGGAGGATATTTTTCTAGTCTATTATATAAAGGGCAGTTGTCTGTGTGTGTGTGTATGTCAGGCTAGAAGTCAAAAACTACAAAACAATGACCCACAAAGTTGGTATATTCTTGATCAGTGTTGCCCGGAATGAATAATATCTAAAATTTAGAAAAAATTATTCATTCTTTGACCCGAAACTGGCGCAAATTTTATCAGGGCGGGAGGCGTTTTTTTTTTAGCCATTTCATGTACTAATTAAAGGGAAGTAACTCTGATTTTTTATCAAGAAGTTAATTCCCTTATGCAGTCTCATTACTTAAGGAATCTATATAAGGGAGAGTCGTCTGGATAAATGTGTGTGTGTATGACCAGACAAAAGAATGGGCTGGGTGGAGGAGAAAGAGGGGGTTGGGAGAGGGAGGAGGAAAGAGAGAAAGATAGAGAAGGATAAAGACGTAGATGTAGACGTTTTTTTATGGGCCCGGACAACGCCGGGTAGGCTTGCTAGTTTATAACATAGAAGCAAAAGAAAATTTAGTTCGGAACTCACCTCTTTTGGATTGAAAACTTTTGATCTTCCACACACTTTTATAGATTTCAAAATTATAATTGGTGGGCAGCTAAAACGAAAGAAAAACAAACAACATTAATATTTTGAATAAATAAGATTTACATTTTTTACATGAAGTTAAATATTTTATTCCTTGTAATCATCTTAATGGCTTTATCTGGTTTCCCATGTGTGAACCAAAACTGAGTTGCCATCTTGCATTTCATTCTTCATAAGCTGGAATCTGGCTTGGGGATAAATTGATAACTACGAATGCTGTAGAATATTTAAAATAAACACTAGCACCTTTTCCGTCCTTTCATACCATTGGAGCACAGGGTGGAGCAGGTGCTAGTTTTATTGCAAGAATTAGGAGTGGATGGAGTAAGTTCAGGTAACTTCTACCATTACTAACCAGCACAGCATTACCACTGTCAACCAAGGGATGTGTACGCAGTGTGATAATCTATGGAAGTGAAACCTGGCCAGTCAGGGTTGAGGACATGCATTGCATGAAGAGAAATTATATGAGAATGATATGTTGGATATGTAATGTGAGTCTTAAAGACAGGCTTAATTTTGATGACTTCAGAGGAGGATTAAATCTGGACAGTATAGGGACATTTGTGCAGAAAAGTAGACTTTTATGGTATGGCCACATTTAAAGAATGGATGAGAATTCTTGGGTTAGTAGATGTAGAACAGTTGAAGAAGCAGGTTCAATTCACAGGGAAAGGACATGGAAGACATGGGAGGAAGCATTAGAAAGCATTTTCAATATTGAATGCTTTCTAATGGGAGACCAACATATCTTCTTATCTTTAATGCGTGTCCGCGCATCTTTCCCTAAAAGACTTCGACATTTGAACTATTACCGAATCAACATCTTACGGATTCTGCCTCCTACTAGCGATAAACATGTCGCTATGAAAAAAAAAAATGTCTTGTACCCCTGACAAAGACGTATTACGTCGAAAATTTGGGACTACTTTAAATAAAAATAAAATGCATTCTTAGGCTTCAAACATCTTTCTTATATATATATATATATATATATATATATATATATATATGATAAATAAATTTGGGGATTAAAAACGCATTATTGATCACCCAGCTCTTTATCAGACAGAAGGAGTAATCCTGTTTTGCAGGAAATACAAAAAATGGTTACTCGTTCTTTCCTACATTACGTGGTTGAGAACCGAGTTATTACTTTACATTGTTAAATTTAGAAAGTAAATTGAACCATAAGTTTAAAATATTAAAACAAATGTTTTTTTCATGTATTTCCAGGTTGTTGACGTGAAATTAAAAAAAAAAAAATAATAGAATCCCATTTTTATTTTTCTGACCCCACCCCCCGAAAATAGATGTAGCATAGTAAAGACAATCCACTAAGGTCTTCCCGCAAAAGTTCTAATCTCATGCTGTTGTCATTGTTAATTATGTCATGGACTTTGTATTTGTCTTATTGCCAAGTCTGTTCTTACTGTAATAGTTGCCTCTTTTTATAGAGAGTTAATCAGCAAGGGTGATAATTACATTCCTGACAACAATAGATACCGTGAATTGCACTCAATTATTACTGAAAAAAAAAAGAAGAAAAAAGTATTTTAGAACGAATCAGCTCTTGTCATTTCCTAATTTATGTTCGTTTACTATTTACAGTAAAATGGATTTCGGCATCACTCACACATTTAAAAAGAATCTTTACTCAAAACCATGTTTGCTATCTTAGCATGGACTATAAGACAAACTCCTATAATATTCTATGACAAAACGGACGTCAAACGAAAGGAAAACAAAGCCCTTCCATAAAATAACAACAATATATTTATTTAAGTTACCTACACCGTTGGGTGTAGGTTGGCAAAAGTTTGCACAGTGTCAGCGTGAAGAAAGGAATTAAGTAAGAAAGTTAGTGGGCTGCCAAAAGTTTATGAGCAGTTTATCTTCAAGTGAAAATAGCCGGTGCTTGCATATCTAGTTGTCAGAGAGGCAGAAGAGAGAACATCTTTCTTCGGCGGTGCCAGGAGACTCTGTAACTGCAGTCTGCAATTCCCAAAAGGGTTGCAAGTAGTCCTTCAAGGGTCGGTTGAAATTAGTACACCCTGGAAGTTGATTGGTTATTGATATAACTTGGTTAGAAGTTATAATAACAAAAATAACCAGAGTGTAAAGTCTTTAAAAGAGGATGGTTTATTACAACATATATCTTGTACAAAACAATAGCACTACCAGTAATTCCATAGGATTAACCTAATACACTCGCATACAGTCCACCATACTACTGTTCGTAGTATATATATATACTACAAACTAGTACACTTATTAGGAGGAGGAGGGTCAAAGATTGTAACTTGAGGAAGCCTCCTGCCTTGATAAGCTCCTCAGACTTACTTTCACTCCATCTGCTCTATTGTTATTGATATAATTTGGTTAGAAGTTATAATAACAAAAATAACCAGAGTGTAAGGTCTTTAAAAGAGGATGGTTTATTGCAACATATATCTTGTACAAAACAATAGCACTACCGGTAAACCAATAGGATTAACCTAGAATAGTCGAATACACATACTACTGTTCGTAGTCATATATATATTCTCCAGACTGGTTCACTTATTAGTGACTGAGGGGAGTCCGGTATCCCATCACAACAGTTATCATGTGACCCAACCACCTCACAGGGGCTGTTTTACGCATGAAGAAATGTTTATAACTGCTATGTTTCAGAATTTTTTAGATGAGGATTGATAATTTGTAATATCTGAAATGTTGTGAGAATAACATCCAAAATGAGAACAGTAATTCGAATAATCCGAATAGTCCATATTTGTCTTATGTTTGGAATTTTTTAGATGAGGATTGATAATTTGTAATATCTGAAATGTTGTAAGAATAATATCCAAAATGAGAACAGTAATTCGAATAATCCGAATAGTCCATATTTGTCTTATGTTTGGAATTTTTTAGATGAGGTTAAAGGTTCAATCCTCAGTACCGGTGATATTAAAAATATAGTTAAGGATTACTTCTATCTGGTCATGGCTGACAGAACGAGAGCCGTCTACCCCTGTGGATTAAATAAAGGGTTCAACCATGGACAGCAGCTCATCATATAAACAGCTAACAGCTATGTTTTGTTGACAATTAGTAGTAAGCTCAATCAGTAGTGACGTCTCTCTCCGTCTTTCTGTAGTAGTGTCAGTTATCGTTCTTTCTCTTTGTGACGTTCATCTCTTGGTGTTGTCAGCAGCTAAGATAGTAGTTATTTTTATTCTCTCTTAACAGCCGTCATCATAGCAATTAAAAAAACAAACATTAATTTTGCTCTGGGCTTTACATATTTTTTTGTTGATTTATTTTTTATTTTTTATGAACACAGAAAGTTCATCGAGATGATTTCATGGTATATCTTCCCGGCCATTGTACGTAGAAGTGGGTGGAAAAAAAAAACAACATATAATAGTAAAAACAGTAAGTTATAAAAAGTTTAATCCAGTCAGAAAGGATTAAGCCACCCACAAGAGTCAACACTGCCTCACATTGTAGTTGGAAAACAGAAAAGAACTTTCCTTTCTTCCTCTGTGTGCCTAGTGTCAAGCACAATTTCCATGAACAGAGTTTCTTTCCAAGAACTCCCTATCAGAGGAACACATTACCACGGGACTACTTCCCAGTAGACTACAACATGGCCATCTTCAAATCCAATGTCAACAAATACTTGTCATAAACTGTCCCCATAAACTGGGTATTTTATAGAATCACTCCTGTCTCCAATTGGGTGTTTTTTTTGTGATTTTTAAACAAGTCAAAAACACTACATTAATCTAACTACTAACCCTAAGTCCAGGGTGGCAATATGCTAACTCGAATTTATGGTTAGTCGTTGGGTTAATGAAGTGTATTTTTTTTATATGACAACATTTTTGCCGATTGTGCAGCGTAGTAAACAAGAAAAAGGGGTGAAAAAACAATAAAACAAATAGACAACAAATAACTGTTACGAAACACAAGAAAATTTACTTTTCTACTTATCTATATAATTTTCACGTTACCTAACTGTTCATTCCATTCATCATTTTCTAATCCTCTCATGATATTCTTCATCATTAAACTGACAATCCATTCATCTCATTAACCTTTATTCTCAAGTGGCTTTTGGCCTTGATGTATTAGTAAAAAAACAACAAAAAAAAAAAACGATGAAGTACCTTAGCAACAGCATTTTGTAGATCTGGGTCGTTCAAAATGTCTTCAGGGATTTGATTGGCCACTCGACGTTTGGAACCTGCAAAAATGAATAAAAATTGCAACAAAGAAAAGAAATGTCCCTATTTACTCTCCTCCCCACGAGGGCAGGGTTAGACACAAGGTCGATTTTTAACGTGGGGAAAATCCAGCTCCTACAAAAGGGCACTCTGGATTGGAACAAAAATAAAAAATTGCCTCAGTCTAGAAGGATTTCTCCACTGATCAAAGGCAGAACGGATACTACACTTTGCTCCTAGCCAAAAGGCCAAGAAAAGAAATACTGGCGAGTGTGCAGTATAGTAAACAAGAAAAAGGGGGTGAAAAGAACAAAACAAATGTACAACAAATAACTTTTACCAAACGCAAGAGAATTTAATCTTCTATCGATCTGCATAGTTTTTCACATGTTATTTATGACTTTAAAGTTAAAATTAAATTTTATTCTTGTTTAAATCAATTTCAAAATCACATTTTAACCCGGCATGTTGATTACTTACTGAACTTTCTCAGCTCGTCAGCAACGTTAAAATGCCCAAATCTTTCTTTTCCCTACCACTAACCATAAGTCCGGTGCTGCCCGGGATGAATGTAAAAGAATGAATTAAACAGCCGACCGAACGCAAATAGGTCACATAGGATATTTTGAATCCTAACCTAAGTTGTATTTCGTCAAAAGTCGGCTACTAACCAAGGCCAAAGTCACTGGAAGTCTAACCTAAGTTGTATATCGGCAAGAGTCGGTTATGTCACGATGGACGTGGTTAGGTCCGGTTCAAATTCTGTAGAAGCACTTTTTTGTTTTGTAGATTTAATTTTGCAATTTAATTATTAAGTTTACAAATTATAGTGTGGCATCAATTTAGTATATAAATTTAACGTAAAATGACCCCCACCCGGACTATTCTAACTTTTTAGGGCAGTTAACTAAATGTTGTTACCATTCACCATAATCGACAGTGTTGTAAACGCATACATAATCGCCCTCCCCCAAAACCGCACGGAATATAGATATAGAAGAAAAAAATAAAAGTAATAATTTTGGTTAACTGACCTAAAACGCTGGAATGGGTAGGAAATGTAAAATTCATGCGCGTTACGGCGGAAATAGACCCCTCCCCCCCCCCAATCCATGTTACCCACGGTGTTTAGTTTCTTAGCCAGATAGCAAGTTATCGTTTAAGGTTACCTGATTCTTGACAGGTGTTGAGGTCGCGAAAGGCAGTATTTTTGTAAAACACTGTCAGGGCCCCACCCGACTGTTCTCCTGCCTAGAACCCCCCTTCCCTATGTCAAGAAGAATAAGGAAAAAATCTCGACACATTCATTGTACATAAGTCACGCCTGAAAATCTTTGGTCGTATTTTTCGATTCAATGCCTTAATAAATTTGGGCACCTGAAACTCTCGCCGGAAGGTATATTACGGATGAAGTTTAATATCAGGAACTAAATATGACCGAACACCGTTTGCTGCTAACGAGTCGGGCACTCTTCTGGTCTGCAAAAAATACGTTCGAAAAAAAAAAAACAAGACGAAAAAAGAACTTTCGTCGTTACTCACATGTGCCATGTGTTAGTGTTGTTTTCTTTTTAAAATTATTACTATAACAGAAACCTTTATTTACATTTATCAAACCGGTTATATATAAATATACTAGATTAACTATGATAGTTAAATTATACTTACCACCAGAAAATACTTTTTTAGAACTATTATTAGCTGAAATAACAACAGCACCGTCGTGGTCTTCGCCTGTGTCAGCCATATTTGTTTTTTGCATTTGAGAGTTGTCTCCCCTTACGACTAAAGATTTCCTTGTTTAGTTTCGGCCAATTCTCATACCAGACCAGCCGATGTTCGGCTTGGCATCATTCGGGTAAAATCGTCGTTTCCTAGCAAAAATGGCGGACAATGAATCGACTGCATTTATTCTGATATTTTTCTGAATTCACAAATAAGTAAGTAAACCCAAATAACTTGTTTTGGACTAATTCCCAACTGTATTTCTTTTAAAATAATTTAAGGTAAATTTGAAATTAGTCCCAAACAATTTATTTGGATTCGATTTACTTACTCATTTGTGAGGTCGAAAAAATGCAGCCGATTCATTGTCCGCCATTTTGGCTGGGAAACGACGAATTTACTCTGTCTTTAACCATCAAACCTTTCTTTGCCGGGATGAGGTCTGGGTCCGCTCGGTGCACCCTCCCAGGCATTACCTCCTCCTTCTGGAGGGGTGTGTGTTGGTTTATGGCTGGTCGTATGAGGCGCCCCTACTAGGGGATGTCGTCGGATCCGTTCATGGCTATTTTGGTACCCGACCAGAGTGCCCCTCGGACGAAGCTTGTTTTCTTCACCTTCTGGCCGTGTGATATATCTTGCTGTAGTGGGAAGGAAGTACATACTGATTCTGCTTGGCGGCAGCAGGTTTTATGCTCTCCACGGACCCTCCACCACTCACAATCAAGAATTGGTCTCAAGTGAATCAAATTAAACAATCAATGGCAACCATTTGAAATTGAAGAAAAATCATTTGTTTTGATCATTTAAAAAATGAGAACCGGTGTTAATTTTTAGGTCTGCTCTGAATATTTGCCGATTTTACAATTTTTTTTCGGTTTATTTTTTATTTATTTTTTACTTTTCAAAATAGGATCAATGTTAAAGTGTAGTATCTGTTCTGATATTATACTTCATCTCTTCTGTCCTCGGTTTTAGCTGGTATATTTAAAAATATAGTTGCTAAGAAAAAACCGAGATTCAAAAAATAAAAACCCAGATTGATTTAAAAAACCCAAATCAGGTTCAGTTAATTTTTTTATATGCCTCCTTGCCTTTAAAAAAAAAACTGAATCCCAAAATGTTCAGTGTCAGACTACATATAGTGAAGTCAGGAATATATGGCACCTCTTAAATAGGAAAGTTGAAAGGTACGAAGTGTTGTGATCAATAATTTAGGCCAGTTTAATGCTTCTCCTGCTAAAAAGATTGCTATTTCGTAGAATGTAAATATCACATCAAATTTTCATTTACTTCATGATATTTATGTTTTTTTAATAGTTTATGTTGTATCTATTGACTGAAGTCATGGTATTGAACTTTCTCAGCATTTGTATATTTTAACATTCTCATTTTCGATAGAACTACTGTAATTGAAAATAGATGCAGTGGATTAAAAAATCCAGGAGTGGAAACTCTGTACAGAACTGTTAACGTTTAATCAGATGGTATGCTTTGGTTGGATTCAGCGTAGTTCGGGAATCGTAATTTTGTTAGAAAACTGAGGCAATCTGAATTAATCCAGTTCCAAGACATTCGTGAACCGAGGATTGACTGTATTTTGTTCTGCTATTGCTCAGAAGCAGCAAGCAATTCAACCGTCATAAGTCAACTGCAAATAGACAGAAACTTATAGTGTCAAGAAATCATTGTAAGACTGTAATAGATGAAGAAAAGAGAAGGTATACAGAGATGACCAGAAAACACATTCAGTCATAAAAACTATGTACTCATGATTTCTGGAAAATCTTCAATAGTGTGGTGAACAATGGGCAATCAACAATTCCCCCATTATCCACCCATAATGATGTTGTTTGCACAGCAACTGGTAAGGCTGAACTACTTACTCAGCGTTTTGCCGTAAACTCCACTTTTCTCCCAAATTTCCCATTGCAAACTGAAGCCACACTTGATGACCTGACCATCACCCCATCTCATGTCCAAGACATCATTAAAAACCTTGACACCTCAAAAGCATGAGGGCCTGATCTTATACCAGTAATAGTAATAAAGGAATGCTCTGCTGAACTGGCCCCTGTCTTCTCCAAACTCTACAACAAACGTCTTGCCGAATCTTGCTTCCCTGATAGCTGGAAAATTGCCTCTGTGGAACTAGTCTTTAAGAATTCTGAAGATAGAACTGACCCTCAGAATTATCGCCTCATCAGTCTACTCCCGCTCTTCACTACTGCGGATATCCTAATGGTCATCTCTAATGCATATACCATACACATGGACAAGGCAGGTGAAGCTAGGGCGGTAGCGCTTTATACATCCAAAGCCTTTGACAAGGTCTGGCATAAAAGTCTTCTCATAAAAATTAATTCACATGGTATTACTAGACGAATATTTAATATAATTAAATCCTTCCTATCCAAAAGAAAGATCCAGATTGTCCTTGATAGCCGTTCATCCAAACAACATGACATAAATGCAGGTGTACCCCATGGATCGATCCTTGGACCTTTATTGTTCCTGATTTTCATAAACGACCTCCCTGATGACAGTCTGCAGTGGAATGGAGTCATAAATGGATGGTAACATTTAATGCTGCTAAGACAAAGCTCTTTTCTGTCAACAACTACAAGAAACCTGTTCAACCACCGATTGCCATGGCAAATAACACTCTACCTGAGAGTTCGACGTTCACAATTCTCAGCCTAACATTCACAGGTAATCATGAATTAGAAACAAGGCTGCTGCTGAGAAAGTGGGCTTCCTCTACCGAGCTACAAACTTTCTCACACCTCTCAATATACTATACATTTACAAAGCCACCATCTGCCCATGCATGGAGTATTGTTGTCATGTCTGGGCTGGTGCACCATCCATTAGTTTCTCCCTCTTAGACAAGGTCACTAATCTAATAGGTCCCTTTACTATCCACCAAGCTCCAGCCTCTGTCCCATCGCTGCAATGTTGCATCCTTGTGTCTGTTTTACAAATACTTTAATGGAATGTGCTCCGATAAACTTGTTGCTCTGTTGCCCCCTCGACATAAATACACTCGACCAACCTGGCAATCAGCTAAATCCCATCCATTCACTGCGGAGGTCCCCAGATGCTGGAGAACCTTCTACTCCAATAGCTTGTTTTCTCGACCTGCCGGCCCTTGGAACTCCTTTCCTGCTGACTTTTTCCCCCACTGTACCGACATGCAGAAATTTAAAACAAATGTGAACAAGCATCTCTCTGCATAGCTCCCAATTTAGGATAAACCCCTAAAACTTTCACCCTCATTCTCAGTAGCCCCTTATGTCTACAGTAACAACTTCCATTGTTTGGGGTGGACTATGTTAAAACATAAATAAAAAACACTCCCTAGAGTTAAAAAAAAAAAAAAAAATTTTTTTTTTTTCCATTAGTATATTTTTGCATCTATATAATAAAAGTGAACCACGTGTGTTCGGCTGGCTTCAATAATCACATATACAAAATTTAATTTTTATGAGCAAAAAAAGGAGGCTTAATCTTAATAATGACTGATAATAAAGGAAAGAATTTATTTCACTTATAATAGACACAAAAAATATTTCCTTTTTCTTGATATTTTTGTGACTAAAATAGGAATTAATATATGGGCACACATATGCTTTATTGAGAGAGAGAGAGAGAGAGAGAGAGAGAGAGAGAGAGAGAGAGAGGGGATTAGTTAATTTTTTAAATTAAAACTTATCACACATTTTCTTTTCTTAAACTTTATTCAGATATTTGTTCTTTAAGTAAGATTTAACTTTTTTTGTAAGTTTTACCTTGATTATTTTCGGTCATGTGACAACAGTAGGACATCGATTGTTATGGATAAAAATAAATTGCTACTTCCCTACTTGAAATACTTGAAACATTAATCTAAAACAATAAAAATGAACCTAATTGTGTCCGGCTCGCTTCAATAATCACCTATGCAAATCATTTTTATTAGCAAAGAAGAGGAGGCCTAATATTAACTGATGATAAAAAATAATGGAAATAATTTCTTTCGCTTTTAATAGACACAAAAAAAATAATCCCTAGTTCTTAATATTTTTGTGACTAATATAGGAATTTATCTACGGGAACACATATGCTTTATTTACAGATTTAGGAGAGAGAGAGAGAGAGAGAGAGAGAGAGAGAGAGAGAGAGAGAGAGAGAGAGAGAGAGAGAGAGAGAGGATTAGTTTATTTTTTTAAGTACAACTTATGTTGTGTATTTTATTTTTGTAAAACTTTACTCGCATATTTCTTCTTTAAGTAAGGTTTAACTTTTTTTGGTAAGTTTTACCGCGATTAGTTGTTTCAGGTTTTATGCTGAGATTTACCTTGTGTGTCACACACTGTAGGAAATCAATTGTTATCGATAAAAATAAATTACTTACTACTCCCCCGGGCAACACCGGGTAGCCCTGCTAGTTTATAATATTATTGAGTCAAAAAAATAAAATCTTATATCAAATAAATGGAATCCTGTTGAGATTTCTATCCCCAAAAGAAAGTTTAATTCTTACTTAAGAGAAAATAAGTGCACACTTCAGAACCAACAGTTGCTGGATCTTTCAGTGATTAAAATGTTTTTTTTTTTTATATAAAACTTTTATTCAACCCATACAAGGCATATTGCCACTGAGATGTAAGGGGATACTGTGATTAGGGGACAGATTTATAGTGGGCATCCGAGGTGGGGAGTTGTGCAGCAAGATGTTTGTTCACATTACATTAAAATTTCTGCATATTTGTACAGTCGGGGAAAGAAGCTATTAGAGTAGAAAGTTTTCCGGCATCTTGGGACTTCTACAGTGAAGGAGTGGGATTTTGCTGCTAGTGGGGTGGGTTGTGGGTATTTACGTTCGAGAGGGGGTGGCGGGGCGGGGCGTACAAGTGCAGTAAGTTCGTCTGCACACATTTATTGGCAACTTGTTTGAGTTATGTTTCCTGATCTGCCCGTTTCTTTCCTCCACCACAAGGTGGCAGTCATTTAAACTTCTCCTAACCATTTATAATGAATTCTTTAATTCTGTAAGAACAGTATTTAATATGCTAGTTATATTGTAGAGGGAACGGCAATATCAAAAGAAAAAATGACAAAGTCTATCGATACAAAAACAATTTATTTTTATTAACAACTTTTTAAGACAACGAAAGATAAAGAGTCGGTAGAATACTAAAGTTCAGAGAGTCTTAGAATGTTCCAAGTGAAAAGAAGTTGTTTTCTCTATAAGTAGAATTTGAGTAGGTAGGTTAATTTCGTGTTTGCATGTGACCGTATTTGTGCTGTGGCATAAAAGCACCAAAATAATAAGACAACAAAGAGGTAGAGTTAACAAGAGTATGTATTTACAGAAAGTACGGAAGTAATGGGTTGCCAGAGATTGTTTCTGGCTTGGTCTTAGCGACTCTGTCTATTACCACCATTATCACTATTCATAGTGCCGGGAAGAGTCCATGTAATTTTTTTCTTTGTTCTTTATATCTAACATATAAAATTAAGACAGACTTCTCTATTACAATTTCAATATTTCATTCTGAATAGGCATTTTCTTTTCTTTAACATTTGTATAAATCACCATAACAGTGTGTAAATAGAATAGGCATTGTAGATGTGCATGTATATTAGTGTGTCTGTTTTTTTAGTGAGAAAGTGTACGTATAAACTGTTTAGATGAGTTCGTTTAGCAGTGTGTATATGCTGTCGCTATGTTTAGTAGTTTGTGTGTCGCTCTTGTTGCATCAAAAGGACAAGGCAGGATTGTGTCGTGTGCACGTGTGTTGTCTCTGAAAGAAAAAAAGAAAGACAGAGAAAAAAAACGCTGTGTTTGGGTTATATTATGCACGAATATTTGGAAATGGATATTTCTTGCGCTGTTCAAAAATTTACCCGAGTCGATATGGGCGTGGGTGGGGACGGAGTGGGTCTTGTTCCTATTTACTTACCTCCCCACGAGGGCAGAGTTAGACACAAGGTCGGTTTTTAAATTGGGGAAAATCCAGCTCCTCAAAAAAGGTACTCTTGATTGGAACACAAATTAATATTGCTTCAGTCTATAAGGATTTCTCCTTCACTGACCAAGGACAGAAAAAATGAGGTGTAGTATCAGAACAGATACTACATTTTTCTCCTAGCCAAAAGGCCAAGGAACTTGTTATATTATTTTTCTTATACTCTGTTATATGGAGGAAATGGTTACTGCATAGATACCCATCTTCTGGCCTTGATGGGTATGGGGAAAATCGGTTACAATACTTTTGTTATAAGGACTAACTTTTAAAATTTAAATCAATTTTATTCATACAGTTTCATCAACACAACAAACATGGCGTGGAAAGAGTTACATAGACAAGGATACCAAAATATGCTGAGTCAGTAGATATGCATGAACTATACTAGTGAGTTTTGAGCCTGGGTCTTTCATCTCGCCTAGCCAAAGTCGTGACTAAGGGTGAGAATATGATGCCTTGTCACGTTGACGTTTTTTCACTGACTGTTAAAAAAGAATGGGAAAAACTTTGGGCAGCAGTGCCTCGAAGCGCAAAGGGTGTTATTATCGAACAACGTATCAATCACTCCGCGAGTAAGAATAAAATAGCGCAGAAGAAAATAGACCGTAATTATATAACTGCTACCATCTCTTGGCCTTTTGGCTAAGATCAAAGTGTAGTATCTGTTCCGATGGATACTGCACCCCATAAACTGGTATTGTCTTGGCCTTCGGGGCTTGATTTACGCCTGTCTATGGGTCTGTCCTGTGCAGTTCTAGGAGGTCCACCCTCCCAGGCTTTGCCTCCTCTCTTTGGGGAGGAGTAAGTTTATTGCTTACTGCCTGAGGCGCCCCTACCAGGGAATGCCGACGGGGCTGCCCAGGCAATTTTTAATGGCCAGAGTGCTCACCTCTCGGGCGCTGGCTTTTCAAGCCCCACTTTCCCGACCCGACCTTGTGTCACATCTTACTTGTGGGAGTAAGATAAAAACTGGCCTTGTGCCTAACTCCTGGAGAGGAGTAAATCAATACAATGTGCTTTGTTCACATTTTAGTTGTGATTTTCTCCTTATGTTATTTTATTTCAACTTACTAGTGGTTGGTCACGTGGTTTGGTTTCCCTTCTTCTTGTGTGTGTATGTGCTTCATTCATAAATAATTACTTTTTATAATGGATACCAAAATACCGAAGTTGAAGCCGAGTATTTTTATGGTCTTGATAAATTTCAGATGTCTATAAATTGTTTGAGATTCATTTTTGTAATTCATAGCCGTGAACTTCACAATTTATTCGTTCACAATTAATTTCTTTCACTTACTTTTTTGTAATGCCTTACTTATATGAATGTAAGTAAGGCATTACAAAAAAAGTAAGGGGGATTATACATTTGAAACATTTCAAGGGAAGTAACTCTCTATTTTAAAAACCGTGCTTATCTCCCTTGAATAAAATAATCTTCAATAATAATTCATGGGATGTAACTCTCTATTTTAGAAACGTTACTTATCTACCTTGAATATAAGTGATCATTCATCCACGCTAATAATCTGCCCCCCTCCGGCAAACCGGAATATTAACTGACCCAAAACAGGAAGTCTTACGGAGCCAGACGGTGATTGCTGAAAAATAGTCACTTGTGTGTTTTAGGTAAAGAAATAATGAAATAAAGAAAATCAGGAAAAGTTTAGGCAAACCGGAAGATTATCCGACTCAGTTTAGAAGTAAGTCAGCAGCAAACGGCGTTGGCTCAGATGTATTCACCGTTATTAAACTTCCTCAGTGATATAACTTCCGGTGAGAGTTTCAGTTTCCCAAATTTATTAATTTATTTATTAAATTGTTAGGTGAAAGTACAGAATAGTTAACAAAGCCCCTCTCCTCGTGTTAAGAATGACTTTCTAAATAATAACGTTATTAATTCAACACGGTCCGTAAACTGCAGAAGTACCAACACATCTAACCACCTATTTGATTACTTCTTTTTATAAAAGAAATTATTTGAAATAAAAGTGAGACTAATAGGCCAAGTGCTCAAAGACTAAAAACTTTCTAGAATCTTGATTCCGTTGCCATGTTTGGGGAAGGAATATAACTTGTGGCAAATAGAAAACCCGGCGATATGGAATTTGCTCGCTCACGTGCCCCTATTCCGAATTCGTGGCCGTACGCCGCTATGAATAGATTGCCTGGTCATAATTAAACAAAAATGACGTCACATAAACTCTTTTTCAGGGAAAATTTTCTAATTAAAATTTATTACAATTAACTGGAATAATTTTTAAAATGTAAATTGAATATCAATAAAAATCGAATTGACTTGATTAACTGAACAACGTCAAATAATTCTAATAACAAAAAAACTGATTTTACTTTTACAATTTAATTCTTTTTAGCGTTTCCAACTAAATTACGTTTAAAACGTTGTTTATGACCGTTTGATCCACTGATCACGGCCCACGGCCATGAATAGGGCCGTGTGAGCGAATAATTTCACTATTGCCAAAAACCCAATTTGTAATTTTTGAGATGAGGATTGATTATTTAGATTATTCGGACTACTGTTCTCATCTTGGATGTTATTTTCACAATGTTTCGGGCGATGTAATTTCCGACCTTCTTCAGGTGCATTTTGTCGAACTGTCGAACTCGGGAATCTGTATGGAATTTTGAACCAAACTCTTTATTTAATCCATGGGGTAGATTGCTCTCGTTCTGTCAGCCAATTATTTTCTTAGTATCGCTAGTACTGAGGATTGAACCATCTTAGAACTTAAAACTGATTGATACTTAGCACTTTATCCGTTACACCAAGGATCCATGTGGACAATTCTAGTATGAATCGTGGGAGTCGCTTTTCTTGTTTTAGATGTGTAATGTCACTAATTATTACTATACAGCGAGTGACGTCAGAGTAATATAAGTAATGACACTCTTGATTGATTGCCACAAAACCCCAACTGTTTCGTTTTCATTGGTTCTAAAGAATATTCTAAAAGTATACGTATAATGGAAAGCTCTCTATTATATATTTTTTAGTTAGGCAAAACAATTGTAAATAAAATGATGTGATATCGATTGGGTTCTTATTTATCTCTCTTTATATATACGCTTCCCTACAGGTGAAGCACTCTGGTGGAGGAAAAAATGATTTCCACTAATGCAGTACTCTTCTGCAAAAAAATTGAGTCTTTTCGGTTACCAGTATTGTAATTTGCAAACATGAATAAATTAATTGAAAACAATATAATTTTTTCCACTCCCAGTATCATGTTCATTAGCTCAGATGGTAGGGCATCAAACACAAATGGTCACGGTTGGTAGTGACTGACGTCCAGTTTTGAATCTTGGGGTTGATACGCTCGATACGTCTAGCCAATGAGTCGTGAATGCCTGTGGATGATTATATATATATATATATATATATATAAAATTGCGTAAACAATATTATAGCCTTACGTCAATCAACCAAAGTTTCGATGGTATGGCAGCTTGTCAAAGACTGAATAAAAATAAAATCACAGGTGAAAATTGAGAGTCTCGCATTGGAACACATCAGCAGCAGAAGCCAGATTTTAAGAGTAAAGGAAGGGGAGAGGAAATGTGTTAAAAGAAGTGGAGAAACCGATCAAATTCCATTTTGGTCAAGTCTAGGTCAACTATATGCTGATTTAAAGATTTTATCAAAGTGCGGGAATAGACTAATGGAGTGATTATTCTGAGGGTCAGTTTTACTTCCAGAATTCGTGAAGACTGGCACCACAGTGGCAATTTTCCAGCTACCAGGGAAGCAAGATTCGGCAAGGCATTTGTTGTAGAGTTTGGAGAAGACAGGGGCCAGTTCAGCAAAGCATTTCTTTGTTACTATTACTGGTATAAGATCAGGCCTACATGCTTTGGAGGTGTCAAGGTTTTTTATTGTGTCCAGGACATGAGATGGAGTGATGGTCAGGCCATCAAGTGTGGCTTCAGTATGCAATGAGAAATTTGGGAGGGGGGTTGCTTGCAGAGTCCAAAGTGGAGTTAAAGGCAAAATGGGCAGTGAGGTCAAGAACAGGTCTAGAAGTGAGACTTGCTGGTCCACATGATCAGGGAGGCGAGTCGGGAAAGTGACAGTTTATGAGAGGGAGTGCGCTATGGAGAAACTATATGTCGAGTTACCAGCTGCGTCTGTATAGCTGGAGAATCCGAGCCAGTCACAGTGATGTACATTGAAATTCTCAAATACAGGTATTTGGGCACTCGAGTCAAGTGAGTGCTGTATCTATGCTTTCAGAAACAGAGTTAAGCAGGGTACAGTCCTGGGTCGAAGTAGAACGGTATAAGAAATATAAGCTATTAACGATGTGCTGTAGGGTTAATCTAAATGACATGTAGGCTTGATCATTTGATTCTAGCCTATGTTCTCTAGTCAAGGGAGAGTGTTCCAGACATAAACTCCTAGCCCGTGCATGTTTGTTAGAGTCTTTACAGTAGAGTGGGAGGTATTCAGTCATGTCAAAATAAATGGTGTGAGGAGATTGAGGATTGTAGGTTTGTTTCACTTAGTGCAAGGATATCCGGGGAGTTTACTAAGATAAAGGTTTCTACATCATTGATGTTGGTTCTAAGCCTCCCGGATATTTGTGAATGCTAACTTCAAGGGCGGAGGCGAAGATGTGTTTTGATGGGTGTCTGGTTTAGGTTTGTTTTTTTTTCTTTTTATTGTCATTTTAGTTTTAGATAGAGTGGGGAGGGCAAAGTGGGTGCTTGTTTGGTACCAATAAGCTGACACATCCAGACCATTAGTCGAGACTTGGTCCATGGGTGTTGTGGCCTCGGGAAAGCCCACCGGGAATAACTGTAGGGTCTCTTTCCATGTGCGACATGGCATGCACAGTTACCCACGATATTATACAATTGTTGATGGAGAAGCAGCTCTTAGTGCTACCTAAGAGTTAGGGCTCCTGTACTACTGGTCAGAAACAGCAGCCAGACAAGCTGCCTAACCTGTACCCTCAACTTGTCGGAACAAGAGCGACCCAGACTAGTCATGTGCGACTTAGTGACAAAAACCTTCCACAAATTGCCCATGTAGAGAGAAAGCGAAACGGCGTTCATTGTCCTAGTCAGGAAACAAGGCCTAGCACTGGGTGTCTTTGAGGTGTCCCTGCACTAGTATCTCTGCACCTGGTTAATAGACATTACTTTGCATCAATCACATCTTCTCCTTGTTATTGTTCAGAATTAAACAAAACTGTATGCTCCTTATAACTTACTCCCTCTGTTAATTGAGGAAGTTCTCTCCATTAATCAACATGATCCCAATTGATATGGAAAGGATTTCCATTCTCTGCTTCTGGTTTAGCCAATCGCTATATTTTCCCGTTGACTTCGGTTGTGCGCTAATAACCATTCCTTTTTTCCACTCATCACCCCATTTCAATTTAGATTTTACAACTTCGTTTCTACTTGGTTTTATGCTGTTATCTTTCACTTCCTTTCTATTGCTATTAGAATTGTTCTCATATTCTCCTTCATCTTCCTCCTCAAACACTTCATTCATTTCATTTGACGGATTTGTATTTTCTTCATTCCTTGGACTTTGCAATTCCTATTTATGTGTTAATATTTGACCCAAATACAAGCTCATTTTGACTATATCCAGAATTGTTCTGAAGTGCATTTTTGGCACTATCAGCCCAAGCCAAAGCTATTTCTGGCTCACATTTGTCATCATCTAATGTTTTTTCCACAGTACCATTGCTGAATGGACTTTCTGCAGTTGCCGTGCATGTTTAAATATCCATCTTTTTGTTCATGTCGGTAGCTCTCATTATTAAACTCTCCTCCATTGTCACTTAAAAGCCGTTTGGGAGCTCCAAAATATCCACATTAAAAATATGTTGCGAATAATTTCTTCGCTCTTTTTGGTCTGAATCAGAGTACCTAGTGGATGTATCAATTAGATGCAGAATCCAGCATTGGTTATGGCGATGTTCCTTTATATCCAAACATAGTGTCATTAAAACTGTTATCAAGAGCCAATCCTAAAACTGGTCAAGAGGGTAGGTGAGGGGTCTTCTAAACTTCTGGCAAACTGGACAAGAATCACAAAAATCTTTGATTTGATTTGATTCAGAAATTCCTTATAATGAAATGCCTTATTGCCTCTAACCAAAGGTATTAATTTCTCTTTAGAGGCAGCCCCTTTTTTCAGCCCCTTTTTTTCACCTCGAGAACATCCTTTTACAGTCTCACAATGCAACACTATGCTTGGTGCATTTTTAACCTCCCAAATCATATTAGTTAGTGGAAGACTATAATGTCCAGAAGTCGTGATTTGCAATTTGATATATCTGCCAAAAATGCGACAGCTGTCGTTTTATAAATTTAGTAGTATTCCTGCAGTTTTCCTTGAATTATGACGTAATAACAAGGGTAAATCATTTTTTACGATGCCAGCCTCAATATAAACCCTATCACCTTTTATAACCCCTATTGTTACAGAAAATTTAACTCTTTTAATGGCTTTCACTTCCACTCCATCTCCAAAGCAAAATATTCTGTTAGACTTAACAGTTTCCACTAACTGCTTATCTCGTTCATTTAATGTATCAAAGAATATGTTAAACCAAAGTTCTCCAGCAACAGTCCAACACTGCCATAGCCAATGTCTCTTTCACATTTTTATATCAGAATAAGAATTATTTATCAATGTTCGATAAAATGAATCAACATCAAACAAAGTAAAGTTCACCTGGTCTGAATCCACAACAGTGTTGATATTGTTTCTAGAATTGAAACTCGTACAATCTCGGGCAAAATGCTTAGGCAAATTATATTTAAAACAACGCTTTATTTTACCTTGTCTGTCCGTAGGATTTATTTTATATGCCCTGTAATGTTTGTGTTTCTTGATACTTCTGTATTTAATTTTTTTTTTATTATCGTAGTTCACTCCAAACAAGGCAGGCCACCACTGTAGATGTAAGGGGCTACTGAGAAATAAGGGTGTAAGTTTTTGGGGTCATCCTAAGTTGTGAGCTATGCAGCAAGACGTCTGCTTACATTAGTTTTAAATTTCTGCACGTCGGTACAGTCGGGGAAACAGGGAGCAGGGAGGGAGTTCCAGAGGTCAGCAACACGAGGAAAGAAGCTATTGGAGTAGAAGGCTCTCCGGCATCTGGGGACCTCCGCAGTGAATGGCTGGGACTTAGCTGACTGTCAGGTTGGTCTAGTGTATTTACGTTGAGGGGTCACCAGAGCAGCAAGTTCATCGGAGCACAATCCATTGAAGTACTTGTAAAAGAAGCACATGGATGCAACATTGCGGCGATGGGAAGGGGCTGGAGGTTGGTGGATAGTAAGGGACCTATTAAATTAGCAACTCTCCTTTGGACCTTGTCTAAGAGGAAGAGACTAGTGGATGATGCACCATCCCAGATGTGGCAACAATATTCCATGCATGGGCGGATGGTGGCGTTGTAGAGATATAGGATAATGTCAGGTGTGAGAAGTTTACTAGAACGGTAGAGGGAGCCCACCTTCTTTGCGGCAGCCTCGGCAATGTCTATTGTAATTTCTGTTTCAACTTCTTCTATGATAACAAGGGTAGTTTTACAATCTGTAAACATTACAAGAAAACACTTTCTTCAATGTTCTTCCATCGTTGCATTGAACACGTGATTCTTGCTAATTTTTCATTTTCTTTCGATACATTTGCTGCATTTAGAACAAACAAGACCTGGACTCCTTCTGGCAGAGTAATTCAAATTTCCGTAATGTTTGATTCAGAAATTCTCATGGTACCAAAAACCCATTTATATTAACCCTGGCCGACCTTTTGTATGAATAAAACTCCTTAAATGACATATATGCCATCGTATTTTCATCCTGTAAGTAAATTTTGTCCACTTTATCTATAATTATATTCAATCCATTTGCTCCACCGATATCCGTTATTGCCAAATGTTGAACACATTCTCTTATATTTTGTGGTATTGACAAAAATACAGCCAGCCCCTGTTTTTCTTTAGATAAGTCTATAAATATAGACCATATGTCTATATCTTGTTTCTATTCAGGATATGCCTCTTTATTTAGCAAAATAGGTGGGGGTTTTGTAAAATAAACCATCTTTCTTTTAAATGTGTTTCAACGTTTGCTGAACAAGATAATTTCTCAGCACACGAAAGAAGAAAGCTTTTGCTACCAATGTTAGTTTACTTATCACATAAATCCAATCATAGACACATGCCCATTTGTCCAAATCGCCATCTTTGTTTTCACAGTCGTCAACAACAACAGCAACAACAAGGGAGATCACTCTAAGAACTTATCACAAAGGAACAGATCTCTTATATCCCAATACATACATTACAACTTGAAATACAGTCAACAAGTTTCAGAGTTGCTATGCGGCATGCGACGAGCTAAACAGATCACTTTGATGTCTCAAAAGTTGTTACTTTTTGTGGTAAAGTTTACTAAGAAGCCCCTTTCTGTTTTGTAAGTATTTTATTGCGTTTTATGCAATTTTTGGCAATTTTTTTATATAGTATTTCTGTCTATGTTGATACTGATTGGTTTATAATAATCTTTATCTCTTAATTCCTCAAGAATGTTGATTTTTATAGTATGTTTAATGCAAGATGCCTATAACACATCCTCTGTCTTCTTCAACTTATCATTACTTCGGATGTTCTCTAATGCTAGGTGTTCTTTGTATGTGAGATTATTGAGAAGCTTGGGTTTCTTTTGTGTGTTGTAGTTCTAGAGCTTTAAAAAAAGAAAAAGTTTGGTCCATTTGTATTGTTGTTTTTGTTTGGGATATATTTTGACTTATTCTTAACTAACTAGAAATAATGGGGCCTACGGGCCCAAATTCTAGAGGTTTTGAGGCCATTAATTCTAGTATATTAGATATCAAATTGTTTTTAACGTCAATACATAGTTAAAGCAAAATAAATTGTTTTGGATTATTGAAATAATTTCCAATGTTATTGATAATGTTTACTCATTCATTTATTTATTTTTTATTATCGCTTGTGTTTGAATTCATGTTTTGAAACATGACGTAAATCATAATTCTATGACGTCATGCCAAAGCAATAATTATTTTGTTATGATAATCTTTTAAACTTAATTTATAAGAAAATCGAAATAGGAGAATCTGAGAGTGAAGATCTCAAGGTTTTGGTTTTGATTTCCAGTCAGGGCATCCGCTTTATTTGTTGGGAATTTATCCTTTACTATTTAGCAAAAATCTCAACACGGTGTATTTTAGTAAGAGGAGTTTTCTGCGTATTTGGATGTGCTATTACTGTGTTTTAGTTGTTTTTCGATGGAGTATTTTGCTATTAGAAGTGGTTGTTTTTAATTTTGAATTAATAGGATTATACATGATTTAAACATAATTTTCTCTCATTTAGCATGATTATTAGTACTTATTGAATTATCTGACCTGGATTTTTAGAAATCTTTAGCTTTAAGACTCTGCCAATATGAAAGGGACTGTTGACTTTTCTGGGCTCCATGTAAACTTTTTTTGTAATTTAAAAATGATCTTTGACTGATTTCTGAAAAGATTTTTCAAAAGAAGACTTTTAATGAGCATCCGAGTTTTTTCTGGACATTTGACTTTTTAATTTTTTTTTCAGCGTCAAATTTTGGCTTGCATGACTTCTATACTGTTCTTAACGATTCCGATGCTTATTTGAAAGTTTTTTACCTGATTTTTTTTACTTAGATGTTACCAACTTTTCATCTGGCTATTATTATCTCTGTATTCATATAACTTTGATTTTGTTCACGTATACTGTGATTTTTCTCCGGAAACACGTGTAAGATTTCTTAGCTCCGAAACTGAGATTAAATCATAGTATGATATAACTCTTATCTGTCATTCCATTTATTTATAGCACTATTGTAATTTAAAACTTAAAACGACTCTTTAAAGGTTTGAATATTGAGTATTATTTTGCTTTGGAAATTGATTCTCATAAGAATCAATCTGGATTCTATAAAAAATTGTTATATATATATATTATATATATATATATATATATATACTAGCATAGCTATATAAAACTAGCAAACTACACACAGACCAGGCCCATCGTCTCCAGTACTGAGGAACCCCTTTACAAGATCTCCTGACTTCTCTCACAGTTACTCAAACCCTTACTCCCCACCTTTCCTGCACATGTCAGCAGTTCTGACCAAGTGTTAAATAGATTGAACTTACTTCAACCCCAACAGCTACGCCTCAACAATTACATTTTTAGCCTTGACGTTGTCTCCCTTTACATTTCCATACCCACACACGCCACTATCAACCTCATCACCGAACACATCTTCTCTAATAACCTTGTTTTGGGATAACCCCGACAGATATACACCAACTCCTATGCATCATTGTCAATAATACCTATTTCACATTCCAGTAAAACACATACAAACAAGTCTCTGGCTTTACCCATGGGCTGCAGTCTTTCCGGCCTCCTAGCCATCTCTTACATGGACCGACTTGAGCAACAAGCTCTAAGCACCTGCCACTCCTACATATTCTTCACGATCTACATTGATGATATTCTTATCCTCACATCATCTCGTGAGGAAGCCATCACTATTTTCAACACATTAAGAAATACTGCCCCCACCTACAGTTCACTATCGAACATCCCAACACCTCAGGCTCACTCTCACTTCTAGACTTCAATCTTAGCATCACTGAGGATAGATCCATACACACCACCTTTTACAGAAAACCTGCCTGCAGAAAACACTTCATCCACTTTAAAACTAAGTTATGCACACACACAGATCACCTGTATACAAAGTAAATGCTCCTCTACTACTGATAAAACAACACACACTAAGGCCTTCCACCAGACACTCTTAACCAAAGGCTCCCCCTACTATAGCCAGCCTCAGTAACGCGAAAAGACGCAGACACCACACCCTTACCAACACCTGCTTCCTCAAACTCCATTTCTTAAGCGATAGTATTAAATCCGCGATCTGCAAAACAATACGTAGCAAGAACCTTGACATTCAACTCACTCACAAAGGTACTACCCTCCGACAACACCTAGCTAAAAAACACAGTAACCACACCTCTAAACCCTGCTCCCTAGCCAATTGTCCCATTCCCAACTCTGGACTCTGCCTTCGCACTCATACAGTTTACAGACTATAATGTGTTAAGTGCTAGAATTTCTACATCGGTAGCACTGTCAGGCCTCTGCACCAACGCATCAAGGAACACTTGAACACCTGCATTTCTTCTTTCTACAAGCACATTTTATCATGTGGCAACACACAACGCATTATCCATGTCTGTATCCTTGCCTCAGTTAGAAATATCGGTAACCTAAGGATATCCGAGGCCATTCTGATCTCTAAACACAAACCCTCTTTAAATAACAGAGCCGAGCTTTGTTCCCCCTTCATTCTTTAATCCCACTCCTCCTCCTACATCATCCCACTTCCACTCATCTTGGACCATGCTTCATACTCCTTGTTCCCTTGTCTCTGCCCAATCCCAATGATCTCAACCATCTATCCGCCTAACCCCTCTAGATCTCGCCTATCCACGTTCTCACTTTCCTTGTTCTCCTTACACCTTTTCATTCAGGCACCCATTCCCTCTATCCCCCCCTTAACCCACACCCATCTTCCCCTACGTATATTTGCTTATGCACCTTTCTTGTCGATACTCTTCCCCACTACTTCTACAACCTCCTATTCACAGACTAAGCCACCCACACTTAGAGCATTTAGACTTAGTTCCCATATATTATACTTACACTTAATTAGTTTCGTTCACTATGCAATCATATATTAAATAACGTTGTAATGAAATGTTATTTTTATTTATATATACCCCTTTTCCCCCTCGTTTCTCTCTTAACAACCTCTTGTTCCCACACTCTAGGTCCTTGAGTATAACGGAATAGATGAAGGTTTTAGGTTGACTAATTCTATCTGACCATGCATTAATTAACTTTACTTAATTATCTTTCTTTCACCATCATTAACTCCAACCCCCTTAGAGCTGATCTCTTTACTACCCTAATTATCCCCTTAATAATTATTTGACTTTGCTTCCCGTTTCCATCATCTGTTGATCCGAACCTATATTTACAATTGCAACACTTAACATAAAGTAAATAGTAAATAAATAAAAGATAAAAAATAAAATAAATCTAAATATTAATATTTAAGATTACCAACACCTGCTTCCTCAAACTCCCTTTCTTTATCGATAGCATTACATCCGCGATCTGCAAACTAAATGAATTAATCTTGATAATTCATAACATATATTAACGATTGCATTTCATCTTTCTTCCTCTCCTCCTTGTCACAATTTTCTGCGAGCCTTGCCTTCTTTCTGCGAATCTCATGTTTTGAATGGCAGCGTCCATCTTGGTTTTCTTCAACTGATACAGCCGGTCCAATTTTTCTTTTCTTTTTGAAAAAGAGAGGTTGTTACTCTCGAAATGGTTAAAGTTTCTACTATTCAAGACCTTTAAATATTTAGCAGTAAGCTCACCTATTTTACAATTTACTGTCTTTATATTTAAAATTTTTGAAATATTAATGAATTGACCCGAGATTTACCGTCTCTTGTCATTTATTTTTGTTTATCCCATATCCCACCTTCCGGTTCTCAACATTGCATTGTTCCTGCCTCGGAATGCTCACCTTCATATATATATATATATATATATATATATATATATATATATATAGGTAGGGTAAAAATCCACAGGGTAGAAATCCAAAGGGAATCAAATCGGGCTTATAAAAAAGTGCTCAATAAGAATATAGAGCTGTATTATGAATTATTTTTTATTCAAACATGTACAGAGTCTGCTACACTGGCATGTCGATGTTATCGATCTACAGCTATCAAGAGCTGAGGTCTCATCAGGCAGAAGGTTTTTTTGTGATCCAACCCTTACATCGACATGCCAGTGTAGCAGACTCTGTACATGTTTGAATAAAAAACCATTCATATATATATATATATATATATATATATATATATATATATATATATATATAAAAGAATGGAGCACTTTCGGTAGCTGATAATGCGTATATAAGCATTAACATTTTTCTTCTTTCGTCGTAGCCTGTGATTATGGTGTAATGGGTAGGACCCCCGACTGTTGACAAAACGGTTTTCGACACCAGCTTGACATGCTTGCTCGTCTCGCATTGAAAATACAGTGAAACAGGAAGAGTCTGTGAAGGATGTTTATTTATTTATTTATTTAATAAGATATTTACATATTTGATTATGTCATACAAATCGGTTTCATGCCGCAGCACTTATCAATGACGTATAAACTTAGCTTTCGAACCGAAGCTTTCCCAATATCCGGTTTAAAGAACCGGTGAATCATTCTCAGTCCCCTAAATCGACAAGGCCCTATAATAGTTGAAAGTGGTGGTGTCTAGCTTTTAATTTTATAGTATTTTTTATTCGTTTTTATTTTTGGAAGGTGTCCTAATAAATACCCGGTTATAATATAAAGGTATAAATGTAATTAAACCAAGACAAAAATCTATGGCACTAACACACACACACACACACACCCACACACAGACACACAGACACAGACACAGACACA
>OY744516.1:72883513-72913513 GCA_963556195.1 Sepiola atlantica
ATAATAATAATATTAACAAAAATAATGTTAATAATGAAAATGTTAATTATAAAGATAATAATAATAATAATAATAATAATAATAATAATAATAATAATAATAATAATAATAATAATAATAATAATAATAAAAATGTGTTTAATAATGTTTTTTTTCATTTCTTTTCTTTTTTTTTCTTCAGCAATTTTAAAGTCATTTTTATTTTGTCAAGAAGTGGATATTAAGAAGGAAAGCCCCCGGAAATAATTTTGAATTTTAGCGCCAACGAGTAGGAGAAATGTCTAGAACGTTGTTCGAAGAAATTTTATCTTCTTTTTAATCATCATAATTGATAATTCATTTTCATTTTTTTTCATGTATCTTTAGATTTTTAAAAACTTTTTTCATTCTTTATCAATTGTTATTCGTTTTCTTTCATTTTCGCCGTCTTTTTTCTCTTCTGTAATGGTAAACAGTTTTATTCATCTTTTTCTGAATTACCTCTTCATGTTGCTTAGAATTTCATTCTTAACCTTTTTCATTCTTCATGATTTTAAATCATGATATTCTTTTTGTTCGTCATTTTTGCCTTTTCATTCTATTTCATTCTTCTTCACAAAAATGCATTCTTTTCGTTTTGCATAATGGATTTTTCTTCCCTTTAAAACTATTTTCTTATTATTTCTTTCTTTTTCTTCTTTGTCTTCTTGTTTATTTATTTTATTCTCCAGTTTTCTTCTTTTTTTCCTTCATTTTTCATTTTCTCCTTCCTCGTTTTATTTGTAAGCGCCAGCTTTACTTTCCGTTGATATTTTGTGAAAGTCTTTCTTTTTTATTTCTTTGAAGAGTTAGTAAACGTCACAGTCTTTCTTAGGCTTGATTTCTATATTTGTTGAATAATAGTAAACACAGCAAACCAAAAACACCGCAGATGATGATGACCAGAATGGCGATTACGATGATATAGGATGTATCGTCATCCGGTTCTGTAAAAAAAAAAAATGAAAGTACTTATAATTTGGAAAAAATAAATAAATGAAAAAGACAGAAATTTTTAACATTTTGCAATTTTAAATATTTTAATTTTAATTTTAAATATTTTTAACATTTTTCACATTTTTCACAATTTTTATATTTCACATTTTTCACATTTTTTCTATTTTTTTACATTTTTTAACATTTACAAAAATTGATATTTCTAACTTTTTAACATTTTTAAACATTGTTAACATTATAAGACTTTTAATATCTTTAACATTTTTAAAATGTTAAAAATAACATTTTAACATTTTACAATTTAAAAAATTAACATTTTAACATTTGTTATAACATTTTAACATTTTAAACAGTTATAACTTTAAAAAATGTGTAACATTGTTAACAGTTTTAACATTTTAATAAATGAATATTTATAATATTTAAACATTTTTTAACATTTATAATGTTTAAGAAATAACATTTTAAATATTTGAACCATTTTTAACATTATATATATATATATATATATATAAATAAAGAGAGAGAGAGAGAGAGAGAGAGAGAGAGAGAGAGAGAGAGTGAGAGAGAGGATAGTGTGTGGAGGACACTTACCTGTATCAATGAGATTATTGGACGTAGGTTTCCGCATGGAATTGTCTGTCAGAGTAGGGGAAGTTGTACTCAACTCTTTGACTGGAAAAATGAGAAATAAAAACAGTGATGAAGCGATTGTCGACTGTTAATCTTATAATCTTACAAGTTGTTTCTTCGTCAGTCACTTGTCTAAAATTCAAGTCCGAAAGTTTACAGGTTGTGCTCAACCACACAAAATATTTACTTGCAACCTGGATCCGAAAGGACAGCCGTCAACCGCCCTAAACCAATATCTGATAAGGAACCCTGGAATATAACAGTACTATCTGAGTCCTTATAGGACTAGTATGTGTATACAGATGTGTGTGTGTGTGTCCGTGTGTAACTTTGCTGCATATTAATAAAGATTTGTACATTCTCGATAATTCGCTATTAGGTTTGCTGACTGAGGATGGGCCTATAGAGTACTTCCGGGATTCCAATCCCTTGTGAAACCGCTGGTATCAATGAATAATTAAGCATCCTTTTTTGTTCCGAAATAATACAAACACCTAAACAACTACGACTATGACAAATTGTGAACTTAATTTGCATTGATCTAAATATTTGCAATCATTTGTACAGTAAAAAAAAAGACACTATGGCCAAGAGGATAAGACGAAAGCGTACAGAGTCAAGGGTGACTGTGAACCGGGTTCGTGCCTCGTGACCGTCTCGAAACGACGTCGTATACATATATATATATATATAAGCGTATTATTATACAGATAACACGACGAAGAAGAAAAGAAAGAAAAAAGAGAAGAAGAAGAAAAATCGAGAGAATAAAAAAAATGAACGAAGAAAGAGAAAACGGAGAAATAAGATAAAAAAGAAGAAAGAGAAGTATAATAAAAATAAAGAAGTAAGATAAGAAGAAAAAAGAGAATATTTAAAAAATAAAGAAGATGAGAAATAAAGAAGAAAGAGAAGACGAATAACAAGAAAAAAAACAAAGAAGAAGAGAAATTAGAAGAAGTAAAAAAGAAAATAATAATAAAAAGAAAAATAAGATGAAGAAGAAAAAAGAAGAAAGAAAATAAGAATAATAAGAAAAAACAAAGAAGAAGAAAATGGATATAAAAAGGAAAGAATAGAATTAAAAGAAAGAAATAAGAAAAGAAAGAGTACAAGTAGAAGAAAAAGAACAAGAAAGAGAAGAAGAAGAGGAAAAGGAATAAGAACAACAACAAGAATGGCAGGAAGAAACAAGAAATAGAGAAAACAGAAGAAGAAAACTAAATCAGAAATCCCGGTTACATAGATCATGTTAATACCAACATTGACAGCAAAGTGCTCAATAACACACCCCCTGTCCCCCTCCATACTTTAGTTTTTTTATAAGGAAAGATTTAAATTAAAATAAACAATTAATCCAACGACATTTTCAATGTTTGTAAAAACGTGACAAAGAATTAGTTTACATGTTGATGAAAGGCTATATATATATATATATATATATATATATATATATATATATATATATATATATATATATATATATATATATATATATATATATATATATATATATATATATATATATATATATATATTGAGAACATTGACACATACCTGAACAGGTGGGGCAACACTGCCCCTTTCGGAAGACGGTCTGGTTACAGGAAAGCGGGGTGCACGTCTGCGAGAAGCAGTGGATGTGTCCGTGTCGGCAGGTGCAACTCTGACAAGGGCTACTCCGCCAAACCTCGCCGTGTTTGAAAGCCGGTTTGCCATCAAACAGACAGTGCTTCAATAACTTGTGGGGTATTCGGGGTGGCTTGTCTGGCTTCCCTGATGTTCCCAGATCAAGTAAGAAAAGAAGAGAAAGAGGGGATATGATAATATAAAATAAAAAAGTAGAAGCACTCTGAAAGCACGAATCACCGCCCAAAATCATTATTTCATGCTCACAAGTACAAACACATATACCTCACGAAAAGGCCCTTTTATAAACAGTAACGCGCTATGTGTGTGTGTTACATTTTTATTTTTTAATTTTTAACATAGTTCACCCCAAACAAGGCAGGCCGCCACTGTAGACGTAAGGGGATACTGAGAAAAAGGGTGAAAGTTTTTTTTTTTTTTTTGGGGGGGGGGGGGGGGGGTCAACCTAAATTGGGTTTGAACTGATGATGATAATAATAGTAATAATCACAATAATAACGATAGTGGTAATGATGATAACAATATTAATAAGATATGGTAATCATAACGATAATAATGATAGTATAATTTAATGTAATAATAATAATTATAGTAGTGATGATAATAATATAATATATAATAATAATAATAATAATAATAATAATAATAATAATAATAATAATAATAATAATGAAATGAAATAAAATAATACTAAAGTAACAATAAAACGAAAAAAAACAACAAAAAAACTGGTTATTCAATAGAAATTTAAGAATGTAAAATATACATGTTTGGGTTATATAGTTAATTAGTTTCTCAAGTATAATAGAATATGTTCATTAGTAAAATAATGAATGGATAGATAAGTAAACAAGATAATAGATAAAAGATGAATACAAAGATAAGTACATAAATAATTGAATGAATAAATAAATAAATTAATAAAAAAATAAAATATAATAGATGAAAAAAAGAGTGAATGAATAAGTAAGTAAATAAGTAAATGGGTAGATATGTAGATGGTATGAATCATAAATATTAGTATGTGATGCGTATGAGGGACCGTATGGGTAGATTAAAAAAGACCACAATTTACCTCGTTTCCAGTAACCTAGCGCATGTTAATAATTGAGTAAATAAACAAATTAGTAGGTAGATAAAATGTAAAGTTTTTTTTTATATATATATGAAGAAAAGTGGGTATAAATCTCTCTCTTTCTCTCTCACCCCCTCTCTCTCTCTCTCTCTCTCTCTCTCTCTCTCTCTCTATATATATATATATATATATATATATATATACAAGAGGAACTAGTATATAATATGTAGGGGAAAGTGTTGTATGGAGGTGGTATTTATTCTAGGAAATAGGGTAAAGACTATAGGATAATGGGTTGGGTTGGGTTGAGGTTTATAGTTTTTGATTTTGATTTTCTAATGGTACATGTGTTCAAGAGGTTTTATGTAGGTTACTTAGAAGGTGTGACCTATTATGCCTACAGTTTATTGAAGTTTCATGTTTTTAGTTTAGAAGTTTACCTTTATCACTAAATCTCGCGAAAAAATTAAATTAAGAATAAGGAATAATAAAAATAGTATCCATTCAGTTTATAGCCCTAAATTGTTTATAGTTTATAGGAGAAACTAATTGTATTCCATTTTATTCTATCTATCTATAAACATTGGTAGGTTATATATCCATCCAGCAAATCGTGTGGTTTAGTAAATTTATTAATTGCCAATGTAATTTTTTTTACTATGCTTGTAGTTAATTCTTCTTTCACTTCTTTTGTTCAGTAAGTTAAGTTTTTTTCGGATGAATTAATAATGGCCAGTTTTTTTTCTACTAACTAGATTATACCTGCACCCGTGAGCAATGTTGATATAGTACTCGGGTCTGTGAATTCCCGTCTTTATATAGCGTCTACCACTTCTTTGTGAAATGTAGTAGAAAGAAATTCGCTACTTAGTATTTGCATGAGAGAGCAAGTAACTACGATGAATATATTTACGTATTGATGTATTGTTTGTATTAGCAAAAAACATTAGAAATGATGTTTTTAAGCAAAAATGATTCGCTTTGAACTAATGCTGAATACCCTTTCGATTACTTTTTTGCGCATTGTAAAAAAGTAGTCACCTGAATAAAAAATATTTATGTAATGTTCTTTTTATGTTAATTTCTTTAAATTTATAAAACACGTGTCCAATTAAAAAGATCGTTTAGACTTACCGAGATTCGAACTTGGATATTGCCATCGTGAATACTACTAACTTATAAATGCATAGTCTGCCTATTCTTTTTTCTCAACCAATCACATGTTTCTATGTACGTACAAACAGGCAAACTCCCAAAACACCATAACTTTTGAATAGTATATAGATGAGTCACCACTTATCAAGGCCAAAAGTCACTCGAGGATAAGGGTTAATGAGATGGATAGATTGTCAGTTGAATGATGAATAATATTATTTTAGTACTTATTAGGCCGATTTATAACAAATATTTGTTGACATTGGATTTAAAGACGACCATGTTGTAGATTGTCCCGTGGTAATGTGTTCCACAAGTAGAAAGTTCTTGGAAAGAAACTCTGTTCATGGACATTCCGTTGTGATGTTAGGCAAGTTATTTGCAGCTATGGTAGTCAGACGAATTCTTGCCCTCAATGTCTTACAAGGAGGAACTACTGATTGGAGCTCAGTCGAGCACCTTTTTGTTGAGACGAAAGTAGCATGGATCATCTAACTCTTTAATTGCAAGCAAAACAAACACTTTATCTTGAGATTTAATAAATTTAGTTAACTGCATTGTATCCGATAGAATTTGAAACCGGCATAACCGATTCTATAGACAACGAACCGTGTTCACAATCTAGTGGGAGATGATCCCTTCTCTTCCCTGCAGCCCCCTTTCTCACAGAAGAGACGTTGATAGTCTTTCCCTACTATATCAGTATTTCCATGATTGATGCTCGGCTGAGCTCCAATCTCTGGTGCTCCTCCCCGTAAAAGCTTCTCAACAATAACTTGTCTCTCTACCACAACTGAAAAGAACTTTCCTTTTTCGTATGTGTACTTAAAATTAAACGCAACTTCCATGAACAGAGTTTTTTTCCAAAACTTCTCACCAGTGGAACACGTTAACGTGAGAATTTTCCCTGCAGATTATAATATAATCGTTTTCATAGTTCTCAATTGTTTCATAGTTATTTTCCATCATCCCAACTGAAAAATCTCACCAGCCCTAATCCTCGAGTAGATTTTGGCCTTGGTAAGCGATGAACCATTAGTATAAAAAGATATCCATTAGCCTGGTATAGCCTATTAATAAACCCATAGATAGTCGAGGAACGACTGTCTGATTGGAGCCAAATGGCGCGAAGAGGTTGGCGTATACTTACGAGGACAGAAAGCGCAACACTGACCGGGGACTTTGACGGGGAAATGGCATAATAAGGGAGGGCACATCTTCGTGTTGCACAGGATAATCCCGTGATGACAGAGGCACGTTGTACATTTTTCCAATTCCCATACTTCGCCCTCAACGTACTCGTTGCCGTTGTCACCATGACAGATCTCCTGTTTGTGTATTTCCTTCGACGAGATTGGCTCGGAACCTTTACAAAAAATAAAATAAAGATTATATATATATATATATATATATATATATATATATATATATATATATATATATAACATACAACTCATATCTAGATATCCTTTGGTAGATCCTTTCAATAGTCCGAATCAGGATCTTAGTTTTGGAGAGGAATTGGCTGATGAATTTGCCATAGTTTGGATTTGTCTCCCAAGTACTTTCAGACCTATCCGGGCCCATCTTCAGGGGAATGAGGTTAATCAGGTACAGACCATGTGTTCGTATTATAGAAGGTTTTGGCGGGAATTATGTACTAAGTACGATGGGTCCGAAAGTACTTGGGAGACAAATCCAAACTATGGCAAATTCATCAGCCAATTCCCCTCCGAAACTAAGATCCTGATTCGTACTATTGAAAGGATCTACCAAAGGATATCTAGACATGAGTTGTCTCTTATATTCAACAATACTTGCCTGCAAGAGACGATGCTACCTATATATATATATATATATATATATATATATATATATATATATATATATATATATATATATATATATATACACAGAAATGAATGATTAAAATAAAAGTGGTGCAATTACAACATTCATTAAATCATCAGGAGTTCAAAAACAAGGAGGGATATCGTTATCCTTAATCCACGGATTTTCAAAGACAAATTCTTTTCATCAGAGGATAAAAATCGGTAATGTAAGTATTACCGGTAACATTAAACTTTTAAAATTAATACATATATATATATAAAACTTCTTTTGGCTAAAAGGATCCTAAATTAGGGCACTTAACCCCAATAAAAATATTTTTAAGGTAAAAATTGGAAAACGGGAAGACTCAAAGTACTAAAATGTTCAGATGTTGTTTATAAAAGGCTGAGTATTTCATAGCACTCAGAGAAGATCGTGTAGTCTGCATGCGTAAAGATCTGTGGGAAATGCGAAGAGGTGAAAAACGGAATATCCATCTCGAAAGATACAAAATGAAAGTTACAGGTGAAAATCAGATTTATAATACAATAGTCATTGCCGATTACAGCTTCCAGGCAGAGTAATAAAGTTCAATGCGTTAAAAATAGAGTTCAAACTTTCGGACTGGTGACACAAATTTTTACAACTTTATTTTGAGCTCTTTATTTTTGTGACCTTTATTAAAAATAATTTATTTATTTACATTCGTACATTCTGACTTGCGAAATGTTGTTTTAATTCGGGGATAAAAACGACCACAACATTAGCTGTTTTTTTTTTAAACTCATAAATTCAGACCGTAACCCTAACAACCGTAGACGTCAGTTTGTCTACATTACGACAAAAGCCAACAATGACGTTCGTTGACTGCATTGCAATAAAAGCCAACAAAAGGTAAATACTATTTCCTCTCACGACAGAAAGAGCCAAATCGTTGGATCGAGCGTGTGCCCCGTTATCCAACACTTTTCATCTAAGATAAGTTCTCGCGAAAGCACGTATTCACAATCCTTATTCTTTATATTTACACATTTCTGTTGTATATCATTCTTTATTACTTGCTCAAGTAAAATCTTTCGATTAATATACACCGCTGTTATTCCGTCTCTTCAAAAGCTGTCGCTCGTAATTCAACATTTAGTGTTTATCTTCGTGTATAATTCCTAGTTTCTCACGTGTGAGAATTAAACGTTTCTTTCGGGGATAAAAGACACCACAACATTAGTTTTTTTAAAAACTCATAAATGCGAACATATTTTCATTTAAAAATATTTTTGTTCTAATGAATAAATGTTTATTTTGGTTTACCTGGACAGCTAGGACAACAGTCGCCGATTCGGTAGATAGGGTTACTGCAAGCCGGGACCGAACAGGCGATCAGGGAACAAAGTTCTTTGCCTTCTTTGCAGTAGCACTCTCGGCAACCATCGTTCCAAATATCCTCGTTTTTATAGTAAAGACCATTCGACAGGCAACTCGTCTTTCTCCAGGGCGCCACCGTCGCACCCGAGTCGACATTGACCAGAGGGGTTGTCTCCAAAGATGAAATTGGCTTGCCTTGAAGAAATCGAACAAAATTAAATCAATCAATGGTAACAATTTTAAGAAACAAAAACAAGGCCGTAGCAGTAATAAAATCGCGTCCAATTCGAGAGTTGAATTTAACATATAATTTTAATCTCTCCCCTGATTATCCTGAGTACTCACAAAATAAACATTCTGGACATCTTTTACAATCCTGAGTATTTGCGTTCTATCACTGAAACTAAATTTGCTAAATTTGATAAATAAAATAAAATAAAATAAATAAAAATCAAATAAATAAATAATAAAAATAAATAAAATAAAAATAAATAAAATAAAAATAAATTTTCTATCACTGAAACTAAATTTGCGTTCTATCACTGAAACTAAATTTGCGTTCTATCACTGAAACTAAATTTGCGTTCTATCACTGAAACTAATTTTGCGTTCTATCACTGAAACTAAATTTGCATTCTATCACTGAAACTAAATTTGCGTTCTATCACTGAAACTAAATTTGCGTTCTATCACTGAAACTAAATTTGCGTTCTATCACTGAAACTAAATGCATCTTATCAAACTCGAGAATCTTTATGTCGAATTCGGAAATCTATACGGAACTTCCAACTGAACCCTTTATTTAATCCACGGAGGTATTTTGCTCTCGTTCCGCCAGCCATGATTAAGTAATTCTTAGTACCGCCCGGACTGAGGATTGAACCTTCGACCGCCAGAATGCTGATATTTACTTCGCACTTTATTTGAAATGAAAAGTCTCAAAAGCATATGGACTTTACGTACGTTTTTAGAGGTATAACCTTAGTAGTTTTCATAAATTATTCAGCTTACACTCAAGACGTAACATAAAATAATTCCCTCTCATCTGTAAATCACATTCACTCCGTATGCCATGCAGAGGGATACACACATAAATTAGCATCGGCTAAAAAAATCAATATTATAATACCAACATTTAAGAAATACAAATCGTATGGTTAACCGTTTGATAATCAAAAATGAATAAAGCCTCTTGACATCAAAAGAAATACATATATGACGTAAAAGCTGTTAAAAAAGTTTTAAATCTAAATTTTCGCGAGTAAATCCCATCTTCATAAATATTAAGAATTGTCTTTTTTATGTGATGTTGTCGCTTCAGGTCGCGAGATCTTGATAGCGAGTGATAATTTGAATCAGTTCTTAAGTTTGAGAACAGGGCGTCGCCATTTTGTTCTGATTAGAAGCATTGGAAATACGGAAGCATAACTAGCAATTCTTAATATCTCTGAATTTGGATTTACTCCCGAAAATTTAGATTTTAAATCTAAAAAAATGCATCGTAACGGCTTCTAGCTTCCACATTTTCAAATTACACAATGCTTCTAAAAAGAACATTTTTATTATATATGACGTAATTCTTCTGTGCCCATAAGCTGAAGTGCTTGTGTAATGATTGCTTGCTTAAATCTCTTCTCTTCCCTGTAACTCATTTCTCACAGAAGAGACGTTGCTAATCTCTCTCTCTATCCTATCGTTATTTCCATGGAAGGTGCTCGACTGAGCTCCAATTTCTGGTTCCTCTTTTTAAAACATTCACAGCAAGAACTCGTCTAATTACAACAACGAAATAAGTCTTTCATTTCTCCATCCGTGTACCTAGCGTCAGGCGGAGTTTCCATGGACACGGTTTCTTTGCAAGGGCTTTCCGTTTATGGAACACATTACTGCGGGACTGCTTCCACGCTGATTACAACTTGGCCGTATTCAAATCCAATGTCAACAAATTCACAGACCACCCCATAAGCAATCAAACGTAGTTCATAGCATTGATCAATGTTAGTACTCTCATATTGTTCCTTATATTTCGGCTAGCAATTATTCCCGTCTCATTAACCCTTATCCTCAAGTGGCTCTTCGCCTTGATGAGTGGCATCCTCAATAGTAAAAAAACAAAAACATTCCATGCTTAAATGGAAAATAAACGTTTAGATCATGCAAATAAAAAGACTTGAAATCGCACATGCAAACAAGACTCCATTCCAATAATCATAGGAGCAACCGGGCTCACGAAAAAATACCCTATGAACCAAGTGCAAGAGAGATCCAAACAATTGCGTTTAAAGGATGGTTAGAATCCTAAAAAAGATCTATCGGTTGGAGTCTCTGAGATAGTAGGTGAATATCTGGCATTCTGTAGGATGCCCCTTTTTAAGGAAAAACAAAGAGATAAGAAAATTAAAAAAAAAGTTAAAACTAAAAATAAAGTCCTTTGATATCATACGAAATACATATATGATGGAATTCCTCTGTGACCAGAAGCTGAAGTGCTTGTGTAATGCTTGTTTGCTTAAATCAGTGGTTTTCAACCATGGGAATAAGGTAATTCCTCTGTGATCAGAAGCTGATGTGATTGTGTAATGTTTGTTTGCTTAAACCAGTGGTTTTCAACCATGGGAATGAGGTAATTCCTCTGTGATCAGAAGCTGAAGTGCTTGTGTAATGCTTGTTTGCTTAAACCAGTGGTTTTCAACCATGGGAATAAGGTAATTCCTCTGTGATCAGAAGCTGATGTGATTGTGTAATGTTTGTTTGCTTAAACCAGTGGTTTTCAACCATTGGGAACCCCCCCCCCCTACGAGTGGTGGGAATTTCAGTGTTTCAGAGAGGAATTGGCACCACAGATTAGCAGACACAAACTGGATCCAGGCCAACAAAAAAAAAACATAGTATGCATCGCCCATCACTACTCAAAGATTATGTTGGATTTTCTCTCTGCAAGCATTTGTATTAAATGCTATTATGTTAGTATTAGTTATTATTGTTAGTATAAATGTACATTTTGAGTCAGACATTTTTTGAAAGGGGAAAATATAATTCTGAAACATGTTGGAAGGGTTCACAAGCTAAAAAAGGTTGAGAACTGCTAGCTTAAACATTCCATGTTTAAACGAAAAATAAACGTTTAGAGCATGCAAAGAAAAAGAATTGACATCACACATGCAAATAAAAAGAATTGACATCACACATGCATAGAAAAAGAATTGACATCACACATGCAAAGAAAAAGAATTGACATCACACATGCAAAGAAAAAGAATTGACATCACACATGCAAAGAAAAAGAATTGACATCACACATGCAAATAAAAAGAATTGACATCACACATGCATAGAAAAAGAATTGACATCACACATGCAAAGAAAAAGAATTGACATCACACATGCAAAGAAAAAGAATTGACATCACACATGCAAATAAAAAGAATTGACATCACACATGCATAGAAAAAGAATTGACATCACACATGCAAAGAAAAAGAATTGACATCACACATGCAAAGAAAAAGAATTGACATCACACATGCAAAGAAAAAGAATTGACATCACACATGCAAAAGAAAAAGAATTGACATCACACATTCAAATAAAAAGAATTGACATCACACATGCAAATAAAAAGAATTGACATCACACATGCATAGAAAAAGAATTGACATCACACATGCAAAGAAAAAGAATTGACATCACACATGCAAAGAAAAAGAATTGACATCACACATGCAAAAGAAAAAGAATTGACATCACACATTCAAATAAAAAGAATTGACATCACACATGCAAATAAAAAGAATTGACATCACACATGCAAATAAAAAGAATTGACATCACACATGCATAGAAAAAGAATTGACATCACACATGCAAATAAAAAGAATTGACATCACACATGCAAAGAAAAAGAATTGACATCACACATGCAAAGAAAAAGAATTGACATCACACATGCAAAGAAAAAGAATTGACATCACACATGCAAATAAAAAGAATTGACATCACACATGCATAGAAAAAGAATTGACATCACACATGCAAATAAAAAGAATTGACATCACACATGCAAAGAAAAAGAATTGACATCACACATGCAAATAAAAAGAATTGACATCACACATGCATAGAAAAAGAATTGACATCACACATGCAAAGAAAAAGAATTGACATCACACATGCAAAGAAAAAGAATTGACATCACACATGCAAAGAAAAAGAATTGACATCACACATGCAAAAGAAAAAGAATTGACATCACACATTCAAATAAAAAGAATTGACATCACACATGCAAATAAAAAGAATTGACATCACACATGCATAGAAAAAGAATTGACATCACACATGCAAAAGAAAAAGAATTGACATCACACATTCAAATAAAAAGAATTGACATCACACATGCAAATAAAAAGAATTGACATCACACATGCAAAGAAAAAGAATTGACATCACACATGCAAAGAAAAAGAATTGACATCACACATGCAAAGAAAAAGAATTGACATCACACATGCAAAAGAAAAAGAATTGACATCACACATTCAAATAAAAAGAATTGACATCACACATGCAAATAAAAAGAATTGACATCACACATGCAAATAAAAAGAATTGACATCACACATGCATAGAAAAAGAATTGACATCACACATGCAAATAAAAAGAATTGACATCACACATGCAAAGAAAAAGAATTGACATCACACATGCAAAGAAAAAGAATTGACATCACACATGCAAAGAAAAAGAATTGACATCACACATGCAAATAAAAAGAATTGACATCACACATGCATAGAAAAAGAATTGACATCACACATGCAAATAAAAAGAATTGACATCACACATGCAAAGAAAAAGAATTGACATCACACATGCAAATAAAAAGAATTGACATCACACATGCATAGAAAAAGAATTGACATCACACATGCAAAGAAAAAGAATTGACATCACACATGCAAAGAAAAAGAATTGACATCACACATGCAAAGAAAAAGAATTGACATCACACATGCAAAAGAAAAAGAATTGACATCACACATTCAAATAAAAAGAATTGACATCACACATGCAAATAAAAAGAATTGACATCACACATGCATAGAAAAAGAATTGACATCACACATGCAAAGAAAAAGAATTGACATCACACATGCAAAGAAAAAGAATTGACATCACACATGCAAAAGAAAAAGAATTGACATCACACATTCAAATAAAAAGAATTGACATCACACATGCAAATAAAAAGAATTGACATCACACATGCAAAAGAAAAAAAAAGAACTGACATATGCTTAACACAAATAAGTCTAAATAAATATTGCCGTAAGAATTCAATTATTTTTCCAGTTTTCTCAATCCAAATCTTAACCTTATTTCTAACCCTAACCTTTTTTTTTTTTTTTTTTTTTACTAATGGGTCACAACTTATCAAGGCCAAAGGCCACTCGAAGATAAGGGGTAATGAGATGGAATGACTGTCAGTTGAAAGATGAATAATATTATGAGAAGATTGAAAATGATGAATGGAATGAACAAAGTTTGATTACTTATGAGGACGGTTTATGACAAGAATCTGCTGACACTAGATTCAAAGACAATCTGCAGGGAAGCAGTCCTGTGGTAATGTGTTCCACAGACGGGGTAACTCTTGCGAAGAAGCTATGTTTGTGGAAATTCCGTCTTACCCTTGGTACACGAAGGAAGGAAAGTTTTATTCGTTGTGGTAGAAAACGAGTTCTTGCTGTGAATATCTCACAAGGAAAAAACAGACATTTTGGAGGTCAATCGAACAGCTTCCATGGAGATAACGAGAGAGAGAGAGAGAGAGAGAGAGAGAGAGAGAGAGAGAGAGAGAGAGAGAGGTTAATTTTAAACTCTGTCTAGGCAACGAAGAGTGCCCTGAGACCCCTCAGTTTTTCTAAATCACATGTTTAGCAAAACTTCATTGGCTTACGTGATGTCTTTCGAGGCGATCTTCTAAGTTTATCGGAGACAAATTCGTATGGTCAAATATCAAATTCCATTCAAGCATAAAAACTTTTAACATTTCATATTTAAATAGATTGTAATTTTAATATCATCTGGTCACACATAGAGACTGAGGTATGTCTAATATGCCCGTGATGAAGTTCTGCTCTCACACCTGAATCCTATTTTGCCATTTTTATAATTTTCTATAATTTTCAAGTTTTCCCTTTCTTCTATGTTTACGTAATTTATTTATTTACACCATTCACCAACTACTCCTATCATCTCTTTTAAAACTAAACTAGAATACCCATCCGGCGTTGTTCGGTGATAAATGAGGATCCCTGTGTATTCCCCCCCCCCCAGCCATGAACCCCTACCTTACAATTTTTATAATGTTCTGTTATTGTCACCCAATAAGTTTCGGGTTTAGTTTATAAATTACAGTTATTTAAGTGAAGCTACTGGTACAACTTTTCAAAACAATGGAAAAAATCTGAATTTCGTGTAGTGATAAAGCATTGCTTTCTGATGCGAAAAAATACTGTCCATTCAAACAAATGTCTTGATAAGTGTTATTCGAACTCGGATCAGTCGGAAACAACGGTTAAAACGTGTCATGCTGACCTTGGTCGTAGTTGTACAAACATAAATGATACTGAACGCCCAGGTCGCCCAGGTCGCCCAAATTTCTGCAGTTGTGCCGAAAACATAAAAAAGTTCACAAACTCGTTTTGGCCGATCGTAAATTGAAGTTTTGTGAGATAGCAGAGGGGTCGAAGATATCAGAAAGCAGTGTATTCACCATTTTGCTTGGACATTTGTCAATAAGAAATCTATGTTTCAAGTGGGTGCTGCGTTTGCTCACAGTCGATCAAAGACAACAACGCGCCGACGATTCAGAGCGTTGTTTGAAACTGTTTCAACGCAACAAAAATAGAAGTTTTTGCGTCAATATGTGACAATGGATGAAACATGGATTCACCACTTCACTTTGAAGTCAAGTCGGCAGTCAGCTGAGTGGACAGCAGCAGGTGACAACCGTTCCAAGTGACCAAAAAACGGAAACATCAGCAATCAAGATTTTGGCGTCCGTATTTTGGAATGCGCAAGGTATTTTATTCATCGATTACCTTGAGAAAAGAAGGACCATCAATAGTGAATATCATATAGCATTCATTATTGGCGCAGTTGAAGGAAGAAATCACAAAAACAGCCACAAATAAAAAAAGAAAAACAGTGCCTCTTCACAAAGATAATGCGCCGCGTTCACAAGTCGATCGCAATGATGGAAAAAACTACATTAATTGCACTTCGAATTGCTTTCGTACCCAACCTATTCTCCAGATCTAGCCCCACCAACTAGTGACTGTTTGAGATTTGGATTTAATAAAAAGGTTATATCGTAAACTGAGGCGTATTTTAAGGTCAAAGGTAAATCGTTCTACAAACAAAGGTATCGAATTGCTAGAGAAGCGTTCGATTCAATGTATCACTTCATTCATCAACATTGTGTCCTTCAAGTGAAAGAAACAATGTTGATGAATGAAGTTGAAGTTTGCCTAAAAGTTTTTCTGTTATTATTTAGGCCAGATATTTATTGTTATTTTTCAAGTTTTCCTTTTCCTCTTTATTTACGTTATTTATTTATTTACACCATCCTCTTTCTCTCCCTCTCTTACGCTGGGTATTAGACGTATTTCTTCCTTGATATAAAAAAATGTATATGTTTTGTTTTTAAATAAAATCAATGCTTTTATAATCATTTATTGATTAATAAATACTGAAAATTTCATTAAGAACGGATCATTCTCTGATTTTTTGGTGGATCAATTTTTCAATCTTGGGTAAAATTCATTTTTTGGTTAGAAAACAAATTTCACTTTCAATGCCCGTCCCAATGTTTATAGTAAAGTGCTTTTGTAACGCTTCATAATGTACTGCTCGCTCTCCTTTTGCTTACCCTCCATATATAATAGTAGAATTTCAGAATAGTAGAATTTCAGAATAGTAGAATTTCAGAATAGTAGAACTTCAGAGTAATAGAATTTCAGAATAATAATATTTTAGAATAGTAGAATTTCAGTTTCCTACCTTTGCACCCGCAAAGACGGCAGCCCCTGGCGTCATTTAAGTATCCGTAAACGCATTTCTTGGAGCACTGGTGGGGCGGGCAGACATTGCATTTGCACCGAAAGCAGCCGAAGCGCGTGCGCTTGTAGCCGTAGGCGCACCGGCGCTTGCACGCTGACAGCAGGGGACACTTGTGCACGTGCTTGGCACATTCACAGATCTCCCGGTTGTGTGAGTCCGTAGCATAGCCGTACTTGCAAGAAAACGAGCAGTTGTCTACAATAGACACACGGAAGCGACAAGTTAGTGTTAGTCGGACCCACAACGGATGTAATAAAAACAAAAGGATCAAATGGATTTGAGGCACCTTAGAATGGACAACGATCAAAGGGGCACTTAACACCGCTTATTTTTTTCACTTCCGGTTGAATTATGGACCAAACAATATGGCGTATACGTAGTGGCGTGCAGAGGTCTGGTCATGCCCGGGGTCAACTCCTTGATTGTGTGCCTCAAACACTCAGGTATAAGTCCTAGTACTGAGAAATATTAGGAGAAAGAAAGATAGTTTGAATATAATTAGATGCCCCCACCCAATCTGGATGCACAGGACCACAGCTCCGTCGCCCCTCTTCACATCACTGCGTATACGCATATTTGTAACTTTGCCTTCTCATATTTTTTTTTATTAAAATAACAAATATTTACAAAACGTTTTGCTAGTTTTATTTACGAGAAAGTTTTGTTACACGCTAATTTTTTGTAAAGTACAGAATAGTTTGCAGTCGATAACTTTTATTTCGATGTATCTTATCGACACACAACAATGAAAAACAACAATGGCCACCGAGATGATAGCTTAACTTCGCTAAACTTAGGCAACTACGTGTGAATTTACGTGATTTTGTGTATGTGTGTGCGCACGTGTGTGTGTGTGTGGGGGGCTCTCCACTTGGCCTTATGGTTAGTAGTAGGGTAAGTAATATTTTTTTACTATCTTTTCAGCATGAAATTAACCGAAGATACCGATTTTTTGTGTGTGTCGATAAGACATCTTTCATCGAAATCAAATTCTGAAATAAAAAGTCTTATAAACAGTTTCCACACGTTGAAAGTTGGTAGAGAATTGAATTCTACTTAATTCTACTGCATTTACCATAAATTATTTGTTGTTTTTGTCTTTTGCTTACGAGTTATCGACTGTTAACTATTTTGGACTTATACTCACAGTTTAAATTAAAAAAAAAATGATCTTGTTTATATTACTTTTTGTTTTGTAAATCGTGGAGATTTATATAAAAAATAAAAGTATATAGTTTTATTTACAAAAAAAAAACTTTATTTAAGCAAAATGTATAAACAAACGAAACAAATAAAAAATAAAAGACATTTAAATAAATAAATGTTGTGTAGCGATGGTGTCATACAATTGAAACAAAAAGGTATTTTCTGAGTGTCTTTCATGTCACACGTAATTCATTCAGCTCGGAATCCAAATGAGATTTTCTACAACCAAGCATTACTTGAATCCAATAGATTTATATAGTCTGTGTATTCACGTTAGGTGATATTGAATTTTTCTTGGCTGGAGCAATTTCGTTTCGTGTATTCTCCGTTTTGTATTGTCTCCTCTTATAGGAATCGAAGGAAAAACAGTTTTATTAAAAACAAACAAGCATATTTGGATTGTATTAAAAAAAAAATGTTTAAATACTAGATGTTTGGTTATGATTTAAAAAAATTTATCATAAGCGATATAACCGGAAGTCAAAAGTAGAAAACGGCGTTAAGCCAAATCCATTTGATAGAAAAACAAACAAAAACAAAAGCAAAAACAAAAGTAAAACAAACCAAAAAACAAAAATGGCGTCATTCAAAAAAATAATCAAAAAGCAAAAAAAACCAAACAAACAAAAAAAAACAAACAAAAAAATAAAAACGCCACATTTGCACCTTATTCAACCTAATAAAGTGAAGCCGGTCTATTTCTCGAAGTTTTTTTTATCAATAGCCTCGAATCTGGCAAATCGATATTTTATTATGACTATTCCGTTTCTTTAAAAAAAACTTATTCTGGCGAAGAAGATTGTTAATTTGGAGACATTTTTTTCGATAATGAGCTGAACAGCTTGATCCGTAATAAAGTGTGGGAGGAAGGGGGTGAGAGATACGATAAGTTCTGAATTTTTGAGTCGGGTAACATCTTAACATGCTTAGATCATAAATTATTAATAAAAAATATAGAATCAGATATCGTGTGTATAAATACGCACATGCGTGATTTCTTTAAATAAGAAATAAAATCGATTAATTAATTAATAATTTATTTAAAATTGTTACTTTAAAAGAAAAATGTAATGAATAAAATTAAGTTTTAAAATCCTATTTAAAAAAAGTAATTTTGTAAATAAAAAACTTGGTATGCATCTCTGGCTGTAGCAAATATATGCTCCCTCCGATCGCGTATATTTGATAGGCTGTGAGAGTGATATCATGATGAACGAACTACATACACTAACCCTCACGATGACAAATGAAAATATAGTACACTACTCCACAAAGGAGGAGGTAAAGCTTTAGAGGATTTCCCCATTTAAATAAAAGGAGGTGGTAATACATGTTCGGATGGTACCATGACAACAGAACAGATACTACAATACCCTCGCAAAAATAAAGGAGGTAATACCTTGATATTAATTTCTGAATTATTATCAGCAGTAATATTATTTTAAGCGATTCAATGGATTAAGTTTAAAATTCAAAATCATAACTTCCGTTTCATTATTTGTTTTTGTTTTTTGTTATATTTTCGCACGCTTATATTTACACATAGCAACAACTTCGATAACTTTCGAATAATTACTTTTAAAAAATAAAGTTTGCATTAAACGCAATAATTACTAAAGGGTTTCTGTTAATAATTAAATACATGCGTTTATATTTTTAAAAATAAATTTGTTGTTGTTGCTCTTCCTATTTACTTCCGCCCACGATGGCAGAGTTAGGCACAATATCAATATTTAACGCGGGGAAAATTCAGCTCCCCCAAAAGGGGCACTTAGCATTGGAACAAAAATTTAAATTACCTCGGTCTAGAAGGATTTATCCTTCACTGACTTCGGACATACAAACTAAGTGCAGATTCAGAACATATACTACATTTTTCTCCAGCCAAAAGGCCACGGAGGCAACATGTTGGTAGTGATGATGATTTCTAATCTTGCTTCTACACGATTAAGTTTATAACTTTTTCCGGGAATGTTTCATTTGTGGACACCTTTGCTTTACACCGCATCATTAGTCATCCAGAATATTAAAAAAAAGCAATTTAGATTTTTCCATCCATATTTATGATCATCAGTAAATAAATAGTAACATAAAAAGGCAAACAGCTGACCAATCCTTTTACTTATGGACACACAATACGTATTTAAAGACTTGCCCACCATCACCATCATCATCATCATCATCATCATCCTCAGTTTAACGTCTGTTTTACATGCTGGCATTTTAGAAATTGATTTTCTGTCACATAACGAGGGCCGTGTTTGAATGGAAAAATTTCAGTGACACTCTAAAAGGTCAGAGGTGACCCCACACGAAGATTTTCTGTATCTTCACTGGCGATATTTCAAGCAGGAAAGACGTACCTATGGGGAGCAGCACGTACAGCCTGGCTGGGTGTAGCGAGGCGAGCGATCCGTTTATCTATCTGTCTGTCTTTCTCTCTATCTTACGTGTACGAAAGTAACCTGTCTCTCTGCTGTTCTTCTCTTTGTAATAAACCTTTATTAAAAACTAAACATCGGCGTCTGAGTGATTGTATCCACAGACAATGAAGAACCTGGGTTCACCACGACCATATCGGTAAGTGAAAATATAACATTCCAAACTAACATATCTCTGGACAGGTCTTTATTTATCCTTCTTTCTCTAAAATCCATTTTTATCACTCCTTCCAATGTTTCCTAGGCCTTACCATGCCAACTGACCTTGCTACCTAAACTGTTCTACATTAACTAACCCAAACGCTCTCATCTATTTTTCATTATCATATTCGGTTTAACATCTGTTTTACATATTAGCATTTTACAAATTGATGTCCAAACTAGCCTATCTCTGGCCAGTTCTTTATTTATCCCTCTTTCTCTTAAATCCATCCTCATCACTTCCTCCCATATTTTCCTTGACCTTCCCCTGTTAACTGACCCCATCACATTATCTTTTCTACATCTACTTACCCAAGCACTTTCATTCATTCTTTCAGTATGACTAAACTCACGAAGTCCCCTGTTCTGCACACATCTCCCTATACTGTCCAGATTCAGTCTTCCTCTGGGATCTTCACACCTAAGCATGCCTTTAAGACTCACATTACACATCCATCGTATAATTCTCATATAACTTCTGTCCATGTAACACATATGTCTCGCACCTCACTGGCCAGGTTGCACTTTCATACATCAGCACACAGCACATGCATGACTGATAGACTCTTCCCTTGGTCGATAGTGGTAATGCTCTGCTGGTTAGTAATGGCAAAAGTTACCTGAACTTACTTCCGCCCTTTACTCTTGCAATCACAACAACTATTTTTTGTGCTTTAATGATATAACAAAGGTAAGGCACTTCCGGGCAACCTCAATAACTTCGCCATCCAAATATACTTTCTCCACATCTGAGTTATCATCCTCCTCCTCCTTTATCTTACCCTAACCCTGCCACACAAACTTGTTATATCAAGTTAAATGCGAAAATGGAGAACACATTTTTCTTAGTTTAGAGCAGGTGTTTTTAGTTGACTTGTGGCCCCATGAATCCAAAAATGACCCCAGTTTTTATGTATCACATCAACTTTTCTTTAGCTACAGAATTTCCTCACTCATATCTTTTCTTTCCATGCAACGCATGTCCTCAACCTTCATTGGCCCTTCACCACCTATGTACTGATTTTATAGCATGTGTAAAAAGATTCCATTCAATGAAAAAGTAATGATGTGTTGACTAATTTCTTTTTCAAGTTTTCGACTTTTCATAGAAAGAGTAGTGTTACTGTAAGTGAAATTGTTGTGAGTCATCCTATGCGAGTGGTCCAGAATAACACCGAGTTTGGACGGAACACTCAGCCCTTTTTTCTTTTCTAATGAGTTACCACTAATCAAAAGCCACTCGAGGATAAAGGTTAATGAGATAGGTAAAAATTATTATGAAGGGACCGAAAACGATAGATGAATGAACAACAGTTGATGACTTATGACGACGGTTTATTACAAGTATTTGCTGACACGGGGGTTTGAAGACGACCATCTTGTAGTCTGCAGGGAAACAGTTTTATTTGCAATACACTTTTTGTCTTATAACCATTATGTATTTGAGAATTGACAGATCAGAACTAGAACGATTTCTTCTTTATTGGCAAAGGGGGGGGGGATGATTTTGAAATCTGTTTACAGCTATATTAGGTTTACTGAAGCGCTATACTCTCGAGCGATGTCTGTAATTTGGCTAAATGTAAATCTCCACGGACTGTGGAATCGGCAACTCGAGTTAAAATGTTATCGGATCTATTTTAATCGAATTACGCACTAATAACTTTTAGGGAAAGATATAGACGTACGTTAATGAGTCATCACTTATCAAGACAAAACCCCACTCGATTATAAGTGTTACGTTCGTGCAACAGATTGCATTCCAGTTAATCAGACTAACAGTAAATATACGCTAAGAGAGTTACAACTGACGACCCTCCAGAGAAGCGAAGAAAACCATCTGTTTTCTTACGCCAAGTATGTCAGTCGAGGATCAGTCTGACACAGACTGGGCCATTTTGCCGGCAGTGGCCACTTTTCTGTCGGACTGAGGTATTTGTTTTGTTCAGTTCTAGAAGTTCAACCATCCCAGGCCTTGCCTTCTCGCTTTTGGAAAGAGTTAGTTTATAACTAACTGCATGAGACACCCTCACTGAGGAATGCCTACGGGGCTGCTCAGATATTTTAAAAAGGGACAGAGTGCACTATCTCTCTCATGCGGACTTATTCTCCCCACATTCCGGCCTAGTGACACATCTTCTTGCAGTGGGAGGGAGGTATATACCGACGACCCTCCAGTCCATTAGGCTAAAATTAAATAGTGGTGATACGAGTTAAAGTTGCAGACTCTTCAGTACATAGGAATGATATTACAGAGCACCCTTCCTTGCCTTGATAGGTACAAAATTGATGCGGGATGATCTCTATTCTTTTCTACATCTTTTATCTCACAGAAGAAATGTTGCTAGTTCTTCTCTACTCTATTTTTATTTCCATGATAGGTGCTCGACTGAGCTTCAATCTCTGGTTCCTCCCTGTAAAACTTTCACAGCAAGAACTCGTCTTTTACCACCATTGCAAAGAATTTTCCTTTTTTCCTCTGTATTCCTAAAACCAAACGAAATTTCCATGAATAGTTCTGTTTCCAAGGACTTCCAATTTGTAGAAAACATTACTACTAAACTGCTACCATGCAGATGGCAACATAATCCTCTAACAATCCAATGTGAAAAAAAGTTTTTGCCATAAACCGTCTTCTAAGTAATCAAATTTGGTTCTTTCCATTCATCATTTTCAATCCTCTCATTATATACTGTTTCCCTACATACTGCAATATGGTCATCTTTAATTCAATATTAACAAATACTTGTCGAGCCGTACTCTTAAGTAGTCAAATTTTGTCCATTCTGTCCATCTTGTACAATCCTGTCATGATAGTGTTGTTGTCCAACTGACAATCTCATTAACCCTTATCCTCGTGTGGCTTTTGGCTTTAGTAAATGGTGACGCATTATTATAAAAACATATGTTGAGGACCTTTCAATCCGTTGGGCTAACATTACATATGGGCTTAGCAGGATACAGTGGAGGAACCTCTAGTCTATCAGGATGATCTTTCATTTAGGCTAAGCGCTTTTCTGCGGAGTAATTTTCAGTTCATCTTGCTACCGTTAGATCTGGACTTAGTGGTTTACAGCCGAGCCGAGCGATCAAAACCTCACTGATCAAAACAATACTCGTCTGTATAAATTAGGTTTGAACTTACTTTCGCAGACTGGGCAGCATTGGCCAGGAACTCGTCGTGGATTGAGGCAAGGCACTGAACACATGGCCGTCTGACATTCAACAATTCCTTCGTTACAACGGCATGTAACGCAATCGTCCTCCTTCCAGCTTTCATTGTTTTTGTATAAATTACTGTTCGCCATACAACCTGGAAAATAATAACAGTTACACAATTACAATTTCGAAGGAACACATTTCAATATATATATATATATATATATATATATATATATATATATATATATATATATATAAAGATTGATGAAAGAAGAGGGATAAACATGTACGAATGACAAATTTATTTCAGCTTCGATTGTTCAATGCAAGGTGTACTCGGAAAAATCATGTTTATTATTCTTTCCTTAAGCCAAGGCTTTTCAAAGATTAAAATCTTATCATCAGAGGAATTACATAGATAGATAAGTTGGCAGTAACATCTTTCTATTGGATTTACTTCATTCTTGAATTTTTTCTATGCTGCGTTCACGAAAACCCTTCTTTTCCATCTGTAAATCTCCTTTCATTGGAAACCTCATCAACGGACATTAACCAATTGGACAGACCCCCTATCTTTTTACACGCACTTTCTCACTCTCCATTACTTAATATTTTTAAAAATTTTGAATTTTGGCTTTTCCACTGCCAACTTATCTATCTATGTAATTCCTCTGATGATAAGATTTTAATCTTTGAAAAGCCTTGGCTTAAGAAAAGAATAATAAACATGTTTTTACCGAGTACCTTGCATTGAACAATCGAAGTTGAAATTAATTGTCATTCGTACATGTTTCTCCCTCTTCTTTCATCTATCTTTATAATTGCTCTATCTCGTATATTGAGCTTAAACCATTTCACTATAGGTTCTATCTACTAAAAGTATACTTTTAGTTTCATATTTTATATATATATATATATATATATATATATATATATATATATATATAGTGAGGGAGTATATATGAAATAAAATTTTCAGATTAAATGGAAAATTAGTTCATGGAATAGTGGATAAGAGAGGCAACATGATAGTAGAAATAAATGCATAAACACATCATTAAAGATGTTTTGGTCGATTCGTTCGATTATATTTATTTAGTAAAACATTTTACCAAGTACACACACGCACATATATATATTAATTTTATACGTACATAAAAGTAATCCACGGGCACGTGTTTCTGGCTCACAGCCGTCATCATCATGGCTAACTTAGACAAGGATCGAACCTTCGATATTGATGTCTATAGTTCAGCGTTTTTCCACTGGACTATGACGCCCTGCCTAGAAATATGTACGATTTTTTTTATGTAATTGTTTTTATTTGTGATTGTAGCGGTTGTTAATTTGCTACCTAATTACATATTACATAAAAATACATTAAACATTTAGGTGATAAAAATCTCGATCCATGAACAAAAATCACGTCACATGTCGTTTGTTGCGTTTTTTAAAAAAATTAATTCGAAAATATATTACCTTATATTCAACCCGGATTATTAAAAGGATACCTTCCATCCCACACGGACAAAAAAACTTCACCTAATTTGCAGCTATTTATCTGACTTTAGAATAAGAACCCGGACCTTTTACAGTCAAGGAACTAGTGAGGCTACACCGGACGGTGAAAAACAACATATGTTGGTATTACAAAATCCAATATTTGAATATCTTATTTGATAAATATATTATATTCATATTCCGGTAATTGTGCATTCTGGTCAATTTCTCTTCCAAAAAATGTTATATATATATATATATATATATATATATATATATATATATATATATATATACATACGTGTCGTTAAATGTTAAATAGAATATCGTTTCTTTTCTATAAATCTGAAGATTCATTTGTCTATAAGATTCAGACTAATGCTCTGATTGTATGGCTATGAGAAAACAGTTGTTATTATTTATTTAAAAAAATAAAAACCTGTTTTGCTGTATACGAAACATTATTTTTGTCGAAAAATATTTCAATTGTTAATTGCTCTGGAATTACATATTAGATCTCTTCGAACATCTATTATCCATTGAGCTTAAACACTTGAGTTTGACTACACAACCAATATATATATATATATATATATATATATATATATATATATATATATATATATATATATATATATATATATATATATAAGCTTACCTTTACAGACAGGGCAGCACTCGCCCTCGGGCGTCTTCATCCAACTGCACTGTGGACTGTTGCACATTTGCGTCTCGCAGTAAATTAATCGATTGTCGCATTTGCATCTGGTGCAGTTGTCCAGTTTCCACTCGCTATTGTGCTGGTAAGTGATGCCGTCCGAGAAACAACTTTCACTTTTATCTATAGAAAGCAGAGAGAGAAAGAAAGTGAGAGTGAGATAGTGTTATAGACCAACAAATATAAGTCTTTCTGTATTAGTTGTTTTTGCACTTTTACGAAGTCATTCCGTAAATCTAATGAATAGTAAAAAAAAAAAGTCAAATTAATCGAGGGTAACCGGAAGTCTCCATTGTACAGGCCTGTTCCCAGTAAGCAGAAGAGAGCGACGCTCCTTTTCTACATGTAAACACATCTTGTCCTTACAAAAATACAATAAGTTTTGTAGCAGACATTTCCTGTATTTTATTTAATACATATATTATCTTTTATCTTAATCTTGTGTGCCTTCTTTTCTACGCTTTATTTCTGCTTTTTTCGAACTTCGGCAAGCGACAACTTAATCGTTCTTTTCGTCAGAATGACTTCGCACCTTTCTACCTCCACGCCATTTTTTTCACCTTCCCTTTTTACCAACGGGAGATTGATCAATATAGACTGAGTCGCTGTCACTTACGCAGCCATTCACTTATTAGTCGTACTAGCGGACGTATGCACCTTCGGGCCTGGAAATATATATTGAAATAAAAAGCATTTAAGGGTTAAATGCTTTTTATTTCAAATATGACACATTGCAACAAAATGCCTATTTAATATAATATTTAACGAAAATGTGTAAAACTGCCATTTCAGCAACGTTTTCAATGTGTGACTTTTCAAACTACCTTATTCACGTAACCGCGTGCTACACACACCGGCATATCAACATTTATCGTCGATAACATCAAGACGAATTTCAATTTGACTGCGATAGAAGAGAAAAAATATGCTTATACTTCTGACAAGGGTGTTTATCACCGAAAGTACTCAATTTTAAAAAAAGGAAGTTTTGAAAGTAAATAAATAATTTATTTAAAAAAACATAAATAATTTGCGTTGTCCAGGTTTTCAAAATATTAAAAAAAAATTCTCCTTACAATATATTTATGTTTAGATAGACTTTACCATTCTTTTGATGTTCTTTTATCTTCTACAAGTATGTTTTAACAACATAATATTAACCAGGTTAACAAGTACGCAATGATTACGATGGTTGAGAATTAATGGAAGAACGTTTCGGTCGATCAGGGTTTCGAAGTACGATAGATTGCCGTTTAAAATGTTGCTTTTAGTCGCATGTTTGTTGGCCTTGGTTTCGCTGGTGGACCTGCTAGTTGATATTTTTGCCCGCGTGTTTTCGTCCAAAAGAACCCCTAACCTGTTTATTCCCGCCTCACCGCCGTACCTGACCCATCCTTATTTCCGTTACTCAACACATTCGTATCACGTCACCGGAATTAGGAAGTTTAAATTCGGATAAGTGAGACCGACGAGGAAGGTGTTTTGTCGTGACCCAAAGACATTAATCAAAACTCTCTCTTCCCCGTCTCCACTCTCTCTCGTTTCTCTGTTTATCATTTTTGTTTTTATCTCTCTCCTTTTTTCTCTCTCCGTGTCTCTCACTCCTCCACTCTCCCCATCTCCCTCTTGTTTGCTCCTGTTTCTTTTTTTTGCTTTTGCGCTCTCCTTCTCTCTCTTTCTCATTCTCTTTGTCTATCTCCCCTTCTCTATCTCCTCTTTCTCGTTTGTCCCTGTTTCTCTTTTTTGTTTTTCTCTCTTTTTCTTTTTCTTTTATTTTCTAGACTTTTTTCTAGACTTTTTTCTAGACTATTTTTCTAGACTATTTTTCTAGACTTTTTTTCTAGACTATTTTTCTAGACTATTTTTTTTAGACTTTTGTTCTCTCTTTTTCTTTTTCTATTATTTTATAGTCTTTTTCTCTCTCCCATTCTCTCCCTCGTTTGTCCCTGTTTTTACTTATTTTTTGTTTTTATCTCTTTCCTTCCCTCTCTCTTACTTTCCCTTTCTCTCTCTTCCTCTCTTTCAGTCCTTCGTTCGCTTCATCTGCTTTACAGAATGAACCTCGAAACGTTCCTCTGACATTGTGGCTTGGCACAAAGTGTAGTATCTGTTCTGATACTGCATTTCATCTGTTCTGTCCTCGGTCTAGACTAAAGCAATTTTTATTCTTGCCCTAATCCAGAGTGCCCCTTTTTTGGAGCTGGATTCTCCCTACATTGAAAACTTGAGTCTTACTCTGCCCTGGTAAATAGGGACCATGTGACTTCGAGCTAGGATCAAACTGTAGTACAGAATGCATCTTGTTAAAAGTAGGATAGACAAAAGATGATCCCGACCCCACTCCCCACACTTTTGGGGCCCTTGTGTTTGATTTGTTAAACATTTTTCACTAATACTTTAGAAAATAATTCAAAGTGTAGTATCTGTTCGGTCCCAAGTTAGAGGAGCAGACATTCTTCTCGGATGGGGCAATTTTTTTTATTTGTGTCCCATTCAGAGTGCACTTTTTTGGGGATCTGGATATCCTTCACATTGAAAACTGACCTTGTATCTTACTTTGATCTCGTTGGGAGGCAATTAAATTGGGACAAATTGTATGATACACGAGAATTTAACGTACAGTTTCGTTTGGGTTATTTAACCAATACCTATTTCTCGGCCTTTGTGTAATAAAATCACAATGTAGTATCTGTCTGGTCCCAGAAAGCGTAATCCCAGGCATTATCTCTTCTGAAAAAGGGAGGATGGACTTATTACCTGTTGACCGAGGCGTCCTCATTTGTGAAGTAGTGCCGACAGAAAGATGCAGGTTATTTTTGTACCTAGTTCACAATGGAACTTTTGTGGAGCTTTGTCTGTCCCTCTTTTTTTCTTCCTCTGTCTCCCACCCCCGTTTCCCTCTCTGTCTCTTTCTCCTTCTTTTCCCCTCCGTCTCTTTCCTTCCTCTGCCTCTTTTCTTCCACTGTCTCTTTTTCTATCTCTTTCCCCTCTCTGTCTCTTTCTACTTCTTTTCCCCTCCGTCTCTTACCTTCCTTTCTTCCGCCTCTGTCTCTTACCCCTCTCTCTCTCTTTCCTTCATCTGTTTCTCTCCTCCTTTTTCTCTCTCTTTTTGTTCCCTCTTTTTCTCTTTTCCTTCCCTATGTCTCCCCCCTCTCAGTCCTCTCACTGTCTCTTTCCTCCTTCCATTCGCCTTTTTCTCATTCACATCTATCTTTCCTTCCTCTGTTTCTTTCTTCTCTTTACTCCTTCTGCTCCTTTCTTCTATCTCTGTCTCTTTCCTCTCTATTTTCCCCCAATTCTATTTCCTCTTCTTTTCCCTCCTCTGTCTCTTTTCTCCTCTTCCGCTTCAGTCACTTCCCCTTTCTTTTTCTTCACCCTGTCTCTTTCTACCTCGTTTCCACCCCTATCTCCCCCTCTCTCCCTCCCCCTCTCTCCCTCCCCCTCTCTCCCTCCCCTCTCTCTCCCTTTGTCCTTTTCTCCCTACTGTCTCTTCCCTCGCTTCTTTCCCTGTCTTTCTTTTCCCTTTTCTCCCTCTCATACCCCCCCTCTCTCTCTCTCTCTCTCTCTCTCTCTCTCTCTCTCTCTCTCTCTCTCTCTCTCTCTCTCCATATTTAGGCAGCATTTTCTCATTTATGCATTCTAGCAAATATATCCCTGTGGTCGCATATTTTTGCATTTTGTTTTATTTAATTGCTCTCTATCTTTCTCTCTCTGTTTTCCCCCCTCTCTCTCTTTTCTGAAATAGAACTTTCTGTGTGTCCGAATAATCAGAGAGTGGGTAACCAAATGTTGAAATGACCGCCGGCTGTTCCGTCATATTCTATTACAATCTAATTTAATTACGTAACTCAATTATATAGATAAAAAAACAATGTCTTTAATTAATTCTATTTATAATTTTTATTAAGATTATTATCGAGGAAAATATTTTAAATACTTCTGGAAATCTGAAAAACCAATC
>OY744516.1:72916013-72956013 GCA_963556195.1 Sepiola atlantica
TATTACAGAAATTCAGATCAACATTCAATCTTAGGTTTACAGGAAATCTCCCAGAATGCAACTGACTTCCCATATAAGCAACCCCCAAAATAATAAAATGGCTGACCCAAGCGAGAGAGCGGTTTATAATTAAAACAAAAAAAACACAATTATTTCCCCTGCCAAGCTTGAGACCTAATGTACCATGTTGATCTTTAAAAATCCAGGTTGTACCCGTATTGAATCATATTTTTGTCCTTGTCCACCAAAAACCAAGAATATGTTGAATCGGACTCATCAGTCGAGTGCTGTTAAATCCGAGAAAAAAAACGAAAAAAAAAAAAACGAAAAAAAAAAACGAAACTTATAATTCAAAAGAAAATTAACACTTGCATGTGATATTTCTTTCAACAGGGTTTCTTTTAGATCCTCTCGCAATTCAATCTTATTCGGTCAAAGTTTTATTAAAAAAAATGCTTACATCGAAAACCATCAAAACAATTCAAGAAAAATAAAAGCTATTTCAATATCAGAAAAAAATATATTCGTTATACATTATGTTATATTACATTATATTATATTACATACTGTATTCTTCTAATTACACTTTATTTCGATTTTCATTTTTAGTATTTCGTAGTCATCGTTATACACACGATAATACCGGAAATAAACTTTCTTACTTCCGGTTAAACTGTATTTATCTCCCTATAATTCAGTACATTTTTTAAATTAATTATTTCTGAATCCTAACAATAAAAACTGTGTATTTTAATGTCATGCGCAGGGCAAATGTATAGTGGGATGAAACGGAAATACCCGGGAATACTTACTGCTTACACACTTGAACTTATCACAGCAGGAGCCCGGCTGTCTGGTCGCCTTTTCAACCACCATTATGTTGAAATGAAGACGACATTCAACCGGAACGCATTTCTCGCGACTCGGGCAAACACAACTGGAATAAATAAATAACTAAAGTAGAAAAATAAGAAAACACTATAAGTTGTATTATTTGGACAACTGTTCGGCCGATGTAATCTACGAGCTTCTTCAGGTGCGTCTTGTCAAACTCGGTATCTGTAAGGAATTTCAAACAGAACCCTTTATTTAATCCCCGGAGGTATATTGCTCTCGTTCCGTCAGCCATGATTAAGTAATCGTAATTATATTCTTAGTATCGACTATACTGAGGATTGAACCTGTACCCCCCCCCAACTGTCATATAACACTGATTATAACTTAGTACTTTATGTGTTGCGCCATTGATCTTTCGGTACAGGTGATACTTAGAATATAATTAAAATTACTTAAGACCTCTACCCGGTTATGGCGTACGAAATGAGAGCAATCTTTTCCCATGGATTAAATAAATCGTTGGATGTGTACTTGACATGGAGAAGGAGCAATGCACCAAAGTACCACCGATCATTGTTTTCTGCGCTGCAAAAATGGAAAATAGTACATCAAAGAAAAATCACACACTGATTTAATGAGAAGCTATTGAACAGAGTTCTTCACGAGAATCCACAGCAATTTTTTTTCAGATGGCAGACGTCTTTAAAAAAAAATTCTTAATTTGTTTAACCATATTTACTTCCCTTGGTTTTTAGCACAATATTATGCTTTCCTTTAAATTCTTCCTTTCTTTTAAAGTTATTTATTAATATATATATATATATAAGTTAAAAAAAATATTTACTTAAATAAATATTTCATGAGCCCCTTTAAGAAATTGATGTTGAACCCTGTTCGAGGAGTTAAAAATAGACAGTCACGTAGCTATATGGCACGTTCCGACAACGTTCGTTGAACACTCTCTAGATAGTTTTCTGTCTGTGTCTGCTTGGCAAAAATAGAACTTAATTCCCTTTCTTTCGTGCTAATTTCTCGTGGTCGTTTGGTTGGAGCGCTTGCTTGCAGAGTCAAGGGTGATTCTGTAACTGGGTTCGAATCTTGCGACCGTCTGAAAATATCATCTTCTACACTGATGACAGCGAAAGCTTGAAACGCCGGCGTATGTAGGTAAAAATAATTTAATATATATATATATATATATATATATATATATATATATATATATATATATTATACACGCGTCGTTAAAGACCACAGAGTTTTCTCTCTTCGCTATCTTTCTTGTTAATTTCTCGACGCGGCGAGTGATTCGTCGGTTTTTCCACCAGTTAACACCAGAAAACCGACGAATCATCCGCCGCGTCGAGAAGTTAACAAGAAAGATAGCGAAGAGAGAAAACTCTGTGGTCTTTAACGACGCGCGTATAATATATATATATATATATATATATATATATATACATGGGTTGAACAAAATAATGGAAACACCTTGTGAATTTTGTATCAATTTTAAAACACCTATAAAAATAAAATTTTTTTACTAAAATGTTCGTTGTTCTGAATTAATTGGTTAAATTTTTAATTTTTATTTCAGATAGTGCATATTATTAAGAAAAAAATAAATGACAGATCTATCAGATTTCCTAAAGAAGGCAGATTATGGCAGGTGCTACTGTAACGGAAGTGGCTGAGATGGTGGCCGTATCGAGAGGAACTGTCTCGAAGGTGATGACAGCCTATGAAAAAAAAAGAGACCCCCCCCCTCTAAACAAAATTCTGGAAGACAGACGAAGCTGTCTGAAATTGATCGTAGAGCCCTTGTAAGAAAGAGCACAAAACCACGACACTCAAAATTACAGCAGAGCTTAACAATCATCTGGATAATCCCGTTTCAACAAAAACTGTTCGCCGAGGGTTGCAAGGTGTTTCTACTATTTTGTCCAACCCATATATATATATATATATATATATATATATATATATATATATATATATATATATATATATATATATATATATTTGTTATTGTTTATTATCTATGTACATACATAATACGTTTCGTCCTTAATAATCGGGACTCATCAGCATAGAGATATGACTATTCACTATCGGTCATGCGATTCGAAACTCCGGATTACGAGTATTTTGCAACTCAAATCTGACGCCTTAACCACTCGGCCAAATTTGAACAGTGAATAAACTGTGATAATTTTAACACTTTATCGGCGGCTTAACGTCTGAGAACGTTCTACTTTTTTTTTAATGAAAGGAACGATGCATTTAAAGCTAGTGACGTAATGCTGTGTTAATACTACACTTACAGTGCTCTACTTTTTCTAGGAGCGACAGATTTTTTCTCTTTCTTAACTATACTTTTATATTTTATTTATTCATGTAATACCTTTCATTACTAATTAACTAGTCCAACATGTCACGTGAGTAATATCATAAGTACTAATGACTTTATTAAGTACAAACTTTTAACCTTTATTTTTGGCACACTTTCAGTTCCTACCTTTCGTATACTTTGTTTGAAAACAAACATAAGTTGACGTCATAGCTCAATAGTACAATACTAGATTTTTTTATATATTTTATTTTTATTTTAATGTTATGTAAACCTTAGTTAATAAGTTTATCCGAAAACAGTTTTTTATTGGCGTACAATTATTTCTGCCCTCCCCTCTCAAACACATACACATTTCTTGGTATACAAAGTATGCAAAACTATACAAAAGTATCAATGATTTTTAATTTGAGAAAGACTTCATCAGTGTCCAAGAAAATTTCACCCGTCTTCTGGACAAACTACTGTACAGTTTAATGCTTATTAATTAATTAATTAATTAATTAATTAATTAATTATTAATAATAATAATAATAATAATAATAATAATTATTATTTTTATTTTTTATTTTTTTATTTTAAATTTTTTTTAATTTTTATATATATTTTCCAATTTATATATATTTCCAAATTCATCAATCATATTATTTTGAAAAAGAAAATATGTTTATCTGTATTTCATCTGAATGTCCCAAATTGTCATTTAACTTATCCACGTGTCCAATATTTTATCGTTAAACATCCATAAGAACAATTTTCTAAATTCATACAAACATGAGATTGATTAACTGTATATTTTGGGGGTTAAGCCATATTTTCTTGTTGCTTACGGTCTTTATTCCTTCATCTTTTTACTTTTTGCGTATATCCTGAAGAAGCAAACCTCTTTTCTCTATATATATGTATATATATGTGTGTGTATATATGTGTGTGTATATGTATGTATATATATATGTATATGTATATATATATATATATATATATATATATGTATATATATATTTATATATATATGTATATATATATGTATATATATATATATGTATATATATATGTATATATATATATATGTATATATATATATATATATATATATATATATATATATATATATATAAAGATAGAAGAAATAAGAGTAATAAACATGTTTAAATGTCCAAATTTATTTCAAATTTATTTCGAATTGATAAACACACACACACACACACCCACATATATATATATATATATATATATATATATATATATATATATATATATATATATATATATATAATCAGAATACTTGTCCTAGGATGGGTAGAAGCAATATATATATAGTAATTAGACGATTTAATTTTATACTTTGCGTAATATATGCGATTGTTTTACAGATAATAATAACGCTGTTTACTTATCACTAAAATGCAATAGCATAAAGTAGTAAAACCAATGCATTTGCGCTTTTCCGTAAGTCTTGTGAACCATCTCACTTAAAGAGGAAGCTTGGAAACGATCATAAAGTGTTCCACAATCTAATATGTAGATTTGTCCTTGCTATTTTAAAGATATAGGGAGTCGGAATGACTGCTACAGTTAATTTCTCGGGCCATTGTCCACGGAAAACCAACGCCATACTTGTTGTCAGATAGCGTTTAACATGTGAAATATCATGCTGACTAAACTTACATTGGGTCACTGAAGCAGCAGCCATCTTCGGTTAATTCTTGTGACACTTTTACACTGTCCAGTGGGCAGATTTTGGGCTCATCACAGATTACATCAGCGCACTTCTCTGAAAAAACAAAAACAAACACAAAATCTATATAATATGTTTAGGTGTGTGTGTGTGCCTCTCTCTCTCTCTCTCTCTCTCTCTCTCTCTCTCTGTCTCTCTCTCTCTCTCTATATATATATATATTGTGTATTTAGACAGCATTTTGTCATTTATGCAAACATTGTTAAACACAACAGAATTCCCTTTGATTCTTTTTGATTTTTTCTAATATTTCTATTAATCATTTAGTTTCAAAATCAAAAAGAATAAATGTTTCATATGTATTATGAGTACTTTCGATTCTTCGTCGAATCATTTTCAGGTGACAACAACAAGGAACTGAACGAAAAAAGACAATTCAAAGCAACAACCGAAAACGCTGCATGCCAGATCGTTCAACGACAACAACAGACCGGTGTAAGTTTCAGATAAGAGTTTTACAATTTATGTTCGGATTTAGCGTCCCAGGATAAAGTGTATCTACGTTAAACATTTTAAAATACTTTTTTGTTCCGTATGTAATGTTATTTATTGTGGGTTGCTGGCGTTTAATATAGATAACTTCAAGTAGTTTAAAAAAAAATTAAATTACTTTCGGAATGTAATATTTTTGTGTTATAACCTAAAATTTGTCTAAATTCAGAGGGGCGCAGTCGTGTTTTTTAAATGCTGATAAATTAAACTATAATTTACCAGATGCATAATGAGTCCACGGGAAAGTGTAGTAGTAGTAGTAACAACAATGTTGCAACTTCTATAATTGAGAGAAGGCAACTCCTATAATAATAATAATAATAATAATAATAATAATAATAATAATAATAATAATAATAATAATAATAATTATTATTATTATTCGTAGCTAAGACTGCCAAAGTTAAACGTTACAGCGACAGAATTGAGCAATATCGACAAAACAGACTGTTTGAGAACAACCAGAAACTTCTTTTTTGAACAACTAGAAGGAATTAAAAGAAGGAATGACGTTATACTTGATGCTGACCAATCTCGTGCATTCTGGAAAGGTATTTGGGAAAAGGAAGTAAAGCATCAAGATGATGCAGAATGGATCAAATATATTGAAAGAAAGGTTCCTTCTCGAGTAGCATGACAAACGAATATAACAGTCACTGTTGCGATGCTGAGGGTTAAAAAGCTTTCAAATTGGAAACCACGGAGTTCAGGGATACTGGTTTAAAAACTTCCCGGCTCTTCACCCACGTCTGCAGAAATGATAAATGGCTGTTTGACGACAGGTAGCTTCCTTAAATGGCTGACAAATGGCACCACAGTCTTGATCATAAAAGATAAACCAAAAAGGAGGTGAAGTGACAAATTTTAGGCCGATCACTTGCCTCTCAGTTATGCGGAAACTTTTCACTAGCATATTGTCTGAAAGTATTAATGGTCATGTGGATCAACACAATTTGATGTCTGAGGAACAGAAAAGCTGCCGAAAAAGATCATATGGCACCAAAGATCAGCTTCTGATCGATAAAATGATCATGAGAAACTGCAAACGAAGAACTACTAACCTTGCCATGGGGTAGGTAGATTATAAGAAAGCATTTGACATGGCACCTCATTCATGGATACACAAATGCCTGGAGATTTTCAGAATAGCTCCCAACATTCAAACAGCTTTAAAGAATAGCATGAAGAATTGGGAAACCAATTTAACTTCAGGGAGTGTTGCATTAAGTAAAGTTATAATCAGAAGAGGGATTTTCCAGGACGATAGTCTTCCCCCCCTTGCTTTTTTGTCATTAGTTTGTATAATGAAAGGGAAGAAACCTTAGCGCATATTTTATCTGAATGCCAAATGCTAGCACAACACTAGTATAAAAAATAGAGACACGGCAAAGTCACCCAGGTACTACACTGGAATATATGCAAACTTTATGAATTGGACCACAATGAGAAGTGGTATGAGCATAAGCCAGAAAGGATACAGGAGAACGACAATGCCAAACTTCTTTGGGACATGCGCATACAGACTGATAAGGTTCTTGAACATTCAAAATCCGACTTAATCTTTCTAAACAGAAACAAGAGAACTAGCTTAATCATTGATTTAGCCTTCTCCTTCGAGTGCAGGAAAAAGAACACGAAAAAAAATCAACATTTACAATGGGAATTAGTTAGACTATGGAAATGTAAAGAAGTAAAGGTGATTCCCGTTGTAATTGGAACGCTTGGAACCATAACGAAAAACCACCATAAATGGCTTAAACAGATTGACGAGACAATTTATTTTCCAATCCTGCAAAAGGCTTGCCTGTTAGGAACGGCGAAAGTGTTACGGTACAGCTTGAATGTCTAAGTTCAAGGGAATTGACTTGATGTTCAAAAAAAGAAAACTCCAACTAAAAAAAAAGTTGAGTTTACTATGAAATAATAATAATAATAATAATAATAATAATAATAATAATAATAATAATAATAATAACTAGCGGGACCCGTGTAAATTACACGAAATGATGTTTTCAATACTAATTATCTTGTTCCTAATCTAAAGCTTAATTTGTAAATGCTTTAGATTAGATTAAATTTGGCTCCAATTCATGAGTAGCATAAAAAGATTCGGAAGGTCGTTGCTTTTGATGTAAGCGTGACACAAAATAACACACACGCTATCGTATTAATATGTGTCTTCCCGTTCGTCCCGTCCCTACCCCCCCCCATTGATGTAGAAAAAAAATCTTAGAAGTTGATTAAGATCAAAATATAAACCAGTCGGGCCGACGTCAAAAACTGACGTCATAAATCCTATGTCGCTAACCGTTGCGCCAAAGGGAAATACTTGAAATATTACGAAAATTAGGTGACTTGAATGCTTTTCCAAATATAGGTGACACACGAACACACACGCTATCGTATTAATATATAGATGATAATAATAATACTACTAATAATAATACTACTAATACTACTACTACTACTACTAATAATAATACTACTAATAATAATACTACTAATAATAATACTACTAATAATAATGATAATAATAAAGAAACTAACAAAGAAACTAATAGTTGCGCCACGGGCTCCTGCGGACACGGATAAAAGTGCTAAGTAATAATCAGTGCTAAGTGACAGTCTCCTGGAGGTTGAAGGTTCAATCCTCAGTACGGATGATACTAAGACAATTGTGAATTACTTAAGACTTCTACCCGGTCATGGCTGACGGGAAAAGAACAATCTACACCCGTGGATTAAATAAATGGTTCTCTTCGAAATTCCGTACAGATTCCCGAGTTTGACATGCAGATTTCGAGTTCAACGAGACGTACCTAGAGAAGGTTGGAGGTTACATTAGCCGAAACGTTGTGAGAATAACATCCACGATGAGAACAGTAGTCCAAATAATCTAAATTACCAATCCTCATCTCCAAAATCCCAAAACATTTATGAATTATTTTTGTGGGGGTGTTTATTTAATTCTTGCATGTCTGTGTATGCTTCGTTCATTTTTGGACACGTGTTGATTTCCCAGTAATTGCCGGCCAGGACGTTTTGCCCTTAAGACAATCGCTTCTCTTGAATATTCGCGCCTCTTAAATATTCGAACAATGTCGAGAATGTATCATTTTATGACTAATAAATGCAACTGAAGAATTTGCTCTTTCTTCCCCCTTTTCTTTGGGACAAACCAGAAAAGTGAAACGCTGTTTTGTCTCTTCTGCATAATGACCGCGTTTTTCTCTCTTTCGGTTTCTGAGTCACTCTTCCGTCTATTAAAAGGCATGAATTGTTCGTTGTTAGACGCCGTCTCAAGCCCCCCCCCCCTCATCTGCTATCGCCATCTCCTCGACCACACGTTAACACCCCCTCCCTTTTTTTTTCGCATCATCACAACCGATATTTATGACAAAGGAGTGAGAATTGCTGTTGTCAGGATAGATTGTTGTTTTCAGCAAGTAGTATGCGGAGATTTTCTAATCCTTTCATAGTATTCATCATCATTCAACGTTCAATCTTTGCATTTTTTCTCGCGCCACTGCCGTCGTCCCCTTGATCATGTCTTAACACTCGCCCCCTTACGTTGTACTTTAGTCTCCATCGTCCATGAGCGATGGCTCTGACAAAAGAAAGGGGAAGAATTGCTGTTTTCAGTGAGTGGTATGTGAAGATTTTCAATCCTCTCATAGCATTTATCATCATTACACTGTCAATCTTTGCATATTTTCTCGTTTTTGAGTCACCCCCCTGTCTATTAATAGCACGAATTGTTCAGTATCAGATGCCGTCGCTATCCTTTCCCCCCTTCCACCGTTGTTGTCAACTCGACCACGCGTTAATTAACACCCCCTCCCCTTTTTTGGCATCCTAATCATAACTCTCGTCCTTTGTCCTTACATTTCATCAGGGATTTTTTCTGACAAACGAAGGAGGAAATGCTGCTTACTGTGTCGGTTGCTGTTTTCAGTGAGCGGTATTTGGAGATTTTTAATCGTCTCATAGTATTCGTCATTATTTAACTCTTATCCTCGAGTGGCTTTTGAACTTGATAAGTGGTCACTCGTTAAAAAAAACGTAGATGTTACTGCTACTAACGATGATAATATAAAGTATCGGTTACATATATTTTGGAGTAAAACTTTTTGGAGTTAAGTGTAAATAACATTTGCCAGGTGCTTTAACTGATAAGGTACGATTTACGTGTTATAGCCGGCTGTGGGGCGCAGTTGAGAAAGACACCAACCATACCACCTGCAACACTAATGACGAGCTGATTGCCAGGATCAAACTGGTGTTCAGGCGTCTTTCGAAGAACACCGTTAAGGCCGCGAATTCTAGGTTCAGGTCACGCCTGGAGGCCGTAGTGGCGGTTCGGGGTGGTTTCTTTGGATGAGCTGTCTTCGGCAAAGAGATGTACTATGAATTTCGAGAAAAAAAATCAATTATTGTTCAATATATGATGTTTTTCTTTACTTTCCAGACAGCGTCAAATTTTTCCCGAACACCCTGTAATCTGACAGCCCTCCTCACATTGACAGCTAAAACAACGACGTGGCACCAGAAAATGGTCATGAAGAGTTAGAGAGGATGGAAAGGTCGAGGAGGAAGAACATGAACAAGACCTCAACTGGAAGGTCTACCGGAATCCTGGGGAGGCTTATTATCAATCAAATTCCAGAGAAAACCAAATGGCCGTTATCAGCGAAAAATCAATGGTAAACGGCGGTTGCGACCACGCAATGTGATTGGTAATGGTTATTGAAAGAAGCGGAGAGTATTGGAAATCTATGGGGGAAATTATTGTCACTCAGATTCCAGGGAACATCTGTTCGTTTTCTCCGTCTTAATGAAATTTTCAGTATTTATTAATTAATAAATGAATATGAATATAAAGTATTTATTTTATTAAAAGGAACACTTGAATTTTAGGTTACTTAAATTACTTTATCTCACGCGTTCTTATTTCAAGGATGAAATACGTCTTATTACGTCCATAGTTGAAACTCTGTGACCCCCTTGGACAAAGAGAGAAGACCCTGAAAAAAAAAGGGACTTTAAAGACAGCTAGTATTTTCCGATTTTTGAGTATTATTCTTATCCGGGATCTGATTCTCGACGTCTAAGTGTCGGACTACTACTACTACTACTACTACTACTACTACTACTACTACTACTACTACTACTACTACTACTACTAATAGTTGAAGTCTTAAGGAAAATCGTCGAACGCAGAAACCAATTCATACAAACTAGGAACGCTAACCAGCCACACGTATGTTGAAATAGAAATACAACTAACACATATGGAGATCATCACACGAGCCCAATGGAACTGAAACTACCAGAAATACCATAAACTGACCCCCAAAACACACACACACGTGCAATTTATGACATCAACCTCGACTGGTGCAACACCAAATGGTCGTGAATAGTCAAAGAGGATGAAAGGACCGAGGAAGAAGTGCACCAACCATACCTCCACTGGAAAGGTGCGAGGAGTGCTGGGACCTTAGGGAGTCTTATTACCACTCAAATTTCAGAGAAGGCCGATTGTCGTTACCAATGAGAAATCAGTGGTACACGGCTGTTGCGATAATGAAAAATGATATGCAACGGTTATCGAAAGAGGCGAAGAGTGCTAGAAATCTGGGGAGACTTGCTGTCACTTAAACTCCAGGGAACACCACTTGCGATATACGGCATAATCACGTTGACACATCGGTTCTCTTTTGATCACCGAACTTAAGCAACGTTGAGCCTGGTCAGTAGCAGATTGGTGACCATTTGGGAACACCAGACGCTATATGTGGGAGGACACCTACATGCAAGAACTGCAAAAACCTAACGTTGTTATCTCCCCTGACCGGGATATACATGCGATTGGGGATCGCCTGTGAAGTTGATATTCCATAGAAACGTCCTCCTTCGGAGAAATCCGGTTCAACCCGCCTAAGGTGAAGGTTGCTTCGTTAACACTACTTGTTATTGTCAGTGAGTCATCATTAATAATAACTTATGTGAAAACTCCTAGTGAGTGAATAATAATAATAATAATAATAATAATAATAATAATAATAATAATAATAATAATAAAATAGTAATATAATAATAATATAATAATAATAAAAAATAATAAAATAATAAAATAATAAAATAATAATAATAATAAAATAGTAATATAATAATAATATAATAATAATAAAAAATAATAAAATAATAAAATAATAAAATAATAATAATAATAAAATAATAATATAATAATAATATAATAATAATAAAAAATAATAAAATAATAAAATAATAATAATAAAATAATAATAATAATTGCAAGAAATTTCATACCCCCCCCCCCCCAAGTGATGACACCAGCCTCAACTGATACCACACAAGATAGTCGTGAAGGGTCAAGGAGGATGGAAGAACCGAGGAGGGAGAACAATAACCAGATCTCTACTGGAAGAGTACTGAGACCTTGGTGAGGCTTATTGCCACCCAATTCTCAGAGAAGACCAATGATCGTTGCCAGCGAGAAATCAATGGTAAGCGGCTGTTGCGATAACACAAAGTCATTTGCAATGTTTATCGAAAAAGGTGGGGAGTACTGCAACTTTGAGGAGACTTGTAGTCACTCAGACACCATGGAACACCACCGGTTATTATTAGTGAGCAATCACTGATAATGACCTGTGTGAGAACTCCTAGTGAGTTAACAATAATACCACTTACAATACCACCACTACTACCACCACCACCAACAACACCAACACAATATGTTTATAATTTTGTTTGAAACGCTTCGTTAAACATCGAAGATTATTCTCTAATTTGAATTACTCTATTACGCAGTGGTTTGTTTTGAACAAAGTAAACGACTTTATTGGAGCCAGACGAACACATAAAATAATGCATAAACACAAAGAAAGAAGGAAACGAAATACAAATAAATAAAACGAATAAAGAAGTCAAACAAGAAAACGAAAAAAATAATATAAATCTAGATACATTATATACGCCTCGGGATTGTTCGGTAATTTTCGTAAATTATTTACGAAAACTTACGGAAAATAACGATAATAAATTATATGAAATAAATCAGTGCATGTGAATGGAAGTCGCGATTAGTTTTGGACGTTTTTTTTTATGAAAGTTGCTCCAGACAAAACATGAAGCCACTTGATGTAAGAAGCTAAAAAGAATGCAAGATGATTAAGTTGCATGATAACAAAAAGGGAGAGGAAGGTAGACTCGCTTCCAAATAAGTATTGACGGTGATTAATTCAGAGGCAAAATAATCAAACCTAAAGCTGAGGGACTCAGTCATCTATGCCGGAAATACTTCAAAGGACACACATTCATTCGCAACATGGCACTTGAGAATTCTCCGATATATGCTGATAGAGAAACCTCTCAAGGAGCTACCCCTCTTGTACTCTTACCGGGGAAATTGCCTACCGGAAAGCTCTATGACCTCACCCTCTATCAAGGATAACTAACTTCATTATCTGTTAGTTATCAGACAAACCAAGGCCGAAAGAGACCCCCCCCCCCCTTGGACTTCAAACAGGCTAGCCGAAAGGTAAGCCCTTCAAGAGCTCAATAGAGAAGGCTGTCTGACAAAAAAACCCCAAAAAACTACACCTAAAACCTTAATGCATATACTATTTTGCATGAGTTCAAACTCAATCATATTGCTTCCCAATCTCAACAGAGCATGAAAATAAGGGTCCACACCATGAAGGTGGTTCCAGAAGTCCGTAGCAGTAATAATAGTCTTCGAGTTGAAGAAGGTAGAGGATAGCCAAGCACTCTTGATAATGAACGTTTGAAAGCAATTGTTAAACAAAAAACAAAAGTGTTAAAGAAATGTCGGTATTGGTACAACTTTTGAACCAGACGAAACCGACTTTTCGTTAGGCTTTTTCCGACTGTTTACGTAAACAGCGGGAAGATGCCGAAGCGCTTATCCAATCAGAAGGCAAGAAACGCAAACGACAAGTTAAATTGATCAAATCTTAAATTGGCAATTGCCAAGAATTTCCAACAGAAAAAGGAGTTACAGAAAAGTCAACAAATAACTGTTACCAAAGGCAATAAAGTAGGTTAGGGTAAAAAAAATAGGTTCGATTTTGTTCAAAACTGGACCAGTACCGAAAAAATTGAAACAGTAAACTTTCTCGTGAAAAAAAATATAAAAGTTGTTTCATTAATTTTTTTCGTCAAAAATTAAATAAATTTTCATAAAAATAAACATACGGTGAGTGTTTTTCTTGCTTTAAATATTGTTTCATTTTTTTTCTGTTGAAACGCCGCCTCGTTTTCATTCGCCATTTTCCGACCGTTTACGTCATTTTGCGTCGGTAAAAGTCGGGGGTTATCTGGTTCACAAACCGTACCAGTACCAAAATGTCTAAGGCACTTGATGTCAGTATTCTAACGGAGTTAGACCATCTGAGGATAATTGGTGAAGTGAAACAGCTCGATAAATGGGTGCCACATGGGCTCAATGAATACATGTTTGTTTCTAACATCCGGCAATATTTTTTTTTGTATTTATATTTATATCGATCTAGATGAGGAGTATTTCTGGTAAAATCACAAAATTTCCGTGGCAAAAAAAGAGTTTTTTTAATTTATTTTGTGCAAAAGCAAGCTCCAAATTCAAATATTTAATCTATATATTAATACGATAGCGTGTGTGTTCGTGTGTCACGCTTCCGGCAAAAGCTCTGCGCATGCGTGCCGCACCTAAATTTTGAAAAACATTCAAGTTGCCTGCGTTTAGGAACATTTACAAGTGTTTCCCTCTGGCGCTATGGTTAGTGAGGTAGTATTTTTTTTACTTCGGCCCGACTGGTTTATAGTTCGATCCCAACCAACCTCTAATATTTTTATTCTACATTTCGAGGGGAAGGGGAAGAAATAATACATTTTTGTTATCACCTGCTTAAAAAACTACTTTTTTGTGTTGCTTAAAACTATTTTTTTATGTTGGCGTTTTTAATGGCATTGTCTATTTAATTACGTTGACTGCTTAAAAAGTAGGGTATCGGCCAGTATTATTTTGTTGTCTTTTTTTTGAACGGATGGCATATCAACCTTTTTTAGTAGATATGCGCAGTGTCCATCGTACACGAGTTACTATTTTAAACAATTATTTCACTCTTATCCAGAAGGGGGGTCTTAATAAAGCAAGCGTAACTTACTAACAAATAGAGGGTGCTTTGTTACATTAGGACCCGTATTGAAAACATCATTTCGTGTAATTTACACGGGTTCCGCTAGTTAAATAATAATATGTTAAGTCATTTCATATTCGTACCTACGTTATCACATTTAACACACATAAAAAAATAAGATCGTGCGGTGATTGCTGATTAATCTGATGTCGCTTATGTAAACAATTCCTGCTTTACTCATTTTAAAATGAATTGTTCCCAAATCAAACTATGTCGCCTCGTCGACCAAAAACAGTACAATTTTAAATAATTACACTTCAAAAGATTACATTCGTTTTATTGATTTCAAGAATATTTAGCTGACAATTATTTTTACGGTAAAAAGACGGAGAATATTTTAAAAGAATTAACTTATTAGTTTTAAGTAAATAAACACATAAAGAATAAACATTTTTGTTACATTTATTTAAAGAATATTTAACTGGCAATGGCAATTACTTTTACAAGAGAAGAAAGAGTCATTTTTAAATAGTATTGACCTGACAAACAGTTATTATTTCAAAAAGAAATATTTTTTTAAATAATAGGAAATTATAAAGAATTTCGACGCGATCCTGTCCGTATTTAATTAATGATTTGTTTTGGCCAATCAGAAAACGTGTAGGAAACGTGGTTTACTAAGCATGAAAAAGTCCGTTAGAAATATAGCAAGGGTTGACCTGTAGCTTCTTTGCCACTATAAAAGTGAAAATTCAGAGAGTGACTCAGTTGTTAGCTGGACTCTGTAGTAAGCTGATACTTAATACCAAATTAAATAATAATAATTATTATTATTAACATAAAACGAAAGGAGAGGGAGAGAGTTTTGTCTTTTTTTTCCTTATCGATTAATTTTTCTTTGTTTTCCTATCGTTAATTTTGTCTTATCGATTAGGTTTGTCTTCTTTTCTTATCGATAGATAGAGAGAAAGAGTGAGTGATAGAGAGAGAGAGAGAGAGAGAGAGCGAGAGAGAGAGAGAGAGAAAGAGAGAGAGAGAGAGAGAGGGGTTGCTTTCTTTTTTATTGCTTAGTTTTGTCTTCTTATCGATTTATTGTGTTCTTTTTCTTATTGATTAGTTGTGTCTTATCGATTAGTTGTCTTCTTTTCTTATCGATAAATAAAGAGAAAGAAAGAGAGAAAGAGAGAGAGAGAGAAAGAGAGAGGCAGTTGTTTTCTCTTTTTATCGATTAGTTTTGTCTTTTTTTCCTATCGATTAGTTTTGTCTCATCGATTAGTTTTTTTCTTATCGATAAATAGAGAGAAATAGAGAGAGAGAGACTAAGAGAGAAAGAGAGAGAGAGAGAGAGAGAGAGAGAGGAGTTTTGTCTTCTTTTCTCATCGATTAGTTTTGTCTTTTTGTCGATTATTTTTGTCTTCTTTGCTTATCGAGAGAGAGAGAGAGAGAGAGAGGGACAGAGACAGAGAGAGAGAGAGAGAGAGAGGGAAAGAGAGAGAGAGAGAGGGGAAAGAGGATGAATTGTGTCTTCTTTTCCTTTGCTTCAATGATTTCAAGTAATTAAATTACGAATCGACAGCGAGCGAAACCTGCTAGTCAAAAATATTTTTGTTTTTCTCCTATATATGTATGTTCTGCTCATCTAAAGTCAATTTAAAATGTTGGAGCACTAAAAATGTTTTGATTTGTAAATTGGTATTTGGGCAAAATTCTTTTCTTTTATCGTCGGCAATAAACTGTCATTACGACGAGAGTCGCCTGATTTTATGATTTTATTTTTTATGTAACGATCGCAAACGCGCGAGGAATTGATAAGGTCATGTTTACTATCAAGGGAGATCCGAAAAAACGATGGAGAATTGTGGCGAATTACTGAAATTATAGGCCATTGGACCTTTAAATAAAGCACTCACACACATACACGGTCTTTTTTTTTCAGTTCGCAATTATCTCTGTGTATATTTACAACACACAGACACACACACACAGACACACACACACACAGACACACACACACACAGACACACACACTTTGGTTAAGAGTCCCTTTCTTTTTATCTAAAACTAGCATGAAACCTGACGTTGCTCAGGATTGAATGAGAATCACTACTATGTACTTTTTCACTATGCTCATAACACCATATTACTTTTTTGTTTTTACTGTCCCCATAGTCGGAAGAAGCTGAAATGTTGGAAAACTCCCTGAATCAGTGTCTTATACATATGGTTTAATTTTCATTAAAATCGGATATATACTTATTTGAAGTATGGATTACTTAGAGGTGGAAGCACATAGATATCCCACACATAGAGGGTAACGTAGAGATTCAAGATCACTTCCATTGTCTTCCTCGAAGGTTTAAAGGAGTTTCGGCCCCCATAGCCCCCTTAGGTTAAGAGGGCACTTAGACATTCGGGACCACTTACATTGTCTCCCCCCCCAAAAAAAAATTATACAAATGGTTTAAATTTCATAAAAATAGGATATATTTGAAGTTTTAAGGGGGATTATGCACCCATAGCCTCTTAGGGTTCACTTAGAGATTTGGGAACACTTCTATTGTCTTACCCAGTAAATTTTACATAAGAATGCACTTTTAGATTTTATATAGATTCGCTAACCTTTTTTTCTATATGGAATATACCAACATCAAACGCACACATACATACATACATTGGGTTCATATATAAACATGCCTATTATCTCTCTCTCTCTCTCTATATATATACACACGCACCCCCCCCCCCCCCCCCCACACACACACCCACACACACACACACAGACAGAGAGAGCCGTACTCCAATATTAAGAATCTCTTTTTCTGTTCATTTAAGATGACGATTATCTCTATGTATATTTTTCACACACATGCACACATGTCATCACACACGCACACAGTCATTCACTCATACGATGGAATGTCAAAATATTCTAGAACTAATTCATGGGAACCTTTATCAAACCATAATATACCAATTATTTCCGAAGAAATTCTTCATTTAGGTCAATACACGTCTAAAAATGGTGCTTTCATCCCACCAACCGTCATCTGTACAATTCCATGTCTATTGCTGCGTACAACTTGCAAACATCAGTTTTCCCCTCATCCCCTCATCAATAGTTTAAAATCGTGTTCCTTTCATAATTGAGTCCCTAGAATGAAAGTTTTTAAAAAATTTCATTTATTATTATTATTTAAAATTTTTTTGTTCTCCCCAAACAAAGCATATTGCCACTGCAGCGTAAGGGGCTATTGTGATAGGGGCCAGATTTATAGGGGTGTGTGTGTGTGTGTCCTAAATTATACAGCAAGATGTTTGTTCCGATTACATCTAAATTTCTGCATGTCGGGGAAACAGGGTGCAGACAGGGAATTCCGAAGTTAAGCAGTCCGAGGAAAGAAGCTATTAGTGTAGAAAATCGTGTGGCATCCCAGGGCATTTACATTGAAAGAGTGGGATTTTGCTGCTAGTCAGGATGGTCGGGAGTATTTACGTTGAGGGGTACAAGCGCAATAAATGAATCGCAATACATTCCGTGAAAGTACTCGAAAAATGAGCACAGAGATGTAAGACTATGGCGATACGACCTTTTGGATAAGATCAAAGTGTAGTATCCTTTCCTATTGTCCTGTACAGTTCTAGGAGGTCTACCCTACCAAGCTTTGCCTTCTCTTTAGGAAGGGGTTAGTTTATTGCTAATCGCCTGAGGAATGCCGACGGGCTGCCCAGGCATTTTTTTATAGGCCGGAGTGCGCTAATCCTAGTGCGCTGGCTAACCGCACCTGACATTGTGTCTAACCTCTTGGAGATGAGGTAAATAAAAATACTTTGACCTTGTGTCTAACCTCTTCGAGGTAAATAACTCGTCAGACAGCGTGGGACATATTAGGATATAAATTCTTATTTTTGCACAAGAGCGAGGGGCTAGTGGTTGATACACCAGCCCAGATGGGACAACAAAACTCCATATACGGGCGAATGGTGGCTTTATAAAGAGATAGTATAGCGGCAGGTGTGAGAGGTTTCTCAATGAAATTCTTGTAGAACAACTCTTATTCTTTTTTGGAGATTGTGTTATTTAATTATAGGAATGAAAGATAATTCCAAGGTGAATATCCATTGGTCCTTCTTTTACCAATGCATTTTTTAATTTCCCTAACACATTTTCCGTTATTTACTCTCTGAACTTCAAGAATATTTATCAGGAATATCCTTTCAGAATAATATAAAAATAAATATCAGCCCACCTAATGTGAATAGACCTCTCTTTCTTGAATTAGAGTATCCCAATCGAACCTTTCTAAAATTATAGTTTCGGTTGACTCTTCCTTTCGTCATCAGATTTAAAAATTCAAATATAATCTTCAGTAATGATCCCATAACATTGTCTACATCAAATTTAATTGTGGCAGTTTTTGATGAAGCTGACAAAAAATTAAAATTAGTAAAGTTATACTAGAAAAAAAAAGCAAAAATGCTGGAGAAAGCTAGGATTGAAGCCAGAAAATGTAGCCGACTACAATTGCAAACACGAATGATATACGTGATACTACTATAATCCCACGGTTATCTTCAATCAACGGTCGGACTTGAGCCACATATTTTTTGTTGACGTTTGTGAATGTCTAGTAGTTTGTATCACGAAAAACTGAAGCATCACAAAAGACTTGTTGCATCACGTCGATGATTTATGACATACTGGTTAGCGATAAATATTTTTTTATACCAAACAAGGTATATTGCTACGGATACGTAAGGACCTACTGTGATAAGGAATTTCGGATGCTTCCTTGGTCTTTGGTCGTTGGCTAGGATCAAAGTGTAGTATCTGTTCCGATGGATACTGCACGCCTGTCCTGTGCAGTTCTAGGAGGTCCACCCTCCCAGGCTTCGCCTCCCCTCTTTGGGGAGGAGTAAGTTTATTGCTTACTGTCTGAGGCGCCCCTACCGGGGAATGCCGACGGGGCTGCCCAGGCAATTTTTAAATGGCCAGAGTGCTCACCTCTCGAGCGCTGGCTTTTAACCCCACTTGCTCGACCCCGATCCTGGGTCACATCTTACCTGTGGGAGTAAGATAAAACTGGCCTTGTGCCTAACTCCGGGAGGAGTAAATATAGGATACTTCCTTGGTCTTTTGGCTAAGATCAAAGTGTAGTATCTGTTCTGACTGTCCTGTGCAGTTATGGGAGGTTAACCCCCTTTCAGGCTTTGCCTCCCCTCTTTGGGGAGGAGTAAGTTTATTGCTTACTGTCTGAGGCGCCCTGCCCAGGCAATTTTTGAGATTCACCTCACTCTTCCTCTAGAGTGAAAATTCCCACCTTCCAACCTTGTGTCACATTCTACTTTGTGGGACGTAGATAAATAGGTGATAAGGAATAAGCTTTATATAGCCAACCTGGGTAGGGAGTTGATCAGCTACGTGTTTGATCAAATACAATTTAAATGTCTGCTTGTTGGTACGGTGAAGAAAACAAGGAGCAGAAATGGAATTACAAAGTCAAACGGTCAGAGGAAAGAAACTATCGGAGTAAAAAAATATTCCAGTATCCAGGGATTTCTACAGTGGAAGCGTGTGATGTTACTGCTAATCAGATGGGTCGGAGGTATTTTCGTTAAAGGGATATTCCAAAGACAAGCAGTCCGAGGAAAGAAACTATCAGAGTAGAAACTCCTTTAGTATCCAGGGATTTCTTCAGTGAAAGCGCGTGATTTTACTGCTAATCAGATGGGTTGGGGGTATTTTCGTTTAGAGGATATTCCAAAGACAAGCGATCCGAGGAAAGAAACAATCAGAGAGTGAAAATCTTTCGGTATCTAGGGATTTTTACAGTGAAGAGTTGGGGTTTTTAGTGCTAGTCAGGTGAGTTGGGGGTATTTTCGTTGAAAGGATATTCCAAAGACAAGGGCTATAGGAAAGAAACTCTCAGAGAAGAGAATCTTTTGGTATCTTGCGACCTCTACAGTGAAGGTATGGGGGTTTTGATGCTTGTCAGGTGGGTCGGGGGTATTTCCGTTTAATGGGGTGACCGTGCATGATATGATATATGATATTGGTTCGGAAAATGACTGAGACTATGATGTCGCTGAAAACCATTATGTTGACAACATCCACACCATGTCGCTTGGCGACGTCTATTATCTCGGCCGTCAAACGTAATGAAATATAAGTCAATTAAATTAAATGAACCCCGAAGAAAATGTTTATTCGGTTTTATCATTGTTTAATAACCTATTACAGGAGGTGAGGTGGCGGTGGTTAAAGGATCCCGACACGGACTGACAATTCGATGTGTCGTGTTCAAGTAACGTCGGATCAATAGCACAACTTTCATTAGTTATGTTGCTAACCATCTCGTCGTTCTCTCTGTAAGTATCTGATTTTATCCGGGAAAGAAAAACAGAATCGTAAGAGTCGTAAATACCGTAACTTTCCGATTCGTTCGCATTTAGTTTTTACACGCAATTACTTTCACATTTAACTGTGACGTACCCCCCACCCCCCCATATATATATATATATATATATATATATATATATATATATATATATATATATATATATATATATATATATATAGTAATCCTGATAAAGCTTTAAAGTTTGTATCCACAAGGTAAAACATCCGGAGAGTCTTTACTGTGTTTATATAATAGTGCTCAATAATAAATAGAGCTACTTGTTATAAAAGTTTTATTTATGTAAACATAGTTTGGCTACACATTTAAAGGCATGTTTCAGTCACAGATTTAATAAGCCTAACATCCTCAAGCCTGCATGTCTTTTATTTATGCTTTCATTTTGTGCACATTTAGTTAACTGCGATTTTTATGTTGAATTTTAACAGTGGGTATTAGACATCATTGAGTAAATATTCCTCAAATTTCAGTTTCTTTGGAATATTTAAATGGATTTTTAGGAGGCATATGCCCATTAAAAAAATCCAAATATTTCTGATTTGCATTGAATTTGATCCATAGTCATTAGATACCAATTAAGCAAATGTAAACAGATACCTCTCTGCACAGCTCCCAACTTAGGATGACTCCCAAAACTTACACCCTAATTCTCAGTAGCCCTTTACGTCTTCAGTGGCGGCCTGACTTGTTTGGGGTGAATTATGAAGCAAACTTCCTTGAATTTAAATATTTTCTTAAGACCTTTCAACCAAATTCTTAAATTTTCTAGAATCAAAAGCATGTAATAGATTTTGATCCAAATTGGAATAATGTCCCCCGAAGGATTCGCAATGAAACCTTCTACTCTCTGAAGAAGCAATATATCAGGCCAACTCACCGTTCCGTTTACATTCAAATTGGTCGCAGCAATTGCCCGGTTTACCGGTGCCCTTGTGAACCATCTGTGGGTTAAATCCAGGACCGCACCTTGGGATTTGGCACAGGTCCATGTTACACAGGCATGCCAGCCGGTGTTTGCAGCAACTCTCCGCCGACGTACTCCCACCGGTCGAGACGCTCGTGTTGGTCGTGAGCCGCGAATCCTTTGGACACTGGTACTTGATAGTCATGTCGCAGCCGACATTGCGACAGGGATCGTCATCCTTTTCTGCAATTGTTAAAAAGGAAAGAAAAAATGTAATTAAACTTCTAAATGGAAATGGCGTCACAGCGAAGAAAAAATGAAATGGTTCCAATAATCTAAGATTTCAAGTTAGATAATAACACACTCCATTTACCCCTTATTCGCCCGTAGTTCATGCAGCACACTTACTTTTCGTTAAATACAGTAGAAAATTTTTTGGGTGCTTGATATTTCGTACTTTAGCACCCTTTTCGAGAGTCTAACGTCCAAACGACTCGGCCTAACATTTACAGGCAACATGGATTGGAATGCATACATAGAAGACACTACCAAGTCTGCTGCAAAGAAGATGAGCTCCCTCTACCGGGCTAATAAACTTCTATCACCTGCCAGTATCCCATTTCTCTATAAAGCTACCATTCTCTGATGCATGGATTATTGTTGTCACACCCGGGTTGGTAGTTTCTCCCTCTTGCACAGGGTACAAAAATGTCTCTAACCTAATAGGTTCTGTCGCCGCAATGTTACATCCCTGTGTTTGTTTTACAAGTACTTCTGCGGAATGTGCTCCGATGAACTTATTGCATTTGTACCCCAGCGTAAATACTCCCGAAAAACCCGAGTAGCGGAACACTAAATAATATTTTTACATTTATATAAAAAAATAATTTAAGTCTCTCTCACAAATTATTAAATTTCCCCAGGATGTAGCAATTTTTAATTTCATTTAAACTATTACTAATTATAACGTTTTTCTGTGTGAAAATACATATGTAGATGAAAAATTAATTTAACATAGTGACGTAATGTGAATGTTCATCACTACAGAGGTTAGAGAGAGAGAGAGAGAGAGAAAGAGAGATAGAGAGATAGAGAGAGAGAGGTGGAAGAAAAGGAGAGAATGCCTACAATCAAAAGTTTCATTACCGTCCTCGAGTTAGGTTATAGTAAAAATAGTCGAATCTTCATTATGGGTCAATTCAGTGCATTGTGAGGGTCAGAAAACATATTTACTTCATTTTTATTGACAAATTTTCGAATGTAAAATGACTGAATATTTTAAAATAACTTATTTCCTGTAATTAATCAATTTCTTAATATTAAATCATTTGTTGCCGGCTGTCACATGCATAAAAAGAAACGTGTTCTTATCTTCGAATTACGCTTAAATAAAAACGAAAAACAAAACAAAGAAACATTTAATTTCCTACTTGTGAAACATTTATTTCATGTAACAAGCAACACACCGGTGATTTCATGTAACAAGCAACACACCGGTGATTTCATGTAACAAGCAACACACCGGTGATTTCATGTAACAAGCAACACACCGGTGTATTCATGTAACAAGCAACACACCGGTGATTTCATGTAACATGCAACACACCGGTGATTTCATGTAACATGCAATACACCGGTGATTTCATGTAACAAGCAACACACCGGTGATTTCATGTAACAAGCAACACACCGGTGATTTCATGTAACAAGCAACACACCGGTGATTTCATGTAACATGCAACACACCGGTGATTTCATGTAACATGCAACACACCGGTGATTTCATGTAACAAGCAACACACCGGTGATTTCATGTAACAAGCAACACACCGGTGATTTCATGTAACAAGCAACACACCGGTGATTTCATGTAACAAGCAACACACCGGTGATTTTATGTAACATGCAACACACCGGTGATTTCATGTAACATGCAACACACCGGTGATTTCATGTAACAAGCAACACACCGGTGATTTCATGTAACAAGCAACACACCGGTGATTTCATGTAACAAGCAACACACCGGTGATTTCATGTAACATGCAACACACCGGTGATTTCATGTAACATGCAACACACCGGTGATTTCATGTAATATGCAACACACCGGTGATTTCATGTAACAAGCAACACACCGGTGATTTCATGTAACAAGCAACACACCGGTGATTTCATGTAACAAGCAACACACCGGTGATTTTATGTAACAAGCAACACACCGGTGATTTCATGTAACAAGCAACACACCGGTGATTTCATGTAACAAGCAACACACCGGTGATTTCATGTAACATGCAACACACCGGTGATTTCATGTAACAAGCAACACACCGGTGATTTCATGTAACATGCAACACACCGGTGATTTCATGTAACAAGCAACACACCAGTGATTTCATGTAACAAGCAACACACCGGTGATTTCATGTAACATGCAACACACCGGTGATTTCATGTAACATGCAACACACCGGTGATTTCATGTAACAAGCAACACACCGGTGATTTCATGTAACAAGCAACACACCGGTGATTTTATGTAACAAGCAACACACCGGTGATTTCATGTAACATGCAACGCACCGGTGATTTCATGTAACAAGCAACACACCGGTGATTTCATGTAACATGCAACACACCGGTGATTTCATGTAACAAGCAACACACCGGTGATTTCATGTAACAAGCAACACACCGGTGATTTCATGTAACAAGCAACACACCGGTGATTTCATGTAACAAGCAACACACCGGTGATTTTATGGAACATGCAACACACCGGTGATTTCATGTAACATGCAACACACCGGTGATTTCATGTAACAAGCAACACACCGGTGATTTCATGTAACAAGCAACACACCGATGATTTCATGTAACAAGCAACACACCGGTGATTTCATGTAACATGCAACACACCGGTGATTTCATGTAACATGCAACACACCGGTGATTTCATGTAATATGCAACACACCGGTGATTTCATGTAACATGCAACACACCGGTGATTTCATGTAACAAGCAACACACCGGTGATTTCATGTAACAAGCAACACACCGGTGATTTTATGTAACAAGCAACACACCGGTGATTTCATGTAACAAGCAACACACCGGTGATTTCATGTAACAAGCAACACACCGGTGATTTCATGTAACATGCAACACACCGGTGATTTCATGTAACAAGCAACACACCGGTGATTTCATGTAACATGCAACACACCGGTGATTTCATGTAACAAGCAACACACCAGTGATTTCATGTAACAAGCAACACACCGGTGATTTCATGTAACATGCAACACACCGGTGATTTCATGTAACAAGCAACACACCGGTGATTTCATGTAACAAGCAACACACCGGTGATTTTATGTAACAAGCAACACACCGGTGATTTCATGTAACATGCAACGCACCGGTGATTTCATGTAACAAGCAACACACCGGTGATTTCATGTAACATGCAACACACCGGTGATTTCATGTAACAAGCAACACACCGGTGATTTCATGTAACAAGCAACACACCGGTGATTTCATGTAACAAGCAACACACCGGTGATTTGTTTACACACACACCGAATGAAGTTGAATTAGAAAATATTTGTTTGGCCATTAACCAAATTTCGTTTCGGTCTTTTTGATGCAACCCGAAGTGTACTTTCTTAGTTCTCTTTTTAGAAATTTCCACGAATACATTATGAAAAGACTCAAATGTAGAATGGTAATTTTCGAAGTTGGCCTGACGAATGTTTCTGTGTAGCTTACTTGTCATAATTATATATTTCTTATATAAAACTACTATATATATAGGAATGTAAATGAAAAAAATGACAGAGTGCTCAAAAACATGAGTAAAATAATATATTTTTATGTTGAGTAACCATTTATACAAGCGGGTTCTTGGGCAATGTATATATATATATATATATATATATATATATATATATATATATATATATATATATATATATATATATATATATATAGCTCTATTTCACTGACTACATATGGAGAACTCTAGAAACATCTTTGTGAAACAGTTGGAGAAATACCCATTGCAATCTATCGATCTGAACAAGCCCTTATCACAGGATTTGATCCTACTGATATAAAAGAAGTAAACATAAGAACTTCTATATAAAGGTACTTGATGAATCTTTAAAGGTAGATTTTTGCCATTTCCACATCGATCCCCAGAAAATGTAGCAGAAAAACCACGCATTGGCATAAGGAAGTACAATTATTAAAAGCAGATAAATGGCAATCAATTTTTTTATGTAATAAGGGAGAAACCTTTTTATTTATTATATATCAATTTATAAATTAGTCAAAATACTCAGCATACATATACCCACACACTTATACACAGATTACCGTATATGATTGATTTCTTAATTATACATATGTATATACGTACTATTCACATATTTATAAATACACACATACACACATTTATATATGTGTATATATCTACATATATATATAACATATCTACATATAATCGCACACTTACATCCACAAATACAATATACAAAATATAAATACACACATACACACATACATATATATATATATATATAATATTAAATTATTTTTACCTACAATTTAGTTGATTACAAGATGTATGACATAATTAATTAAAATCTTAAAAAAATTATAATCGAGCTCGGGAAATCAACACTTAACCATGTTTATCCATATGTACGCACGTTTCAAAAGATAATTTTATTATTACTCAGAGTATAATTTGAAAAAAATTAATGATTTTCTTCATCAGCATATAAACTGTATCAATTACAATTCAGATAATTTGCAATGGATATATTCGCAAATAATGTCCGGATGACCAAAATAAAACATTTTTATAATAATGGGGATAGGCAAAACACATGAAATTCCCATGAAAATCAAAAACACATTTCAGGATGGGTCATGTGAAGAGCCACCATATTGTGTGTGTGTGTGTGTGTGTGATTCTTCCCAATGAAGAGGAATGTAAGCGTAATTTACCAATTACATAAAAGATCTGACAAGACATTAATGATTATCTCCTCGTATAACCACTCAGTCAATAAAAGTGAACATTTAAACTTTATGACTAAAAAAGTTCATCCGTGCTGGATTTGAGAGAAAAAGATCGTCGTGAAAATTCCTCTTCCACTTTGTCATCCGATTTTACGGGGAAAACGAGGAACTCATTTGGGACATCAAATGGTACAAATTGTCGCAAACAAGATGCGATGACCTTTTGCGAATGGCTACGATAAAGAAAGGGTAATTTGCGGAATAATTCGAAAAATGCAACAATAACGAAATAATTGAACAAAATGAAAGACTTCTTGTCTATTGGCTTTAATGTAATTTGATTTCATAGATATTAAAGGTCTAAGATAGATAACTATATGTGTACAGTGATATATATATATATATATATATATATATATATATATATATATATGTATATTTATGAATCAATTAAATAAGTTCAAATGTATTAATAAAATAAAATTGAAACCAATATTTTTCAAAAGTGCTCAATATAAGGTAAAGCTTTATAAATATACATTATATAATCATTTAAAATTGTCTATACACATTAATTCATGTTCGGTACAACAATGTACTTCGTCGGGACCATACATTTTAAAGACAATAAATCAGATGTCGAAATTTTATAATCGACAGCAATTGCTATCCGACATGCAAACACAATTACTTGGTTTAAAGTCATAACAGTTTTGAAGCCATGAAACACACGCAACCAAGCGCACACATATATCACCACTTAAAATTCTTGCATACGAAGAAAAGTTCTATCTGATTTTTTAAGACCGTTTTCAATGCTGAAATATCACTTATTGTATTATCTAAGTGAGAGTGTTGAACCGTATATAATTGTAATTATCGTTGTTGATATATCTGAGGTTGTGCTTTTAGTGATTGCGCAACCGTTGCTTTATTATAGGCACCCTTACAGTGGGTATCCACTGTCTCTCGAGACTAAAAGAAGGTCAATAGATTCAAGGCCTTTCGAAAAAAAAGACAATTGTCCATTGTTATGCGTAAATGAATGAAGTATTTCGGCTTGACTGTTTAGTCAGTCGTTTCTTTTATCAAACGCTCGTCCTTTCTTTCTTTCTTTCTTTCTTTCTATTCTGAATTCTAGTCTAAGTCTTGAATAAAAATCGCGGACCAAAAATGTCACGTGATCATTTGTCGTGAGTCATTTATTATAAACTGCGAGCATAAGTTCATTCAACTCTTTTTATCATGCGTAATCCGCATTCGGGTTACGATCAAAATGTAGTATCTGCTTTTCAGTTTATTTTAATTGAATGGTAGTATATATATATATATATATATTTATATATATATATATATATATATATATATATATATATATATATATATATATATCTGTGTGTGTATAAAGTTAGTGGGAGAAAACTCCAGCACAGTGCTCAATTTAAAAAAAAAATCAAAGGTAAGAGCGCAATATGTTATACAGAAGATCAGAACAACATCGGTAACAGAGGCTGAAGAAAGTCCAGTAAAGGAAATCAATTATAGTCCGCTTTTGTTGGGATTTGATACCGAGGGTACCAATGTTGTTCTGATCTTCTGTAATATATATATATATATATATATATATATATATATGGAAAATGAAAAAAGAAAAAATATTATTTACGTATTTTCCTTTTTTCATTTTCAATTATGTTGTTTTTTATAATATATATATCTATATACATATATAAACAGCAGCGTTATAGACGTTTCTTAACGCATCTAACAACGTCATTTGACTGTGAATGATGTATTCGTTTTATCAAATTCCCTTTTTGTTTATATCTTAAATACTATTCTAAACTGTTTACTAAATACCCTGATATATGGTGGCTGTCTACTCGTTTTCGAGTATGACCACTTTTTGCGTATCAATGTGAGACTAATGTAAGACCTCCTGGTGAAAGACGCGGGTATGACTTTTTAGGCCTGCTAGACTTTTACAGGCCATACCACAGATGAGACAGGTGCTGTGATGATCGTATGGGATGTCATAATTGAAGCAACTTCTTACCTGCGCTTTATTCTGCCTCCCATGCACTCGTTGGTGATTCACCAGGCCGGCACGTGACATGGTTATCAAATTGCAAGCTGAGCATTTCAACTGTAATTACCATACTCCGAACGCCGTAGGTCTCAAAATGTTTATGACGCAGTGAGTTGCACACACAGTTAGTATCTACATAAAGATCACCAGGTACCAGCACAGCAACAGGGTTATAGTGAACAACGCTTGTGCGAGACGACGATCACTCTCTGAGTATCGGTGATTATTAACCCGCTGGCAGACAAAAAGTCCGATGACCAGTTGTCACTTCAAACACAGGTTTTATAATGGAGGTTTCCGTTTCCTAGATGCATGCATTAACGAAGGATCAAGATCACATCTCAATTATAAATTCAATATAACTGACTGACTATGATAAACTCCTTGTTTCCGTTGAGGAACAAGGTTCTATGTAAAAGGATTTTACATACGTAAAGCTTAATTGTCATAACTATATTTTCATAACTGACTATATATATATAATTCCCTTAGCGTCTTAAATCTATTATATATATATATATATATATATATATATATATATATATATATATATATATATATATATATGATTATCTTTATTTACACAGACATGTACAAAATCTGCGACAATGGCATGTCGCTGTTATCGATCAACAGTTATAATAAACTGAGATTTCATCAGGCAGAGTCAGAATCCGATCTTAACTTTAAATCATATTTGGAAAGGTTCTTTCCAAATATGATCTAAGGTTAAGATCGGATTCTAACTCTCCTTGATGAGATCTCAGTTTATAATAACTGTTGATCGATAACATCGACATGCCATTGTCGCAGATTTTGTACATGTCTGTGTAAATAAAAATAATCATATATAAAAGCTCTTTTTGATATTGAGCACTTTATAAACCCAGTTGAAATTCTTTGGATTACTACCCTGTGGATGTTTTATCTGGATTATATATATATATATATATATATATATATATATATATATATATATATATATATATATATATATATATATATATATATATATATAAAGTTATGAACAAGTTAAGCTACACAGAGACTTCCGCGTTTCAAAGAGGAAATGTCAGAATAATAAATTAAAAACTAAGAAAATCGAATTAGATATGAGGGGAAAATTGTTATAGTTGGAGAAAACGATTGAGAAAAAAACAAACAAACGTAAATCTCTCAACGTTATGGTGGATTTGAATCATTAAAGATCTCCAACTGATGCTTCAAAATCTTTTGTCTACACAGGCTAGGTCGAGAATTGTTAATAACTAACGCCTCAATAATATTGAGATGGTAGTTCGACCTAGCACTGTGTAAAACACAAAACCACCCATCGGAATACTGGTCAGAACAACTATTTGTACGAACCCGGTGATTACCGATGGCAGATTCATATATATATATATATATATATATATATATATATATATATATATATATATATATATATATATATATATATATATATATGTATGTGTGTGTGTGTGTGTGTGTGTGTGTGTGAAGAGTGAAAGAGAGGGACAGGGAGATGGAGAGGGATATCAAAGATAGAAGAGGAGAGAGTATATATGCGTTTATGTGAAAGAGATAAAAGAGAGAAATTAGAGAAGAAGAAAGAAAACGAGAGAGGAGAAAAGATATATAGATAGAGAAGGTTGTTTATGCGTTAGAGAAAGAGAGGAGAATATGTGTGTGTAAGAGAGGAAGAGAACGTGCGTATGAGAGAGGAAATGAGTGAGAGAGTGAGTGAGTGTGTGTGTGAGATAGAGAGAAGGAGGAAAGTCTATCGAGAATGTTAATCGATGTTTCTTCTTCATAGTAGTAGTAGTAGTAGTATAAACAATGTGTAGTAGTCGTAATAGTAACCGGATAGACTTGAGCCTTTCTACAAGTAGAGCTGATGGTGGGATGGAGGTTGCGGGGTGGACCGGTCTCATGTTCAACCTGACAAACACAGCGTGACATAAGTAATCAAGTACATGTCACCTTTATCAAAAATACTTACGCTAAATTTTTCGGATACCAACGTCATATCTTTTTTTATTTTTATCTTATTTTATTTGAATTACTATTTCCCATTGTTAACTTTTTCATTCAGCCAACAAAAAAACAAACAAAAAACAAAAAAACGGATTCTAAATTTGAGTGAATGTATAACTGAAACACGTAGTGTTTTAACAGGCAGTTTAAATTTTTAAATTAATTTTTGAAAAACTTTTATTAACCACCAACAAGGCATATTGCTACTGAGAAACCAAAGAGCTACTGTAATCAGGCACTAGATTTATAGGGGGCATCCTAAGTGGGGAGTTGTGCAGCAAAGTGTTTGTTCACATTACATTTAAATGTTTGCATGTTGTTACAGTCCGGGAAACAGTGAACAGGGAGGGAATTCCCAAAACAAGATTTTGCTGCTAGTCAGTTTGGTCGGGTGTATTTACATTGAAGTGACACAAGTGCAGTAAGTTCTTCAGAGTACATTCCATTGAAATAATTGTAAAACAAGCACAAGATGCAATATTATGGCGATGGGACAGGGACTGGAGCTTGGTAGACGGTGTGTGACCTATTAGGTTGTATACTTTTTTTTACCACCCTGCCCAAGAGGGAGAGGGTATGGTTGGTGCACCAGCCCACATGTGGCAACAATACTCCATGCATGGGCGAATATTGGTTTTATAGAGATATAGGATACTGGCAGGCGTGATAATTTTTCTAGCCTAGTAGAGGGAGCCCTCGTTATTCATGAAAATCAGTCTTTTATAGTTACGGATGACCAAAAGGATCAATAATCTCTCCTCCATAACTCCTGGACACTAACCGAGTTTAATTACAACCTTACAAACACATATAGAACCGTTGGAGGATCGATGGAATAACTTTAAGATTATGTTCCATACATACAGGGTGACCCCAAAGTAGGTTTACAGTTATCACTTCGGCTATTTCTATTAAAATTGAAGTATGTTTTAAGCATGAAACAGAAACTAAAAAAAAAAAAGATCCTCGGCCTTTTTGCTAAAATCAAAGTATAGTGCTACACTCCGTGGACTGGTACCTTCGTGGCCTTCGGGCCTTGATTCCACCTGTCTGCGGTATTGTCCTGTGGAGTTCTAGGAGGTGCACCCTCCCAGGATTCGTCTTCTCCCCATTTGTGAAGGGGTTAGTTTATTGCTAATTGCCTGAGGCGCCTCTACTGGGGAATACCGACGGGGCTCCTTAGGCACTTTTAGGCCAGAGTACTCTTCCTCGAAGGCACTGGCGTTTTAATCCCACTTTCCAGACTCTGAGATGCTGAAAATGTCTTCCTTCAACATTGCAACATTCTTCCAATCTCTCCATGATACTCTGACACACTGTGTGACACAAATTCCAATCTTCATTAATTTCTGTGAATACATCATGAATGTAATCTTTTAACATGATGTACTATTTTTGGGGTTTCTTCTGATAAACTTTGTTCTTTACAACACCCTAACTATTGAAATCTATTGGCGTTAGGTCAGATGGAAGTGGTGGCCATTTAGTGCGACCTTTTCTTCCGAACCAACATTCTGAAAAAGCTTGGCGAAACATTGTAGTTTGCTTAGCAAGTAAATTCAAACATAGAAGTGACACTTTACGAAACGTAAACCTACTTTTGGGCAACCCTGTATCTATAAATTCGGAAACGCTATGTTCCTATTCACTTGGCTCCCCACGATGGCAGCGTTAAACACAATTTAATGTGGAAAATCTTAAATGACCGATGGCAGAACAGTTTAAGTGTAGTATCAGAACAGATACCACATTTTGCTCTTAGCCAAGACACCAAAGACACTTCGTTTCCGAGTTATAAGCCATTGAAATAAACACTGATCAACATTTTTTTTATTGTAAACATTTAACAAATACAATGAGTGTGATAGTTAATTGTTATTCCTTCATATTGGATAGATGAACACAATCCTTGTCACAGGATAAAAAGTAAAATAAGTCTGGCCCTGGTGTTTTCACATACACCGACAAAACAATGAAAAAATGACACCAAACAAATATATATATATATATATATATATATATATATATATATATATATATATATATATATATATATATATATATATATATATATATATGCTGAGTTTGTTTCCATATATATTTTAATTATACAAAATACATACTGAAATATTCCCCAGTTTAGGGATTGAGTTACGTTAGAAAAACTTACATTTGAATTGTTCGAATTAGTCGTAATTTGCAATTATTTTACCAAGTTACCCGTCTCTTTCCAGGTCTCTTGTCTCTCACCGTCTGTTGTTTGACCTCGCTCTTATTTTATACGCTGTCTATTATTCTCGATTCCGTCACCCTCTTTGTTTATTAACAGTTAGACCTAACAAAAGCAACTGTAACACCTTTTGGACTATTCTATCATGAAGAAAAGAAATGACAAGTAGTAATACTATTTAACTCGTTGCTGTAGTGAGGGAGAGAGAGAGAGACTAATTTTGAATTTTGTTTTTTATTTCTTTTAAAATTTAACTGTAAGCTCACTATCTATCAACAGTGATTATTTTCAAGAATTTTATCATATGTAGAACACATCGCCACGGGACTACTACCCTGCAAACTACAGCATTCTGATGCGAACGCACCCTGGGTGGGTAAAGCCAGCTTCTCCCGATTCCTAGTCCAACGTGTTTCCACACTCAGGCGAGATGATTTTAAGTGTAAGTTTATGAAGGGAGGTGTCGCCGCCATCCCACGCCTGGTATTCCCAAATGGTCACCCGTCCGGTAATGTGCCAGGCTAAACGTCGCTTAACTTCCGTGATCTAACGAGAACAAGTGTCTCAAGGTGATTATACTGTATGTAGACTACAACATGGTCGTTTTCAAGTCCAATGTCAACAAATATTTGTCGAGCCGTGTTCTTAAGTAATCAGATTTTGTCAAATTTCATCCTTCGTTTGTAATTGTCTCATAATGTTGTCCTTCATCTAATTAACCATCTAATTAACCATCTCATTAACCATCTCATTAACCATCTCATTAACCCTTATTCTCGAGTGGCTTTTGGTAACTGGTAACTAATTATTATAAAAAGGATTAAGAAAAAGAAGGAATCCAGAACAAATACGAAACTAATTGTTCTCTCTCTTCTGATCTAGAGCACGTTGGGCAAATGGCGAAAAAATGGCTCCTTACTTCTACAACCAAGCATTTCCCTTTTATCACCAACGCCTGGGCCTTTGTTTTGCCCCAGTCGAAATGAGTGGCTCTCTCTTTTATTAGGAAACCCTTTACTTTGATAAACTCCTATGAGTGGCTTTCACCCCAGATCTAAAATGGGAAGCTGCATCAAATCTATCGCCAACGTCACTGGAAAAATAGTTAACTCATTCTACCACCCCAGAAAGTATCTGACTCCTGATGTAATCCTCTATCAATATAAGAGTTAGATACTCCCAAGATGGAATACTGCTGTCACATCTGGGGAGGCGCCGCTCAGAGCACACTTTCTTGTCTTGACAGAGTTCAAAATCGACTCCGAAATCTAGTGGGGGTTATCTCTTCCGTTCCTTACACCTTTTTCTCACAGAAGAAACTTTGTTAGTTTCTCTCTACGCTTTCGTTAATTTCATGAAAGGCGCTCGACTGAGCTCCAATCTGTCGTTCCCCTTTTGGAAAACATTCACAATAACTAGTTTTCTACCACAACAGAAAAAAAACTTTCCTTTCTTCCCAAGTGTGTCTAGCGTCAGGCGAAATTTCCACGAACAGATTTTCTTCACAAAGGCTTCCCCACATGTAGAACACACTGCCGTATAATTACTTCCCTGCAGATTACAACATAGTCGTCTTCGAATATACTGTCAACAGATTCCTATCATGAACAGTCCCCACGATCATTCCATCTTATTAACCCTTGTCCTTGAGTGACTTTTGGCTTTGGTAAATTTTTTTAAATTAATAGAAAAAATAGTGTTTTTCAAGAATTCCATTCTACTACGATGTTTTTAATCTTTTATGAAAAAAAATCTTGTTTTCTATGAAAACGAAGAGATCGATTTAAATATAAACAAAACCTGAAACCAAGGTCAGAAGAAGTGTTTGGTGAATTTGACCTGTCTGAATTCTTTCATGGAAACCTAATCAGGGAAATCGATACTTGGGTGGTGTCAACTAACGATCAATTTTCACCTTCGCTTGCTCAGGGCAACAAGCTGGAATACGGACAGGTCACATACCCAGCAAAGCATCGTTACGCACACGGCCACCTTAGAGGACCCATTACAAATAGGTCCTCTACGTGACTAGAGTAACAATGATCCGGATCATGTAGACAAATCAGGGCTTGATAAACCATCAAATACCTATAATACGCATGTGGTGTCGCTGTCTTTTTGTCGTACTCTCTGGGGATGAGCTCTCGGCTTTCCCATGATTGTACTTATCTTAGAAGAACACAACCCACTACCAAACGCGGTCCCTATTTCTTTAAACCATCAAATACCTATGCAATCAGTCCGGCAGTGGCCTTGCTTCTGCCAGGCTCAGGTGTGATTCTGTTCAGTGTTAGGAGGCCAACCCTCCAGGCTTTATCTCCACTCTTTGAGAAGGGGTTAGTTTATTGCTAATAGGAGAATGTAACCCAGAGTTCACTTTTTCTAGCGTGCTGGCTTTTCAAAACCTCAACTGACTTTGCGTCTAACCTCCTAGAGAAGAGGTAAATAATACGTATAATACGCATGTAGTGTCTCTGTTTTATTTACTCCTCCCCAGGAGTTAGGCACAAGGCCAGTTTTATCTTACTCCCACAAGTAAGATGTGACCCAAGATCGGGTCGAGAAAGTGGGGTTTGAAAAGCCAGCGCTCGAGAGGTGAGCACTCTGGCCATTTAAAAATTGCCTGGGCAGCCCCGTCGGCATTCCCCGGTAAGGGCGCCTTGGACAGTAAGCAATAAACTTACTCCTCCCCAAAGAGGGGAGGCAAAGCCTGGGAGGATGGACCTCCTAGAACTGCACAGGACAGGCGTGCAGTATCCATCGGAACAGATACTACACTTTGGTAGTGTCTCTGTCTTTTTTTTTATCTGACTGTCTAGAGATGAGCCTCGGCCTCCCCATGATTGTATTCATCTAAAGAAGACACCAGCCACCTCCAACTCGATACTTATTTAAAAAAAAATCAAACCTAAACCCTAATCGACCATTGTTTCCCGTCCTAAACAAACCAGAAAACAGTGGGAAGTCTATTCTTCGAAAAAAATCGGGAGGGCCTTACTAACCAGAATTAACAGACAATAATAGTATAGTTTCGGCTCCAGAAAGACAGATACCAAATCTCCATTAGTAATAGATATTAATTAGTGATGGTGATATTTTGGGATGAGGTGTCTGTGAGGGTGGGAGAGATAGACCCCCCCTTCAGGATGAAGAAAGTCGACTGTTTATTTGCCAGCTCAATCACGTTACGTAGCATAGGGTGCGTGATTGCCTTAACATCTACCGTCGCGGTCCGTGGAATTGGCTATGCACTGTGTAAATCCCTGTATATCTTTTGTTTTGTTGAGAAAGACATGAACCCGACATTTACCACCAGCTGGGTAAAATATCAACTTTTATTCAATTAAACGTATACCACTGATCGCTTTTACGTATGTATACTACTTTAACAATAACTATCCTAAAAGGGTTGATATGGCATTGATACCAACCAAGCTTTATCCGCCAATAATTTATGCTTGTCCGCCCATGTTTGTGTGTTTGTGTGTTTGTTAAAAATTAATTAACCGATCATTATAAATTTTGGAACACAGCTGCTTACCACAAGGGTCGTAATATGGGCTATATTTAGTTTAATGTAGTTTTATGTAAATTGAGTAAAGAGAGACTGTACGCCCTTTGTGAAAATATAGATACCTTCACCTTTGATGAAACCTTAACCACAGCTAATAGACATCGATCAATAAATATTCCCTAAATTTCAAGTGGTAGGATTAGTGGGCATAATATGCACACACCATCTACCTTTAACAATTCAAATATTTCTGATTTGTATTAAATTTGATCTACCGTATATAGACACATACTAAACAAGGTTTCTTAAACTTCAATTTCTTCGTAAGTCTCATCTTCCATTATATAAAAGGCAGTTGTCTGTGTGTGTCTACCTAAAAGTTAAACAAAAACCCTACAAAACAAACATCCACAAAGTTTATATATTCTTGATCAGCGTTGCCCTGGATGAATAATATCTAAAATTTAAAAAAAAAATCAATCTTTGGGTGTCAACTGGGCCAGGTTTCGTCAGGGGGGGTCGTTTTTTCAGCCATTGCATGTACTAATTTGGAAAGAAAATGCCAACTCATGTTTCGAGGAATCTTATATATAAAGGAGAGTTGTATATGTGTATGTGTGTGTGGTTATGTCCAGAGAGGAATATGCTGGGCGGAAGAAAAAGAGGAGGTTTGGGAGGGAGGGGGCAAATGGGGGATAGGGATAGAGAGACGGATAGAGAGATGGATAGAGAGATAGAAGTTTTTATAGAAATATGTCACACTTTTCCCCGGGCAACGCCAGGAATCCCAGCTAGTTAAGCTTAAGCCACAAATTTGAGACATTTTTTAGAATCAAAATCATTAAATTGATTTTGATCAAAATTAGATCAAGGAGTTTAGACATATGATTTCGTAGTAGTGATTGCTACTTCGTTACAGAAAATGGCCATCCCCACAAGATTGTGATGCCCGCTTGAGGTCACGCAGATGGCTCCGCAGCCTCGACTTATTTTTTTTACAAATCCTACTGCAGATATGATATGCGAGGCCTCTGGCTTCCGTTTGTACTTAGCTATACTCAACTACAGTTTGACACTCACATAGTTGGCTCATGACATGGGATCTCGTGGCTCAGTAGACACGCACTTGACAAGCAGGCTCTGCGACACGAACCACAGAGTTGGTCGGGCTATAATGTGTCTGGAACATTCAGCACTGACCGCTCCCGCAAAGCACGTTTCAAAATCGAGTACTCTATTCGTTTGGCCTCAAATCTTTTACACCAAACCGATCGCCATCTTTCAGGGTTTTTTTTATGTACTAACGAGTCATCGATAATCAAGGCTCATATGCCACTCGAGGATAAGTGTTACTGAGTTTTTCATGAGGACGGTGAGACAACACCGTGAGGATTGGTAACGATGGTTGAGACTGGGAAGAATTGAATTATTTAAAAGAACGGCTTAACAAGAATTTGTTGACATTGGACTTGAAAATGATCACGTTGTCGTCAGCTGTGAAGCTGCCACTTAGTATCGTATTCCACAGACGAGTAGTTTTTGGAAAGAAACTTTGCTCATGGAAGTTCCGTTTAGTTAAAGGTACACAAAGAGAGAAAAGGAAATTATTTACAGTGGTTGTAGTTAGACGAGTTTTTGCTGTGAATGTTTTACAAGGAGGGGACCAAAGATTGCAGTTTATTTGAGCAACTACCATGAAAATAAAGATTGTGTAGAGAAAGACTAGCAAGGTCTCTTCTGTGAGAAAGAGACAGTAGAGAAGACATCCCCCACTAGATTTATTTTTGGCTACATCCTTAAAACGACATAAAAGTGGTGCAAAACTGTTCTGTTCGGTGAATTAATTTTATTATTAAGTAGCAGGACAGCCATTATTGGAGAGATATTCTGCTAGTGACAATATAAGTTAATGCAATAGATTCCACTAGATTTGAACTCAGTTCCGCCAATCCCATAGTCTGCATCGGTATCCATAAAAGCACGCCTGCACCCTCCACACCCCACTAAAGACAGACACTGTATCATAATAGGAATATTATACGATGATGAGTGTGGATTTCACGCAGGAGTTTTGAGTCTAACAAATTGCTCGCTTCAAAATATCCGAAACTCCGCTCAACGTAGGTCATCAAAAAATAAAAACAAAACAAAAACGAACTACAACAAAATAAAACAACAACAAAAAACAAAACAAAAACACGACAGAAGTTGAAAGCGTAAGAAATACAGGTGAGGGGATAACAATTGCGGAGAAGGTATCTTGCGGCCACCGACCCCCTTCGCACACATCCGAAAACAAAAGGAAAGTGAAAACCTCTCTTTTACCTTACGTAAAAGGAAACCTATTGGCATGGTCAGCTGATATTGCGTCTATGTTTTTACTGTATACGCTGTCGCTGTGGCCTATTTTCTAAGTATATATATATATATATATATATATAAATTGTGTGTATTTAGGCAGCATATTTTCATTTAGGTAAACATTATTAAATAACATTTTTTTTCAATTTTCCGGATGGTTCATTTAATGGTTCGGTCAAATTGCTGTATGTAAGTGCCATGGGTTTCTTGTTCCATTTTCTTTCCTTTTTCGCGAGTACTTTCGATTTGATTCGTCAAATCATCTTAAGACGGTGTTAATTTTAGTTTCGTAAAAAATGTCTTTACTGTTGTATAATAATAATAAAAAAATCAGCAGTAAAGACATTTTTTAAGAAACCAAAACTAACACCGCCTGAAGATGATTTGACGTATGTGTCTTCCTGATCTATGTATTTTATGTTCACCCAAACCGCTGGACAGAATTGCTTGAAAATTGGCATGTGGACTACTGACCTCTCGGTGAAGGTCATAGGCTATATAAGAAATATATCACTGCAACGCTGGGGTCCCCGGGCGGCACCCCCCCCCGCCCACTGAAAACTGTTTTCCCTTTGATTCAAATGAAATTGAAACCATAGGCAAATGACTCAAAATACTGTCTATTCCGAAAATTTTAGCGAATTTTGACAATATTAAGAGGGTTCTCGGGGGCACACACTGAAATTTAAACCATAGGTCCACCGAAAATTCAAATAGGTCCAATTTCAATTTAATCTAATACATTTCCAATTTAATACATATTAAATAAGGATAATTTACATATATACGAACAAGATAGATCGTGAAGAGAGAAAACTCCGTGGTCT
>OY744516.1:72961013-72996013 GCA_963556195.1 Sepiola atlantica
TATGTCCCCTTTCCTAAGTCTAAGGTAATATCTAGATAGTTTACTTCTTTACAATTTGGGGTTATATCTATTTTAAATCCAAGGTATTTGAATGCTCTTATTAATTTTTTATGTATTTTGGATACCAGGGGGCCGTCACTATTGGGGATAACAATTAGTCCATCATCCCTATATAACCCCACTAAATTAGGCTCTACAATTCTGCTAATAGTGTACATTATAAAAATGCCCACCAGATCGGCAATCTGGGCTGAGTCAAAAGCACCCATCGGGACATCAAATTTGTTGTTGTTCAATTTAATCCATGTTTCTCGATTGTTTATAAGGATGGATTTGCGACAGGCCATAATTAATCTTACCTGCTCATCGGATATATCCACGAAATTCCCAGCATAGTTAATGCTGTTCGCTAAACAATGGTGGCATCTGAAAAATGAGAACAGGTCCCCGGTGATTTCGTGGTCAATCTTATGTTTTTCGAATATTCCAGATGGATTTAGACAAAGATGCAACTTATGTCTAGAAGAAAAAATAAGAATCCTAAAATATGATCGAAATAACCTCTTGAATAAACGAGATGAACTTATGGCTAAGTGCAGACATAAATATAAATTTAAAATAATCAACGACTAGTAATCCGATGGACCTCTAGACTTATAACGGTGAAGATACCAAATTAAATAACATTATTTAAGGTAACCCCCCCCCCCACCACCAACATAATAGTTATAATAATATCTGCTATAGACACAGAATTGCCGACTTGGTGATATATAGTATTTGTGTGTATGCGTATATAATGGTATTTTGAAATATTTATTTATTCAGATTATTTACATAAAAAAAAAAAATTCTGCGGTTCTTGAATTAATATAAGTATAAATGCCAAATATTACCACTAGACATTATTAGACTTGAATTGGTAATCCGATGGACCTCTAGACTTATAACGGTGAAGATACCAAATTGAATAACATTACTTACGGTAAACCCCCCCCCCCCATAATATTTATAATAATATCTGTGATAGACACAGATTTACTGACTTGGTGATATATAGTATTTGTGGATACGCGGATATTTATTATTTACTTAAAATAAGATAGTGGTATGAAAATTTTTTCTGCAGGTAATACACTAGTTTTTGAATTAATATAAGTATAAATGTCAAATATTACCAATAGACATTATTAGACTTGAATTAGTAATCCGATGGGCCTCTAGAATTACAACGGTGAAGATACCAAATTGAATAACATTAGGTACGATAACCCCCCCCCCGCATGATATTTATAATAATAGATTATCAAATTAATCTAAAATATAAATAAGGTAAGACTAATTTTTAGAACTCATATTACATCAGTAAGAATATAGAGTGTTATGTAAATATTGTGTGTAGGTGTGTGGATATATATGTATGTGTGCGTACGTATATGTGTGTATATGTGCGTATATGTATATATGTGTGTGTGTATGTATGTGTATGTATGTTTACATGTGTGAACAACTACATGCGTATGCATTTGGTCAATATTTCAAATAGATTCAGAGATATATATAGGTGTATTCATGTATGTATATGTATGTATATATATATATATATATATATATATGTATATATGTGTGTATATGTATATGTGTATAGATATGTATATGTGTGGGTGTGTATGTGTATATATGTGTGTGTATGTGCGTATGGATTTGTATGTATACATATATGTATGTGCGTGTAATCTTATTTCAATTAGATTCTCTTCCTTGGAACCCAGACGGACTGAGAATTTATGACACGCGGTCTGTCTATATCTTCTCTGTGCCTGTTAATTGTTTCTTTCTTTCTTTTCTCTAACCGAATTTGAGAACACGAGTTTCGCCGGACGCATTCTGGCTGGAGATGAATAAAAGTTGCGTATGTGATTATGCTTAGTTATGATAATGTGCGAGTGAGATTATGTATGTGAGTGCGCATATGATGTGTGCGTATTTAGTTTTGTGTATGCGCGTGAGTAAAATTGCCTATATGGTTGATATCGCCAAGTCGTATGTGTCATAATTTTGACATGGCAGTTTTTAGTTGATTAACTTAAAGATCCCTCCCCTTCGCCCGCCATAGTTAAATATAAGTTTTAAATTTTCCCCCTCTCTATAAAAGATGTATCAAATTGGTTGCTACTACTACCATCTATGATTGTATTGGAACTGTGGTAGGGAAATTCAATTTTCTATCAGTCTCAAAAATGTAATTGTCTGAGTGATGCTTGAAAAAACCGAACGGTTGAAATAAATTATTGCATCGACAATTATGTGATTTCGTGTTATTATATTTTATTATTGCTCTGTTTACTACATTGAGCTCTCATACCCGGATTTCCTCCTGGAATTATTCCACTATAACACAAATATATATATATATATATATATATATATATATATATATGTATATGTATATATATATAACTTTAAACTAGCTAGCCTCGTTAAAGTCATTCTAAGTAAATGTCACCGAAGACTTCTTGAATCATCACTCATTATAAACCCTTACACAATTAAACGACGCCATGGGTTCTACATTTTATCTCCTTTAATCAGCAAAATAATACTAAAAGAACAAAACTTAGATTGAGATCCAGGCAAGCTATTTTAACACCACATTTCTGACAGAAATTAGTGTAGAGATATTAAAATAAAAATTCATTCTACTTCATAGACGCACCACATATGTTGAATTTTAATGTCTATGCTTCAAAAAAGAATAACAATACTTATTCCACGTCATAGAAGCATCACGCATTTCAAATTTTAACTTTTATGTCTTTCTTCGAATCACTCACTTTGAAAATGTCTTTAAAGAATTAAGGCGAAACGTCGATGAACATATGAACAATTTTCAGTTTCATTTTTTTCATACATATATATATATATATATATATATATATATATATATATATATATATATATATATATATAAATGTTTTTTTATAAATATGCAATCATCAGTGTACGAAATGTTAATTACTGCTGGTCTAAGTATTCGAACTTATTTACAAAGTCACCTTCGACCCTGCAGGCTTAGCCTTTACCATAGGCCATCATCAATCAACACGGAAAAAAGTAAATTTTGAGTCTATAATGTAAAATCGGCGAAAACGTATATATATATATATATATATATATATATATATGTGTGTGTGTGTGTATGTGTGCGTGTGTGTGTGTGTGTGTAGTCAATTAGTGTATGGAATAGCTGATAAGCAAGCCAAAATGATAGTAGAAATATGGACATAAACACACCAGTAAATCTGGACCATATTCATTTGATGAGCTTTATTACAGACGGTACTGTGTATATATATATATATATATATATATATATATATATATATATATATATATATATATATATATATATATATATCACCGGAATTTTATACATTGAAGCGTGGAAGAAAAAAACCGAGAGGAGGGAATGCGCCCAAGAGAGAACGGCTCAACAGTATTTGTTTACATTAGACTTGAAAACGACCATTTTGTAATCGGCTGGGAAGCAGCCTCGTGGTAGTTTGTTCAACAGATAGGATGTTGACGGAAAGAAACTTTGTTCATGAAAGTTGCGGTCGGTCTTTGGTATGGAGAGAGAGAGAGACTAGAAATTTCTTTGCTGTGGTTGTTAAGAGTGTTCTTGCTGTGAATGTTTTACAGAAGGACCGAGGATTGGAGCTCATTCGAGCACCTACCATGAACATAACGAAACAGTAGAGAGAGAGGCGAAATCTCTTACGTGTGAAAGGGGCTGTAGGGTAGAAGTAAGATCCTACTCACTAGATTGCGAAGTCGGTTTGGTACTCTCTCAAGGCAAGAAAGAGTGCCCTGAGTGGAACCTCCCCAGATGTGACAACTGGAGCAGTAGAAGGACCCAACAATTTTTCCAGCGACATTAGCAACAAATTTGATGCGTCAGCTCGTGCTTGCGAGAGAGAGAGAGAGAGAGAGAGAGAGAGGGGGGGGGAGAGACACACACAAACAGACAGACAGACAGACAGACAGACAGACAGACAGACAGACAGACAGAGACAGACGATTGTGTCGTGCACTAATTAAGTTACGTCGTGCGCTATCCCTACCTTCAATGGAGAGCGGCGACTTTTCGCGCCTGCCCTGCTTGGTGTGTCACCGGGAAAGACAAAAGAATCTCCTCTCCTGGAATTCACGTGATTTCGCTAACTTCCGTTTTATTGGGATCACCTGTTGACCCCTAGCTACCACTCATTCTCTCCATTCAAACTTGTGTCCCTCCTCTTCTATGTAACATATCTATATCCAAGAAACATAAAATCTGGCTATTTTTCTCTGACTGAAATCTGCCATTTAATAAGGTCACTAAGTTAAATCTGCATCCAGTTGTCGTTTCAAGAAAAGACAATAAAAGATAATTGTAGTTTTGTCTTCTGTGGACGCTAATTTTAATTTAGCAGACCAGATAATTAATAATACAAGATTCGTTCTCTTAAGTAGATCTTACAGCTGGATGAATTAGCAATAAACATAAATTAAATGGATATTTAAACCACACACACGTGGGTTCGGCATTAATTTTGGCCATCTTAGATAGTATCTCTCTCTATATAAAAGATAGGTAGTGAGGAGTATATGTTTACACACACACACACACATACATACATATATATATGACGTTTTGAATAATACTTATGGTTCGTCGATAGGTGAACATCTCATAAATAACCGCACCTGTTCCTTTAAATTAAGTGTCGACTTATTCTCCATTCTTAGTAAGTCGCACTCTCCCTATCATCTCAAGATCCTAGAAACAATCTATATTAAGTCATTGAGACCTTCTCTTTGCAAGTAAAGAGAAAATCTCCTCGGGCTTAATGTTGTTTCTATTTGATTGAACTTTTTTTTCTTTTTTTTTACCCCTTTCCCTCGCTATAATTCTCATAGCATCTTTTTTATATTTTTTATACGATACCTCGATATTTGGCTCTGTTGAGCGAGATACGAAACCGGTCAGCTGCCCTTTCATCTTTTTAATTTCTTAATTTATTATGAGTAATAAATATTGTCGCTTCAATGTCATTTTAAAGTTTTGTACGACAAAAAAAAAAAAAAAAAAAAAAAAAAAAAAATATATATATATATATATATATATATATATATATATATATATATATATATATATATTTGACTTGAATGCCTACTAGACACCACCCTCGAGTGTCTTCGGTTTCTCTATACAGGGGTTTATCAGAGACAATGAGGATACTTCCCATTTGAAGTAAAATCTGACCAAATATTTAAAAAATAGTGTGCTGTCTCCTCAAGCCACCCAACACGGTGATAGGACAACAACTCACCGGACAAAATCCCACCGGACAAAATCCCACCGGATATAAGCCCACCGGAAAAAGCCCACCAAAATAATTCAAACACGGACAAAAGCCCACCAACGTAAAAATAAATTAATTTTTACAAATTAAAAAAAAAAAAATCGTTTTATATTTAATTTTTTTACAATCATCAATAACTCTTTGTCTGCAATTTTTTTTTTTTACAATTTTTTTAAAATTTCTATTTTTAAACATTTTTCCGGTACTTAGTAAATACTGCATTCTTTTAAATATTACAACATGAAAAAAACATGCACCCTTTTTACTACTAACCCCAAGTCCAGGTGGTAAAACGGAAAATACATTAAAAAAAAGTATATATTGTATTACTCATCAATGAATGCAATAGGTAAAGTACTAAAGTAAATTTTTAGAGATCCTATTTTAATAAATAATGATTTATACGAAATCAAATCCAGTATAATGCATTTTGGTTTCTTCAGAAACAAATCAGTCATTTTAATCTTTTCTTAATATTACGAATAAAAACATAGATTTCGAATTAGTCGTGTTTTACTATAATGTTTGTTTTTTAAATATATAATAATACAAAAAATAAAATATGTATACGAAAATATGTGATTATTTTCTGTTTTGTCTATAGATGGCGTTCTGTAGTTTAAACTTTTTTTCGGTTTGAAATTCTTTAAACCTAAATTGAAATTAATTAAATAAATTTTCAATTAATGGAGAATTTGAAAACTAATGACTGCTAAACTATCTCTCAAATTGCTATTTTCACTGAATTTTGTTAAAACAACACCAGTAAAACTGGCACAAGTTGATAAATAGGAAAAAAATGGTACAAGAGAAAAATATAGATGAAAATCTCACAAAGAGTTTATCAAAATCTTGGATACAATACGTAAAGGGAAAACATAAAAGTACCCCCCTAAAAAAATGAGATTCTATATTTTGTAGGCGATTACGTGTGAAAACACTGAAAAACAAAACAAAAACAATTATTCTTTTAATTTAGAGTAGGGGATTAGTTGCGCATATAAATTTAACGTAAAATGACATTTTAGGGCAGTTAACTAAAAATGTGACCACTAATCGTAAGTCATAAAACCACACTTAATCGCTTTAAAAAGTAAAACCCACCCACCACGCCCGAAAAACAATGCATAGAATTTATCTCCCATCGCAAAAGAAAATTGGTTAACTGTCCTAAAAAATCAGTAACCCGGAAATGTTTGATCATTTTTATATTAAAATTATATGCAAAACTGATCCCCAAATTTGCATTCTAAAATAATTGTTGTTTTTCTTTCCGACAAAGATGAGTATTACATAATTTTTAAAAATGTATTTTTCGTTTTACCACCCGGACTTAGGGTTACTAGTAAAAAGGGGCGTTTTTTATGATGTAATCTTTAAAAGAATGCAGTATTTACAAAAAAAATTACAGACGAAGAGTTATTCATAATTGTAAAAATCTAAATATAAAAGTTAACGACTTGATTTTTTCTGGGTTTAATTTGGAGATAAAATTTCACTGAGGAAACTTTTTGAAATCATATCTTGAATTTATTATTTCTCAATAAAAATGTATTTTGAAACGGGCAGAAACAATTGTACGAATAAAGATGTTTTTTAAAAAGTAAATTATTATATTTTGAGCTCTTGTAATATAAGCACTATTGCGTGAATCTAAATGAATTGAAATAATATATATATTTCTATGTATAGGATTAACTCCTAAACTAATCAACCAATCATTATGAATACAGAATATATATTCTAGGCAACACGATTTGGGGGTGGGTGGGTTTGGATGGGCGCATCCGTTAAATAGTGAAGTTTACAAAAAATAATGTGCCCATGTTACTCACTACTTTTTAGAATATATATTCCAAAATTCATAATGATCCGTTGATTAATTTCTAGGATTATCCTGTACACCCCCCCACACACACAGTACTTTGCTGACCTTTTATGGGCTCTCCTCAGCTCTGTTGTGGTTCGTTGCACTTTCCAAAGCAATAGACCACAACGGAGGCCGAGGAGAGTCCATAAATGACGAGTCACGTGCTGTTCTGCTTTGTTCTGCGATGTTGTTCTGATCTATGTGACCATTTCAGTTTGTAATCCGATCTTTTTCTTTTCCTTCTTCTTTCTTCAATGTGTGCAACTGGAAGGCAGATTTGTTTTCTTGGTCCGATAAGATCGTAGTTTTAATGGCTATCGATCGAAACATCGCCATGAAAGTGTTGTCTTTGTACATGTTTATATATTTATATATATGAAAAAAAAATACACGAAATAAATCATAAAAAAACGTTTTTAATGAATTATTCCTGTATTAAATTTGGTTTTCCTTTCGCCATTTTCAGGTATAATTATAAACATTTGTGTTTTATTTATCTACATACGTTACGTTTCACCCTTTCGGGAATCGTCAGTGTAGAGATGATTATTCATACCGGTCGCAGGACTCGAAGCCCCTGAACACGAGTCATGTTTTTAACTCAAATTCCGATTCCTTAACCCACGTGGCCACTATAAACAACCTGATAAATCAGCGAGAGTTTAAACCTATTAAAGGCAGTTGTCGTCAAGAGTGTTCAACTACTGAAGCAACAGGCATTAAAGCTACGCCGACGGTTGTGTTAATACTACTAACTACAGTGCCCAGCCTAGATTGGGGGCGACAAATATAGTATGTATAGTCACTTGAAAGTTAAGAAAGATTGCAACTGTACTATTTGTTGTTTTGAGATATTTGACTTTAAAGTTTGGCAAACAATAACTTGTTTATAATTTGACAAAGCCATTTCTTTAGAAACTATGCGACGATGTAATGTAATTACATGTTGGCTTCACGTTGCTTTGCGCCTTCTCATTTATTTGTCTCATCGGCCATTACAATGAAATCTATTTTTATACAACTATTGTAAATAAAACCTTTTATGGCGAAATTTTACTCCAGAATATAACGTCTTTTCCTTCTGAAACTTACACAGCATTTAAAATAAAATAAAAATGGTTGGATCAAATCGACAATAGAAATAGCCAGGATTTGTTGAAATTACGGTAATTTCGTCATTTTTACTTTGATATATTTTGAGGCGAGTGTGCAATTTAGTTAAGAAGTAAAAAGGGGTAAAAAAACAAAAAAACAAATTTACGCTAAATAACTTTTACCAAACGCAAGAAAAGTTAATCTTCTATCGACTCGAATAGGTTTTGAGTTTTGGAACTTTTTAAAGTGTTTTTTTTTTAGGGTTTGCATTGTTGGGTCAGAAGCTTGTAGAAACGTATTCAAGGTGGCCGACGTTTTTTTTAACTTGATATGAAACAAATTTACGCTAAATAACTTTTACCAAACCGAAAATTAAATTTCTGACCGATAACACCTTTCCCCTACTCCACTTTCATCTTTTTATTTTAATGTTATTTTTTACTTTTGTTCACGCCGAGCAAGGCAAATTGCCACTGAAGCGTAAGAGGTTATTGTGACAGGGACCTGACCTATAGGGGGGCATGGGTGAGGAGTTAGGTAACACGATGTTTGTTCACATTACATTTAAATTTTTACATGTTGGTACAGTCACAAACAAAAAGCAGGGAGGGATGGAGGGAGGGAATTCCAAAGGAAAGCAGTCCGGGGAAAGAAGCTATTGTAGTAGGAAATCTTGGGATCTCTCTGCTAGTCGGGTAGGTCGGAGATATTTTTGTTGAGGTGGTACAAGTGCGGTAAGTTCATTAGATCACTTGTAGAACAAGCACAGTGATGCAAAACTGCTGTGATGCGACAGGGGCTGGAGCTCGCCAGACAGTGCAGGACCTATTACTTCAGAAATTATCTTTTGTACCTTGTCCTACTGGTTGGTCTACCGGCTCAGATGTGACAACAATACTCCATGCTCAGGCGAATTGTGACTTTATAGATATATAGAATACTGACAGTTCTTCCGTAAACGAAATATAAGTATCCATGATATAAAAGACTAACTAATGAAAACGTGACTTCCCCTCCTCTTCTTACTCTCCTTTCTTCTTTCATTTTCTCGTCCCTCTTCCCTTTCCTCTACCCCAACTTTGTCTTCTTCATACGAAGGAACAAGAAAGACACGCATCACACATAAAATAACGTAGACTCTGACAACAGTAATAATATTACGAGCTGATCCTTGGATTGCAAATAGAAGTCATTATGCCAGAACGCAATATAATAAGGGGTATTAAAAATTAAAACTTTTATTCACCACAAGTAAGACATATTGCCATTGAGACGTAAGGGGCTACTGTGAATTTGGAGTCAGATTTATAGTTGGTAGCGTGCTGGACGGAGTCACTGGGGTCACGGTTTCAAATCTCACAAGATTTAGCTACACTGATGAATTGTAGAGACAACGAAACACGTCTCCTTAGATAAGTATATATATATATATATATATATATATATATATATATATATATAGTATAAAATATATCTATGACAAGTAAGTTACACAGAAGCGACCATGTTTCATTCCAACAGGAAATCATCAGGCTAAAAAAGTGCATTTAGCCTGATGAATGAATCATGGACGCCTCTGTGCAGATTACTTGCCATAGATATATGTTTATACTACTACTACTACTACTACTACTACTACTACTACTACTACTACTAAACTCTACTCACGTATTAGGCACTCTTGAAGTAATTACTGAAAATATATACACAACATGTTATATCATTTTATAATGCTGCAATCCTTGGACAGGTGTGTTTGCTCACACCTGTCTTAGAAGATCTTTTGCCGAATACAGCTCACTCTAAGAAGCCGCAACGAGCCTCCACTGGATTCCTAAGTGGGGAGTTGTGCAGCGAGATGTTTGTTTACATTACATTTTTTCTTACTGTTCGTTCTCATTGTCATTAATATTATTTTAGATAGATTGGGTTGAATAATAACTATTAGTTGGGTCTTTATCTATGAGGTCGAAAGCCCACCGGAGACAAGTGCAGGGTACCTTTCCATGCGCGACATGGTACTACAATCATTCCGATATTATATAACTATTGATAGAGTAGCCGCTCTTAGCGCTACGTAAGAGTTTGGGCTCTTGTACTGCCAGTCGAAAACAGCAGCCAGACAAGCTGTAAAACCTGTACCACCAATCTGTCAGAACAAGAGCGGTATCGACTAGTCGTGTGAAGCTAAGGTACAAGCTATGCCCCCAAGTTTCCTAGACAAATAGAAAGATAGGTGGTGGGACAGTGTTCACTGTCTTAGTTAGGGGAAAAAAGGCAAAGCACTGGATGTCTTTGAAGTGCCCCTGTGATGGTACCTCTACGCTAACAGACAAAGGATTACAAAAGCCGGGCGATGGGCAGATCCTATAAACTCCTTAAGCAATTGTAGGTTTGAAAACTGGATATATTTGTTCGAGTCTCCATCTCTACGAAGGTTGTCGCCCAGGACTATGGAGGCCTCTCTATAACGGCCCATTTTTGAGTATGTCTTTCAAGCAACAAATCCCTATCACGTAAGATATCATATACCTGGAGCGTGTTGAACGGTTGACAACCAGGATGGTGATGGGATTCTCCACGTTTACCTACAAATAACGGCTTCAAAGACTAAATCTGTTCTCACTTGAGCAATGAGAGATGCAAGGGGACCTGATTCTGGCTTGCATCATCATCAATGTGAATTTAAATCTATCTTTCGGTGGTTTTTACACCTCAAAGTCTTGTCGCAGTCTCCACGGACATTCACAGAAGATGAACCACTATAGTTTTCGTCTCAACGAAAGAAAGGTAGCATTCTCTGTCTCCTTTGAACAGCCCACCAGAGGAGGTCGTGATAATGCCTACCATATCCAGGTTTAAAGTCGCCTTGGACAAACATTCAGACGGTATATCGATGCAATATCGTCTGTATTTTACATGGTATGCTGCACTTTGCTATTTTTTGGCAAATAAAATTAATTGAGTAATCGATAAAAATCAGGTCTGAACTCCGATGTTGGTCTTGTTAATATGTATAAATCTTTCTTTTTTTTTAAATCTCTCTATATATAATGTGTGTGTTTAAATATCTGTATGTACATGATTCACTCCTAAACTAAGTACTGATCATTATAAATTTTGGAACACGGCTGCAATGCGCAAGTGACCGTAATGTAGGATATATTTAGTTTAATTTAGTTTTTTGCAAAGGTAGTAAGAAATGGGTAGAACACCTTCGTAAAAATTCAGATAATTCTGATTTTTGTAAAATAGTCCCAAAATTTCACTTTCTTTGGTGTATTTTAAAGGTTTTATTAGAGAGCATAGTATAAACACAACTCCCATTGTAAAACTGAAAGATTTCAGATAAGCATTACATTTGATCCCTTGTAAGCAGAAACCAATTTAACTAGATTCCATGAATTTAAATTCCTCCTTAAGACAACATAAGCTTAAACCGTAAGTTTTAGACATTTTCTAGAATAAAAATCATCTAATGGATTTTTATCAACATTGGAATAAGGATTCTGGATATAAGATTTATATCTTGATTTTAGTCTACAAAGCGAGGCACCGATTAGGTTCGTTGAGTCCTATAGATTATCTTGATATTTATCTCTCGCCGCAATTGGCATAAATATAACTTAATGTCTCCGTATCACGTGATAATTTCCTATGACCAGGAGAATAGAGCGAAAGCGTGCGGAGTCAAAGGTGACTCTGTGAACCGGGTTCGTGCTTTGTGACCATCTGAAAGTATCACTTCCCTGAACTGATGAGAGAACAAGCTCTAAACGACGTCGTCTGTTGGTAAATATAATTGAATATTTATTTATGAATATTACACACACACACGCGCGCACCCCCCACACCCCCCACACATATATATATAAATACATACATATATATATATATATATATATATATATATATATATATATATATATATATATATATATATATATATATACTCAATTAGAAAATGTTGGCGTTATCTATATAGATTTGTCATCAACTTGTAAAAAGAATTTGTTTAGGTAATGTTTTTCGGTCATTATAATCTTTTCTGAATACAGAAAAGCTTTTACTACGATTCTGCTATGGCGGAAGGTGTTGTTTATTTGTATAACTGAAAATAGAAACATTTGGAAACGGCTGTAAGCATACATAATAATATACAGACTCTTTATTTTGGATTATGATTTAAAGATAATTTAAGTCTTAATATATATATATATATATATATATATATATATATATATATATATGTGTGTGTGTGTATGTGATATATATATATGTGTGTGTATGTGTGTGTGTGTGTGTGTGGCTTGGCGTATGTATGCTCTCTCTTGACTGACCACGAATCTATACAAAGCGGTTACATCGGATAAGGTGCCCCTTTCTATCTGCTCTTTTGAAAAATAAAAATAAATTGGCCCAGCCAAGTGTCACCTTCGAACAAAGAGGTTAACGTGACCCACTTCCAACAAAAGACAGCATTTCTCAGATGTTTGTGCAAAAATAGAAATCCTTAAACCACTTTGGCTGCATTTTTAAAAGAAGATATGTTAAACACACATGCAGACACACACACACACACACACAGACACCCACGCACAGACACACACACGTGAACACATATATAAACAGGCACATTTCTATTTCTTAGATTCGAGTAGATCCTGCGTAAATTCCATGGTGGATGTGAAATATAAACGTAAATCAGAGAATGTACGAAATAAAAGGGATTACAATGATACATGTACGAATCCTGGTAGCTATATATATATATATATATATATATATATATATATATATATATATATATATATATATATATATATATAAGGTGTTCGAGATAAAATTGACAGTTAAGAAAAAACGCCATATCTTGGCGAATGATTGATGATTTCTCAAAATTCAAATTGCATCTGTAAGAGCAGAGGCTGAAAACCTTTTCATTGCAAGGGCCCCATAAAAAACTCACAATTTTATAGGAGAGCGAAATTTTATAGGGCCACACAAAACATTTTACAATGTTTTAAAGTACTGTAGAATTTACTTGAAAGACAAAGGTACCTCAGTTTAAACATAAAAAATATTAACACTTGTTGGACCTTACGAATACCTTTAGCGGGCCACATGAGCCCGCGGACTGTAGTTTTTCCTGTCTTAGATGATCTTTTACCGAATACATCTCATTCTAAGAAGTCACCATGGCCTTCCACCAAGGCCTACCGGCGGGACCTGAAACTGGGACAAACGGCCTTCACAGTCTCTTTCGAGAGAGGGATGAATACCAGTTTTATAATGGCTATCAGTTCATCCTTAATGTTGCAAGCGGTATGGTCCGTGTTTTTTCTCAACTGTGCCATACACATGACAGTCGATTGGGGTTGCAATCAGGAAAATTGATTTTGAAACTAGTGAAGTCGTGGAAGTTCTCAAACAACCGCTTCTGGAGGTGTGATACGGAGCTGAGTTATGCTGCACACATATGGCCTTTCTGCAGCCATCCTATCCACCCAGCGATTGACAACAATGGACAGCAACTCAATATAGCTAAGTTAATTGAGTCTAAGTCTCTTTCCGAAGATGGTTTGGCCTTTTATTTTATTTTAAAAATTAAAATCTTTATTTTATATTATTTTACTTATTTTTAAAAAATTTTAAATCTTTTTTTCTTTATATTTAAAAATTAAATTTTTATTTTATTTCATTTTATTGTATTCAACTTTTTTTTCTTTTACTGAATTTTAAAAATTTAAAACCTTTAATATTTTTTCTTAAATTAAAATTGAAAAAAATAATTTTTTATTTATTTTATTTCATTTTTATTTTGTTTTTGCCGTTGTTCATTTCTCAGAAATTCCATTGGAAGTCTTTCATTATTTACGCTCTGTAATTCATAGATCTTCAAATTGATTGCGCTTTGGGAAAAAAAAACAAGCAAAACTTAAAACTATTTACTTGAGTAAAAAGGATGAAAGAATGAGAAACTTGTGAAAAACGTTAATTAAGAAGTGAATTTACACTTGCTTTCATAAACACAAGAATAAAAAGATTGTTTTGTTGATATCAAAACGATTCCGTCTGTTGCATGGTGTACGGTCAATGCATTCGAGCTATTTCGAAATGAGAGATCTATCTCAAATGCATACACGCACCTACACACACAAACAAATCAGATCCACTCGACACGGCTATACACTGGCTCATACGAAGAATGGTGTACCTTCTCCAATTGATGTTACCTCAAGTAACATCACTTAGTTGGATACTCCAACAGACCAGATCAATTCTTGCCCTGCAATACGGTAAGACCAAGCGACAACAAGACAGATATACTACAGGGTGGGCAAAAATAAGGGTCCTATTTTTAAAAATTCATAACTTTTTTATTTATTGATTTTTTTTTTTTTAAATAAGTAAAGGACCCCTTCCGAAGCAAGCATAAGCCGTATTAGCCCTAAGGAACGTACACTCATTTAGAAAACATTATTTTTGCTTAAAAAACTCAAAACAGTGTAAAAAACAATACTTTAGTTTTTTGTAAGTTTTAAAAAGTGTTTTTCGGCTAAAATTTGTTTTGTTTATTTCAAAAAATCTCGGAAAGGTCAGTCTACACACACATAAAGTTTGGTGAGTTTAACTTTTATTTTGTGGAAGTTATTCAAATTCAAGTTATTCAAATTTAAAGATAGGACCCTTATTTTGGCCCACCCTGTATAACATAATAAACTGGTCATTTGGAGAGAGCAGAATTACTGTTTTTTACTTCTTTACTAACTCAACGTTTGAGACGTAAGGAAGCACTTTAGTTGAACACTCGGATATCCATGTATCTAATATAGAGATCAAGAATTAGTCCCAGGAACAGGGCTCCTTGATTTCGGAGAACTTACATTGAAAATGGCTCACATCAATAAAATAGAAGAAGAGCCTGTTCTAAAAGAACAAGTCTACTCAACAATGCCCCGTAGCATCGTTGAACTTAAGGAACAAATCCTTAAGGAGCAAGTGCCGTTGTAGTTGTGCGTCAAAGTATGGCGCTCAGCCCCTGAAAAATAAGCCAAGAGCATTGAGTCACGGTTATCGTAAAGAAAGAAGGCCTGTCAACTGAGTCGAGTGTTTCTGGTGATGTCATTGATAGTTGGAGTAAGAACCACTATCAATGAGAACCGGAAGTGAGCCGTGGTTTAACGCGCATGCACCCATCTGTAATCAGAGCAAGTAATAACAGCAAACAGACTCAACTGCATAGAATTATTCATTCATTTTGAAATCATTGTTTACTTGTTCTTTTTTTCAAACGTATTTCCTTTTTTTTTATAGATGTCAAGCGCGAAAGAGAATTAAAAAAATCCAACATGGCGTCCAAAAATTCAGGCATTGCATTAAAGTTAGAATTTCAAGTCTTAAAAGTAAAATAGAATTTTATTTCGAGATAAAAATACAATTTTAGACTAATTAAAAGGTCCCCCCCCCCCGATGACTGTTTTAATTAATTACAAATGTTTACTATATTGTAAATAAACTTTTCGTTTTGCAACAAAACAACAACAAAAACACACACATTTTAATTTATTTCAATAAATGTTCTATTAATTATTTTGAATTATTGATTTTGTGTTACTTTGCTTAATTCGTAATCTTTCATGTTTGATTTCATTTTAAGTTAAAAAAAATCAAGAAACATTTATCTTTTTCGAAAAATGAGAGCAACTCTTATCAAATTATTTAAAAACAAAACAAAATGTTCATATAAAGAATGAAACTGCCTAAGAATAGGGATTTGTCTTCCTGTTGTGTTTATAAACCAAGAGATATTTCCATGCAGTATAACTGATACTAGTCTTTTCATTCGACGTAGACCGGAAAGAATGAACTTATTTAAAGAACGAATATTAAATCAGACAAATTATTTTTCAAAGAAAAATGTTCATGTTTTAAAAATTAAAAAAAAGATGACAACACCATTTTATTATTAAGTATTAATTTAATGTTTGTTGTCTAGCCTATGCAAATTACACGAAATAATACATTTGCACTAAGATTTCTAATAAAGTAATGGGTTACTTATATTCCGTGATCGTTAATTATAACATACTGAAAATTTCATTAAAATTGGTTGATTTCTTGAATTTTGATGAAGTGAAGGGAGGGGTCAAAATGCCCATAGTATGATCGTTCAACAGATCTCCTTTGTTACTTTATAGCATGACGTCATTTTCCAGGCTCTGGCATCCTTTACTTACGATGGCCGTGATTGAGCTCTATCGGGAGCACACAGAGCTTTAATAAACATCATGTTTTATGTTTAATGAACATCATGTTTTATGTTTAAAAAAAAAGTGTATTTAAGTGTACCCTTGTTAGTTTCTATATTGTACTTGCACATTTCTTACATATTGCATTTATTATGCTTGATTAATTAATATAGTTACTTACGGTATATACGGTTTATAGAGTCATTCCCCCTTGATTTCTTGAATGCAAGAATGTATTTTTTGACTTCACAAACACTAATTTTGTGCACGTTGACCCCAAATGAATCGGTATTATCGTAAATTGTTTACCAAAACCTGACAAAGGTGATACTAATGCAGAAAATATATGTATTTTTTGTAGTTTTTTTAGTAGTTTCTGACTTTTAACCGAACAGAGAGACATGCATGTCTTGATCTATGTATTCATACATACATAGATCAAGACATGTCTGTCAATCTGTTCGGCTAAAACAATTTGGATAAAATCAGCTAAAATGTAGAAGATAATCGAAAAAAAAATCTATCTATCTATCTATCTATCTATCTATCTATCTATCTATCTATCTATCTATCTATATTCGCCTGTCTATTCCTATATATCTATGTGTGCTTATATGCATGTAATATCTGTCTGTATATCTCTCCCTCCCTCTCCCTACTCCCCTCTCTTTCTTTCTATCTCTTTCCATATATATTGACACAGATATATTGACGCTGATTAAATCTATCTATCTATCTATCTATCTATCTATCTATCTATCTATCTATCTATCTATCTATCTATCTATCTATCTATTTCATATTTCATTCCACTTAAATGCCTAATATCGGTATTAACTCCATCTTGCCGTTAATAGCTACAGGGCTACCGGTCACATTCCTAACATAACTATTTGGCAAGGACGCGGCAGAGAAGAGAAAATAAATGACGGATTTGAAGTTGTGGGTGGTCGTGGGAGGGAGGGGGGAAATGCAGAGTTTGACCTCCATCCCCACTATCCTTTCCTTCTTTCCATCTTTTCAAACAATGATTACATATTTATACCCAGTCGCCATTACATATATATATATATATATATATACAAGAAAAAAAAACCTACCCACCATCTGGCGGCTATTAATCTAAATCTAAGTATTCTTTTTAATGTATAACTTACATTACATGTCTTTAATATAAATACATTGTCATTTTAAAAACTGATAGTTTTCATTTAAATTACCCCCTTTAAAATTAATGAACGTAATATTTTACGAAAGGTTTTGGTAATTAATCCTTTTTTTATCAAATCAGTTACTGTTAATATCGACAGCACTATTGCGCGCGCACGCACGCACACACACACACGCTTATATATATATATATATATATATATATATATATATATATATATATATGATTGCCACTTCTTTACAGAAGAAGGCCATCCCCACAAGATTGCAATGCCCGGTTGTGGGCACGCAGATGGCTTAGCAGGGCTGACTTATTTATACAAGTCTTGCTGCAGATATGCTAGACAAAACCACTGGTTTCCGTTTGTATGGTATATTAAACTATTGTTTGACTTTTTTATTAGGCTCCTATCATGGGATCTCATGTGACTCAGTATACCAGCTCTTGCCATACAGACTTTGTCACATAAAACAAACACATGGTAAGGTTGAAATGTGCCTGGGACGTTTGGCACTGATTGTTTCTGCAAAGTACATTTAAAGATGGAGTACTCTATACACTTTGCCCCAAATCTGCCACAGCCATCATAGATACACTTGCATCAGACCGATCGCTCCAGAGACATTATCTTCCAGTTCTCCACGTTCATATCAAGGGTTTTCAGGTTGTTTTTTATTATATCTTTAAAACGTAACTTAGCTTTGCGTCTCAGACGTTTTCCATGCAGCAGTTCCCCATATAGCAGTTGCTTAGGGAGCCTATAATCTCCCATCCGAACTAAGTGCCCTGCCCAGCGTATCTGACTATGTATAATACGCACTTCTATGCTCGGCACTCCAGCTTGCTTTAGAACATTGGTGTCTGGTGTATATGATTGCCACTTAATATTTAGGATCCTCCTGAGACACGTTTGGTGGAACCTCTATAGAACATTGGTGTGTCTGCAATTTGTTGTCCACGTCTCCGAAGAATACAGGAGAACAGACAAGACACATGACTCATACATACACAGTTTTATTTTGATAGTAATGGCTCTGTCTGAGCACACGCTCTTTTCGAAACTAGCAAAAGCTTTGCTAGCCTTTTCAATTCTTAGAGGTATCTCAAAGTTGAAAGATCTATCTCGGGAGAGAGAGATGCTAACAATATATACAAATGAGTCAACTGCACTTAATTTAGTTCCTTCGACGTAGATGTTGGTCTCTACATATTGGAGTCCTGGGGGAGTAGTGAGCATTATCTTAGTTTTCTCCAGATTGCTTGTGAGTCCAAAGATGGTATGTGTTCGAGAGAAGAGGTCCATTATCATCTGCATATCCTCATCGGTATGGTAAATGAAAACCGCATCATCAACATAGAGAAGCTCCTGTACAAGGGTTTTGAAGATCTTCGACTTTACATTAAATCAGACTAGGTTAAAGACCCTACCAGTGGTTTGGAAACGTATGATAACACCGACGCCACAGTTCTTAAAGGCGTGGGAGAAGGCCGTTGCAAAATATATAGAGAACAACGTCGGTGCAAGAATATCACCCTGTTTAACACCGTTCTCAATAGCTATTGGTTCAGAGAGTTACCCACCGAAATGGTTGCGTGCTTTCATGTACTGGTGAAGCTTTTAAAGCATTTTTACGAATCTGGTGGACATCCGATTTTACCGAGGATTGTCCATAATGCTGCTCTATTAACGGTGTCGAAAGCTTTTGTCAGGCCCACAAACACTTGACAGAGTGCTAACCGTTGTTCGATGATCTTTTCCTGAAATTGTCGGACAGAGAAGATCATATCCATCGTGCCACGACCTGATCCAAAGCCGCTTTGACATTCCGGAATAATAGTAAGCCAGTTAAGCAAGATCTTTATAAAATACCTTACCCACCGCTTTAAGATGGCTTATATCTTTATAATTGCCACAGGCCGATCGAGTTTCTTTCCCTTTGTATAACGAGATCAAAGTTGCGTCTATTCAGTTCTGAGGTACAGAGCCACCCATCTATATGTTATATATTAAACAGTAAATTTTTGCAGCGATCCTGTCACCCCAAAACGGATAACCTCAATAGGGATGCCATCAAGGCCAGGTGCCTTCCCGATATTAATTTCCTTGATAGTATTTTGAATCCCAAGGGGTGTTGAGTGGTCCATCATCACATAATTGATAGCCCCCTGCGGCAGACTATTGATGACCTTATCATCAACCACTGACGGATTATAAAATAGATCCATGAATGCTTAGCCAACCGTTTCATAATATCCTCGGAACTTTTATGGAGGAAAGGCCCATCTTTGGACCTGACTGGCACCATAGATGAGGAGTGTGGTCCGAAAATCAAGTGGTACATAGTTTTCATATCTTACCTATCATAGGCCTTCTGTGTTTTCTTCAGAAATATCCAGCCACCATTAGTTCTTCATTTTACGAATACTGCGCTGAAGTGCCGATTTTGCTTTCTTGAAATCTTGCTGTAGAGAGTCACGGTCTTTTTCGGGTGCACTGAGGTATCGGTGGTACAGCCTGTTTTTCTCTTCCAGAAGCTTGTTAATCTGGTAGTCATTGTCATCGAGCCAGTCATGATGATTCCGCTTCTCAAGACCAAGAACCTTAACGTTAACCTTGTAGACCACAGTCCTGAAATGGTTCCATGTACCATTAAACCCTACATTTTTAAGATCGTCACGTGCAAGCGAGATACATCAATGCGCTTGAGAGCTTTTACTCCTCGAGAGCGAGACACGCATGACATGGAGTTTCAGTTTACCACGCACAAGCTTATGGTCTGAACCACACTTTGCACCCCGCATAACCCTTACAATGCACACATCTTGACGGTCTCGCCTTCCGGTAATAGTATAATCGAGGATGTACCCATGCTTTGTCCGTGGGTGGATTCAAGTTGCCTTATGGGTAGCCTTCTGATGCGAGAATGTGTTGCAGATGACGAGACCAAATCCAGTGCAGAACTGGAAAAGGAGAATACCATTGCAATTCACGCTCCCTATTTCATATTTACCTGATGCAGTCCATGTTTCATTATGTCCCCACTCTGGCGTTGAAGTCTCCGAGAAGAATAATGTTAAATAATTTAACAAAATATTTAGAAGAATTTGATCTGTGGACTCGAGTTACTGAGTTCGAGTTCTGTCGACGTTACTGCATCAAATTCACTAAGACATTTGGGAAATGTATGGATCCATCTTTTGATTAAATAGTAGGGTATACTAGACTCTTAGGACTTAGTTGCGAAATTAGTCTAGGAGAAGGAAAGAAAACTCTGATATAACACCAGTCTTTCTATTCTTACTCCGGAAATGTTCCCAGACGCCTTTCGCAGGATTCGAGGTTAACTCATTTATAAACAAAACAGACACTATTGCCATTGGTGCATGGCAAATTGCGCTGCATGAACTTTCTGATAAAATGTTTTGTATCACAAGTTTATTCTGATGATTCTTATTTAAGGATAATGTGCAATGAATCATTCTTTGCTATACAACTTTTTAAGATATTTGCAATATAAAATTCATGTGATTCCTATATTTACACATATCTTGCTCTATTCTTTGTATTCAATTTTTAATACACACGTGAAACTCATTCCACACGATACTAAAAAGCTAATATGTAATAATTTCAGAATATTTATACGAATAACCTATCGAGCTACATCGTCGAGAGATTTACTGTCTGAAAAGTGGTTATTAAATAATAAACACACACACAATAGACAATAGTATTTTAAATTCCAATAACCAAGTCTTTATTCATATTTTTGCTTGCCGAATTAAAAAAAATCAATGTAACTCTTGACAATTGTTCCGTGCAGAAACGAACCACTAGGAATAAACAATAATAACCAGGATATTCCCCGGTTGTTTGTTTCTGCAAGTAAATTATTAATAAAGACTTGGTCATTGGAATTTAAAATACCATTGTTTACTTATATATGCTCTGTTGTTAAATGTTAACATTCATCGAGCTTTAACATTAAACAGTTCTGGTGAATTTTCTTAAAATACACACACACACACACATATATATAGTGCGTCGGGTTATGTTAAGATAAATCAATAAAGTGATCGATCGTAAAAATGCGAGAGCCAAAATACAAATTATTTATTAAAAAACCATACAATTACATATTTCAGAGACGTACCATGGTTTCATTGACATATGTCGGATTCCATTTCTCAAACTGTCTTCATTTTGTGAGTCGCCGAAGATTTGCTTAATTGGTGTCCAATGACCATGAATCAAATTCAATGGAAATTTGATATATTTAAATTTCAAATAGGAGGTTGTGGAAATATGTCAACTAAATCTCCTTTGAAACTAGAATTTGTGGAATATTTATTAACTGATGTTACCTATTGTTACTATTTCACTAAAATCGGAGATATCTTAATTTTAACGAAGGGTTTCCAACCCCTTTTAATCATCTTTGCATGAAAATAAATTAAACGAAATGTAGCCCACATTACCTACCCATACGCTTAGCAGCCGTGTTAAAAAATCATAATGATTGGTTAATTATTGTACGAGTGAATCCTGTGTATAAAAATATATAAATATATACGCATACCTAACTTTATATAGATAGAGATAATATATATATATATATATATATATATATATATATATATATATATATATATATATATATAATATATATATATATATATATATATATATATATATATATATATAGTAATTGTATTGTCTTTTTTTCCAAGATGAAACTCCAGTGTTTCTAAGATTGAAACTCCAGTGTTTATAAAATAGTGCTCAATAACAACTAGATCTGTATTTTAGTATAAAGTCCTTCATTTATAGAAAATATTGGCTACATAGGTGCATACATACTTCAGATGCGATCTCTTTCGAAATCCAACCTCATCGGGCCATCTTACAAATTGAAACTGAGATGAAAATCAGTTTCAATTTGTAAGATGGCCTGATGAGGCTGGATATTCAAAGAGATCGAAGCTGAAACATGTATGCACCTATGTAGCCAATAATGTTTTGTATTAATAAAGGAATTTATACTAAAATAATATATATATATATATATATATATATATATATATATATATATATATATATATATATATCAAATACTGACTATATAGGTCACAGGTGGTTTAGTATACTACAAGAAAAAAGGGAAAATATTTTCTAAAGAAGTGAAAATATTTGCATAAAAATTAAAATATTTTATAAAAAAGTGAAAACAATATAAAAAATAAAGTAAAAATATTTCAAAAAGTGAAAATATTTTTATTAAAAAGTAAAAATATTTTTTAAAAAAGTGAAAGCAATTTTCCAAATAAAGTAAATATATTTAAAAAAATGAAATTAATATTAAAAAAAATAAAATGAAAATATTTTCTAAAAAAATGAACATATTTTCTAAAAAAAAAAAGAAAAAAGTATATTTTCTAAAAAGTAAAAAGTGAAAATATTTTCTAAAAAGTATTTTTTTAAAGATAAAAATGTTAAAATGTTTTTTTATTTTTTAAAAATATAAACATACCTAACTTTATATAGATACAGATTAGTACGAACACTGGCGGAGCGTAATTTATTTCGTCAATTTTGACAGCGGGTGTACTTTCGTTAATAAATAAATGGCTTCATTACTATTTGTGGTTTTCTCGTTTGGATATGACAAATCGCTTGAGTATGTAAAAAAAGTGACGAATTTATCGCATATTTATCAGGTACATAAATAGTTCTTTCATACGCCTTTCAAATGCTACCGCCCTTTTTTTAGGCCACTGTCACGGTTGGGTTATTTGAGTCAGTTAAAGTCATGGGTCGGGTCGAGTCGGGTCAGGCGTTCGGGTCGGGTGAATGTGTGTGTGCTGTTTAAGGGTCCTGTACAGGTTTTGATTTATCATGAATTCTTATCCGCACCCCACCACCTTCGTTATACTCGTGCGTCGAGGGTGAAGGAGGGTACAGTGGGTTTATTATTTTCGTTTTGTCCCTCATTTCGTCAGAATGAAATTTTAGTCGTGATGGATGGCGAAAGCAGAAAGATTTAAAGAAAAAAAAAAAATCCAAGTTTGGTGATTCTTGGGATTCGTCAATTTAATCTGTGCATCTAATATCCGGCATAATCGCGTTAACACACTGGTCCTATCAACGAAGTTAAGCAGCGTTGAACCGGGTCAGTACCAGATGGGTGACCATTTAAAAATACCAGGCTTTGTATGTGAGAGGATGGAGACCGCCCTCCCCAAAGAAACAAAAACTAGCTACGTTAAGAATATCGCTTGAGCACGATACACAATCACAGGGGGGGGGGATGAGCTTGTGAATTTGATATTCCCTAGAAACTTATTTCTTTGGACAGGACAAAAATGTGCTCGTTTACCGATGAAAATGAATTTCGAACCTAAATGTGACAGACAGACAGACAGACAGACAGACAGACAGACCGAAAGACAAACAGACAGAGTATTTCTATTTCTAACACTACACTTCAAACGCACATTACTGCCCCAAAATATGAAACAAACAAACCAGAACAAAAACAAACAAACAAACAAACAGTTTTGCTTAGTCAAACGTTGTCTTTACGTCACATCACATTTCATTATTTTTATACAGGGTATCCCCTCAAAATGTATGCACCCTTTATTTTATTTACCTCCTATCTAGGAGGCGAGACAAAAGCTCAGGTGTAGGTTTGATGAAAGTGTTTCTTTGGAACGAACTGGAGCCACCATCACCTTTGAATCGTTATAACTCGTTCAATTTCTTGATTTTAACTTGCAAACAAGATTGATAGAAGAGTAAGAATACACATTCAAAAATACTGACAGTAAAATTAACAATGCTATGTACCAAAGTATAAATAAGACCAATCTTTCTAGACTTTGGTAAAAAAAGAAGACCAGTTCACATACAGGCTCGTGAAAGTAGGCTTCCTGTAAATGGAAGTGAGAAAACCACACCTTGAACGTTCCACAAGGACATCCAAGAAGGGAAGACGGTTATCTTTCTCACTTTCCATAGTGAACTGTAGAGTCCCATGAAGGGAATTGAACTTGTTAAAGAAAGTTAACGCTTCACTTTGCAATGCAAATGTGGGAAAAGTGTCGTCAACATATCTAACATACGTTGTGGGTGTGTTTACAGAGCTAAAAAGAACGGATTCGTAGTATCCGACGAAAATATCAGCTAAGGTAGGGGCCAATGGACTCCCTATTGAGACCCCGTCGACCTGACTCTACATAATATCAGCAAAGCTCAACTCCACGCATTTTGTACGAAGAAATATTAATTCCACAAGTATCTCCTTTGAAAAGCAAGGAGTCGTCAGGCGACCACCATAGAGTGCGTCGGTACAAATACGTGCAGTCTTATCTAATGGTATATTAGTAAAGAGACTGAAAACATTGAAGGAACACATAAAAGATGTCTCAGAACTCGAATATAATCCACGTACACGGTCAACAAACCGATTGGAATCATGTATGAAATGCGTAGTGTATAACTCACGCACAGGTTGTAAGATTTCTAAAAGCCACTGAGCCAAAGAATGCTGGTCAGACCCTATCATAGATAATATGGGTTTCAGTGGCACACCCTGCTTGTGTATTTTCGGAAGACCATATAATCTAGGACGAATTGACCCAGAGGGTCTAATCGTGTCATAGACTTCCTTAGAAAATAGCTTCTTTTGAAATAATGCAAGTAAACGTTTCTGAATTTTGATTCCATTCTTGCAAGTATTATACGCTAACTCGACGGGGCCAAGTTTACAAAATTTAGATTTATCGTTGGGAATAGATAACACTTTCTAAACATAATTTGTTCGATCCATTGTAACCACTCCTGCCTCTTTGTCTGGTTTACAAATATAAATATTTGTGTTCGATTTAAAGGTTTTTACGGGTTTAAAATGCATTTTATTCCAGACAAAGTCACTGTGGTCAATGGAAGCGTTATAATATCGGTGTACCAAGTCAACCAGCCTAGATTCCATTCCAGAAATAATATATCGGGAAATGGGGGAATGATGTTTAATTTGAGAAAACTAAACCTCAAAAGAAGCGAGGGGTTTCTCTTTATCAATATTGGCAGGCGACAGAGACGTTATAGGTCTTATTTCGCTCCTTAATCGTATAGCATTATTTAAGTCGCGAATCTGATATTGACTATAACTCTTGCATAAATATTTAAACAAATGTTTAGATAGAGAGTTTACAGCAAATCATTTTCAAAAGTATATATATATATATATATATATATATATATATATATATATATATATATATATATATATATATATATATATATATGGACTCTGGGGTTAACACAGTACTGTACGGAAAGAGAAAACTGTGGGTCAAGGGTAATGTAGATATATAGATAAATCCAAATGGTTTTCTTTGCTATGTGGGTTTGGCTTCAAATATGATAGGATAGAATCGAAGGGGGTGGGGTGGAGACTATCGTGTGTAGTCTAGCAATATATGAATGACTATCTGAACGATTTTTTTCACATTTTTCTGTCTTTTCCTTCATTTTTCTTTCTTTTTTCTTCTTCCTTTCTCCTCTTTCTTCTCTTTTTTCTCTTTTTTTATTCTATTTTTTGTTCATTTTTTTTCATTTTGATCCATTTTCGTTGTTTTTACTTTTGTTTGATTTCATCTATGTATGTTTCATTCCTATTTTTTTCAGTTTAAATTTTTATTTTATTTTATTCAGTTTTTATTCTTCTTTATTTATTCTTTGCATTTTAGTTTCTTTTCTCCATTTTTCGTTTTGTTTTTTTCTCTTCCCTTTTTTAATTTTATTTAGACTTTAAAAAACATATTCTTTTTTCTTTTCGGATTACCTGCTTTCACATTTTTTCTACATTTTCTTCTTCTCCCTTTCTCGTTTTTCATTTTTTATTTATTTCATTCATTAAAACAAATTCTTTCGTTTTCATTTTTTCCTGTTTTACTTCGTTTACTTTTTATTTTTCGTTTTCTTGTCTGGCTAACATGACGTAGCAAATCTGTGAGACCGTTTATAAAAATACCCGCCTAAGTAGTCATAGGATAGTTTATAAATGACTGGCAAATTTTAGAATTTCATAACTTTCTTAATTAAACTAGCTGTTCCAACCCGGTGTTGCCCGTGAGTCTTTTCATTTGCATCTTTGTTTCTCCATTTTTTTCCACAATTATTATTTTCTCAATTAAATCTTAACATTTTTTTTGTTTTAGTCATTACTAATTGAACCACATTTTTATAAAATTATAGCTAATTATTGTTAAGGTATTATTGTTTTAATCTCTATTTATTACATGATTTGATGTAAATAGCTTCCGGAACTGTTGTTTTGGCTAGCGTTCCTTCTCTCTTCCTCACCTATCTCTTTATTTTCTCCCCTCTCCGTTTTTCTCTTTTCTCTCTCATTACAGTCGAATGTAGGTCAGCAATTTACCAACAAGCGTTTTCATTAGCTTATTTGAAGGGAATGAAACGTTTGCTATTGAAAACGCTGGAAATATGACTTACTACAGGTGAATATCGAAACATTGTCTGATATTAAATTTGTTCCCGGTGTTATGAGTGACCGGCAATAATAAGTAATCATAGCGAATTAAAACTTCTACCCGGTCATGGCTGGAAGAATGACACCAATCTAACCTGTGAATTAAATAAAATATTCAGATCGGAATTCCGTATAAATTTCCGAGTTTGCTATAAAGATTCTTAAGTTCGACTAGAAGATTCACAAGTTCATTGATACGTTTTTTTGTAGCAACCACGTGTTTAGATTCTTTCCAAACAAGCGGTTGCCATGTAGTGTATTGTTATTTTTTTCATCCAAGGTTCAAGGTTCAAGACAATCCTCTATTACGCTATATATATTGTAGTACAGTAGTTATGAATGATGACATCACCCATTAAAACAGAGACCATAGACAAATAATAAAGAAACAGTAGGATATATATATATATATATATATATATATATATATATATATATATATATATATATATATATATATATATATATATATTTGTAAGCGTATCTTGTAATGTATCTTTTGATTTGTATTACACCTCTGTTTATATTTACCATATATTTAGTGGATAATACTAATATATTACTTATGCGTGTAAAAACTTTTTTTTATCTTACCTATATTTAGTTTTAACTTGTATTTCTTTTATTTTTTCGTCATTATTGCTATTATGATATTTTATTCTTCTTCTTCTTCTTCTTCTTCTTCTTCTTCTTCTTCTTATTATTATTATTATAATTATTATTGTCATTGTTATTATTATTATTATTATTATTATTATTGTCATTGTTATTATTATTATTATTATTATTATTATTATTATTATTATTATTATTTTGTATATTTTATATTTTAATTTTTTGTTTCTATTTTTTTATGTATTTTTAATTTTGATATTTTAGTTTTGACATTTATTTGTTTCCGTTGTGGTTTCTTTCTATTATGTGTATACGAATTATCATATCTTCCCCCTTCCCCTTTTCTCAAATTGCTGTGTATTTTATGGTAAATAATACTGAAATTGTGATGTTTTCGTTTGATTAACTTCTGCTTTCTTAACCTGTGCTGATGAAGAGACTTGGTAACAATAAAGTTTTTTTCGTCTAAGAAACGATGGTACACCTAAACTGTTACCGATGTTGAATTGTTGTAACGGGTATAAATAATAGCTCTGGTTGTTTCATAGCTGGAATATTTCTGGCTATATAATGGTCTAAATGTATCTCCACTTTTCCTTAGATGTCGATGGTGTGGCTAATTATTCGGCTGTCCATTGTATCCCTAAGTCTTGTATTAGACTTGAATATATATATATATATATATATATATATATATATATATATATATATATATATATGGTGGCTTTCTACTCATTTTCGAGTATGACCACTATTTGCGTATCAATGTGATACTAGTGTTAAGACATCCCGGTGAGGGGCGCTGATAGTAATTTGTAGGCTTACTTACTATAATTTTACAGACATTAACACAGATGTGGCAGGTATTGTGATGATGGTATGCAATGCCATAATTGAAGCCACTTCTTGCCTGTATTTGTATTCTGCTGCACATGCACTCGTTGGTGAACTGTCATAAGAGGGAAAATGAAGGCAAGAAAAGGCGGGAAAAGAAAGAGAGTAAACAGAAAAAGAAAAAGAAGGATACAGCGAGAGAAAGGAAGAGAGAGAAATCAAATCCGACTAAATAGCAGAAACCCGCTTTTTCTGGATTAAAAAAAAGAAGCGAAATTCCACTAAAAGCGGAGAACTCACGTCTTTGTCATAAGCACTGAAACAATATACAAAACATGAAGGATATAACTGTGGAATTTTCACGGGTCTCGCTAGTAAAATATAACTATGCAACCTACACGAATCTTTCTTAAAACTTTTGTCGGCATTAAATGACTAATATGCCGTAAAATAAACGAAACTCAACCTTCTTTTCCCTTCAGCTTCTTTCTCATAGAAGAGAGGTTGCTAGTCTTTCTCTACTCTATCGTTATTTTCATAGTAGGTGCTCGACTGAGCTCTAATCTATGCCCCCGTAAAACATTTACAACAAAAACTCGTCTAGCTACAACCACTGTAAATAATTTCCCCTCCTTCCTCTTTGTACCTAAAACTAAACCGAACTTCCATGAGCAAAGTTTCTTTCCCAGAACTACCCGTGTGTAGAACACAATACCACGCGGCTGCTTCCCAGCTGCCTACTACATGGTCATTTTCAAGTCCGATGTTAACAAATTATTGTTGAGCCATCCTCCTAAATAATCAAATTCTGCCCAGTTTCAATAATTGTTACCAATCATCACGGGGTTGTATCACTAGCCATCTGGCAAACTTATAACCCCTTATTCTCGAGTGGCCTTTGGGCCTTGATAAGCGGTGACTTGTTAGTGCATAAAAACCTTTGGTGAATGTTAGTTGAAAGAAGATCTTCGGAAATGAACCCGCTGTTATTAGCTATTGCAACCAACATAAGTAAATACATTGATTGTCACTTTATAATAATTTCAAAGCACATAATATCTTTTAAGACGTAGTGGCTCTATTTTATTATCGCTTAAGAAAACCGCCGCTTGTGGTGGGTAACAGGAAATGCTTGTTTTTAGAAACGAGTTTCGTCGAGATTAATTTGTTATTTTTGTTATTGTTTCAGGCTGGCGAGTGTTGGTTTTTTGTTTATGCACAGCTTGTTTAAAACAAATTTAGCACACAGCTATAAAGAAAATCAATGGCAACCAGCCAAAATAGCAATCAAGTCGGCATCTAGCAAAATATTAGTCCACATGTTGCACCAAATCACATAATAATTCTCAGTCGTGTACTCTCGGGCCGGTTCATTTCACAGGAGGCATATATATATATATATATATATATATATATATATATATATATATATATATATATATATATATATATATATATATATATATATATCCAGCTCAGGTAAACATCCACAGGATAAAAATCCAAAGAATTTCAACCGAGCTTATAAAGTGTGCTCAATATCAAATAGAGCTTTTATATATATATGATTACTTTTATTTATACATACATATACATAATCTGCAACACTGGCATGTCGATGTTATCAATTAAGAAAAGAAAACAAAATTCAAAATTTAAAATGGGAAGGTCACGTGGTCAGATTTGAAACCGTCGAAAATCAAATATAATGTAAACTCATGTTGTGAATGAAGAAAAGAAAAGGGGTCAAATTGTCGTGGAACCGTTTAATGGTAAGTTAATGTTTGGATGTGTGTTAAGATTTACTTTTGCGCGTGAATATTATGAGCGATATAGAAGTGGGATGGAAGAAGCAGCCTTTAGCCAGCGCTTAATTCTAGATGGGGTGTGAGGGGTGTTAAGTCATTTAGATCTAATCGAGTTGATATTTAATTTATATTATCTTTTTTTATTGATCATTTGTTTTAGTTTTGTTTATCGTTCTTTATTCTATTTTTAACTTCATATTTTCTTATTAATTTGATGGCAATAAAATAATAATAATAAGGATGATAACATTAGGAAAATAAAGTAAAATAAACCAAAATTAACTAAATATTTACTAAAGTTAATCGACATAATTTAAGGATGGTAGTGGCAACAGCAATAGTAACAACAACAACAACAACAACAATAATAATAATAATAATAATGATAATAATAATAATGATACTACTACTACTACTACTACTACTACTAATAATAATAATAGAAATAATAACGACAATAATAATAATCGTAATGGTAATAATAATAGTAGTATTTATAATCGTAATAGGGAATAAGGATAAGCTTATAATTATGATAAATAGATGATGATGAAATAAAAGTACAAATGAGAAGGTGACATATTTAATAATACAAATCATAGTAGAGACGATAATAATAATAATAATGATAATAATAATAATAGAAAAAGTAACAATAATATTAATAATCATCTACAATTGGTAATAATCTTAATGGTATTAATAACCACATTACTAATGTATTGCAATTATAATTTTGATAATAATAGAGTAATTAAATATAATAATCATACCGACGATAATATAATATATGATGTGATAATATATATATATATATATATATATATATATATATATATATATATATATATATATATATATATATATATATATATATATATAAACTAAATAGATAACTATGTTATTTATTTCTAGTTCGTGGATAAATAATTCCTCTGTTTTTTCAATAATAGAGGCCCTGGTATTGTCGTGTTTTAGAGGGTCGGTATTGCATGGGGGTATTACATTAGTAGAGACTATCAAATGATGGATTTGGTTAGGATTAATTTTGTAATTTATCTATTTTATTTACTAATGGTGACATTGGTCCAAGAGGTTATATGTACATTACGAAGAAGTTGTGATCTATTGTGCCTACAGTTAATTGAGGTTTCTTGTTTTTTGTTTAAAAGTTTACGTCTATCACTAAATCTAACTATCTCATATTTTCACTTAGGCATAGGTAACAGGGTGAAGTTAGAGAAGTACAGGTACTGTTTTTTCTAATAGTGTTCCATTTAACTATTGGTGATTGATTATTATTGGTTAGTTCTCCGATATATATATATATATATATATATATATATATATATATATATATATAAGTTATGAAAATATATTTATGGCAATTAAGCTACACAGAGGCTCCCGTGTTTCATCCCCGGTGGGAATCTTCAGGCTAAAATGCATGGACTTATTTTTGCCCGGAGTTTTTTTTATATACACGGCTAGCTAGTTAACCCATTAGATTCTTTGTTGTTTTCTCAGCCAATCGTTGGGCTTCCCACGAACAAAGGTGTGGTTAGTGTTACTTCTTATATCCTGTTCTATTTTTCTGTTTTCTATAGATTGGCCTATATCCTGTTTCCTTTGTTGTATCAATATAATGGGTGAATTTATTTTAACACGCGGTTCCTTGTATTTCTATTTTAGGTTTTAATTTTGAAATTGTTATGTTTTTGTTTAGTTTAAAAAAAACTTATTTATGTATTGCAACAGAGTGCCCCTTTCGCCACCTTCCGGCCTTGTGCTACACTTTACTTCAGTAGGAAGTGTGTCAATAGAGCTCCGAACTCTAGTTTGAGATAATAATATCGGCAGATTCTCTAGGGCAGGCGCCCATAGCTCACACAATTTCACTTGTCTGGCCTTCAACAAAACTTTTTTTTCATTTGTTTAGCTCTTTTTTTTTTTTGTTTCACATGCTATTGTTCAAATTATTTTAGTTGTTCAAGTACTGCATATTTTGGTCTCCGAATAATGACTGGTATTTTTAGTTCGGTTCCACTATATATATATATATATATATATATATATATATATATATATATATATATATATATATATATATATATGTAAAAATGTTCATGGCTGGCTTATTGGTAGTGTCATTAATTTTGGGAAGGGCCGGACAGAAGAATCTGAATATTTAAACAATGTTTTTTTTTCTGTTTTGTTATTGTTTTTTTTTGTCTAAAAGACTAGAGGAAGTCGATAATTATTCAACATAGAAAAAAAAAGGTCGAGGGAGAACAAGTGAGACAGGGAGAGAAAGATGACTAGACAGGGAGATATAATAAGATATATATATATATATATATATATATATATATATATATATATATATATATATATATATATATATATATATATATATATATATATAGAGAGAGAGAGAGAGAGAGAGAGAGAGAGAAAATGATTAAAAAGGGAGTGGAAGAGAGTGGAAGAGAGTTGAAGAGAGAGAAAGAGAAAGAGAGAGAGAAAGAGGGAGAAATAGGAAAGCAGAAAAACAGTGAGAGCAACAAAAAGACAGGCAGGGACAAAGACAGATAATAAGAGAGAGAGAGAGAGAGAGAGAGAGAGAGAGAGAGAGAGAGAGAGAGAGAGAGAGAGAGAGACAGACAGACAGACAGACAGACAGACAGACACAGCGATGCGAGACAGAGGTAAAGATAATTAAGAGAGAGAGAGAGAGAGAGAGAGAGAGAGAGAGAAGTGAGAGGGGGAATGGTATGTTAATATATATATATATACTAGTTGAAATACGCATCTGCATTTTGGCCAAGCATCATAACTATTTTTACGCATTTATTATCTATAAAAGGTCCATAAATTAGGTTACATTACGCGTTGAGATCGAGATGTACCCACGCTTTCTTCGTAACGATGGATGAACTAGTACGTGTGTTGAAATATATATATACAATCAAGCATTGAGAATATGCATTGTTTTTCTGCACCAAATGACCCTAAAAAGACATTGACATGCTGTAAAACAGGATAACCAAATCGCACATCGCATCTTATTTATTTTAACGAGGCTAAAATTAAATAAATTCATAAATAAAATAAAATAAATAAACGATTTAGTGAAATCAATCAATCACAGATACATATAAATAATATTTGCAACGATATATACAATTAAAACCAACACTTAAAATAAAAGCAAACAATTAAACTAGCAGTCAATTACAGATCAAGCTGATTAACAACCGACAGCTTAAGTTAACTAAGTTTTGTTTTAATCAATAATTCAATCAACATTCGGATTTTTTTTTTAGATAAAGATTTCTAATTTGTATTATTTGGATCATTCGGACTACTATTCTCATCTTGATGTCTATGGACTCGTGGCGCAACAGATACAGGTGTTAAGTATGAATCAGTTCTAATTTAACTAGAGATTAAAGGTTCAATCCTCATTACAGGCGATAATAACTAATAATAAAATATCAATTACTTAACACTTCTACCCTATTATGGCTGACGGAACAAGAACAATCTATAAAATAAATAAAGGTTTCAATAAATAAAGGGCTCAGATCGGTATACCGTATAGGCCCCAAGTCCGACATAAATATTCCTGAGTTCGAAAGTCGGAAGTTACATTGGCTGAAACGTTGTGAAAATAACAACCAAGATGAGAATAGTAGTTCGAATAGTAATCCAAATAATAAAAAAAATTCAACGTGACTAGTAAAGGGGTTGTTTCCCGAAATATCAACCAATTAAAGATGTAAAAAGAAATAAACCTTAGTTACATATAACATAACATCATCCTTCAAAAACAATCCTTGGCATTTTGGTGAGGAGCAAAGTGTAGTATCTGTTCTGATACTACACTTCACCTTTTCTGTTCTCGGTTAGTGAAGGAAAATCCTTCTAGACAATTATTTTTATTTTTGTTCCAATCAAGAGTGCCCCTTTTTGGGGAGCTGGATTTTCTCCACATTAAAAATCGCCCATTGTGTCTAACTTTTCCCTCATGGGGAGGCAAATAAATACCAACATCACCCTTCCTATAAGCTTGGAAAGAAACTCTGTTCATGGAAATTCCGTTTAATATTAGGTAAACAGAGGAAGAAAGGAAAGTTCTTTGCAGTTGTGGTAGAAGACGCATTATTGCTGTGAATGTCTTACAAAGAGCAACCAGAGATTGGAGCTCAGTCGAGCATCAACCATGGAAATAAACATTAACTGTTGCAAATCATTTTGTGTTGACCATTTTGTGTGATACCGGCCGAGGCTGGTGTCACCACAAGTGTGTGTTTGCTTTGAGGGAGAATTGTCAGATTATTGGATTTGTGGTTGTTATTATTATTATTGTTATTGTTACTCACTAGGA
>OY744516.1:73001013-73038513 GCA_963556195.1 Sepiola atlantica
TTCAACCTGGTTCCAGATATATCCAATGGATGTCATCTGAATTGGAATTGATAAAGTCTATATGCTGATGTGGAAAATCATAAAAGTTTTTTCAAACTTTACTATGTTGTAATAGTGATAATAAAATGTTCTTTTGAAACGCGCGTACATATGGATAAACATTTTTAAGTGTTGATTTTCGGAGCTGGATTATAATATTTAAAATTTTAATTAATTTTGTCATATATTTTATAATCTACTGAATTATAATATATATATATATATAGTGTAATTTCGATGTTACAGAAAAAACAGAGTGCTCAATTTCTTGTTCAAGAGCATGTATATATATATATATATATATATATATATATATATATATATATATATATATATATATATATATATATATATAATGTGTGTGTTTTTCGTTCAAGTTTTAAGTATTGCATGGAAAGTTAATAAAATTGAAATAAAAGCCAAATTAGCAATACAAGATTAATTTATTATTTTTTTTTTCTTACATTAATCCTATCGATTACGGAATAAAATTCCTTCTTCAGGGGTGACCAGTATTGAGTCATTTTTTTTTTTTTTTCATCAAAAAACAAGAATAAAGAAACTTATTTCTTTGTTAATTTGATAAACGTCTTTGATGGTACGACGTCACTGCCTTGATGTTATGAAATGGCGGGTAGGATTCAAAACCGCTGTCGAACGAGAGATGCGTTGGCACGCTGTCGAGTAATGTGTGTGTTTTTCGTTCAAGTTTTAAGTATTGCATGGAAAGTTAATAAAATTGAAATAAAAGCCAAATTAGCAATACAAGATTAATTTATTATTTTTTTTTCTTACATTAATCCTATCGATTACGGAATAAAATTCCTTCTTCAGGGGTGACCAGTATTGAGTCATTTTTTTTTTTCATCAAAAAACAAGAATAAAGAAACTTATTTCTTTGTTAATTTGATAAACGTCTTTGATGGTACGACGTCACTGCCTTGATGTTATGAAATGGCGGGTAGGATTCAAAACCGGTGTCGAACGAGAGATGCGTTGGCACGCTGTCGAGTAATGTGTGTGTTTTTCGTTCAAGTTTTAAGTATTGCATGGAAAGTTAATAAAATTGAAATAAAAGCCAAATTAGCAATACAAGATTAATTTATTATTTTTTTTTTCTTACATTAATCCTATCGATTACGGAATAAAATTCCTTCTTCAGGGGTGACCAGTATTGAGTCATTTTTTTTTTTCATCAAAAAACAAGAATAAAGAAACTTATTTCTTTGTTAATTTGATAAACGTCTTTGATGGTACGACGTCACTGCCTTGATGTTATGAAATGGCGGGTAGGATTCAAAACCGGTGTCGAACGAGAGATGCGTTGGCACGCTGTCGAGTAATGTGTGTGTTTTTCGTTCAAGTTTTAAGTATTGCATGGAAAGTTAATAAAATTGAAATAAAAGCCAAATTAGCAATACAAGATTAATTTATTATTTTTTTTTTCTTACATTAATCCTATCGATTACGGAATTAAATTCCTTCTTCAGGGGTGACCAGTATTGAGTCATTTTTTTTTTCATCAAAAAACAAGAATAAAGAAACTTATTTCTTTGTTAATTTGATAAACGTCTTTGATGATACGACGTCACTGCCTTGATGTTATGAAATGGCGGGTAGGATTCAAAACCGGTGTCGAACGAGAGATGCGTTGGCACGCTGTCGAGTAATGTGTGTGTTTTTCGTTCAAGTTTTAAGTATTGCATGGAAAGAAAAAAAATGACTCAATACTGGTCACCCCTGAAGAAGGAATTTTATTCCGTAATCGATAGGATTAATGTAAGAAAAAAAAAAATTAATCTTGTATTGCTAATTTGGCTTTTATTTCAATTTATATATATATATATATATATATATATATATATATATATATATATATATATATATATATATATATATATATATATATTATTTCAATGGATACTATGTATTAGTTTGCTGTTCCATCGATACCTTTGGTTTCAGAGAAACACTGGAAACGCATCCTATCTGAATAAAGATATCGAATGTAACCGATTCTTCAGTCGATGTTTGGATAGTGTAAGACACTATGGCATTTTTCGTCCGACGAGGAAAAATAGTCTAAAGTTTGATTAAAATAAATAATAACATAAAATGACTAAATAAATATAATCATTTAATAAAGCATATAATAAAGAAAAATTATTTAAAATCTTAATAATAAATTATATATATATATATATATATATATATATAATAAGGAACAGGTAGAATAAATACCTTTTGAAGCATTAAAGATGCGATATCAATTTTTTTTTTAAAGAAAAATAATAAATCGAAACCGATTTTTTTTTCTTTTTTTATTATAAACTAGCATTTTTTTTTTGTTAGTTTAAAGTGATACAGATATTTCGCCAAAAACTTGGCATCCTCGGTGTGTAATATATCCTGATGTCATCGGATTTGTATTTTTTTCCTACCGGCTTTTGTTGTTCTAGCCGGGCCAAAGGGGTTAGCTGTTGTTTCCCCACTTTCAAATATGAGAACGTGAATGCGCACGTGATTTGTATAAAGTGTTTACGGTTCATATTTTTTTTACGAAGCATCTATTGTTAAATTTAATAAGGAATAGGTAAAATAAATACCTTTTGAAGCATTAAAGATGCGATATCAATTTTTTTTTTAAAAAGAAAAATAATAAATCGAAACCGATTTTTTTTCTTTTTTTACACACCGAGGATGCCAAGTTTTTGGCGAAATATCTGTATCACTTTAAACTAAAAAAAAAAAAAAATGCTAGTTTATAATAAAAAAGAAAAAAAATCGGTTTCGATTTATTATTTTTCTTTAAAAAAAAAATTGATATCGCATCTTTAATGCTTCAAAAGGTATTTATTCTACCTGTTCCTTATTAAATTTAACAATAGATGCTTCTTAAAAGAATGAACCTTAAACACTTTATATATATATATATATATATATATATATGTATATATATATATATATATATATTAGAAAGAAAGCGAAAGAGAGAGAGAGGGGGGGGGGAGAACTGGAAGTATCGTCCTTTTTGGCAAGTACAGGCTTTGATTATCACTTGCAGATAGTACTTAAAAGGCTTAAAATATGCTATAACCATGGTTTCACACGCCCTCGAGATAGTCACATGACGTAATGCACGAATATTTAACGCTTTTTATGATTATTATTCAATACATATATATATATATATATATATATATATATATATATATATATATATATATATATATATATATATATATATATATACTATAGCAATGTGACACGTTGAGTCACTCATTAAGCTTGGATAAAATTGTTTAAACCAGGACAAGGGAGTTGGCAAAGCCAGTTAGACATAAAAGCAACACGACAAGAGTGAGTGTGTGTCTGTGCGTGTGTGTGTGACAGAGAGAGAGAGAGAGAGAGAGAGAGAGAGAGAGAGAGAGAGAGAGAGAGAGAGAGAGAGAGAAAGAAAGAAATTAAGAGAAATAGGGGGTAATCCACATCAATTATGCAGACAATATATTAAAGGAAACAATCAAAATAAAGGGTGGATTCTTCTGTGAACAGCTTTAAAGCTAAACATACGTAGCCCCTCCACCACCAAACAAAAAAGGACCGCTTGCAAACATTTATTAATTATTGGCCGTTTAATGAAAACTAATATTTAATAGAAATTACACACACACACACACATATATATATTAAAAAAAATCGCCGTTGAATTTTTCTAGTGACAAAATGTAACGAAAAAAGAAAAGAAAAAATGTTACTATTTTCTGGTAAAGTCAAAACTAAGTTGAATTTAAATGAATAAATATTAAAAAAAAATATTTATGCATTGTCTGGGTTTCAAAACTTACTTATTCAAATTACCTAAAGCTTTCAAAGAGAAACAATTGCTAATATATATATATATATATATATATATATATATATATATATATGATATTATATTATAGTCTTACGTCTATCAACCAACGTTTCGATGTTATGGCATCTTGTCATCAAAGACTGAATAAAAATAAATTGATCAATTATATATATATATATATATATATATATATATATATATATATATATATATATATATATATATATAATTATTTTTTTATTTATACAGACATGTACATAATCCGTCACACACACACACACACACACAGACACACACACACACACACACATATATATATATATATATATATATATATATATATATATATATATATATATATATATATATATATATATATTTGAAAAAAGACAAACGGAAAACAGGTTAGAATGCAGGAGAAAAACAAAAAAAAACAAGAGATTTAACCGGTTTCGTTCGTATTATCGATTTGGGAACAATTTTATATATATATATATATATATATATATATATATATATATATATATATATATATATATATATATATATATATTAATTGATCAAGTTCAAATATGTTAATAAGATGAACATAAAACCAATATTTAAAAAAATACTCAACAACAAGTAGAGTGTTTATAAAATTACATAAGCAATATTACAGTCTTACGTCAATCAACCAACGTTTCGATGCTACCACATCTCTTCAAAGACTGCATAAAAAGTAAAAAGTTAAAATGTTATCAGCAGGAAAACGGATTACATATATATATATGTAATATGTATGTATAATAATACTAGTAAGTTTTTTTGTTCAGGAGTTTATCCCGTTAAACTTTATTGTGTTTATATAATAGTGGTCAATAACAAATATAGCTATATTTTTAGTGTAAACGTTTTGCTACGTATGTGCAGACATATTTGGACTATAGCTTTATTAAGGCAAAACCTTTTGAGGTCAGATCAAAAGTGATGAAGATGAAAAGACGTCTTTTAATCTTGATCACTGTTTATCTGGTCTGAAGATGTTCAACCTAACACATCACTCACTAAGTACCGGGCTTGTCATATAGATAGCGTCACTAATAAAACATAAATATGATTTTTATAAAGTACTAACCTTCATATTGAACGTGTTAAAATTTTAGTGCGATTGGATTATTAATCCCCAAATTATAGTTATTTAAGTGAAGCTACTGAAAAATCTGAATTGTTGTGTTGATAAAGCATTGCTTTCTGATGGGAAAACTACTGTTCGAGCAAAGCAATGGCTTGATAAATGTGCCATTCGGACTCAAGAATGTCGAAAATAACAAATGGTTATGCTGACTTTAACCGCGATCGTACAGACACAAATGATGCGAAACGCTCAGGTCACCTAAATTCGGCAGTTTTGCCGGAACACTTATAAGAAGTCTAGAAACCTGATTTGACCGCTTGTTAATTGAAGTTGTGTGATAGTTCAGAGGAGTTAACCATATCAGAAATGAGTATATTCACCGTTTTGCATGAATATTTATCAATGAGAAAACTGTATTCAAAGTGTGAGCCGCGTTTGCTCCCAGTCGACAAGAAACAATAACGCATCGACGATTCAGAGCGCCGTTTTCAACTGTTTCAACTGAACGAAAAGGAGTCTTTGCATCAATATGGGACAATGGGTGAAAAATGGATTCATCACTTCACTCTGGAGTCAAATGGACAGTCAGCTTAGTGGCCACTCAGCAGCCACAGGTAAAAACCGCCCAAAGCGACCAAAGACGCAAACATTAGCAAGCAAGGTTTTGGTCTCACAGTATTTTGTTCATCGATTACCTTGAGAAGAGAAGAACCATTAATAGAGAATATTATATAGCATTATTGGCGCATTTGAAGGAAGAAATCGCTCCCAACACGGCCACGATGAAGAAGAAAAAGTGTTCTTTCACCAAGACAATGCACCGTGAACACAAGTCAATGGCAACAATGGAGAACTACATGAATTGCACTTCGAATTGCTTCCACACTCACCCTATTCTCCAGAGCTGGCCCCAGCGACTACTGGTTATCTGCAGACCTAAAAAAAACACGACAGGAAAAAAGATATGGCTCCAATGAAGAAGTGATATCGGAAACTGAGGCGTATTTTGAGATCAAAGACAAATCGTTCTAAAAACAGATAATTGTTAGAAAAGCGTTGGAATCAGTGTATCACCCTAGTAGACTATGTAAATAATTAAAGTCGAATTTTCCTAAAAATTGTTTTATTATTTAAGTCCGGGACATATTAAGTGATATGTTAAATAAGGCTATAGTCGAAACATATCTGCGCATGTATTTTTTGGATCATCTGTTTTCATCTTAGATGTTATTCGTACAATGTAATCTCCGACCTTCTTCAAGTGCCTCTTATCAAAGACGGGAATGTTTATTTCGAACTCGGGAATCTGTACAGAATTTCGAACAGAACCCTTTATTTAATACACGAGGGTAGATTGTTCTCGTTCCTTCAGCCATGACCAGGTAGAAGTCTTAAGTAATTCTTAATTATATTCTTTAGTATCACCCGTACTGAGAATTGCACCATCAACCTCCATCACACTGTCATTTACAACTGATTATATTTAGCATTTTATCCGTTGCGCAACGGGTTTATAACAAGACGCATTTGAAGACGGTCGGTCGGAGGTTACTTACATCGGTAAAACATGGTTAGAATAACATCCAAGATGAGAACAGTAGTCCGAATAATTCAAATAATTCAAATTATCAACCCTGTCAAAAATAATTCTGAAACATAATTTAAGGAGTTATTTTTTCTATTTACTAGCGAGTCACCGCTTATCAAGGCCCAAAGGCCACTCGAGGATAATGGTAAATGATTTTGTCAGGAGGACGGTAAGACAACACCGTGAGGATTGGTAAGGATGGTTGAGACTGGGCAGAATTTGATTATTTTATAAGAAATTGTTAACATTAGACTGTAAAACGACAATGTTGTAGTAAGCTGGGAAGCAGCCCCGTAGTATTGTGTTCCATAGACGTGTAGTTCTAAGAAATAAACTTTGCTCATGGAAGTTCCGTTTAGTTTTAGGTACACAGAAGGAGAAAGGGAAATTTTTCACAGTGGTTGTAGCTGGACGAGTTTTTGTTGTGAAAGTTTTACAGGGGAGGGTCATACATTTGAGATCAGTCGATCACCAAGCATGAAAATAATGATAGAGTAGAGAAAGACTAGCAACATCTCTTCTGTGAGAAAGAGGTTGTACTGAAGAGAAGAGGACACTCCCACTAGATTTCGAAATCGGTTTTCGATGTCTGTCTATGGATGCTGTCATGTTAATACCCGATTTAATAAGTTTTATATAGTAGTGACGTCTCTCTCCTCCCTCTCTCTCTCTCTCTCTCTTTATCTCTCTCTTTCTGTATGTTTAGCTTTATCAAATTCTTTTGAACGTCATATGAGGATAAGGGAGAATGCAATTTAGATAATATACATCTCACATATTTCCTTTCTTTCTACGTAATTAATTACATAGGCTTTAACGAAGGCTGTCTACTGAACAAGAAAACATATGTTACTAATTATTACGTGCGGGCTTCATGGCGCGGTATTCGAGCCTCAAGTAGTAGCTATGTATACGGCGCACCATCCTCTACGTATACGGCGAACCATTCACTACGTATACGGAGCACCATCCTCTATGTATACGGCGCACCATCCTCTACGTATACGGCGAACCATTCACTACGTATACGGAGCACCATCCTCTATGTATACGGCGCACCATCCTCTACGTATACGGCGTACCACTCTACATATATGGCGTACCACTCTCTACGTATACGGCGCCCTATCCTCTACGTATACGGACCACCATCTTCTACGTATACAGCGCACCCCGTTTAAATTCTGAATCATTTAATTCTTTTTTTTAAATTGCGGATTATTATCAATTGAGTATTACATTTTAATATTATACTCTTTTAAATTCTTCAATTTTTCCGAGGGGTTCAGGTTGCTATGTATGGTTAATGCAAAAAGACCTTATACAAAGGAGAAGCGGCAGTGAATTTTGTTTTTACGTATCGATTCTTCATTGGACAAAAGTTCAAATTAGCATTTTCTTTCAACCAATCACAGCACAAGAAATATGCAGTCCTGAAATCTAGTGCGTACTATCAAAACCTAAACACACAGTCTTCCCGAGATCTTCCACTGCGCGAATCTTTTTCATTTCACTGTCGACAACAAATTCAGACTGTCCAGTTACTGATAATCTAACCCCTTCCCTGCCTAATAAACCACTCACCATACCAAGACGTTTTTTTTCTTCTCAGGGTCAGGACGAGACTGTTTCTTTTCAGTGCGTGTATATTCGGCTATTACACCAAATTTGTTGTCTGTTGTAAATAAAGTCTAATTTATTTTTGTATGGATCGACGTTGTAATTCTTTTTTCATATCTAACATGGAGTCAGAAGCTCACGGTAAACCTACACTTGTTTATATGTATTTACTCTTTTTGAACTGTGAATAACCTAGATTTTTAATGTTTGAAATTCTTCATTTTCATAACGGTTTGTTGAAAGAACGCTTGTAAATAATTTCAGGATTTTCATATATTTAAAAATAAATATTTTAAATAAATAAAAATGCAACAACAAAAAACATTAGCTGAGAAGCTACACTTCCGGTATAAGTGGATGAAAAGATACACACAGCCCAAGATCAAGGCTTCATGACCCATGCTTTTAAGAAGATGAGTGTTCTCAGCAACAACAATGCAGGTTCTGTCACACAGAAGTAGAGAGTGTGAGCCACCTGATATCCAGCTATAAGGTTCTGCTGGGTAACGGCTACTATACAACGCGACACAATGGAGTGTGTAAATATCTCCATTGGACCATCTGTAAAAAAATAATATCCAATGTAGCAGCAAGACTTTGGGACATATATCAGAAATAACAGTTGAAAATAAGTCATACACCATCCACTATGAGTATACAATCCCCATAGCTACATACTTAGAAAACAGAGCTATTGAATCTGACATAGTGATATGCGACAAGAGGAAAAGAGTATCAACCGTAGTTGAAGTCAGTGTCCCTAATGATGCTGGCTTAAACAGAGCTGAGAGCGAGGTTTTATGGCCGATATGAAAAGAAACTGTAATCTCCATAATTCTAGTAACCTCATGAAAAAGAATTTAAAAAACTACCTGGTGAATATACCCGGTGAACCAAGTGCAAGAGAGATCTAAACAATTGCGGTTAAAGGGACGGTGAGAATCCTACAAAGATCTCTAGGTTGGAGTCTCTGAAATAGCGGGTGAATGTCTTGCATCCGGTAGGATGCACAATCCTCAGCAAAATCAAAAGAATAATAAAATAAAAAAAATGAGAGGGGGGGGGGAGAGGTAGAGAGAGCATGCGTGTACTCAATTATTGGCAATTGTTTACGATTTTCAACAGAGAAAAAATGAGTGAAAAAACAAAAACAAATAGTCAACAAATAACTGTTACCACAAGCAGGAAAAGTTACTTTTCTATCTACGTTTTTGTGTGTTTAAAGTAATTTAAAGCACTTTTATGTACATGCTTTATCACTGCTTTCTCAGTCTTGTAAACCCGTCGGATTTAAAAATGGCGCCGGAGGTTAATCGTAGTGAAACCTCGAGATTGTAGAACAGCTCAAAATCGAAAATTGAACAAAAATACAGCAAATAAAAATATACAGATCTGTTGAAAATAAATTTTTTTACCGATTGGTGCCAGGTGTTAGACAGGTAGGTAGAAAAGTAAACATAAGTGGCCACAGTTATTTGTTGACTATTTGTTTTTTTTCACCCCTTTTTTCTCTGTTGGAATTTGTAAAAAAAAATGCCCAATTATCATTTTTACCTATTATGCATTGTAGTGTTTTTCTCATGTTTTTGCATGATTGTTATTTATTATTTGTGTACGTCCTGCCAGCGATGGCTGCATAATATACCGACTGCACCTTTGTAGAGGGGTAAGAGTCCCCATCTCCCAACGAGGCCATCTGTATGGCATGGGTGACGACCTGTGATGTCTAAGGACGGAATCTTGGTGACCGAGCAGTCCATGTCTTGGTTGCCTAAATGGTTCAATTATTTGTAAGATTCCACTTTGGCTTTTACTTGGGCTAGACGGGTGGTCGGAAAGGCCCAATCCAACCAAGACCCCTTTTTTCAGGGTCAGCACGAGACTGTTTCTTACCAATGACTGTATATTCGGCTATTTCTTTAAATTCCTTGTCTGTGGTCAATAGAATTTAATTATTTTGTATAGACCGGCTTTGTCATTTTTTGCTGAATTGTCTTTATCTCCACAACCTATTATCTAGATGATACTGATATATTGATAGTTTCGATTCATTACCTTCTAAAATCAATTAGACAATTTTTTTCAACAATCAAATTACAAAAAAAATACTACATTCGAAAGATGAAAGAAGTTTCATCGGATTCCTGCTGGCTTGACAGGCAAAGAGCAGACTCAAGGCGCCTCTTCGAATAGTGGAGATGGAGAATTGCTCGTAAAGTCAAAACTGTTGAGGAAGTCCTGCGTGGCGGGGCCTATCGCTCCATTCGTTTCCACAGCAATAGGTTGGAATACAAATCTGCTGAGAAGACCGGCGTATTTTGATCGCTTGCAATCCTCTGCCGACGCTGCTACATGTTCAAGGGTTTCCACCGATTCTGTGACTGACGAGGGTGCAAACGTGTAAACACAAGTCCCATCCCATATTAGCGACTTGCCATTTGCAAAATGAAGCCATCGAGCCGTTTGCCACTCTCTCTGTCGACGCTGGTTCGAGGATCGACGGGAAGCTAGCGATGTCTAGGGTCAGTCGGACGATATCGTTGAGAATGCTGTCCCTAGGGAATCTACATAATAGGGTCAAATCCTCAAATGTTATTATAAACGAAATTTTGAAAAAGAAAATATTGTTCAGTTTTCGAAGAGTGTTCCTTTTTCTATTTCAGTTTAACGTAAAATGATCCACCTTCTCGAAATTAAAAAAAAAGAATAACAAAAAAACCACAAAAACAAACAAAGCGTTGAGGGCAAAATACCGATTGAAGAATCAAGTATATCCACCTCTTTACGTAAAACAGAACAGTCAACCCATGCTAAAAATTGAACAAGTATTTTTTCTTTTCAAAACATTTGTGTTCATAATTTAAAAAATTGGTGCTTAATCAATATTATTCAACAGAATTTAAAAAAATCGGTGAATTCTTTTTAACGTCTTCCTTGATTATCCCGAGTATTCACGGGCTAGGTTTTCTGAACATTTTTTTACAATCCCGAGTATTTTCGTTTTATCACTGGAACTAAATTTACTAGTCCGAAACGTTACGTTCGTCAGTAATTTCCCGTTTTCTATGAGTCTCAAGTACTTTTAGTTCTTTGAGCAGTGTGCTAAGTCTCACTGTTCTTCTTTTGTTTATTTTTAATAACCAGCAATTAATAAATATTCTCTAAATTTCAGTTTATTTTGTGTATTTTAAAAGATTTGAATAATATGGGTACAACCTCACATTGAAAGTAAAAATATATCAGATTTGCATTGAATTTGATCCATAGTCATTAGACACCAATTAAGCAAGATTCCCTGAATTTAAATTTCTTCTTAAGACCGCCTTAAGCTTAAGCCTTAAATTTTATACATTTTAAAAAATCAAATCGTGTAATGGATTTTGATCAAAATTAGAATAAGTATTCTAGACATAACGTTTAGTATTATCTTATCTTGATTTTAATCTTCGTACAGCGGCATAAATATGGTGCAAAACGATTCTGTTCGGGGAATAAATTCTCTCTCTCTCTCTCTCTCTCTCTCTCTCTCTCTCTCTCTCTCTCTCTCTCTCTCTATATATATATATATATATATATATATATATATATATATATATATAGATATATATATAATGTGAATGTGCGTGTGTGTGTGTTTTATTTACATACTATACAATTAAGAATCCATTGAATCAAACCTTGGTTTCGCGTCACTAACTCTCCAGCATTAAAAAAACCCAAAACTATGCAGATTATGGGTTAGAGCGTTCGTCGGCCATCAAACGGGGGAAAAAACTTTTCACTCTGATGTCCGTCTAAGTTTTTAACTTGCGTATTCTTTTTTAACTTCCAGAGAGTTAATTACTCGAAACCTAGGTACCATTCAATGGATTTTTAATTGTATAGTATTTAGATAAAATACGTATTCTGCTCTTGTTTTACAATCAAGCAGTTCGGTTTATTTTTTCTACCGACACGAGATACACGATACGCGCGAGCGAGCGCACACACATACACACACATGGTACAATTGACTTTGCACAATGACATTGCTTTACGAATGGAATAACATTACTACATCATACATCGACTTAAAGGAGAACAATTTACAATTACTAAAACACAACGCAATTTATTTTTCAAATAATAATTGAAACTTCTTTTTTAGTAACCTACAAGTTGTTTTCTTCTCATGATGAGTAAATTTATTACTTTGAAATGTCCGGATATAAGAGCCTTAAGCTTTTCTAATGAACATCTAAAATAAAGAAATACATTTTTTTTTGACGAGGTCGTAACGGACGCTTCTGGTATTATATCGCACTATTAATATTTTAACATGGCGTCGGCTAGCCTGAAATTAAAGAATAAATAAGTTGTTGATTTAAGAAATAATTGTTTAATTTGAAATTATTTAATTATTAGAAGCCGTTAACAGTGGAATATTTTACAATCTAAATTTCCAGGAAAAGATTCCCCTCCTCAGAGATGAATGGAACAACTTCTTTATTCTTAAATTTCCGGCTAGCCGACGCCATATTCAAATATTAAAAAATGCGATACAAGACCAGAAACATCGGTTACGACATTGCGGTCAATAATAAGAACCAAAGCAAAAAACAGAATATATCTAAGAGGAGGAGAATCTTTTCCCGAAAATTTAGATTATAAATATGATTTTTTAATAAAATATTAACAACAAAAAATCAACTAAAAACAAATTGCAAGTAAATACATTACCGGACAACGCCGGGTAGGGACAGCTAGTCGTTTACAAAGTTTAGATAGTGTTTAGATTGAGTTTTTCCTGATTTTTGCGGGGCACCCCGTAAGAGTATGTTTTCTTTTTATTAGTATGAAATATTTGATTCCCTTGCACTCATTAACAGGTTCATGGGCGTGCTCCTATCATAACATAGGTTATTATTAATAAAGGTTACTGCTCCGTTTATTAACGCCCTATAAATAGATGTAATAGATGTCGTTTGTAAGATTATAGTTATAAATTATTAACCGGCGTAGTTATAGAAGCGGACATAAACGTTAACCACACGATTTCGTTTTGATGTCTAATTAACTGGTACGAAGGTTTTCATTCGCATAAGGTCTTCTCATTTCTGCCATGATTGGATCCTTTACGGTTTCTCAGTATTTGGTTTTAGTCCTCCCTCTGCAAATTATGTCAGACAGTTGAAAGCATTTGGGATTATAATATATTATCGTCCGGCAAAATATTATCTTCATAGGATTACATTAGTTTTCGTACGATACGAGACGAGAATTAAGTGGCAAAACAGACGTTAATTAAAAGTTATGTAAGTTTGGAGTCAAACACGGATCGTGACTGGCAGATTATTGGCTTTTAGCTAGGAGCAAAGTGTAGTATCTGTTCTGAAACTAAACTTCATATGTTCTGTCCTCGGCCAGTGAAGGAGAGGTCCTTCTAGAGTAAGGAAATTTTAATTTTTGTCTCAATCCAGAGTGCCCCTATTTGGGAAGTTTGACCCCCACATTTAAAACTGACCGTGTATCTAAGTTTAGCCTCGTGGGGAGGCAAATAAATAGGGATTATCAGATTCTTGCTTTGCGTCTTCGGGTGTATTATATTTATGCTTCGGAATTTTTGAAATGTGGATAATTTGACTGTTAGTATTAGTTGACTGATTATAGAAGATAATCATTTCAACTTTAAACAAGCTAGACTCATGAAATTCATTTTGAATAAATCTTGGCGAAGAGTTCTTGAATCAGCACTCATTATAAACTCTAACACAATTAAACAACATAATGGCTTCTACAATTTATCTCCTTTAATCAGCAAACTTATTTTATCCGAACAGAACTTGAATTTACATCCAGGCTGGTTATTTTACACCACATCCCCAACCAAACTTCGTACATAACATCGATATTAAAACATTAACAAAAACCTTCTTTTCACGTCATAGTCGCACCACATATTTTGAATTCTAACGACAGTTTCGTTAAAAAAAAGAAACACATTCTTTTCAGGTCACAAACGCACCACATATTTTCAAATATTGACTTCTATGTTATTGCTTCAAATCAGTCATCTTAAGATAGTTGATGAATATATAAATAATTTTTGTCTTTTCCTTTTTCAGTTTTAATCAATTCAGGATATAATTTCCATATATATATATATATATATATATATATATATATATATATATATATATATATATATATATATATATATATATATATATATAGGCAAACATTATTAAATAACACGGAGTGTATTTGTTTCATAAGACTTCTTTTTATATTTCAAATTTTTCGAATAGTTCATTTAGTATTTCGGTCAAATTGGTGGATGTAAGTTCCGTAGGTTTCTTGTTCCATTTCTTTTTCTTTTTTCGCGAGTACTTTCGATTTGATTTATCAACTCATCATCAGTCGGCGTTAGTCTCGGTGCGTTTACAGCTGTCTTTACTGTTGACTTTTTTACGGCTAGTAATTTACGACTTTAAAATGAGCGTCTGTAATATTGAGATGTTGCATGCTAACGTGATTACGTGCTAAACGTGTGAAAAATTCAAAATTTATGGCTAAAAATTTGGTAATGTTAGTTACTATTATAGACCCTTTAAAATGTTATGACTAGTTTCGTAATTGACATTATTGATTGTGGAATGTCTGATTTTTATGTAAACGGCTATAAGAATATTTAATCTTTTGATGCTGGTATCGAGGTGTATTATTTTAGTATTGTTAACTAGGATGTGCCTATATTGATAAAGGGGGCTATCATGCTTTTTTAGGTATTCTCAAACGGATTTAGTGTCGGAGAGATGTAAGGTGAGTCTTCGGGAAAATGTTGCCAACACTTAAAAACGCATGACTAGAAATAGTAAATTTACTAGACAAACCCGACAATCAGCCAAATCCCACCCATTCACTGTTGAGGTCACCAGATGCCGAAGAGCCTTCTACTCCAATAGCTTCTGTCCTCGTGCGGCCGGCCTCTGGAACTCTCACCCTGCGCCTTGTTTTCCCAACTGTACTAACATGCAGACATTCAAACCTAATGCAAACAGACATCTCGCTGCACAGCTCCCAACTTAGAATTACTCGCATAACTTACATCATATCTCTCAGTAGTCCCTTACGTTTACAGTGGCGGCCTGCCTTGTTTGGGGTAAACTATGATAAAAAAATGGTAGGAATGTCATTGGTAGGAAGGTACAGCCTGGGAGAGTGGACCTCCTCCTTCCCACAACTCGTCTCATACCGACAGAATCAAAGCCAGTACTGGAATGCGCCAGAATTAGCGCTTATTAATTTTTACCCCTCCCTTCGTATAGGTAGGCTCTGATGTCATTTCCGGTAGAATTTTAAGGAATGATTTGCATTTTTTTTCTGGGAATGACTTGCAGTATTTTTCTTTATTAATTGCTAAATAATATAATTGTTTTCTATTTAAATTAATACATAATTACATTGAAATTAAACTGAACATAACTGAAATAATCGACCCCTCTAAAAAATCTGCCGCATAACCCCCTTAGGTGTGAATTTATAGATTTGGGAATACATCCATTATCTTTCCCAATTAATTTTACATGAGAATACACTTTTAGATTTTATCTAGATTCTCTACCTATTTTTCTATAGGTCACACACACAAACACACAGACATTGAGTTTTATATATATATATATATATATATATATATATATATATATATATATATATATATATATATATATATATATATAAATGTGTACATATACATATATACATTTATATATATACATATATATATATATATATATAAATGTGTACATATACATATATACATTTTTATATATATATATACATATATACATTTATATATATATATATATGTACATATACATATATACATTTATATATATATATGTACATATATATACATAGATATACATATGCACACACATATATGCACATATATACATATATATATCTCTATGTATAAAAATATGTATATGTATATACACACAACTATATATATACATATACATATATATATATATATAAATACATATATATGTATATACATATACATATATACATATATATACATACATGTATACATATATATAAAAAAATATATATATAAATATATATACATATATACATATACATATATACATATATATACATACATGTATACATATATATAAAAATATATATATATATAAATATATATACATATATACATATATATACACATATACATATACATACATATATGTATATACACATATACATACATATATACATATACATACATATATGTATATACACATACATATATGTACATACACATATACATACATATATGTACATACACATATACATACATATATGTACATACACATACATATATACACATAGATATATACATAAATGTACATAAATATATATATATATATATATATATATGTACATACGTATATACATATGTATGCATATATATACAGATAATATATACACATAATATATACATTATATATATACATTATATATACATATATATCCAAATATTCTCCAACTGAGGGCTTGGAACTAAAGATATTTTTACATAACCTCTTGAAGTTGTTTTAATGTTGCAAAACTTTCAAGCGTATATTATTTCCAAAATCAGACAAAACACCGCAGCTCACATAAATAATGATAGCAGACTGAAAGCCCTAGAGTCGAGTTTAGCGCTCCTTTGGCCTCATCAGTAGGACACAAGAAACTCGGGTCTAGGGCTTCCGGTCTGTGGCTTTCATGGTTTGTGTGAGCTGCGACGTTATGTCTGATTGTGGAAATAATTATATAGTATCTCACAATAAAATCTAATATATATATATATATATATATATATATATATATATATATATATATATATATATATATATATATGTATGTATATATATACATATATATATACATATATATATATGTATATATATACATATATATATATGTATATATATACATATATATATATATGTATATATATATACATATATATATATATATGTATATATATACATATATATATATATATATGTATATATATACATATATATATATACATATATATATATATATACATATATATATATGTATGTATATATATACATATATATATATGTATATATATACATATATATATACATATATATATATGTATATATATACATATATATATATACATATATATATATATATACATATATATATACATATATATATATACATATATATATACATATATATATATACATATATATACATATATATATACATATATATATATATATATATATATATATATATATATATATATTAGTATACATTTTTATTTATACAAACATTATTGGTTACATATGTGCATACATGTTTCGGTTGCACTCTTCGCAGAAAGTCAACCTCGCCAGACCAAGGATTCAGAGGAAAAAATTCAGAAAAAATATAAACATTTATATATATATATATATATATATATATATATATATATATATATATATATATATATATACATACATATACTCGTGCTGGTCAAAAAAATAGAACATATGTATAAAACTGTAAAAATCATTCCGTTTGAGATAATTTTCGGCTTTTAAATTGTGTAGGCGAAATATTCTATATGTAAATAACAATTACAACTATTTTTAATCATTTGTCATATTTGCATATGTCAGACTTTATTGTCACAGAGTAGTTTATTGTAACATTGGGAAATTCAACGTTTCAATTTAATAGAACATTATTCGTTGAGTAATCTTAAACTCAAAAAATTTATGTGTTTAAAAAGATTTTGCAAGTAATTTAATCATAATCTCTCATTATGAGTCGCTCTAAAGACATATCTCTGCCTGAGAAGCAGCGAATCTTCGATTTGTGGGAAGTAGGAAAGACGCACATGGAAATCGCAACCAAGGTCGGATGTTCAAGATCGGTAGTGACCAAAGTGCTCCAGAAAGATGTTAAGGGTGTTTCCAACAGCAATCGCAAGAACTGCGGATGAAGGAAAAGCACCACTGAAAGACAAGACCGGGCACTGGGCAAGGTGGCAAAGAAAAGTCGATTCCAGTCAACAAGCTACATTACTAAAGAGTGGAAACAGGCTTCTGATGCCCACGTTTCAAGAAGCACTACCTACCGAAGGCTCCGGCAACTGGGATACCAAAACTGTATAGCTGCCACCAAACCGCTCCTTAACAAAAAACAGATGTTGAAGAGGCTACGATGGGCAACTGCTCATCAAACCTGAACTACAGACGAAAGGTGGCGTGTGATCTTTGCAGATGAGTCTCGATTTTGTATCTCCTTCGGCGACCAAGGGCCACGTGTTTGGCGAAGATCCACGGAACGGTATAACCAAGAATGCGTCAAGAAGTCTTGCATGGTTTGGAGCTGTATGAGTGCTAAGGGTTTTGGTAATTTTTGCTTCATCAAAGGAAATGTAAACGCAACCGTGTACCAAGATATTCTGGAAGCTAATTTACTGCAAGTGCTGGATAATCAGTTTGACAGTGACGCCACAGACATCATTTTTCAACATGACTTGGCACCGGAACACACTGCCATGTCCACAACTTCCTGGCTCCGAGAACGATCGATCTCTGTTCTTGAATGGCCGGCGAACTCGCCAGATTTGAACGTTATTGAAGCCTTATGGGATCAGATGAAGAGAAAGCTTCGCAAAGAAAAACCTACTACCCTTGCAGCCATGAAGATTGCAATACAGAACACATGGGATTCGGTGTCTACACAGTATTGCGAGAAGCTTGTTAATTCCATGCCCCGGCAAATTTATGCTGTTATCAAGGCAGAAGGTGCTGCTACCAAATATTGATTAATTTTTATTTGTATTTAAGTTAATAAAAAACTATTTTGTTTTCTTAGCTGTCTTGTTCTATTATTTTGAAACGGGAAATATTGAAAAACTGACATTGCAATTGATATGAAAAAAAAGTTTCTATCGTAAAACAACTATTTCAGTTAGTTTAGCATGATAGGAATATTTCAGCACCAATTACATCTCACAGATTGTCCTCAATAAGAATGAGAGATTATGATTAAATTACTTGCAAAATCTTTTTAAACACATAAATTTTTTGAGTTTAAGATTACTCAACGAATAATGTTCTATTAAATTGAAACGTTGAATTTCCCAATGTTACAATAAACTACTCTGTGACAATAAAGTCTGACATATGCAAATATGACAAATGATTAAAAATAGTTGTAATTGTTATTTACATATAGAATATTGCGCCTACACAATTTAAAAGCCGAAAATTATCTCAAACGGAATGATTTTTACAGTTTTATACATATGTTCTATTTTTTTGACCAGCACGAGTATGTACATATATATATATAATTAGTGAAAAAATATATAAATGCTTATATTTTTTCTTTCTTTTTCTTTTGTTTACGTATAAGAATACAAAATATCTTAAAATTATTTTTTAAATGAACAGAATTTTCAGCCGTTTCTTTCGGATTTCTTTAGTGTATTGAGGTGTGTGTATGAAGTGGGTGGTGGGTGGTTGTAGCAGAGGGGAAAGAGTATAGCCAACGAGATGAAGAAATGTTTACATGTGGCTCGTACGTGTCTATCCCAATATCTCTGACTTGCTCTTGCATTTTACCACATGAAGAAGTCAGTTTGGATGGAAACTCATCTTGGAGAATAAAAGATTCGAAATAGTACAATGCTTCGCTTTATACCAGTAGTGCTACGTTTGTCTTTGACTAATTCTGGCGAATTCCAGTACTGGCTTTGATTCTGTCGGTATGAGACAGTGTTGTAGGAAGGAGGAGGTCCACTCTCCCAGGCTTTACCTTCCTACCAATGACATTCCTACCATTTTTATAACATATTTTACCCCAAACAAAGCAGGCCGCCACTGTAGACGTAAGGGACTACTGAGAGATATGATATAAGTTATGCGAGTAATTCTAAGTTGGGAGCTGTGCAGCGAGATGTCTGTTTACATTAGTTTTAAATGTCTACCTGTTAGTACAGTTGGGGAAACAAGGCGCAGGGTGAGAGTTCCAGAGGCCAGCCGCACGAGGACAAAAGCTATTAGAGTAGAAGGCTCTTTGGCATCTGGGAACCTCCACAGTGAATGGATGGGATTTGGCTGATTGTCGGGTTTGTCTAGTGAATTTACTATTTTTAGGGACACCGGTTGGAGAAGTGCTGTTGATGATTGCGAACCTAATGCTATATTTTAAAACAAGTGGCTTTTCATACGGTATCCGTTGCTTATTGGAGACAACGGTTAGATGTGGTATCGCCGCAGCAATATGGCGTCACATTGAAACGTAGCGCATTTTCGCATTCACAAAATAATTTTCATTTTAAGCGGGAATGAAATCAAGAAAAGACACTGAGATGATAATAATGAGGACATGTTTATGTCATAAAATAATTGTGAGTACTTTTATTGCGGCTGACCAACCCCCAACCGCACGTCGCCAAATTCGCCACCCTGATCACACGATAAACGCGGTCTACCCAACCCCGACTTACAACCTCCAATAGGATGACTAGAAAGTAAAACTAACAACATGTGGGTGGTTAATAGAGTACACCCACACACACACACACACACACACACACATATATATATATATATATATATATATATATATATATATATATATATATATATATATATATATATATTTAATGGCGCGTATTGTGATATGAAAGAGAGTCCATTTACCTTTCATTGTATTAATTTTTAGACAGTTGACATTTTCTGTTCGGTGCAGATGAGGGCATTTTGTGTCAACAAAATTTGTTTCGGCTGTTTGGCTGGGTCGGTGGGTTGGATGGGAAATCAGTGGTTGGGTGGTTTGCGGGGTACGTTGAATGTTTTCGGGTATTCTTTTGTTGGTGTGAATGATAAGTGCTCGAAAATAACAAAAAAATGTTATGGGAAGAGTGAAATATAGACAGAAACAAGCGGTTCGATGGTGGGAAGAAGAAGTAGAAGAACTAGAAGAGGAGGAAGGGAAGAAGAAGAAGGGAAGAAAAAGAAGAAAAAAAGAGTGAGAAGAAGAAGAAGAAGAAGAAAAAGAGCAGCGAGGAAGGAAAAGAATAAGGAAAAGAAGGAAAAGTAGAGGAAGGAATAGGAGAAGAAGAAAACTAAAAAGAAAAAAAGAAGAAGAACAGAAAAGAAACGATAAAGAGGAGGCGGAGGATTAGAAGGAAAGAATGAGGATGATAAAAAGAAGAAGAAGTAGAAGAAGAAGAAAAAGAAGAAGAAGACGGCAAATAAAACGTAAAAGAAGAGAAAAAATGAAGAAGAGAGAATAAAGTGTAGAAAACATAGAAATAAAAGCGTCGGGTGAAAGCTCAAGATGACTTGAGTCCGAGGGTCGAATCGTACGACCAGCAGAACAGTTATATTTAGCCACACTTATGATTCTTAGTAATGATGAAACATATGTATGTGGATATTAAAATATTCATGGCTAAAATAATTATATATATATATATATATATATATAGTCATCCACAGACATACTGTTTCGCTGTATCACATCTCTTTAGTGTGGCTAGACCAGCTAGTGCCTCAACCGTCAAGCCGACTATCAGCGCCTCTACCCCTGCGTTATCACGCGATTTTAGTTGATTGTTAGTGAAATCTCAATGTAAACATTGGCAAGTGCCTGGAGCTCGAATTGGTTTTATCCAATGAGCTATGCCTTATATATATATATATATATATATATATATATATATATATATATATATATATATATATATACACCCACACTTGTTTTATATTAGATCCTATCGTGATAGACATATGCTCGATATTGGTGAAAGGGAATATTGAAATGATGAAACAAAGGTAAAGTTACATACTTTACAAGTATATTATAATCATCAGGTGTTTCAACAAGGAATAAAATAAAATATTGGAATGACCTTTAATCCATAGATTTTTAAAGAATTACTCTTATCCTCAGAAGAAAAAACAAAAATTTGCAAATAATTTGTAAGAATTGATTTGAAAGATTTACAACACAATTTTAAATTATGCTTAAAGTAAAAATAGTCCACAAATGTTTCAATAATATATATATATATATATATATATATATATATATATATATATATATTCTTTTTTATTTTAAAGCCCAAAACAATGTTTTTCTTTAAAATAAAATTTTATTTACTTTAAAGATATGAGCAAGCTTTCGATCTCAACGTATCTTTTTAAAGCGATTTTTCTTTTTATAAACCATTTTTTTGTCGTTCCGAGATAAAATCTCTCTTGGTTATAGTAGTCCGTTTAGATGTTAGTCGAACGATGTAAAACTCTTTATTAGTGTCGCACGTGGGCTACGTGGTGAGTTAAGAGCTAGCATGTTGACACTTTAGAATATCGTTTCGTACTAGAATATAATTTTTTTTAAAAGCCTAAAACGATATTTTTTTTCAAATTTTATTTACTTTTATGATATAAGCAAGCTTTCGATCACAACCGATCTTTTTCAAGCGATTTTTCTTTTTATAAATCATTTGTTTTGGTCCTTCGGGGATAAAACCTCTTTTAGCTGTAGTAGTCCGTTCAAATGTTAGTCGAAGGAAAAAAAAATTATAAAAAGAAACATCGCTTGAAAAAGATTTGTTCAGATCGAAAGCTTGCTAATATCTTAAAAGTAAATAAAATTTTATTTTAAAGAAAAAAATTATCGTTTGGGGTTTAATTTTTTTAAATATTCTGATACAAAACGATATTCTGAAATGCCAACATACTCTTTATATATATATATAATTATATATATATACATATATATATATATATATATATATATATATATATATATATATATATATATATATATATATATATATATATCCGAATAAGTGCGCTCCATCTACGATTGAACTAAACATCTTTCTATTGGATTTACTTCATTTTGAACATTGTCAACGTTGCCTTCACGAAACCCCTTTTTTCCATCTTTAAATCTCCTTACACCGGAACCTTATCAACGGACATTCACCAACTGGACAGACTCCATATATTTTTTTACACGCATACTCTTACTATTCATTACTTAGTATTTTTTCAAATTTTGAATTTTGGCTTTTCCACTGCCAACTTATCCATCTATGTAATTCTTCTGATGATAAGATTTTGATATTTGAAAAGCCTTGGCTAAAGGAAAGAAAAATAAACATGTTTTTACCGAGTACACCTTGCATTGAACAATCGAAGTTGGAATAGATTTGTCATTCGTACATCTTTATCTCTCTTTCATTTATCTTTATAATTGCTCTATCTCGTATATTGAGCTTAAACCATTTCACTGTAGGTTCTATCCTTTAAAAGTATACTTTTAGTTTCATATTTTATATATATATATATATATATATATATATATATATGCCTACAGATGTGAGTTGATCACTATGATAAGTGAAATCGCCAACAGATATTAACGATCATGGAAGCCTCTTTGTAAAGAAATAATAGAGCACTCTTTTGCAGTTGATATGGTTGATATAAACAGTAAGATATCACTTCATTGTGTCATATGATAAAGCCTAGCAGTTAGAATCTCTCTGTCAAAAAACAGTCGGGGTTTAATGTCAGCTCAATGCACTTGCCTTTCTTGCCACATAGAATAGCTGTTATACAACGAAACAGTCTCAAGAGACAATTGATGCGCGTGAAGTCTAGTGAAGAATGGGTTGCGCGATTCAAACCGCGTCTATCCTGAACCGGCTTTGCTAGAGTCCAGTGGTCGGAGAAGTCCTTGCACGACGGAGGAAATTTCGTGTAATTTAAGAGTTTTCTATATCTTTAATCTGACCCGATGAAAGCATATCTCTAATTTGACCATTTCAAAGCATATCCCTAATATGACACATTAAAAGCATATATCTAATCTGACACATTAAAAGCATATCCCTAATCTGACACATTAAAAGCATATCCCTAATCTGACACATTAAAAGCATATCTCTAATCTGACACATTAAAAGCATATCCCTAATCTGACACATTAAAACATATCTCTAATCTGACACATTAAAAGCGTATCTCTAATCTGACACATTAAAAGCATATCTCTAATCGGACACATTAAAAGCATATCTCTAATCTGATACATTAAAAGCATATCCCTTATCTGACACATTAAAAGCATATCCCTTATCTGACACATTAAAAGCATATCCCTTATCTGACACATTAAAAGCATATCTCTAATCTGACACATTAAAAGCATATCCTAATCTGACACATTAAAAGCATATCCCTTATCTGACACATTAAAAGCATATCTCTAATCTGACACATTAAAAGCATATCTCTAATCTGACACATTAAAAGCATATCCCTAATCTGACACATTAAAAGCATATCTCTAATCTGACACATTAAAAGCATATCTCTGATCTGATACATTAAAAGCATATCTCTAATCTGACACATTAAAAGCATATCCTAATCTGACACATTAAAAGCATAACCCCAATCTGACACATTAAAAGCATATCTCTAATCTGACACATTAAAAGCATATCTCTAATCTGACACATTAAAAGCATATTCCTAATCTGACACATTAAAAGCATATCTCTAATCTGACACATTAAAAGCATATCTCTAATCTGACACATTAAAAGCATATCTCTAATCTGACACATTAAAAGCGTATCTCTAATCTGACACATTAAAAGCATATCTCTAATCTGACACATTAAAAGCATATCTCTAATCTGACACATTAAAAGCGTATCTCTAATCTGACACATTAAAAGCATATCTCTAATCTGACACATTAAAAGCATATCTCTGATCTGACACATTAAAAGCATATCTCTAATCTGATACGTTAAAAGCATATCTCTAATCTGACACATTAAAAGCATATCCTTTATCTGACACATTAAAAGCATATCTCTAATCTGACACATTAAAAGCATATCTCTAATCTGACACATTAAAAGCATATCCCTAATCTGACACATTAAAAGCATATCTCTAATCTGACACATTAAAAGCATATCTCTGATCTGACACATTAAAAGCATATCTCTGATCTGACACATTAAAAGCATATCCCTAATCTGACACATTAAAAGCATATCCCTAATCTGACACATTAAAAGCATATCTCTAATCTGACACATTAAAAGCATATCTCTAATCTGAAACATTAAAAGCATATCTCTAATCTGACACATTAAAAGCATATCTCTAATCTGACACATTAAAAGCGTATCTCTAATCTGACACATCAAAAGCATATCTCTAATCTGACACATTAAAAGCATATCTCTAATCTGACACATTAAAAGCATATCCCTTATCTGACACATTAAAAGCATATCTCTAATCTGACACATTAAAAGCATATCCTAATCTGACACATTAAAAGCATATCCCTTATCTGACACATTAAAAGCATATCTCTAATCTGACACATTAAAAGCATATCCTAATCTGACACATTAAAAGCATATCTCTAATCTGACTTTTAAAACCATCTCTAATCTGAACTTTAATAGCATATCTCTAATCTGACCGTTAAAATCATATTTCTAATCCAGCTCATTAAAATTATGTTACCAATCCGACCCATTAAAAGCATATCTTAAGTCTGGCCTTTCAAAGCATATCTCTAATCTGAACGATTAAAAGAATATCTTTAATCCGACTCATAAAACCATAACTCTAATCCGACCCAATAAAAGCATATTTCTAACATTATTTTAAAAAGCATATCTCTAATCCGACCCATTAAACATATGTCTCTAAGCCGATCGTTCAAAAGCATAACTCTAATCTGACTCTTGAAAGACATATCTAAAATCCGACACATTAAAAGTATCTGTAACCTGATTTTTAAAAGCATCTTTAATCTGACAAATTAAAAGCATATCTCTAATCTGACCAATAAAAATGATCTCTCTAATCTGACCCATTAAAACCATATCTCAAGTCTGACCATTAAAACTATATCTCTAATTTGAACGATTAATCTGACCCATTAAAAAGCATATATCTAATCTGACTCTTAAAAAGCATATATCTCTAATTTGACCATTTAACACATATCTTTAATCTGACATATTAAAGGCATATTTCTAATTCAAAGCATATCTCTAACTTGATATTTAATAGCATATCTCTAATTTGATCCATTAAAAACATTTAGCTAATCTGACCCCTTAATATCATACCTCTGTCACTAGTGTAGCATATTTTCGTTCGTTATACCATCCTCTCATGTATTTTCTCTTTTTAGGGGAGAGTGGTAGTGTTATATCGGTGCTCTGTTTTGTTGTTATGATAACATCCTCCCAGAGATTACCTTTCTTTTTTTCCGGAGGGGGGATGTAGTGATATATTGGCAAGAATATGCGACCTCTGCTAGAATTTCTAATTTCGCTTTTTTACTATTGGATCAAAGGACAAGAACCACTCGAGAATAACGTTTAATGCAACGGAATGATTATCATCTGACAGGTAAGAAACACCATGGGAGTTCTAAGATTACTCAATAGCATGAACTGTGTTTAATTACTAATGGGGCGGTTTAGGACAACAAACCAAGTTATAATCAGTAGGGAAGCAATCCAGCGGTAATGTGTTCACAGATGGGAAACTCTTGCAAAGAAGCTCTCTCCAGGGAAATTCCACTAGGCGCTAGTCACGTGGGGAGGGAAATGAACTTCTTTTTCCGTTGTGGTAGTAAGACGCGTTATTACTGTGAATGTCTTACAGGGATGAACGAAAGATTGGAGCTCAGTCGAGAAGCAAAAGAAAGCGGTCAGTCTCTATTTAGAGAAACGGCGATGAGTACAATATTAGTTGAGTAAACATGTCTATTAATAATAAAGTGATGTTATTACGTTGTGAGTTGAAACGAAAAGCAATGATTTATTCCAGTGAAAAGTAGATTTTATCGGTCGACCTTGAGGGCCTTGCCCTTCTAGCCAACCTGGCAAATTTATTTATAAGGCAATAAATCAGGTGGAGAGGTTCATTCAGTAAAGTTTGTCCTGCTAAATGTTCGTTCTGTCATTGGCAAATTTATATTTGTGTGAAATGGGAATTGAAATGGAGCCCATGGTGGCAACGTATAAGCACTTTTATGAAAAAGAAGAATAAATGTATATGTGTGTGTGGGTCTCTCTCTCTCTCTCTCTCTCTATCTATCTATCTATCTTTCTGTTATTCTCTCTCTCTCTATATATAAAATTACTTTTTCAGAGAACGTCACATATGTACACACCTACAATGTACATACATAATACATACATAATACATACATACATACATACATACATACATACATACATATTTTAGATCATATAGAAAATCCCCAATAAGATAACTATAAAGATAAATCAACAACTTGTAAATATACGCAGCTACATATTTTTCAATGATTCAACTAAAGAGCCTACACAAGTTTTGAATCGTCGAAAATGTCTCTATTTCTCTCATATATATATATATATATATATATATATATATATATATATATATAGAGAGAGAGAGAGAGAGAGAGAGAGGGAGAGAGAGAGAGAGTAAGAGAGAGAAGGAGAGAGAGGGATGAAAGAAGTAAATAGACATCCCACAGAAATAAATGTTTAAAGTTACTCCTTCTTGCATCGACGGTCAGCACTCGGAGTCGTTCAAAACAGCAGTAAAAGTTTGAAATATCGATGTTTTATACTAATTGATATTTTTGTGCTTCAGATATGTCTATCATATATCACTATTTAAGAATAGCATGGGCCAAAGAAGGATTTGAATTATCATTTTCAGCGAAGGCATATTATAGTGTAATATAAAGGTAGACTTAATCAGCGTCAAATCACCGCAGAACTCGGAATTACACTTTCCACTGTTAGCCGAGTGATTGTCCAATTCATCAGAGATGAAAAAATAATCAACATCATCTCGCCTAGGCTTGACAGCAGGCTTCGTTATTAATGATAATAAGAGGGTTTATTTACTTTTTTCATCTCTCTCCCTTTCTCCACCCCCTCTCTCTCTCTCTATACACACACACATACAGATATATATATATATATATATATATATATATATATATATATATATATATATATATATAAGCTCCCCTCCTTGATAGAGCTTATTTGTAAAGATATCGCCAACTGCCATTAGCTTTAAGGCATAGCACATTGGGTAAAACTAATTCGAGCCACCGGCACTTGACAATGTTTACATTGAGATATCACTTACATTTAGTCAGTGTCGTATGATAATGCAGGAGTAGGAGCGCCGACTGTCAGCTCGACGGTTGAGTTTCAATCCCGGCTTGAGGCACTAACTGGTCTAGCCGCACTGAAGAGCTGTGATACAGCGACACAGTCTGTATGTGGATGACTATATAAAGCTTCCCTCCTCGGTAGAGCTTATTTGTAAGGATATCGCCAACTGCCATTAGCTTTAAGGCATAGCTCATTAGGTAAAACTAATTCGAGCCACCGGCACTTGACAATGTTTACATTGAGATATCACTTACATTTAGTCAGTGTCGTATGATAGCGCAGGGGTAGGAGCGCCGACTGTCAGCTCAACGGTTTCAATTCCGCACTGAAGAGCTTTGATACAGCGAAACAGTCTGTATGTGGATGACTATATATATATATATATATATATATATATATATATATATATATATATATATATATATATATATAATATATATATATATATATATATATATATATATATATATATATATATATAAATATATATATATATATATATATATATAAATATATATATATATATATATATATATATATATATATATATAAATATATATATATATATATATATATATATATATATATATATATATATATATATTGTGTTATAATGGAATAATTCCAGGAAGAAATCCGGGTATGAGAGCTCAATGTGGTAAACAGAGCAAGAATAACATAAAATATAATAACACGAAATTACATAATTGTCGATGCAATAATTTATTTCAACCTTGTGGTTTCCTCGGGCATCTAATTGGACAATTACAATTATATATATATATATATATATATATATATATATATATATATTGTGTTCAAATCCATGATGCATCTGCCCAGTATCTGGCGGCTAGTGGTTTGGGTCTAACCTCTGTGGCTGAAAGTATCTTTCGATAAGTCATTACTATTATGAGGAGGACACTCAAGTAACCCTGCGGCTGATACAGTTACCAGTTATCTTGTACTTGTTTGCCATTGGATCCTAACTGTTGATGATCAAAGGGTGATATGTGTGTAGTACAAGCATTTACAATTGAGATCTTTGCGTACAATTATCTCTTCTTCACAAGTCCTGTAGCGATAGAGGCGGGGCGACGTGTACAGACCTAACAAGTTGGAAGTATACAGTCACACATCTGCACACAGGCGGCTCAAAGCTTATCATAACATCGCTGTTTGTTTGAGAGACAGGAACCAGTTTTGGAGGAACGTTTTGCGACTGAGCAGCCCTTTTGGGGATAACGCTGTTCACCCAGGTCATGGGTCGGGTCTAGAAAGTGTGGCCTAAAAATCGTCTGTTCTTCCTTTCAGCCGATCAGCTACCTGCGGCTGACAGTTGTTTACTTCTGCAGGGGAAACAAAAGGAAAAGAAATAAGATGTATTCTAAAAAGAAAACTAAATTGAATATTGCTACCTGGAACGTAAATACACGCCTTGATCAGAAAGGGTCAGTTAATCTAGAACGGAGAACAGCTATTGTTGTCAGGGAACTGGTTAGATACAACGTGGATATCTGAGACTCGTGTTAGTGCTGAAAATCAACTTACTGAAAAAGGTGCAGAGTACACTTTCTTATGGAAAGGCAAACCTAAGGGAGTAAAAAAGGAAGGAGGTGTTGGTTTTGCTATCAGAACAAGGATCACATCCCAGTTAGATCAACCTTGTGGAATTAATGATCAAATCATGTCACTAAGGGTACCTTTACCTTGTGGGCGTTATGCGTCAGTTATCTCAGTGTATGCCCCTACTTTAGATAGTAGACAGTGTGTCATAATAGTGTTTTATCAAAATCTAAGGAATTGTATCAAAGGAATACCAAAAGCAGATAAGTATTTGTTACTTGGAGACTTTAATGCACGGGTGGAAGTGATCACAACACCTGGGATGCCTTAGGAAAATACGGCCTTGGTAAAGCAAATGATGATGGTATTATTCTTCTTCAATTGTGCAATGAAATTGCGGGATGTAATATCCCATTCACAAGGTAACAACACGGGCATAGTCTAGATTATGTCATAACGCGTAAGCATGATCTTAAGGACATTTGTACAGTAAGAGTTATGAGTTATGCGGGGTACAGACTGTGGTACTGATCACAAACTTGTTCGGGGAAAACTTAAGATGTGAATAAGGAAAAAGATCAGAGCCATTGATGTCTCTAAATTACAAAGTAAGGAAGTACGTGAAATTCTGAGGACCTCATTTATTAATATCATATTTGACGGAACCTGTATTTGTCGTTCTTTCTGGTTTCGGGGAACTGAGCTGTAGTGCCGGAATTGACAGCAGATTTCGCAATTCTTGACGACATGGAAGAGTCGGAGCAAGTGGCGTCCCATATAAGAAGCTTTCCGGCTCTAAAAGCTGTCGGGTCAGCGATCACCACTTCTGTGTGGTTCGAGAATTGAAGCGAACCCGGCAAAATCAAGACCTCGTTTAACTACGTCATTGGGTACGGAGTGACAAGGCAGACGACCGGCGCTGGGTCTGAAAGAGAAGGAAGGGGTGGCGCAGGGAAAACGCGTCAACAGTTTGGCCACAGCGACATAAACGGATTCCCATAATAACTAGAAACCAATAGAACCAGAATTCAAACGATTTAAGTGTCGGTTTTTTTCCTTATATTTTTTATCACTTATTTCTTCTTTTCTTCGATTTCCCACCATTTTCAATTAATGAGTATATCGCACCTTGGAGCTGTCAATGTACATAAAACATCGTTCGCCCGGTCCATTCATTCGTCAAACTACCGCGAAGAAAGGGCCCAACTCCACCCATTTTAAAAGAGCCCACCTGGGTGGTCTGGACTTAATTATATTTGCTTACTTATACACAAAATAAACACAGGGTGGGATTTACTTACTTTAGTCGTCATCCAGGTTTATCCATCTATCTATTTATCGATGATAATATACTAATGTTTATCAATCTACAACGTGACAGATAGTTGGTATATTAATATGTACTAGCGGTACCCGTGGAATTCTCCAATCATTCATCTGTTGTGTATTGATGTCGTACTTAAAAATATGTCCATTTCTATGGACGTCCGGCGTGAACGTAGACCCGGCAATATTATTATACCGCCTTTGTTCAAACTAAAACATACTTATCTAAGTACTCATGGTTAACGTAGTTTCAGAATATATCCGATTATGCGGATCTATTTCCAAAACCCTTGTAGAAGTTTGTGATATTTCCATTCTATGGGCGTTCGGCATTATTTTACCATCTTTGGACAAAACAGATGCTGTACTTTGATCATAACCCGAAGGCTAATGAAGTGTATTTTAGTTCGAGTTTCACGTTCGATACAGAAGCGACATCAGATGCATTTTTTTTCCTTTTACGATCGGGCGGATTCTATCTATTTATCTATGACAGTTATTTGGTATACTTATCTATATACTAATGCGCTTAGGTAATTTTGTTCGTACGTACCTTATGCCTGATGCAAAGCAAAAAAATGTAATCTGATGTCGCTTTGTGTCGAACGCGCCTGACATCTATACAATAAAAAAAATACCACAAACTTCTACAGGGGTTTTGGAGAGCCCCCGATAACCAGATATATTCTGAAACTACATTTACCAGAGTACTAAGATGTTTCAGTTTGGCCAAAGTTGGTACAATAATATCGTGTGGTTTCCGTTCGCGTCGCATGTCATAGAATGGAAAACTTGTAAACACGGCAACACTATACAACAGATAAAGGATACAACTGTGGAATTTTCACGGGTCTCGCTAATATATATTAACATATCGTTGGTATATTAATATAGATAGATAGTTTATAGATTAATATAGATTAATAGACAGATTGATAGATAGTTTATATATATAGAGTGATCAAAAAAATTAAATACCATTATTGTAATCGTTAATAAAATTCACAATATTCTTTACAATCCAACCATATTCGTACAAATAAACTAAATCTATGCCTGGCTTGTCCAGTAAGTTTCAGTCATTATTGTCTCATCAGTAGAAGGTGTCATCCTGAATTGGCTTCACACTCACCAGACCATAACCTCCCATATTTTTATATAAGATAATGTCAATGACAATAATTCCCAGACTATTCCTGAACTGAAGAGACCTTCTCATTTTCCCTTCTCTTTATCTTCCTCTATCTCTGACTTTCTCTCCTCTTTCCTCTGTCTCGCACTCTCTCACTAATTATTCCCATAATTCCATTATAGAATCAAAGGATTTCACGGTCAGAATACACTGTGATGTCATAATAGACGATCTCTCTTCCCCTCTCTCTATCTTCCTTCTCACTCTCTCTCTCCCCTAAAATCTTTCTTCTCTCTCTACATTATTTACATCATTCCATTTTTTTACAACTTCTCTCATCAGTCGCTCTTTTATTTACGCCATTCACCCTTCCCCCCACCATCAAAACAACGTCTGTAAAGATGAAGTGTGCACGGTGACAAGCAAATAAACAAGATAACATATCAAAGTATGTAGGTTAAGAAATTGAAAACTAGAATCAGAGTTTTAGAATTTTCCCGTACACAGACACACACACACACACACACACACATATATATATATATATATATATATATATATATATATATATATATATATATATATATATATATATATATATATATAAATAAATTATATATATATAAATATATATATATATGTATATAAATATATTATATATATATATAAATAAATATATATATGTATATAAATATATTATATATATATAAATAAATATATATATACATGTATATACATATATATATGTATATATATATATATATATATATATATATATATATATATATATATATATATATAAGATAATTTTATTTACACAGACATGTACAAAATCTGCGATACTGGCATGTCGATGTTATCGATCAACAGTTACTATAAACTGAGATCTCATCAGGCAGAGTTAGAATCCGATCTTAACCTCAGATCATATTTGGAGAGAATGAAGTGGAGGAGTAGAGAAAGAGAAGAAGAAGGAAAGAAATTTAACATTTCAAAAATTAAAGCCGTTAAAAAATTAAAATTAAAAATTAAAAATTAAAAAATCTAAAAATCTAAGATCTAGAATCTGAAACAGACAGGGCAAATAAATAAATAAATAAATAAAATATAGGGTGGAAAGAGGAACAAATAATGATGAGGGGAGAGACACATAGAGGAAAAAAGAAAAAGAAGGAGAGAGAGAGAGAGGGCGTCTGTTGATTTAGATCGGGAGGGAAGGAGGGGGGTGGTAGACATGCACGAATTAGGTGTCAAAAAACCGTCGAGTTTATAAATGTATTTTTCCAAGTGAACTGTAGTATGCGTGCGTGCAAACTGGGCTGATTGTTATAGTGGTGGGGCGGTGATAAAATGTGTCGCGATTCTGGGTTTATATTTTCTTTATAATTTGTCTGGAGTTAATTTGAATAAATAAGTATATTCGTTAAATGTAACAGGAATAGTAATAATAATAATAATAATAATAATAATAATAATAATAATAATAATAATAATAATAATAATAATAATAATAATAATAATAATAATAATAGATACCCCTAATAATTGAGGTGATATAATGAAAATAATAAATGAAGTATAATAAAAATACTAAAAAATACCAAAAAATATTAAAAAATATATAACTAAAAGAATAACTGGAAAATGCTGGCGTTATTAATTATTAATAATAATAGTAATAATAATAATAATAATAATAATAATAATAATAATAATAATAATAATAATAATAATAATAATGATAATAATAATGGTAATAATAATAATAATAAAAATAATAATAGTGGTCAATAATATTTTAGAGTTTATAAAAATAATAGTTTAGGAAAGAAATAGAATAATTAAGGAATATTAAGATCCTAGGGGGTAGTGATTATCATAATAATATTAAATAATGATAAGATAATGTTTGCCGATATTATGATATGGGTTAATGGTTGCAATAATGCTGTCATATAAAAATAGTGGTTTAACAGACAACAGTAATCAGAGTGGTAATCCCAGTAATCTTAACAATAGTAATGATGATAGTGAAAAATTATAGAAGTAGTCATAATGGTGGCAATAACAGTAGTAGTAGTAATAATAATAATAATAATAATAATAATAATAATAATAATAGATACCCCTAATAATTGAGGTGATATAATGAAAATAATAATAAATGAAGTATAATAAAAATACTAAAAAATACTAAAAAATATTAAAAAATGTTAAAAAATATATAACTAAAAGAATAACTGGAAAATGCTGGCGTTATTAATTATTAATAATAATAGTAATAATAATAATAATAATAATAATAATAATGATAATAATAATGGTAATAATAATAATAATAAAAATAATAATAGTGGTCAATAATATTTTAGTATTTTATAAAAATAATAGTTTAGGAAAGAAATAGAATAATTAAGGAATATTAGGAATCCTAGGGGGTAGTGATTATCATAATAATATTAGATAATGATAAGATAATGTTTGCCGATATTATGATATGGGTTAATGGTTGCAATAATGCTGATCATATAAAAATAGTGGTTTAACAGACAACAGTAATCAGAGTGGTAATCCCAGTAATCTTAACAATAGTAATGATGATAGTGAAAAATTATAGAAGTAGTCATAATGGTGGCAATAACAGTAGTAGTAGTAATAATAATAATAATAATAATAATAATAATAATAATGATAATAATGATAATAAAGATAATAAAAATGGCAGTGGAGGCAAAAGTAAGGTAACGGTAAAACATGGCAATATCAATATTATTATTAATAATAGTGATACTGTTAATTTCATTGCTGCAAATAACAATAACTATGATAGTAACGTCAGACATGGTGTCACCACTGATAACAATAATTATCTTGATAAAAAGTACAGAAATGAAAAAATGAAAAAATGAAAAAATGAAAAAAATGAATAAAATGATTCAATGTCAAATAGTTAAGTTTAAGTTAAGTTTTTAATCTCACAAAAAACATTAGCATTGAAGATATAGGCCTATATAGGGATGACGGATTACTAATAGTAAAGAACTCAAATGGACAAAAATGTGAAAGAGTAAAAAAAATTATCCTTAGAGAAATGAAAAGATTAGATCTCAAAGTAGAAATAACATCTAACATTAAAATAGTTAATTTTCTAGACGTAACATTCAACTTAGATAAAGAAACTTATGAACCGTATACTAAAGACAATGCCAACCCGATCTATGTCCACCCACTCTCTAACCACCCAAAAACCATTATTAAACACATCCCCAGATCAATCGAAAAAAGAATTAGTGATAACTCCTCTAATGAAGAAATTTTTAACAAACACAAGGACTTTTACAATAAAGCGTTAAAGCAAAGTGGATACAAAAACACCCAAATTAAATTCACCAAACCTACACCTCCCAACAACAGACGCAAAAATAGGGGTAGAAAAATTATCTGGTTCACACCCCCATATAACAACATGGTTAAAACCAAACTCGGTTAAAGATTCTTAGACTTAATCAATCTACACTTCCCTCCCAACAATATACTGCACAAAATCTTTAATAAAAACACCCTCAAATTAAGCTATAGCTGTGGTGAAAATTTAGAAAAAATAATAAAAAAACATAACAACAAAATTCTAAATGAAAAAACTACCGCAACTAAAACAGCAAATACCAAGGCCTGTAACTGCACAAACAAAAAAGAATGCCCATTACAACATAATTGCCAAATAACCCAATCAGTATATCAAGCAACCATCTCTACTAAAGAAAACCCAACCCTGAAAAAATTCTACATAGGTATGGCTGGTAATACCTTCAAAGAAAGATATACTGGACATAAGTGTTCTTTTAATAACCCTACATATAAAAAAAGAACCTCACTTTCTATATATTACTGGGAACTATACAACAATAACCTATCACCAACAGTAACTTGGAACACAATTAGAAGAACTAGCACCTGTGGTTCCCTAAACTCACCTTGCTACCTTTGCCTAACAGAAAAACTTGAAATAATTAAATTCAGCGATAGGGGCAAACTTCTAAACAAAAAACAAGAAACATCAATTAACTGTAGGCATAATAGATTACACCTTCTTAGTAATCCACTCATAACCCCTTAGGCTGTTATTATATATAAAAAAAAAAAAAAAAAAAAACACCTCCCCACCAACTGAAAATTTTGTCAACACAACTATCATCTTATACCTTTTATTAATTATTATTATTTTTATCTCTATTAGTAGTAGCATTTTTGTTTGTAGTATTATTTGTAGTAGTACTGTAAGCGGTAGTATTGGTTGGTATTATTATTATTATTATTATTATTATTATTATTATTATTATTATTATTATTATTATTATTATTATTATCATTATCATTATCATTATCATTATCATTATTATTATTATTATTATTATTATTATTATTATTATTATTATTATTATTATCATACCCACAACGATTAACACTAATGGTCATCTTCTGTATTTTTCTTTACTCTTAAATACCCCCCTTTTATGCTTATCCATTTTATTGATTAATATTTCTATATTTCTTAGATTATTTTTTAGATTATATTTTTTAGATTATTTTTAGATTATCATTATCAATTATTTATTACTACTATTATTAATATCTTAAACTTAACTATTTGACATTGAATCATTTTCTTCATTTTTTTCATTTTTTCATTTTTTCATTTCTGTACTTTTTATCAAGATAATTATTGTTATCAGTCTGACGTTACTATCATAGTTATTGTTATTTGCAGCAATGAAATTAACAGTATCACTATTATTATTAATAGTATTGATATTGCCATGTTTTACCGTTACCTTACTTTTGCCTCCACTGCCATTTTTATTATTATTATTATTATTATTATTATTATTATTATTATTATTATTATTATTATTATTATTATTATTATTATTATTATTATTATTATTACTACTGTTATTGCCACCATTATGACTAC
>OY744516.1:73043513-73051013 GCA_963556195.1 Sepiola atlantica
ATTGGTCAGGATTGAATATAAAAATCAAGAAATTTATTGACAGATTCTTTTCTTTAAACTTGTGTTAAGAAAGTTGAAACAAGTTAATCAGCATGACTGCCGGTATATGATTGAAGGTCAGATTAAGTCCCATGTTCGTTTAGATAGCTGATCGGTTAGCTTAGGCACGTGACATGCGAATGATTTGGAGTTCGATTTGTGGTTTTCTCCTTTATTTTGATTTCAATTTTCGCGTCGACTCGCTAACTGTCGTTTCAAACGAGCTGGATATTTTTCATTCGTGCAATCTTTTGTGGTACTTGTAAGCATTGGGTACACAAAAAGTGCAGTGGAATTACTGGTAGGTTGAGAAAGGATAACAAGTTTATATGCAAGAAACGTAAGATAATGGATATGGATTAGAACTCAGATATGGAAAAAGTATATTTGGATGGCGAAGCTATAGATGTTGTCGAGAAGTTTTGTTGCCTGAGTGATACCATTGGAGCACAGGGTAGAGCAGGTGCTAGTGAGATTGCAAAAGTTAGGAGTGGATTGAGTAAGTTCAAGGAACTTCTGCCATTATTAACTAGCAGAGCGTCACCACAGTCGACCAAGAGATGTGTATGAAGTGTGAAGATGTATGGAAGTGAAACCTGGCCAGTGAAGGCTGAGAACATGCGTTGGGTAGTAGATGTTAAACAGTTGAGGCATTAGGTTCAGTTCACATGGGAAGGCCAAGGAAAACATGGAAAGTGATAAAAGTGGACTTGAAAGAAAAAGGGATAAATAAAGACCTGACCAGAGATAAGTTAGTTTGGAAGTCAATTTTTTAAATCCGATGCCAGCGTGTAAAACGGACGTTACACCGATGATGATAATGATGATGATGATGATGATGATGATGATGATGATGATGATGATGATGATGATGAGATTGGTAAGTGTATATAAGATTACTCAAAGATCATCGAATATACATATCAGCATATTTTTGCTCTGCTGGGAGGATGATAAAATTGTGAAAGAACTACATAAAATACGTAGTTAAAGCAAAATAAATTGTTTTGGACTATTAAAATAATTTCCAACGGTATTAATAATATTTACACATTCATTTTTTAAATATCATATTTATTTTTTAATGCTAATATGTAGTAAAATAAAAATTTCATAAAAAGTAGGAAATCTAAAAAAAAAACCGTCACAAAAATGAAGTAAAAACGCTTTCTTTTGAGATTAAAATACTCTCGTTCCCGACTTTTTTGTAAGGAAAAAAATATCGATACTTTTCTCATAAGGTTTTCTTATACAATTTTTATTTACATTTCTTATTATATATTAAATATTAATTTTTTTAACGCCAATACGTAGTCAAAGTAAAAATATCAAATTGTTTTTAACGCCAATATGTAGTTAAAGTAAACTATATTAAATTGTTTTTAACGCAAATATGTAGTTAAAATCAAAATATCAAATTGTTTTAACGCCAATATGTAGTTAAAATAAAAAAATATTAAATTGTTTTTAACGCCAATATGTAATTAAAGTAAAAAAATATTAAATTGTTTTTAACGCCAATACGCAGTTAAAGTAAAAAATATTAAATTGTTTTTAACGCTAATATGCAGTTAAAGTAAAAAATATTAAATTGTTTTTAACGCTAATATGCAGTTAAAGTAAACAATATTAAATTGTTTTTAACGCTAATATGCAGTTAAAGTAAAAAATATTAAATTGTTTTTAACGCCAATATGTAATTAAAGTAAAAAATATTAAATTGTTTTTAACGCCAATACGCAGTTAAAGTAAAAAATATTAAATTGTTTTTAACGCCAATACGCAGTTAAAGTAAAAAATATTAAATTGTTTTTAACGCCAATACGCAGTTAAAGTAAAAAATATTAAATTGTTTTTAACGCCAATACGCAGTTAAAGTAAAAAATATTAAATTGTTTTTAACGCCAATAAGCAGTTAAAGTAAAAATATTAAATTGTTTTTAACGCCAATACGCAGTTAAAGCAAGCATGAAAATAATTTCCAACGCTATTGAAAATGTTTATCTATTAGCTCAGAATGTCAGACTGGAGATATCAAAGTGTAGGTTTCGGTTTCGATTTCTGCTGACGGCACTTTATTTGTTGGGAATTTATTATTTACTATGAATAAAATATTCTCTATTTCTAAAAGTAGTTAAGATCTCTGATATTTCGAAATGAGGCAAATTTCGCAAAGTATTCATTACGTTTAGAAGAAATTGCGACTGATAGACGGACAAAATCCCCTATTTAAATAAGATATTTAACGTTATGGTTAGAGTGTTCACTAATCGACCAGAAGACCGGGGTTCAATCTCCGGTCAAGTCATACCAAATATTAGAAAAATATGGTACTTAGTGCCTCCTTGCTAAACACTTAGCACGATAAAGTGAAAATCAAGGATAAGTGTGGTAATCCAGGCAAAGGACTGACGTACTCCCCTACATCTCAGTGTTGTAGCCAATAGAAAGGGAGCCTTAAGGCCGCCCTCGACTACGGTCGATTAATTTTTTTAATAATATTCTGATTCACATTGACACGTGAAACAATAAAGTAATCATTTTTCTTTCAAGAACAGGAACGCTATCTTTATGACATGATGATAAGACTGTTTTATGTTAAACACTGTATGTAAAAGAACAATAGGAACACATTGTGTCCGTGATGACCGGATGAATTGATGAGTAAATCATAGACGGACATTTGATTGTTAGTTTATCTCCAGAAAAGCTGTTAGCCATTTATGCACCTGGACAAGGTGTGTTTTCTTACAGCATCTCGAATTCCTTAGCAGTCACACATCTAGGCACTAACCACACACACAAGGTAATCGGAGCACATTCAGTGGAAGTACTTGCAAAAGAGCACAAGAATGTGGCGATGCGACAGGGTTGAAGCTTGCCAGACAGTGCGGGGCGTATTAGGTTAAAAATTCTTTTTTTTTTGTATTTTGTCCGAGATGGAGAAAATAGTGGTTGGTGCACCAGCCCAGAACAGCATCTTTAGATCCTTAGCAGTCACGTATCTAGGTACTAACTAGACACACAAGTTAATCGAAATACATTCAGTGGAAGTACTTGTAAAAAAACACAATGACACAGGAGCTGGAGCTTGGCAGAAAGTGCGGGACCTATAAGGTTAAAAATCCTTTATTTACGCTTTATCAAATAGGGAGAAGCTCGTGGTGTGTGCACCAGTCCAGAACAGCATCTTGATTTTTTTAGCAGTCACCCATCTAGGTACTAACCAGACTCATCGTTACTTAACTTTGGTGATTTAATTAAATGTGGGTTTCCCATAAGAATTTCAGTTTGGAATTTGGTGTTATTGTATCGTTTGTTTTCTTTTCCCTCTACCTGGAAACGATATGCATTAAAAATCTGCGGTGATTCGAGATCAACGGGGCAATTTAGATTTTAAATAAAGTTGATAGCCATTAATTAATTTGGTTTTTTTAAAAAATAAAGTTGGTAGCCGTACGTTGTGACAACAATTCTTATTATTTATTGGCGGTATCGAATAAAAGTTTCTTCTAAGCGCGTTCATTTTGTTGAATGTTATTTCTATAAAATATTTCAATGAGGTTCAAATTGACCTGTCATTCAAAAAAATCCAACCTGATCCTCGGGAACAATACTAATCTTCCTCGGACACCCTTGCGCAAGGTTTTTGTTTCACCCTCATTATAACTTCTCACACTCCACCACCGCGGAGATTAATCTTTCTTAGACCTTTTCACCTTTTTCATTTTGTTTAATTCATTCGTCTATCTTTTGTTTCTTATTTCCTCCTCCTCCTCAACTTCTTCTTCTTCTTCTTCTTCTTCTTCTTCTTCTTCTTCTTCTTCTTCTTCTCCTTCTTATTCTCCTTCTTTTCCTATTACTTCTCAATCCTATCAACTACGCAAACTGTCTAGCTACACATAGTAACCTGACGGCATGGCCCCAATGTGGAAGATTTTGAGAGTAAACCCTGTAGGGAACCGATCCTCGAGGTGCATTGGTGTGGTGTCACCTTTGGTTTTACCAAAAAAGCGCAGATAATATCGACAATTCATCACCGATTGACGTCTCCCATTCCAATTCTTAGGTCTTGTAAACTTTCATTGTAGCCCCCCCCCCCCTCACTGTGCCCAAGTATTTTTGCCATTGACAAACATGTTGGCAAAATGTGAAAAATTGTAGCATTGCATTATCAGAACATGCTGTAATACACTTTCAGGTCCATTCCAAGTACTTCTGTGGAACACGTTGTTATAGGAATGCTTCCTTGCAGATTACAACATGATTGTTTTCAAATCCAATGCTGACATGTTACATAGCAAAGCCCAATATTTGGATGGAAAGAGTTGGGTAGCACCTTAAAGGTCAGAGGTGACCTTAAAACGGAAGTCGATAAGACCACGTGACTTTCGGCCGGGGATTTTTCTGTCTCTTTGGCTGGCGACACTTCAAGCAGAAAAGACGTGTCTTGAGTGCTGTTCCCGATGGAACAGCGCACACAGTACGGCCGCGTATAGTGGGACGAGCTGTCCGTCTATCTATCTATCTATCTATCTATCTATCTATCTATCTATCTATCTATCTATCTATCTATCTATCTATCTATCTATCTATCTATCTCTTACGCATACACAAATGGACTGTCGCTCTGATGTTTTATGTGACTTTCTCTCTTTTTAAATAAACCTTTTTTTTTATAAACATGGGCGTCCGAGTGAGTGTATTCACAGACAAGCAATAACCTGAGTTCACGACGACGACGACGACGACGACGACGACGACGACGACGACGACGACGACGACACGGGTGTATAATGGTTTATACACCCATCGGTAAGGGAAAATATAACAAACAGATTCTTGTCATAAACCGTCCCCACAAGTAATCAAACTTAGTACATTCCATTAATCATCCTCAATCCTCTCATGCGGTTCTTCATCTTTCAACTCGCAATCTACTCATCTCATTTACTTATCCTCGAGTGGCATTTGGCCTTGATAAGTGGTGACCCATTTGCACAAAAATGTTCCCATTACTTCCAGATTCACTTTAACCCTAAATGGTACATGTCTGGGTCACATCTATAGTTTAGGCTAAGTAGATTTTATTTCCCAAAACCTCCCATCTGTATAACACGTTACTACGGTACTGCTTCCTCACTGGCTACAACAGGGTCGTCTTCAAATCCAATGTCAACAAATACTTGTAATACACGATCCTCATGAGTAATCAAATTGTTTTCATTCCACTCATCATTTTCACTCCTCTTATAAAATGTTTTATCATTCAACTAACAATCAACCAATCTCATTAACCCCTATCCTTGGGTGGCTTTTGGCCTTAGTACGTGGCGACACAGATAGAATCTATAGTTTGCATGCTATTTCTTTGCAAAATATATGCCAACAAACCAAATATCTATCTATAAAAAGTCAGGTTTGTATATATGTTTATATATTTGTATGTGCAAAATTCAATCCGTAACTAGTTAAACGATCATTATGAATTTTGGAACACAGCTGCTAGGCGTAAGGAGTCGAAATGTGGGCTATGTTTAATTTAATTTAATTTTATGCCGAGGGGATAAAAAGGGATTGGAAGCCCTTCCTGAAAATTCAGATACCTGCGATTTTTGTGAAATCTTAATGTTAGACATTATACATCAATTAATAATAGTTATTCCCCAAATTTCAGGTTCGTTGGAGTATTTTAAAGGGTTTAAGGGGACATAATATGAGAAATCTCCCATTTTGAAAATTCAAATATATCCAATTTGCATCGAATTTGTATCCATAGACCAATTAACCAAGATTCAATAAATTTCAATTTTTTCTTAAAACCCCTTAAATTAAACCTTAAATTTTAGACATATGGGAGGTGACTGTGGCCAAGTGGTTTACGATACGGACTGACAACCTGGATGTGCCAAGTTCGAATCCAGTTAGTTCCACAGAAACACTTTTACCTAAGATGTTGGCACCATTCACGTGGTCCCTCCTGTAAGTACCCGATGTCTTTCTAGAGAGGATTCTAACTAAAAAAATATCGGGGAAACCAATGCCAACAATAGAATCATCTGATTCAAACGAAATAAATAAATTTAGACATATTTTAGAATTAAAATCATGTCATGCATTTTGATCAAAATGGGAATAAACATTTAAGGCATAAGATTTAGTAACATTATATTTTCATTTTAAGTTTCGTAAGGAGACATAAAAGTGGTGCAAAACTTCTATCCAAGGAATTATTTTTACCCGTCCTGGGACGGATATTCTTGTAGTTTATATACAAAATATACGGCTACAAGACAAATTAATCTATAAATATTTGAAGATATTAAGAGCTTGGAATATAAATGCGTTTACCAAAATGGCTGAAATGCCCTTAAAATGCCGACAAGCAAAACAAAAATAATAATAAAAAGAAAACAAACCAAAAAACAGACCCAAAAGTTCCCCCGCCGAGCAAGATATGCGAGTTGGCCTGTTCTGGTTTCGGCTTGAAACCACTGGCCCTAATTTCTCATGGGGACACCTGTCAACAGAACAAGGTGAGGGTTTATTGTAAGACAAGGGGACTTGTCTTTACTCAGATTTCACGCTGAATGACTTGCGAGGAAAATAAAATAAAAAAGTAGAAGCAGTTATTGTTCCGTAGGATTGGGCAGGGGCAGGGCTAATAAAGGAACTTTTTTTACTAAAAGTCAAGGAGTATTTATTGTGGAATGAGAATGACTCGAAAGGCATTACAAATGTGTCTTTATATTTTTTTTCACGGGTCTTTCAATCATTTCTCTTTCATTGAACTCAAAAGCACGCACACGTTTTGTATCGACACAGCGACCAACGTCATGCCTTTTATGAGAGGCATGGCAAAAAACAAAAAAAAAAAAAACGAGAAAAAATTGAATTTCGTCATCTTTTTCAGCCAATCAGACAGCGTCAATATTCTATCGAATCGGAAGCTAAGCAAAATAACTCTTACTATAATGTTATTTTAGTGCTCAGAATGTTTATTCTTTTCATTATCATTTATAACTAGTCGGATCCCGTGGAAATTCAATAGGGCTTTCTACATCAATCTGTATAATTCACTGTTAATAAAAATATTCCTTTAAAAATAATAAATGTCTGTCAGGGTCAATACTATTAAGAAAAAAAACATAAATGTTCTTTTTTGAAATGAATTTATTTCAAACTGTACTGTTTTAGTCGGCAGGATGACATAATTTGATTTTAGAACAATGGGTAAAACCAGCATTGTTTACCTTAGCGACAACAGATTAATCACCAATCACACTAGGACGATATCATTTTTCTATGTGCGTGAACGGTGACAACGTAGTACATACACCAAGTGCTTCAACGTACCCGTGACCGGCTGAGTCACAACAACCACCACCATTTATTCTACTTTGAACCTTCAATCTCCAGAAGATTCGACAATTGATTTGGAAAAAATGACATCTCTAATGG
>OY744516.1:73056013-73058513 GCA_963556195.1 Sepiola atlantica
TATACATATGGAATTTTGCCTCTGTGGTACCAGTCTACAAGAATTCTGGGAATAGAATCGATCCTCTGAACCACCGCCCAATCAGTCTACTTCTGATCTTTGGTAAAATCTTTGAATCCTTAATCAATCTAGTTATAGTACGGCACGTAGTTAATGCTAAATTTCTTTCTGACCGTCAGTATGGATTTAGACAAGCATGATCTACTGCAGACATCCTAACGGTCATCTCTGAACGCATGTATCAAACACTCGACAAGGCAGGTGAAGCTAGGGCAGTAGCGCTTGATATATTCAAGGCCTTTGACAATGTATGGCATGAAGGGCTTCTCCTGAACATATGCTCATACCGTATTACTTGGCAATTACTTAATAACTAACCAAAAGAAAGATCCAGGTTGTCCTCGATGGCCGTTCATCTAAGCAACATGACATAAATGCTGGTGTAACCCAGGGATCTATCGTTGGACCTTTATTGTCCCTGATCTTCATAAACGATCTCCCTAATGACATAGAGTCTGAGATTGGTTTATTTGCTGACGACACTACGCTTTACTCTCGTCATGTTGGCAAAACGGACGCGATCATATCCGAAGCAATGGCTGAATCCTTAGAAAATGACCTCTAGTCTGCAGTGGATTAGGGTCATAAATGGTTGGTAACTTTTTATGCCGCCAAGACAAAGCTCCTTTCCTTCAATAACTACAAGAAACCTCTCCAAACACTGATTGTCATGGCAAATAACACTCTACCTGAGAGTTCAACATTCAAACTCCTCGGCCTAACCTTCACAGGTAACATAAATTGGAACAAATATATTGAAGACATTACCAAGGCTGCAGCAAAGAAGGTTGGCGCCCCCTACCGTGCCAGTAAACTCCTCACACCTGACATTATCCTGTATCTCTACAAAGGCACCATCCGCCCATGCATGGAGTATTGTTGTCACATCTGGGCTGGTGCATCATCCACTAGTCTCTCACTCCTTGACACGGTCACAAAAAATGTCACCTACCTAATAGGTCCCTCACTGCCAACCAAGCTCCAGCCCATGTTCCATCGCCTCAATGTAGCATCCTTGTGCTTGTTTTACAAATACTTCAATGGATTATGCTCCGATGAACTGACTACTTTGGTGCCCCCTCGACGTAAATTCTCTAGACCAAGTTGACTATCAGCTAAATCCCATCCATTCACTGTGAAAGTCCCCAAATGCCGGAGAGCCTTCTACTCCAATAGCTTCTTTCCTCGTGCTGCTGGCCTCTGGAACTTCCTTCCTGTCCCCTGTTTCCCCCACAATACCGACATGCAGAGGTTTAAAACTAATGTAACCAGACATCTCGCAGCACAGCTAACAACTTAGAATGACACCCTAAACCTACTCCCTACTTCTCAGTAGTCCCTTATGTTTACAGTGGCGTCCTGCCTTGTAGGAGATGAACTATCATAATATATATATATATATACATATATATATATATATACATGGTAAACAGCTGATGATCCCCGTTTTAATATTTCACTCCTAAGTTAAGGTCCATGTTTTTGTTTCACTGTTAGATACTTAAATCTTTTTTTAATTTTTTTATTATGAATTTTCCAACGAATGCTAAGTCTGCGGTATCTTGGATTTAGTTAGTTTCTCTGGGAATTTGAACTGATTTTTCCTTCTTTTTTCTTCTTTTGATTAAAATGACTCAAAGCTTCTTTAGACTACATATATATATATATAAATATATATACATATATATACACTATTATAAATATATATATATATATATACATACATACACATAAATACATATACATACACACACATATATATACACATATATACATATATATATATATATATATATATATATATATATACATATATAACATATATACAAACATATACAGACACATATATATACATATATAACATATATACACATATATACATATATAACATATATACATATATACACACATATATATACATATATAACATATATATACACATATATAAATACGTATATATATACATATATACACACATATATAAATACATATATATACATATATACATATATACACATATATAAATACGTATATATACATATATACACACATATATAAATACATATATTGTTACACCGGCCGTTCTTACACAGGAGAAACAACACCGGTTGTCACTATAAATAGTGCGAGTCACCAGAGACACAGAGAAGACAAAGCACAGTCTTGTAACTGTCTAGCCAAGTGCTAGTCACTTTCTTACTTTGTTAATACACTTGTTAAACCAACCCTCGACTTGACTTCCTTTATCTATTATTTACTGTTGGACAACTTCACAACAGATTGGCGACGAGGATGAGATCATGGATGCAGTGTTTGATACTTCCAGGTGCCCATACCAGAGACTGCTGCTGAGATTAGGAGATCAAAAAGAAAACGGAAATCGACTGAGTTGATGATGGTGATTCCCAAACAAAAACGTTATTAATCCCCAGAGGGGATA
>OY744516.1:73061013-73136013 GCA_963556195.1 Sepiola atlantica
ATACATATATATATACATACATACATATATTTATACATACATACACACATATATTTATACATACATACACACATATATTTATACATACATACACACATATATTTATACATACATACACACATATATTTATACATACATACACACATATATTTATACATACATACACACATATTATATATATATATATATATATATATATATATATATATATATATATATATATATATATATATATATATATATATAACCTCACTGCAAAGCTACGTGTCACTCCTTGCCAACACATTTGATTCTCAATTTTCGTTTTCTTCGCTCCGCCTCTACTCTTTTGTAGGTACTGAATCTCTACATGAAGCACTCGCTCGTCTGGCTATACTGGAGAGCCATGATACGGCGAAATAGTTTTCTGTGTATGTCTGTATAAATATATAGGTAGGTAGGTAGGTAGGTAGAGAGAGAGAGAGAGAGAGAGAGAGAGAGAGAGAGAGAGAGAGAGAGAGAGAGAGAGAGAGAGAGGGAGGGATATACAGATAGACAGACAGACAGACTACGCAGTGAAACTTTTCTCGGTAAATTTATTTTTATTTTCATTTTTTGTAACACCTGCGATCTTGAGTGGCAGGTTTGGGGTCATAGGGTCAACCCATTTCCTCTGAGTGGGAAGTGCGAGAAGAGAGTTAGGATTTTATTTCGTCACGTGACTCGATTTTTCAGTCACGATCCGAGATTTTCGTTAGTTGACGTTTAAACAGAAACCTCAGGTAAAACACCATTTGAACGGAATGAGAAATAAGGAACAATTCTCTATCTACGACGTGTGAACAATGGACAACCCGATAAATTATTATTATCCTTTAGTACAGTGTAGTATATGTTCGTTCGTCATGATAACATCCTCCCAGGCATTACCCTCTTCTTTTACGGATAGTCATATTCGTTCGTCATATATATTATTAGTAATAATAAACAAAACACTATATCTCTTAAATAGTGAAAAATGCGAGATTATTCATTTAGTTGATCCCATAGCCACGTCGGTATTTTTTATGTATATCACGCACCCCTAAAATGTTGCAAAAGGATAAATAGAACACAAAGATTAAAATAATTACTTCGAAAAAAAAAAGACATGAATTAAAGCTGTTTTCTTGATAAATGTCTGGCATAAGGTTATTCAAATTGAGAGTTTTTTTTTTTAAAGCGAAACGTCATTAAACTTTTAGCAACGAGCAAACTGTTTACAGTAACACACAAACACATGCACACACACGCAAGCGCGCAGACACACGCCCCTCCCCCCACGCAGTGTTACAACGCACATGACGCCCACACACCAAATATTCTCTGAAGGCTAAAAAAACCTTTTTCGGCAGTGGACAAGTCTAATTGTGCCTCACCTGGACATCCGACACCCGGGGTAATTATGGGTTCCGACTTCCCAAATGTACCCCACCCTCCTTCTGTCGCCATCTTCCTAGCAATATCTGTCACATATAAGAGAGAGAGAAATTCGATCCACCCGTGAAACCCAATCACAGGAAGCACCTGTATCGGTATCGAGGCACGCTCACACCTGAAAATAAATAAATAAATTAAAAAATACGTCCCTCCCCTCGCATCCCCTCTCCCCCGAATAAAATGAAAATAAAAGAAACCTGTAAACGGACTGAATTTCTTTTAAACAGTTTGTAAATTGCCGTTGAAAGTCATCCAAGTGGTAAAGAAGAAACAGTCTACTTGATGACGGCTTCCGGTTTTAAATTGGAAATAGACAAACGGTGTTTATAAAAAAAAGGTACCCATTAGATTTTAGGTAGGATGTTTTTTTTTTGTGCCTGGAGGGGGACAATTTTCACTCTTTAAAAACGTTATTAACATATAAGAAAATCAAATGTTTTTTTCTGATTGGAAATTAAAATTTTTTTTATTAAAAATATTCAAAAAAGACATTTTTTTAAAATAATTGGAATGTTTTTTCTTAGTTTTAATATCCCTTTTATATAGTGTATTTAATTAGTCTCCTTTACCAGACTCTCTTAAGCCTCTGAAATAGCCGCCATTTTCCGGGGAGGCAAACATAAACAGAGGCTGAAGAGAGTCCAGTAAAGGAGACTAATTATAGGTCCCCTTTGTTTGGATTTGAAACTGACGGTACCGATGTTTTTCTGATCTTCTGTAATACATATATAAATGCATACTACGCTCAGATTTTTTATTTTTCTTAATAATTGTACACTCTGCTGTGGTTTTCTCCCACTAACCTTTATATATATATATATATATATATATATATATATATATATATATATATATATATATATATATATATATATATATAAAATATGAGCATATTAAGATGTATATATATATATAATATATTGATAGATGGATATTCTAAAACATCTGAAAACTGTTATTGCAAACATACATTACACTTTGACTCTACTAAAATATATTAATAAAAGGTCGCTTAGGCCGTTAAAAATGCCGCTTAAAAACATAAAAAGAGACAAACGCCCATAGTGAATCAAATTCATCCAGTTTTTTTTTCTATTCCTTCTTCACATTTACTGAAAACATCTATCTACCTTTTTATTTTTAGTTCTCTCTAAAATGAATGCTAGCTGGGTTGTTTTGTTGTTGTTTTTCGTTTTATTATCCATTCACGTCTCAGTGATCCGCTCCTAAATTTGAAGCACCCAGCCGGAAATGCACATAAACGCCAATTAAATACGGATATTTTCGGGTTTTACTCACAAACGTTGCATTTAAAACAGCAGGTGAATTATTGAAGTTGTTGGTTTTTTCCTTCTCGTACTTTTGCTTTTGTTTTTAATATAAGTCTTGCATCAACTTTCGTCTGAGATAGATACAAGCAGACCCCTGCCCAGGGTTGCAAACGACGTGTTCAGTTTGGTGCCTCCAATTGTGGAATCCTATTCAAGCAGTAGTAGCAACAACGGCAGCAACAACAACAGACAAACGATCTCTGTAAAATATCCGGTTTCTATTGGTCAAAATACTTAATACTGATGGGTCAATTCTATCAAAATATACTGGATAGAGCATTAATAGCACTAGATAAAGTGAAAGAATAAAATAAGGTGCGAATCAAATTTTATTACAATTCAAAGTTTAAGCAAAGTACTTTAAAGTCCTTTAATCATGAGTTTTCAAAGAAAATATTCCCCTAAGAGGACCATTACCGCAATGACATTACTGCAGGTAATAAAATTAAACTTTGAAAATATATAAAAAAATATATAAAATACATAAAAGTGTATAAAACATCAAATATATCGGCCCAAAACACACTTTTTTTGTTAAACTTATACAGTTCATCCAAGTCATAAAGTTTAAAACAGCTTCAAGAAAGATGTCAAAGAGGTTGATTAAAAAACAATCCTGGTGGTGAATGGTAGTCCAAAAACGAAAAAGTTATCCAAGCGGGAAATTTGTTTACTATCGATGCAGTAGATGACAGTGAAAAGTGTATTCAAGGTGTATGCAAATTAATAAAACGATAGAAAAAACCAAATCATGTAAAGTTCAGAAAACTCACTTGGTGTTGAATATTATAATGTCCAATTAAGGGTTCTTATGAGCTGATAGGAGTTGTGCAAACCATAACTTCCTGGTTATATGCAAGCGCCGTTAAGGCCAATTCGAATAAAGTTAAGCTGACCTGAGCCGAAAACAGCAGGTCAGCTTAACTTTAAGGGTGGAAAAATAGAAAGATAGAACTCGATGAGCGGATTCTAAATATGTTAGTATTAAAAAGATTGGTGCCATAGAAACAGTGCTGTGTGACTTTTAGTAGAAAAAATTAAAAAAATGATAATTGACTTTTGAAGCTAAATTTTTCAGGAAAAAAGTCCCAAAAATACCAAACAGAAAACTGAAGCCACACTTTTAGATGAAAGAAAGACCCCCCCCCCCAAAAAAATGCAAAATTTTAAATTCTCTTTATTAATGAAGAAAATGAAGAAAACAAATACTATATTGAAGATATTAACTCTTATGTATGTTGAAGATGTTTATCCCCTAAATATTTGTATCTTTTTTCTCTTAGTTTCGTATTGTTTTCTTAGCGGTGAAAGCAAAGATGTTGCCTATGAAATTGAAATTGCGGGCTTTTTATATATGTATTTTGTGGGAAATTAAAAAAATATTTATATAATTATTGCGCAAAATAAATAATACTTTCTAGTGTATACGTATCAATTTTTATAGCGTACTGGAAGACTTTAAAGAATATTTGAACATGTTCTATTTAAATAGTTGTTAATAAATTTGTAGATATATACCCTCAGCCCCCTCCCCTAAACAAAAATGAGATTATCTTATTTAGGCGATTAAGTGTTGGGAAAAGGTACGAATTATTTAAGAATTTAGAGTTTTTCATATAAATATAAGGTAAATTATCACCCATTTCTGGCCGATCGCAATCGGGATAGCGTTTTAAGAGCATATAACCATATTTTTTTGCAAAGGGATATAAATTATGTTGTTTTTTGGGGTGCGGGGGGAATAAAAATCCATTAATCCTAGCACTAAAACATATATATATATCTCTATATATATCTATATATATATATATCTATATATATATATATATATATATATATATATATATATATATATATATATATATAAATATATATATATATATAAATATATATATATATATAAATATATATATATATAAATATATATATATATATATATATAAATATATATATATATGTAAATAAATATATATATATATAAATAAATATATATATATATAAATAAATATATATATATATATAAATAAATATATATATATATAAATAAATATATATATATATAAATAAATATATATATATATATATAAATAAATATATATATATATAAATAAATATATATATATATATATATATATATATATATATATATATATTTTAGACACATATAACATGTACAGTCAGTTTCCCAGTATTAGAACAGATCTGGTCCTAGATAGCAGATCATGCACAAACAGTGCTCTATATCATTTCTATGGAACACAGCACCGCGGCGTTGTTTACGACTGATAGCAACTTCAATGGTAATAAATACTTATCGAACCGTCATCTTAAGAAATCAAATTCTATGCATTCCACTCATCGCTTCCAATCCTCTCATGTTACTGGTCATCATCCAACTGACAATCTCATTAAACCTTTTCCTCAAGTAGCCTTTGGTCTTGGTAAATGGTGGCCATTTCGTATATACATAAAAAGAATAAAGCTTAAAATAAATAAATAAATCAATCAATCAAACGGACTTATCGTAACACTTTACTGCGGTGTCATGAGAACTCTGATAATCAGAAGTGTATTCCTCCCTCTCACGTCTCTGTACATTTGAATGTAGGATAGGAATACACTTCTGACCAGAGGATTTTCCGTGAAACTGCAGTAAAATACTATTTTCAATGGATACTAAACATTATTATGATAGTCTATAGGTACCTTCGGTTTCGGGGAAACACTGGTAAACTCAACACGCAGGGTTAAAATACGACGTAAAGATTGATAAAAAGATATTTATGTATGATAAGTGTTCTTTAGAAGGAAATAGGAAACATGAAAGCGCAGAGAATGGGACAATAAAGCGGCTTGGGGGAATGACGTGGGGGTATCTAGTTATTTCAAGGTCTTTTGCCTTTTATAAGTGTGAGATATTTCCCTACGACGGCCAAGAATCTTCACACATACCACAATCAAGCCCTGTGACGTTGCCCGGCTTATTAACCTAAATACTCTCTTAATTCTTTGCTTTTTATTCTCACCTTTTCTTCTGCTTTTTTTCTTATTACTCTTCTTGTTATTGTCTATCCTACTTAAATTTTCTTCTTCTTCTTCTTCTTCTTCTTCTTCTTCTTCTTCTTCTTCTTCTTCTTCTTCTTCTTCTTTATTTTCTTTTCCGTTTGCTTCTTTGCCTCCTACTTTGATTTTTCTTTTTACTTATATTCCTTCTTTTCCTTCTCCTTCGTTACTTTCCACTTGTCTGCTTCCTTTTCGTTGTCTTCTACGACATTAATCTTTACTTATTCTCCGTCTTCCTTATTTTCTTCTACTTCCTTTTCTCTTTCATTTCTACTTATTTTCTTCTTTTCTTTTACTTCGACTTTTTTCCTTTTTCGTAATTTTAACCCTAACCTCTTTCTTCTTCCTTTCTTCTTCGTTATTATGTCTTCTTCTTCTTTGTCTTTTACTTCAACTTTTTTTCTTTCCTCCTCCTCTTTCTTCTTCTTTTTCTTTGCCTTCTTTGTCTTTTACTTCGACTTTTTACTTCTTATTTTATTTCTTCGTTATTTTATTATCATTATTCTTTTTCTTTTCGTCTTTGCTATGTTCTCTTTCCCTTCTCCTTCTCCTTCTTTTTCTTCTTCTTCTACGATTTTTTTTACTTCTTCGTCGTTTCCTTTTTCTTCTTAAACAACATCAGACCCCTTCTTCTCTTTTATTTTTATCTCTTTTGTTTATCCCCCACCTCTTCTTTCTGTAATGGCGGCCCAAAGACGCGCCGCGGAATTCTCTTGTCAATTTTAAACACAATAAAACAAAAAGAAAACACCACGAAAAGTTCCCTTAATTTCTAAGGGTTTGAAAGAGTTGTCTCATTTAGTAAAGACGTCCGATGGATTTCAGCTGAAACCTTCTTAGGAGTCACTTTACTACGAACCCGTTTTTCTCGGCCATTTAAAAAGTTCTGTAACCTACAACAGTCCTGATTGTATTGAGCTTGTCTCTTTCACGTCATATCAACCCAAGTTACGATCGTACTCGTTGCCAATCTACCACATACGCATACATCCTTATACATCTGGTCTTGTATTTCTTTCTCATCGCCCACCAGTATTCATAAACAAGTAATTCCTATGCACGTAAAATTCTATGGACGTTAGCGATCCTTCGCAAAATTCAAGCTTATTTCAAGTCAAGAGTTTATTTCAAGCCCATTCTTGAGTATTTCATCCATCAACAAATCCTTATCTACAAAAAGATATCATACACATGAAGCGTGTTCAACGTTTGACAACCAGGATAGTGACGGGACTCCCCAGGCTTGCCTAAAAGGAGCGGCTCTAAAGACTAAATCTATTGACACTTGAGCAGCAGACAATGCGAGGAGACTTGATTCTGGCCTACAACATGATCAACGAGAAATTAAAGTCGTGGTCTCTGGGGCCACCCGCAAAAGATGCACCATCGTCGCTTTCAGCTAAATAGAAGAAAGGCAGCATCCGCTGTCCGTGTTTCTGCTCCGTGGAACAACCTGCCAGAGGAGATCGTGACGATGACTACCATATCCATGTTTAAAACAGCATTGGACAAACATTCAGACTCTATGTTGATGTGCATAGCTTATTACTGTCTCTTTGCACGGCTTGTTAAACTTTGCTATGTTTTCGCAAATAAATTTGATTTGATTTGAAGCGTATTTTTCAACAATTAAACCAGCAATAAACGGCGAATTGTGCTTGGATGGATAGCCTTTTCCAAAGTAGACATCATGAAAAGTAGAAAGTCCACTATGAACATCAAACGGAAAGAATACAGCATGCCTGTTATGCCATATGATAGCGAAACGTGGGCATTCAATAATGCAGCAATAGAAAAGCTAAGAGTGGCACAACGTAAAATGGAACATATGCTCGGCAACAGTCTACGTGAAAGAAAAAGAAACACCTGGATCAGACAGCAAACTGGAGTAAACGACATCATCACCATCATATGAACGGCTAAACATAGGTGGGCAGGTCATATTTCGAGATCTATAGACAACAGGTGGACATCTAGAGCGACAAAATGGGTACAACGAAAAAGATCAAAGGAAAGCCAAAAAATCAGGTGGAGAGACTACTTCGACAGCCAACTGGGTCGTACGTGATCACGCCTAGCACGAGACAACCAACACCCCTGATGATGATGATGATGATGATGATGATGATGATGATGACAGAAATCTTTGAAATACTTATTCGTAACGCTCGTCTAGGTTAAAAGCATATCTAAAGTTTTTCCACCAATCATATCAATGTATATTTTTTCTTTTTTCTTTTTTGTATTCATTCTTGCTTCAAACCTGTTATCTGTATTTGTTCTTTTTAGTTTTGTTCGTCTAAACCTGTTAATTTCGCGCTTTTCTTTCTTTTTTTCTTTCTTTTTTCTTTCTTTTTTAGTCATGAATCATTTTCTTCCTTAGTTTCATTTTTTTCCTTTCTTTTCTTCTTATTCGTCTCATTAATTGCTTCTTCCTTTCTCTCTTTTTCTATCTAACGCCTTTTCTTTCTTTATTTATTTCCTTCTCTCACTATTTCTTTCTAGTAACGTTTCTTTCTTTAATTCGTTCTTCTTTTTCTTTCTTTCACTCTTTCGTTCTTCCTCTATTTCTTTTCTGCCACTCTTTCTTTCTTTCTTTCTTTCTTTCTTTTTACAATCTTTTCTTTCTTCCCTTCCCTCTCTCTTCTTCTTTCTTTCTTTCCGCGACACCGCCTTTCCTAACTGGTCGATTTTCCCGCCATCAATTGACATAAAAAAAAGAAAGGCGCCAACCGCCATTTCGTTCCCATGGAAAATATTGCTTACATATTTCGTCTCAGATCTTATCATTACAAACAGCCAATTGGCCGACACTCGCCTGTCTTTTGACACTAACGTTGCCATCGTGTCTGCACGACCAAACACACACACACACACACACACACACACACACACACACACACACACACACACACACACACACACACACACACACACACACACACACACACACACACACACACAAATGCAGCGCCGCAACGAACGGCGGAGGAAACAAAACCGTTGTTTTCTCTAGACACAGACACAGGAACACACACACAGATATCATACAAATGCAATCACACATAAACATACACACACAACCAAACACAGAAACGCACACAGGCATAATACACACGTAATCACACACTATAAACACATAGACTTACACAGGCAGATAGACACACACTCACGCACACATATACGTAAGAACACAAATACAATTTTCATTATCCTCTTTCACGCTAGAATCAAGGTGTAGTATCTTTTCGATCTCAGAAGGTTATCTTCCCAGACATTATCTCCTCCTTTAGAGACGGTAAAAGGTTTATTGCGTTTCGTCACCTTCTTCTCGGGGTGATGGTTTTTTTTCTTGTCGCCTGAGGTGCCCTTATCAGTGAATGACGAAGCGACAGAAAAGGCTATTTTTTTTACCGGACCAGATTACCTCTGTTTTACTATAAAATCATCTTATATCTAACCTTTCTTTTTCTACCCTTCTTTCATTTTTTACTTTCTTTATTTCTTTTCTTCATTATTTTTTCCCCTTCTTTCCATCTTTTTCCCTCCTTTCTTTTTTTCTTTCTTTCTGTCTTTCTTTCTCCCTTCTTTATTTCTTATTTTTCCTTCGATTTTCTTCCTTTCCTTCTTCTTTTCTTTTCCCCTTCCTTTCCTTTTCTTCCTCCCTTCTTGCCTAGCTTTTACCTTCTTTCTTTCTTTTATTCTTTCATTCTGTTCTCTTCTTTTCCTTTCCCCCCTCTATTCCTCTTTCTTTCTTTCTTTCTTTCTTTCTTTCTCCGCCTTCTTTTTCCCTTCTTTCTTTCATTTCCTTCATTACTTCTTACCTTCATTTTCCCTTCTGTTTGTCTGTCTACTTCTTCCCATTCATTCTACCATCCCTTCTTTCTTTCTTTCTTTCTTTCTTTCTTTCTTTCTTTCTTGACTTCTCATTTTCTTTTATATTAGTATCATATGTTTAAAGCGACTTATTATATACGAACATAATTGCTATACTTTGTGAGTAATTGCTGAAATACATACGCGATATTAACGATGGTATCTTAACTGTCAACAGGCGTGGGATTTTTACATACCCAGCACTACGCCATATATATATATATATATATATATATAAAGATCACACAGATTGTGCATTCATATACAAAAGAACACACATCGAGAAGAAAGCTGATTATGTTTCTAAAATGTACATCAAATTGGTTGTTTTTAAATGTTTTTACAAACAGATAAATGGCGGCTGTTTGCCCACAAGAGGTTCATGGAAGTTCTTCCTGACACTCCGTGTTATCTTAGGTAAGATGACATCGATCCACCCCACTCTCTCTCTCTCTCTCTCTCTCTCTCTGATAGTTTCCTTCAAATCCTTAAGTCAGAAAACTCTTTCCTTTCGCTATTCGAAAAAGTGGAAAAAGTCACAAGGGCTTATATTTGGGGATCATGACGGCCACCCCACGTAAACCTTGAAATATATCAAACACCCAAATAAAAACGATTTTCCCCAACACTATATGATAATGGATAGAGATAATTAAAATGTTAGGCCCCCACCATACTGATTGTGACCTGTGCCGTCTCTATACGGCCACTACGCTCGAAATTGTGAGATATTTATACCTTGCCCTGTACGTACGCAATATTAACGATACAAGTGGTCAACAGACGGGTAAGTGTTACATATCCAGCAGTACAAAATCCTCAACTCTATAATAAAGACCAATGTGTATTTATTTGTATATAAAATAAATATATGCACTTCCATATCGTCACACAAAAGTTAGCTAGGAAAACAGGTGTCTTTTTCTAGCCCACCGAACGAAACCAATTTAAAGGAATATAAAACATGAAGAAAACTACGGTAATACCAATAATCGTAGAGGCACTAGGAAAAACCTGCACAAAGGACTGGGAAAAATTAGAATCAAATATAATGCACGGCACAAATGAAAACAGTCGAAATATTAAAAAAAATCTTTGTGTGCGGAAACCAAACAACATAGCCAGATGACATCGGCCAACCACAGATAAGTCGAAATAGGATAACATTTTGTAAACATATTTAGAAATATACATAGAACATAGAGAGAGTTTGAATTCCCTCTAGACACCATCCTCAAGAGTCTTCAGTTTCTCTGTTCAGAGGTTAAGGTTAGGAGAACTTACATGAGGATGCTTCACCCTACAAGTAAACCCTGACCAAATATTCAAAATAACAAATAAGATCCATTTCAAAATCGCTACACACCGGCTCACACGGGGAATGGTGCACCTTCTCCTAGTGATGTTACCTCAAGTAATATAATCCACCAGACCAGATGAATTATTGTCCTGATATCCGACAAGACTAAGAAAATACCACTATAAACATAAACTCTAACATAGTTAAGTGGTGAATTGGAGAGAGGACAATTAATGCTATCACGGTTTCTGAATTATGAGGATTGATAATATGTATTATTTGGATTGTTCGGACTACTGTTCTCATCTTGGGTATTATTCTTACAACGTTTCGGCCGATGTAATCTTCGACGTTCTTCAGGTGTATCCTAAAAATGGCTCTTATTTGTGAATGGTGGAAAGAATGTTTTTGTACGGACCCGAATTAATACAAAAATGGAAACGACTCGACACTCTTTCCGTTTCCCAAGCACATCACATATTTTGAATTCTAACGACATTCCATGATAAATGCCAGTATACTGAAATCATATGCCCTTAATAGGGTTAAGATGAAAATTCATATACACTAAATGTACAAAAGCAAGGAAATTCCCAAATTTTTACACTTTTATTGTCATTAAGGGCATATGATTTCCGTATACTGGCATTTATCATGGAATGTCACTACTTTTATAAAGGCTATGCCTCAATACAATGGTCATTTAAAAGTTTTTTTGGAATTTTCTGGAAAACTAAGGTATATGGTAAACTGAAATTAAAATGCCATCAACTAGACCCTAGAACTTCTATCTCTGCCAAAAATCAGCTGAATCCATCAAATAGTTGATGAGATACAGGGTGGCACATACGTACATACACACAGATAACATTATTTCATGATTGAACTTTCTGGATCTCTGGGTTGCCTTGACTAATGATGCTGAAATTCTACACACTTATAGAACCTATCTAATAATAATTTTGTGCAAAGTTTTAACTAATTTGGTTTATTGGTTTTTGAGTTATGATTAATCAAAGAAATGATATTTCCAGCATAGGCCATTTGTGTAGTCTATTAAGGGATAGAGCGCTCTCGCGCCTCCCTTGATTGGTTTGTTGGAAAAAAGAACAAATATATTCTGTTCACCATTCACCAATAAGAGCCATTGTCAGGATACACCTGCAGAAGGTCGGAGGTTTTATCGGCCGAAACGTTGTAGGAATAACAACCAATATGAGGACAGTAGTCCGAGCAATCCAAATATAATAAATAATGTTATTACTGTTTTACTAACTCAACGTTTGTAGAGATAAAGGAGCAATTTAATTGAACACTGAACATTTATGTATCTTAATCAGAAATCAAGTGTTAGCCCCGGGAAAGGGGCCTTTGAAATCCGAGAACTAATAGAAGTGAATAGTCGACATATTAAAAAAAACTCTTTGAGCGCGGAAATCAGACAACATAGCCAGATGACATCGGCCAACCACAGGTAAGTCGAAATAGAATAGCATTTTGTGAACATATTTAGAAATATACATAGAAAATACTAAGGAACTGAAACTCTCAGAGTAGATGTATAAAAAATCCATTGATCTTTAAAAATAAATAAATAAATAAAAAATAAATAAATACTACTACTACTACTAATAATAATAATAGTAATATTAATAATAATACTACTAATAATACTAACACTACTACTACTACTACTACTAATAATAGTAATAATAGTAATAATAATAATAATAGTAATAATAATAATAGTAATCATCATCATCATCATCATCATCATCATCATCATCATCATCATCATCATCATCGCTTAGGAACCAAAATCGATTGGTGCAACCGAAAATTGTCGTGTCGGATCTGAGAAGATGGTAATTTTGAGAGAAAACAAAATCCAGACCTCAACTGGAAGGGGACGGAGGGCAATGAAATCCCGAGGGATCTTATTGTGCCATCTTTAACTGTGAAATTAATTGCTTATCCCGACCTACATATTTCCACACGAGGGCAGAGTTAGGCAAAAGGTAAGTTTTTATTGTCTTAATCCAGAGTGCCCCATAAATAGACATCCTGGATTAGGAAAAAAAAAATTGTGTCAGTCTAGAAGGATTTCTCCTTCATTGTGTGAGGAGAGGAAAGATTACATGTAGTATCAGAACAGATACTACACTTCGCTCCTAGCCAAAAGGTCAAGACTAATTATAACAAAGAGAATTGAGTTGCTTTTCATTTGTTTTGTTTCTTAGATTTGTTTATTTTTGGGTGTAAAACCGCATGATATACCGTGCACTTTAAGAAGCATTATCCCCTAAGTCCTCATTTAATCATAAAAAGGTCAAATTTTACTCCGATACAAATAAAAACGCATAGTTAAAAAATTTTTTTAAAATTTTAACGTTTAATTATTACTATTTTCTGACGTATAAATCGCCATTTTTTACGAAGATAAGAATCTGCGCGGAGTGTAGTGGCCGTATCGAGACGGGACAGGCCACACTCAGTAGGTTAGGCTTTAATATTTTAATTATCTCTATCCATTATCATTTAGTACTGATTGAAATCTTTTTTTATTGGGTGTTTGATATATTTGAAGGTGAACGTGGGGTGGCCGTTATGATCACCAAATTTAAGCCCTTGATAAGACAACTTAGAACCATCTTCAAGTGTTTGTTTTTTTAAAGTAACGTTTAGACGTGAATAGTCACATACGGTATGTTGTCCGACAATTTTATGATATAGAAGTGAACAAAACCTGTCCAAAATTATTCTTTAATTGTACACTAGCGCTTTCGCCACCATGATCGCTTTCAGGTCTGATATACGTGAAAGGTATTCACTCTACCAAAGAAAAAAAAACTTGCTTAAGCTCATAACTTCAGTTGTGTAATTTGTATTGCCACACACATTTTACTCTACCAATATGTTTTCATTGCTTTGACTATGTACATATTTTACTTCTATTCAATCCAAACAAAGCATATTGCCACTGAAGCGTAAGGGGGCCACTTTTATATGGGAAACCTCAGTAGGGAGTTTGTCAGCAAGATGTTTGTTCATATTACATTTAAATTTATGTTTCTTTATACGGTCGAGGAAACATTGAGCAGGAAGTAAATTCCAAAGGCAAGCAGCCCGAAGAACAAAACTATCAGAGTAGCAAATCTTTCGTCATCTAAAAACCTGTACAGTGAAGAGGTGGAATTTTGCTACAATGTGGGTTTATATGAACGCTTACCATTAATATGTGAAAAACTCTATTTATTTTTATCTTTTGGGTAGGGTTAGTTTTGCAGTATAAACTAGGGTCGAACACTTATGACATTTTTATCACAATTAAGCGAAAACTTTTTATAAATCCTCCATTATTGAACTTGCCCTGTCGGCTGGTGTTGTAGAATACGCCGAGTGTACCCCTAATAAGGTTCTTCATCTTTCAAATAACAACCATTCCATCTTATTTACCTCTATCTTCGTTGTCATCTGTTGGCGACCCGTGATGCCTGAGGACGGGATCCTTCTCATCTGTGGAACAGATTATCACGAGACTGCTTTCCGTCTCCAAGTATAATGCCAACAAATACTTATAGAGCTGTCCTCTTAAGTCATCTTGCCCATTCCGTCCATCTTTTTCCAATCCTCTCATGGTGTTTTTTGTTATCCAACTGACAATCTTATTAACCCTTATCCTCGAGAGGCTTTTGGTCTTGGTAAGTGTTGACTCATTAGTATTAAAGAAAAACACTCGACTTTTATCCTTATTTGAACTAGACACGATGTCGGAGAGGCTCTATCCGACCAGTCGGCTGGTCATATACAGGGTGTACAAGAAGTAACTAAGGGATCACTGAGCGATTTTTAACTTGAATAGATTCTTTATTTTTGATGGTACCGTAATCGAATTTCAACATAATATGACGAAGACAATGGAGATTTGTTTGCAATAAAGAACAACAATGTATAACCAATAACTACCAACTTATACTCCTCTATACAGCCATCACTGATACTACTTACACACACGGAAAAAGAGGTGGTTTTTTTTTTACTAAATGGTTCAAAGGCCAGTCGAGGCTAAGTGCTAATGAGATGGAATGGTTGTCAGTTGAGATATGAAGAACCTTATGAAAGGATCGAGAATGATTGTTGGGATGGACCAATTTCGAATACTTGCGGGAACAGTTCATAACAGGAGTCTGTAGATATTGGATTTGAGGACGACTGCGTTGTAATCTGAAGGGAAGCAGTCCCGTGATAATGTTTTCGACTGACGGGAATCCTTTGCGAAGAAGCTCTGTTTGCGGAAATTCTGCCTGGCGCTAGGCACCCGAAGGAAGAAAGGAAAAGTTTCTTTTCGGTTGTGGTAACCAAATGAGTTCTTACTGTGGATCAGAGATTATAGCTCAGTCGAGCATCTTTAATACATATAACGAGAGAGAGGGAGAGAGGGAGAGAGAGAGGGAGAGAGGGAGAGAGAGAGAGAGGGAGATAGGGGGAGAGAGGGAGAGAGAGAGAGAGGGGGAGAGAGAGAGGAAGAGAGAGAGGGAGAGAGGGAGAGAGAGAGGGAGAGAGAGAGAGGGAGAGAGGGAGAGAGGGGGAGAGAGAGAGAGAGGGAGAGAGAGAGGGAGAGAGAGAGAGGGGGAGAGAGAGAGGGAGAGAGGGAGAGAGAGAGAGAGAGAGGGAGAGAGGGGGGGGGAGAGAGAGAGAGAGGGAGAGAGAGAGAGGGAGAGAGAGGGAGAGAGAGAGAGATTAGCAACGTGTCTTGGTTGAGGGTCAACTAATTTGGTAGATAGGAACCCGACATGGCTGGTAAGCCCCGACAATCTGATATACTTGGATAGCAGAAACGATTACTGGATGATAGACGCAAATAGCTGATATTATGTTTGTTTATGCTTAGGGAAATTTCTGGAAAAAAAAAACATTAAAAAAATAATATTGGGGCTTCTTTTTTTGTGGGAGTTGCTTTTTTGTTGTTTTTATGGCGTTTTAGCCAGATTGACATTAAAATAAAAATGACATTCACAAGCATCGCAATCTCTAGATTCTTGCAGACTTGGAATAAAAAATGTTATAGCCTTTTTATGACAGCCGAGAAATAGGATTAATACGCCTTTAAAACTATTCATAAAAAATGCAGAGGCAATTAAAAAAGAAAGAAAACAATAAACAATGGTTTATATATATATATATATATATATATATATATATAATAGTAGAACACCCGTCCCAGGACAGGTGTTTTAAATTTTAATGCATTTTTTCTTGGGAGGGTACAGTTTCGGTGGAACCCCTAAAATGGCAAAGTTTACAAAAAAAAAAAAATCTTCGTGGACCACCGTGTTGCCTAGAATACATATTCCATAATTCATAATGATAAGTTCAATATAAATGAAATAAAATGAAATCCAATTTATTTGGCAAACAAAATAGCATGATGCAACAAGAGACAGATGGAAGCTATTTACATCTACACACAGTTTGCATGTTTGTTGAAGGCCGCTTTAAACCTGGATATGGTAGTCATTGTCACGACCTCCTCTGGTAAGTTGTTTCACGAAGCTGAAACACGGACATAGAATGCTGCATACATAGTTTCAGCTTTACCAATCACATACATATGATTGACGCTTATGGGCGCGCACCGATCGTTATATATTACTTAATATAACTACAAAATTGATATAGACCAATTCTTTTCTCGATTATCTTTTGCATCTAAATTATTTTTAAAGTTATTTTGGGGAAGGTACAGGTTTGGGTGCCCCCTCCCCCCCCTAAATGGTAAAATTTACAAAATAAAAAATAATAACGTGCCCATGTTACTCACCGTGTTGCCTAGAATATATATTCCAAAATTCATAATGATCTATTCATTAGTTTAATATTAAACTAATGAATAGGGAAAGTTCTTTGAAGCATTAAAAAAAATAATAATTTAAAAATAAAAAAAAAGCCGTTGAAAGACACTAATAAGATGCAAATATTATTTTAATCAATTATTTATATTTTTTAAACTCTTGACTTGAATTTTTCGGGTATAAAACTTTTCTTCAGTTGTTTACCATGAAAAACTGTTTCGGGAATTTATATATATATATATATATATATATATATATATATATATATATATATATATGATAATGCTTTTAATTATTACTTTGTGAGTTGCATCTGTATATTATTTTCTGACGAGGAATAAAGACTATCACCTTCCCGAACTTTTTTTCGTTGGCTGGTTGACAACCGCTTTTTAAAGGCTTAGTTGTACGAAACCCGGGTACCATGCAATGTATACTTAATTGTATAGGATATAAATAACGTACACACACACACACTGTTGATTCAAGCCCTTATGTTGACTTTGTTCACCTCGTCAACGCTAATTGATGACAGTTGGGGTTGGGTGCACAGTTCGTCGTCCAATGAATTCTATCCGCACGCTCCTCCACCCACTCCGCATATGTGGTGCTAGTCTATGACAGGTTTACAGCCCGCGTTATCCATCCGGGTCACCACGGGTAACCTCTTTTCCGGTTAAGGACGCAATATAATATAAACAACAAGCGCCTCCACTCCCCACCCGAGTGAACGACCGAACAAGTAACAACCTCTCCACCCCTACCCCCGAACATTAGAACTCTTTATATTCTGACGACGCCCACAACCCATTTTTGAAAACATTCTTCAGACACCAAACTGCGTTGTTGTGAAAAGAAATGATAATTCTTGGCCAGTCTTTCCAATAAAACCTTGAACAAAATAACTATTCAAATAAAAAGATAAAATAAAAAGATAAAATAAAAATACTGTGCTGCTGGGAATGAAGGTGTCTTTTATATATTAGATTAGCATGGCTACCCGGTGTTGCCCGGGAGCATGGTCAACAAAATAAAATAGTTAAAAAGTGCATGTAACATCTTTCTTTCAATACTACTTTTTCTCCCTCTTTCTCTCTATCAACTCTATATCTACCTTTCTATATTCCCCCTTCTCCTCTCCCTATCTTTATCTTCCTACCCTTTTTCCTCCCTATCAAGAAGATTTACCCTTTCTCTATTCCCTTCTCCGTCTCTCTCTATCCCCTTCCTCCTCTTCCAGATACTACACTTTGATATCAGCTGAAGGCAAATAAAGTGTATTTTAATTCGAGTTTCACACCAAAGGTCGATGCAAAAAAAATGCTCTAAATATCGACTTCTCCCCCTGACTAAATTTGTTCCCGGTGACCCCCAAAAGAATGCATATTACAAAAAAAATGTGCCTATATAGGCAATGCCGAAACAGAATATATTAGCTTTGTCGGCATGTCTTGTGTGGTTTCTGATCTTTAGCTGGACGCACACTAACAAACAACTTTCTTTTATATAATAGATGAAAAAGTCATTCAGAAACACCCAGCACCAAACGGCTGGTTTAAATTCCCTGAAGTTGGTCCTAATTACTTTGATAGAAATGTGCAGAGTACACTGCGTGCTATTTTCAGACTGCACCCTGTGTTATGATCTCACTAACCGATGCGTGCATTAACGATATACACCTGTGTCGTCATCGGGAACCTAGGTTCTATTTGTCTGTTTATAGACCCACTCGGACGTCGATGTTTATATAAAAGGTTTATTATAAAGAGAAGAATAGTCACAGAAAATATCAGAAAGGCAGGTTACTTTCGTACGCATGGAGAGAGAGAGAGAGAGAGAGAGAGAGAGAGAGAAAGAGAGAGAGAGAGAGAGAGAGAGAGAGCCAAGTAGATAGACTAATTGCCCGTTCCGCAACACTTACTTATATTGTGTGACCCCTCCATAATTGGGGATGCCATCCTGGACACGTCTTTCTTTCTTCAAGTCTCGCCAGCCAAGAGACAGAAAATCTCCGTCCGTCATGTGGTTTTATCGACTTCCGTCTGAGGTCACCTCTGACCTTTAAGGTGTCACTCAAACTTTTCCATTCAAACAATGGTCCTCGCTATGTAACACCTGGACACAGCCGGTGTCCCCCGTTGTGTTCGCCTCATAGGGGGGGGGGGCGTATCTGTAAACAAAATTTCCACTCTATAACTTCTCAGCAGAGAAAGCTACAAACACACAAACAAATATATACGCAGCAAAGAACTTTCCTTTCTGCCTCCGTGTTCCTAACATCAAACGGAATTTCCATTAACAGAGTTTCTTTCCAATAACTTCGTTGCCCCAAGATTGATTCCCTAAGAGCTACAACATGGTCATCTTGAAATGAAATGTAAATAAACACTTGTCATAAGCTGCCCTCACAAGTCATCTAATTCTATTCCCGCGAAATAGACATGCTATGAAATTATGTAAAGGTTTTAAAACAGCTATTTTTTAAAAAATTACTTTCAGCAGCCTCGTAACTCTCGCTTCTCTTAATTTGTCCTTTAATCCTCACATTCTATGAGCGATGTTTCTGACAAAGGGGGAAGAATTGCTGTTTTCTGGGTCGGAATCTATCCATCTAACACTTATCCTTTTGACCTTGAACAAACGCTGCAATCACCTACAAAAACAATTACATATATATATATATATATATATATATATATATATATATATATATATATAATGTGTGCATTAAAAAATAATAATAAAAAAAATTAACTACGGACACATGTTTCGTCGTTATACGACTCATCGGCGTGGCTAAACCGAGGATTTACTCCTAAACTAATTAACAGATTATTATGAATTTTGGAACACAGCTGCTAGGCGTAATGGTGAGTAATATAGGCTATATTTAGTTCCATTTAGGTTTATGCAAAAGACGCAAAGTGGGGGGAAATCCTTCGTTAAATTTCCGATATCTCCGATTTTTATGAAATATTAACAATATGTATTAGACATCAATTCCGCAAATGTGAGTTTCTTTGGGGTATTTTAAAAGGGGGGTTTAAGGGGCATAATATGGGCACAGCCTCCCATTTGAAAGTTAAAATATTTCAGATTTACATTAATTTTGATCCACAGTCATTAGACACTAATTAAGCAAGATTCTATGAATTTCAATTCCTTCTTATGGCCCCTTAAACTTAAGCCTTACATTTGAGACATTTTCTAAAATTAAAATCATGTAATGGATTTTGATCACAATTGGAATAAAGACAGACATAAAAGTGGTGCAAAACTATACTATTCGGGGAAAGTATTTTACACCTCCTGTTGTCCTTATAGTTCTTTATAAACATTGAATAAATCTTTCAACGTGCTTTAAAAAAATATATTTCTCCTTATTTTCTTTTTTAAAAATCTCTGGTGCTAGTGTTTCTATGAAACATTAGAAACTAGTAGGCATCTTAACTACGTTTTCAACCCTAACGGGGAATTATATTTACCTGTCTTGGGACGGCTATTGTTCTAGTATCTTATAAGATGAAATTAAAAATATAAATTTCAAAATAGAAATTTAAAAACAGAAATTTAAAAATAGAAATTTAAAAATAGAAATGTAAAATCAGAAATTTAAAAATAGAAATTTAAAATCAGAAATTTAAAAGTAGGAATTTTAAAAAAGGAATTTAAAAATAAAATTAAAAAGAAATCTTTCAAGGCTTGGGACAGAAGTACACGGTGCTTTTCACGGACACTCTGAAAATGCCAGGACGTGCATCGCGAGAGGTGTATCAAAAATCAATGTGACTTTCCTTACACCCCCTTCACACAATTAAAGCTGAGTACATCATTGGGCCCTACCCTAAAAATTGAATGTTATAAAATAAGAATTATAAATATATGGTGCTATACGAGATTGCGAAGTCGAAAATGTACCCTTCTCTTCCCTACAGCCGTTTCCTTGCAGACGATACGTTACTAATCTTTCTCCACTATATCGTTATTTTCATGGTAGGTCCTCAACCGAGCTTCAATCTCTGATTCACCCGTAAAACCTTCACTGCAAAGAACACTTTTTTCGCTCTGTATACTCAACACCAAATGTAACTTCCATGAACATAGTTTCTTTCCAAGAACTTCTCACATGTGAAACATGTTACTGCGGAAATGCTTCCATACAGACTACAGCATGGTCGTTTTCAAGTCCAATGTCAACAAATATCTGTCGAGCCGTCTTCTGAAGTAATCACACTTTGTGTCCATTTCGCTCAGCTTTCTTAATCTTTTCATAGTACTTTTTCATCAGCCAACCGAACATCACATTAGTAGTTATCCTTGAATTACTTTTAGCCTCGGTAAGTGGTGAACTATTAGTATTAAAAAACATGATACGTTACTAGTTCGTATTTACTGACCCCCCCCCCACACACACACACGAGAGAAGAGTTCGCCACTAAGGCGTTTTTAATGTGGAGAAAATCCAGCCCCCCAAAAAGAGGCAAACTGTATGTGGACACAAATTTAAAAAATTGTTCTGTCTAGAACAGGGCTTTTCAATTTTTGGGTCGTGACCCCAATGGGGGTGACGAATTTTTTTGTGGGGGTCGCAAGAAATGAGGTAGTGTATTTTATTACACTTAGGTACGTATATAGTATGCACACCGGGGCGCAGATAGGTGCGTATATAATATGCACACCGCGGCACAGATAGGTACGTATATAGTATGCACACCGGGGCGCAGATAGGTACGTATATAGTATGCGCACTGGGGCGGCGATAGGTACGTATATAGTATGCGCACCGGGATGGCGATAAGTACCTATATAGAAAGCGCAGACAGAGGTAGTACTTTTTATAGAAATATGTCATACTTTTGCCAACGTAAGAGGAATGGTGGGGAAGAAACAGCTTTCGCAAAAGGCAAAGGGAGAAAGTAGCGGTGAAATGGGGCGACCAGGGAAGAGAAAAATAGAAAGATAAAGAGACGGCTATAGAGAGAGGGAGAGAAATAGAAGTTTGAATATAAAGATGTTACACACGCGATTTTTCTTCAATTATGTGTTTTTATGACCCCAAGCAACGCCGGGTGGCCTTGCTAGTTAATAATATAATTAAGTTTACTTTGAGTATTTTTGCCCTTTTCCACAAGGAAGGCTCACGTTCACAGGGAAATGTTTTATTTCTCTATGGAATACTTTGGAGACTTTGGTGTACTTTTCGACTACTCTATGGAATACGATATTTTGGAAATTGAATCCTTACTATAGAATGACGTGAGTTCCATTCTTGAAATTTCCTGTACGAGTAAAAGTTATTGATTGAATAAAGCCTTTTTTAAAAAATACATCTAATATTTACATTATATATCCAGTATGTAACCGACAGTGGTGACTCCAGGAGGAAGTATACGAAAGCGTATGCTTCATCTCGAGCGGTTCTGTTCAACAGATGGTTTCATATTATTGTAAATTATGCTTTTCTACTGCATATACACAGCTATGCTTGAATTGACTATTTTGAAAAGGGGTCGCAGGTTATATTGGTTGCTCATAAGGGGTCGCAGTATGAAAAATGTGTAAAACCACTGGTCCAGAAGATGAGTTAGTATCATAAAAGATACTAAAATTCATATATCATCCCTCTGGCTTTTGGCGAGGAGAAAAGTGTAGTATCAGTACAGATACTACATTTTATTCCTCAGAGGGGGAATATATGAATTTAATATTCCCAAGAAACTTACCCATTTGTGCCGTTCAAAGCTGTCCTTCCTGTCTTGGACAGAGTACAAAATCGACTTTGAAATCTAGTGGGAGGTATCTATTCAGTTCCCTACACACCCATTCTCACAGAAGAGACGTTGCCAGTCTTTCTCTGCTCTACCGTTATTTCGACTGAGCTTCAACCTTTTGTTCTTTCTTGTAAGATATTCACAGCAAGAACTCGCCTTTCTATCACAGCGAAAAATGACTTTCCTTTCTCCTTCCAAGTGCCTAGCGACCGGCGTAATTTCTATAGACACACTTCTTTGCAAGGACTTCCCGCCTGTGGAACACGTTATCGCGGGACTGCTTCACTGTTGAGTACAACTTGGCCGTCTTCAAATCCAATGTTAACAAACTCTTGCCATAAACCGATCCATAAGTAATCAAACACAAATCATACTTTTGATCAATCTTATTACTCCTATAGTGTTCCTCATCTCTCGACCAACGATCATTCCGTTTCATGAATCCTTTTGATTTACTTTAATTCACCTCAAATAAGACATATTGCCACTTGCCACTAAGACGTAAATCGGATACTGTGATTAAGGGTCAGATTTATAATGGTATCCTAAGTGGGGAGTTGTGCAGCAAGAAATGTGTTCACATTATATTTAAATACGCACGGTTGTGGAAACAGGGATCAAGGAGGAAATTCCAAAGTCTGAGGAAATACGCTATTAGAGTAGAAAGTTTTCCGGCTTCTGGGGACCTCTACAGTAAAGGGGTTCGATTTTGCTACTAGTCGAGTTGATCTGGGGTATTTTCGTTGAGGGGGTACAAGTGCAGTAAGTTCGTCGGAGCACATTCCGTTGAAGTACTTGTAAAACAAGCACAGGGATGTAACACTGCGGCGATGAGACAGGGGCTGGAGCTTGATAGACATAGCGGGACCTATTAGAGGAGAAACTCCTTTTTTTCTTGGCCTTAATAAGCGGTGACCAAATAGTAAAACATCCGTACTAAACTCTATGCGGACGTAAAGGTAGACATATTTGGGAAGGGGCGACAATAGAAACGGAGTCAATTGCTATTTATTTCTTTATTGGTTTTCCCAGGCATTATTATTTGCTGGGTAATTGTTCACTTAACGTTAATGATCTGTTCGGCTGTCTATCCCAGGAGTCAGCGTGTTCAATTCAATCGTTTTCCACGAAACACAATAAAAAAGAAGAAAGAAAAGAAAGAAGCCTCTGCCCCTTTTCAGTAGAACTCGATTCAATAAAATAACACATAAGGTCGAGGAAGGTTATTGTTGAACACGCACAAAAAAATGGAAGCCATGTAGTTTTTTTAGGGCCTTTTAAATTGCTTGAGTGTTTTGAATTACACTTAATTCCCTCACTCCATATCATCTATTCAGTTAATTTATTTTTTTACCTGGTTCGATTTTTAAGGGTGGAAAGAGACTTATATAAAAGGACAAGAAGAATACTCGTCACAGGACGGATAAAATGAATCCCTTGAAGAAAACAACAACGCGGCGACGATTCGGAACGTTTTTGCAACTGTTTCAACGAAACAAAATGGAGTTTTTGCGTCAATATGCGAGAATGGATGAAATATGAATACACCATTTCACTGCGGAGTCAAATCTGCAGTTAGCGGAGTTGACAGCAGCAGGTAAAAGCCGTCCAGCAGGCAAGGTTTTGGTCCCCGTATTTTGTGATGCGCAAGGTATATTATTCATCGATTACCTTGAGAAAATAGGAACCATCGATAGGGACTATTATATAGCTTTATTGGTGCGTTTGAAGGAAGAAATCGCCCAACACCGACCACAAATAAAAAGAAAAAAGTTGCTCTTTCACCAAGACAATGCATCGTGTCAAAAGTCGATCGCACCGATAGCAAAACTACATAAATTGCACTTCGAATTGCTTCTTCACTCATCCTATTCTCTAGATCTGGCCACCAGCGACTACTGGCTGTTTTCAGACCTCAAAAGAATGCTCTAGGGAAAGAGATTTGTTTCAAATGAAGAAGTGATATCAGAAACTGAGGAATATTTTGAGGCCAAACACAAATCGTTCTACAAAAAAGGCATCAAATTGTTATTGGAATCAGTGTATCATCCTACAAGGGGACTAGGCTGATGAATAAAGTCGATTTTTTTTGCGTAAAATGTTCTTTTATTAGTTAGTAATGTATTACGCTTGATTAATTATGAGACCGGTTTATGACAAGAATCTGTTGACATTGGATTTGAAGGTGACCATGTCGTAATCTGCATGGAAGCAGTCCTGTGGTAATGTGCAGAAACCCTGTTCTTGGAAATTCAACCCGACGCTAGGCACACGAAGGAAACAAGAAACATATTTTTCGTTGTGGTAAAAAATGAGTTCTTGCTGTGAATGTCTGACAAGAAGGAACCAGAGATCTTAAGACGTATCTGACTCTTATATAAGTATATGATTGCATCAGAAGTCGGGTACTTCATGGAGTGGTAGAATAGTCCCACCATTTTCTCATGTAAGTCTTTTATTTGAGATATGTAGTGAAGGTCAACCCTAGGAGCAGATCAAAGCCAGGGCTTCTTCAACATCCATTCATTTCAACTGGGGTTCAACAAGCGTTGGTGGCGAAAGGAGAGAAGCTTGGTTTTAGAAGTGTTTAAACTAACATGCCACTTTTCCTCAAGTGCACCGCATGCTCTAGATACGAAGAGGGATAAAAAGCGGGATCTTGATTACCAGTGCTCTAAATATTTATATAAAATCATAAAATTACGTAAGTAAGATATATATACATTATTATTATCATTTCTGATGACCCAAAGAAATAAACACCCAATGTTGACTTTTTTTCGTCCCGAATTCATTTACGACGGCGGGATAAGTCTGACTTACTACTTGCTTTTCGACTTCCCCTCATAACTAGAAAATGACAAGATTTTTACTCGTTAACTTTTACGTGACGATATATATATATATATATATATATATATATATATATATATATATATATATAGCAATCCAGCTAAAGTAAACATCCATCGAATAAAATCCGGAAAATCCTTACTCTGTTTATGTAAGAGTGCTCAACAGTAAATAGAGCCGTTTAATGTGATAAAGATTTTTTTTATTTTTACAAGCATTATTTGGCTACACATTTGCAAACATGTTTCGGTAACAGCTATAGGAAGCCAGACCTTTCCAAGCCTAACGTCTTTTCTTTACGCTTTCATTCGGTGTAATGAAAACATACAGTTTTAGAATAAAATACTTTTTATTAGACCTTGTAGAACCTAGGATCGAGCACTTTCTTAAATTTTAACTAACTCGTGATACATGTAATATATATATATATATATATATATATATATATATATATATATATATATATATAGAGAGAGATAGATAGATAGATAGATAGATAGATAGCTATCGGTGCACTGATTCGCTGTCACAGTATATTCAATTCAATGTCTGTAAGTTGGTGTCAGGTTCTCGGAGTTCACGTACCTAACCATCCTCTGTTAACCGCCGCATACCAACCCGTTCCAATATTCTCCCGCTCAACTGTCACGATGGCAAGCAGGAAAGGGTCCAATCCTCGATCTCCACCCCACTTTCCTATCCACAGTCATGCTTGGCTGGCCATTCAATTGCTATGCAACAATAGCGCAAAAGACCGATGAATGAGAAGAGGGTGGTACATCGAGTAAGGAGTACCCCAAGGGTATTTATATGTAGATACGGCAGGGTTTCTTGAACGATTGTGAGAAAAACAAAATATGTTATGAATCGTCGATCACCAGGTGCTCTCTTTCTTTCTCTCTCTTTGATCTCATTTCCCCGCTCTCGCTCTCTCTTACCTCTTACTCTCTCTTTTTATCTCTCTTTCTCTGATTATATATATATATATATATATATATATATATATATATATATATATATATATATATAATTTTTTTTATTTATACAAACATTATTAGTTACATGTGTGCATACATGTTTCGGTTGTACTCTTCACAGAGAGTCAACCTCTTCAGACCAAAGAAGACAGCCTGAAGAGGTTGACTCTCTGTGAAGATTACAATCGAAACATGTATGCACATATGTAACCAATAATGTTTGTATAAATAAAAATGTATACTTAAGAACAGCTCTATTTGTTATTGAGCACTTTTATAAATACTTGAGTTTCAACTGATTTGCATCTACAGAAACTAATACAATACGTGTACTATATATATATATATATATATATATATATATATATATATATATATATATATATATATATATATGTTATCTGTCTGCGTCAACGTCATTTTTTATGCCACATTGTTCATCCCAGACTATATATATATATATATATATATATATATATATATATATATATATATATATATATATATATATATATATATATATATGATAATCAGTTAGAAGGTAGATATCACGATGCGAAATAAATGAAAACATATTCAAATCCGAATGTTTCATCTTATCAAGCCTTCTTCAGTTGCATACAGACAATTTTTTCTTTTTTTCTTTTTTTCATTCTCGAGATCTTACGACGTCGCCGCTGAAGATACTCGACTCCCGGTGTTGTTGGAGAAACTTGTCTTTTAATGTCCGGATAGGTTGAGTGCGAACGTCTGTATAACTATTGAATGCAATCGGACTACATTAGAAGCATCGGCTAAGTAAAAATATGAAAATCAGTTAAAAAACAGATAACACGATGCGAGAGATTTTGTTTTTCCAAATAAATGAAAACGTTTATTTAAATATACACTTAACAAGCCTTCTTCAGTGTAGTAAATAGACAATTTCTTTCTTTTTTCTCTCACTTTTTTCATTGTCTTTACTACGTCGCCGTCGATGATCCTTTATTTTTGACAACTAAATACCTTTTTTAATCACCGATTGCCATGACTAATAGTACCTTACCTGAGAGTCCATGATATAAACTCCTAGGCTTAACATTCACATGTAACATGAACTGAAACAAATCGTAGAAGACATTGCCAAGACTGCTGCAAAGAAGGATGGGCTCCCTCTACCGTGCTAAAAAACTTTTCACACCTGCCAGTATCCTATATCTCTACAATGCATGGAGTATTGTTGTCAGATCTGGACGGGTTCACCAACTACTCGCCTCTCACTTTTAGACAAGGTCAAAAAGAGTCTCTAATCTAATAGGTCCCACACTGTCTACCAAGCTCCAACCCCTGTCCCATCGCCGCAATGTTGCATCCCTGCACTCGTTTTACAAATCCTTTCATGGAATGTGCTCCGACGAACTTGCTGCACTGATACCTCATCGACGTAAATACCCCCGACCCTTCACTGTAGAGTCCCCTAAATGCAAGAAGACTTTCTACTCTAATAGCTTTCTTCCTCGTACTACTCGCCTTTGGAATCCCCCCCTGCTCACTGTTTCCCAGACTGTACCAACATGCACACATTTAAATGTAATTTAAAAAAAAACGTCACTGCACGACTATCAACTTACGATGTCTCTGTATGTATGGCCCCTTATTCACAGTAGCCGCTTACGTCTTAGTGACAATAAAACAAAGAAAGAAAAGATACACGAATTATCCCGGTGTTGTTAGAGAAACGTTTTTTAATGTCCGGATAGGTGCAGTTAGAACGCTGACAAGTGTGTATGAATATTGAATGCAATCGGTCTACATTGGAAGCATCGGCCAATAAAACATATGAAAATTAGTTAGAAACTGGATAACACTATGCGAGAGTTAAAAAAAAAAAAAATGCAAACATTTTTTAAAATCCAAATTAAAAAAAATTAACTCGTGATAATGCTATATAGATATAGTTGTATGAAAATATATGTATGGCAAGTAAGCTACACAGAAGCGTCAATGTTTCATCTCCGCATGAAATCATCAGGCTAAATTTAGACTTATGATTTCCTGTGTGAATAAAACATGGACGCTTCTGTGTAGCTTACTTGTCATACATATATTTTCATACTTCTACTACTGGGCTCTACTCACACACGTATCCAGCATTGTTGAAGTAAATATTAAAACTATATACAAAATACATTATATCACTTTATGATATCATATGCGTATATACATTAAATGAGAGAGGTTAAAACATGAAATTATATTTAAGCAATATGGCAGAGTGGATAAACATGAACAAACTCGATATAAGAACACAAACGCAGAACCGATATTTCGATCGATTCAGAAGAATTTCATTTTTTATATACATGAATTACAAATACATATATAACGTACATATATTACAACTCCTAGCGGAACACACACACACACACACACACACACACACACACACACACACACACACACACACACACACACACACACACACATATATATATATAACAAATATATATGATATATATAATATATATGATATATATAATATATATAATATATATATATATATTACAAATATATATATATATAATATATATGATATATATAATATATATAATATATATATATATATTACAAATATATATGATATATATAATATATATGATATATATAATATATATAATATATATATATATATATATGTATATATATATATATATGAATAAAGGTAGGGATAAAATGATCCGACGTAATGGAAAATAAAAAAGGAAAGCTAAAAACTATATTATTTATGTATTCATCAACGTTTCGTCTTTATTGTGCGATTTCCCCAGGATGAAAAAAAAAGGCAGAAAAAATAATCATACAATCATCAATTTTGATCTGCCTAAGAGCGGCAAGGCTCGTCGGACTATGAGTGATATAATCAGAAATTGAGAAAGGCAATTAGGCTGCTTGTAGCAGCAGTTCAATGGCGGGTTTAGGAGGGGGAAGGGATGAGTTGGTGTAATATGAGTTTATTATCTTTAGCATTGAAAGAAAGATATTGTCTGGGTCATAGTGTTATAACGAGCGTAGGGGCCGGTAGTAGATGGGGGGTAGAAGTTTGAACTCATTGCCACGTTTCGAATTAAAAAGGAAGGAGGAAGGAGGAAGGAATATAAATTTCTGTGAAGTAATTGCGTGAAAAATTTTAGAAATACAAATTCTGATGAAAACCAAAAATGTGGTAAAAAGAGAGAAGAAAGAAATAATATCCATTAGTTTATTTATTTTTGTGTGAATGTATTTATTTATTCCTATTTATTTAATTATTTGTGTATCATTAATTAATCAATAAATATGAAATTATTCATGAGCATATAAGTACATGCATATGCACTATGAATATATATGTGTAAGAGAGAAATGGAAATATCTATTAGTTTATTTATTATGTGTGAATGTATTTATTTATTCCTATTTATTTTATTATTTGTGTATTATTAATTAATCAATAATTATTAAATTAATAAAATAAATAGGAATAAATAAATACGTCTGAGATTGTTATTTCCCTGCTCTGAAGACAGCCGTAAGCTCGAAACAACGTCGTACGTAGGTAAAATATTTAAAAATAATTTTTATATATATATATATATATATATATATATATATATATATATATATATATATATATATATATATATATATATATATATAGGGTATTTAGATCTGTATGGCTAGGTTTCCTCTATCTTATCTATTTGCATATCTATTACCAAAGGTACTCAAGCTTTTTAAAAAAAATTAATGCATCTTTTATTCCTATATAATTTTATACGCTAACTATATCGTAGAATGGTTCTTGATTGTAGTGTTTTAATAGTATTATAATAATAATAATTATTTTTATTATTATTATTGTTATAGTAAAGTACATATATATATATTTAATATGCAAATTACGATATGACATTATAGTCTTTAGGATTATGTTTTATTATTATTAATATATTATTATTATTTCACTTACTAAAGCTTTTTTAAATTTTTTAATCCAACTTTAATTCCTATATAATTTTATTTCTAGCTACCATATCGCAGAATGGTTCTTGCGTGTAGTGTTTAGATAGCATTTTATTATTATTATTATTATTATTATTATTATTATTATTATTATTATTATTATTATTATTATTATTATTATTATTATTATTATTATTATTATTATTATTGTTATAAACAATTTTATTTGATATGCAAATTACCATATCGCACGGTAGTCTTAAGGGTAGTATATTATTATTATTATTTTGATTATTATTATTATTATTATTATTATTATTATTATTATTATTATTATTATTATTATTTATTTATATATAAGTAACATTTTAAGCTGAATTATTTCGACACTTGATTGGGGAAATGGTAGTTTGATCTGTACCATTGGAGAGCCATGCATATAACTGTCCTGTTTTTAAATCTCCGAAACAGTTACATGGTAAACAGCTGATGATCCCCGTGTTAATATTGGATGCTTACGTTAAGGTCTCCTGTTTTTGTTTCACTGTTAGATACTTAACCCCCCTTTTTTATTTACTTACTATTATATATTTTATTTATTTATGAATTTTCCAACGAATGTTAAGTCTCTACTATTTTGGATTTAGTTAGTTTCTGTGGGAATTTAAACTGCAATTATTTTTTTTTTGTCTTTTTGTTTAAAATAACTCAAAGCTTCTTTAGACTATATATATATATATTAGTGAAATGAAAACTGAATTGTTTATAGATTTGGTTATTGGGGAAGTGGACATTTGATCAGTACCACTGGAGAGCCATGAATTTTAAAACTGTTCTATTTTTAGATCCCCGAAACAGTTACATGGTAAACAGCTGATGATCCCCGTTTAATATTTCACAATTAAAGTTAAGGTCCCCTGTATTTTAAAAATTTTTATATACTTTTTGTATTTCTAAATTTTGCAGTGGTAAATCAGCTTATGCGAATGCTAAGTCTGCAATCTTTTGGATTTAGTTAATATCCCTGGGAATTTAAACTGCATTTTTTTTTGTTTTAAATGACTCAAAGCTTCTTTAGACTAATTATATATATATATATATATATATATATATATATATATATATATATATATATATATATATATATATATATATATATATATATATATATAGTAGTTGTACCTGCCCGGCGTTGCCCTGTAATGTGCTTACTTGCAATGTTTTCGTTTCTTTTTTAAGCTTTGCCGTTATTTCTTTTCCAAAATATTATTTTTTTTGTGTTTCAATCAGAGAAAATTAATCAAAGAATAGTAACTCTGTATAGACCAATACAAAGTTATGCAACTTTTTAAAGATGGCGACCATTTCAATTATTTCCAGTCAGACAAAGTATTTTCTTGAGTGAATTAAATCTTATTACATTTTAGTCTTCTTAACAAAATGATGCAACGATCCACAAGAGAAAAACAACTCACGAACCAGAATCAAATATTGATTTTGTAGAAAGAAAGTTATCGATGGCAAAGATACGATACAGAGACGACCGACTAGTTAGAATCACCGACTGTGAACTAGACGGTCGTAGATTAGTTCCCGGCTTGAAGTAGTTGCTTGTCTAGCTATACTGAAGAACTGTTATAGAGCGAAACACTATCTGCCGATGACTATATATATACCCCTCTACTTGGGTTAAGCACTGCGGTAAGCGAAATCGCTAACTACCATTAGCGATACTGCAAAAAAGTTATTTGTAAACACAAATGGAACACTCTATGGTAGCTGTTAATGTATATATAAGCATTTAGATTTCACTTGTTAATCGCCAGCTAGTTAAAATCGCTGATTGTCAACACGATGGTTGAAGGCTCAATCCCAGCTTGAAGCAATTTCCTGTCTAACCACACTGAAAAGGTGTGATACAGAAAAACAATCTGTCTGTGAATAATATATATATATATATATATATATATATATATATATATATATATATATATATATATATATATATATATATATAATGTTCACAATGAAAATGGAAAATAAAAAAAAACAATGAAATGGTATTTATGTCAATGTTATTTTGTAGGGTGCTCAGTGTTATAAATTAAAAATAATATAACAGGCCTGATGCAATTCTTAAAATTACAACCCATTTCACACATCTTAACATTACACTGAGTTCCATGCACGTAAGAGACGACAGTCATAAAACCCGGTGTAATGTTGAAATGTGTGAGGTGAGTTGTGTTGTAACTTTTAGAATATATATAGTTTTCCGACATTTCAGCTCCTTCCGACAATATTAGGGGGCGAAACAAGAAAAGGGCAGTAAAAACAAAGAAAGTAATATGGTTTTATGAGCATAGTGGAAAAATACATAATGATCCTCATTCAATCCCAAACAACGTCGGGTCTTCTTACTAGTAATTGATAAAGAGTAAAAATGATAGCCTAACCTACGTATTGATGCCTGCCCCACCTCTCTACTGTTATTTCAAGCCGCACAGTATCTACGCCAAAATGAAAAGGGATTTTATGCCTCAGTCTTTGTTTGGAAGAAAAATGACCCTTGACAACCTAAAGAATTCTTCTGAGAGAAAAGTTGTTTTTTATAGAATGTTAATTGAGGTAGACAAATATTCAAATATAAAACAATGAAAAATGAGCTTACCTTTAGGTTGACATGTCCCCTTGATTAAAGCCTGGGGGTCTCCATGGGGACCCTGTAGATCGTAGCGCGTTGATTGGTAATCAGCGCTTTCCAATGGAACACACTCCAAATTAGCGGCACATTTGCCCAAACCCTGGTAGATCCCCCCGCACGGCTCGTACACAGCCCGCAGACAGACTGAACAACAGCCGCAGTCGTCCTTTACCCGCAACTGTGGCGGGCAATCAAGCAAATATATTCCATCGTGGCGTGGGCAAGAACAGGTGCTGCAGTTCGGATCGGTCGAGGACGGGACCGCCGGTGCGATGACCCACGGCGCCTCCTCGGACGGCGCTGACGAGTTGTACAATGCCACGGAGGAGACAGGTGTGGAGGGTTTTCCCGGGCCGGGTGTAGAACCGAATTTCACAGAGTCGCTGGTAGACGCTGTCTTGCTCGGTGATGACGGCAAAACAGATATAGTGGACGGAGTCGGTGAGGACGTATGGTTTAACGCTGAACTTTTTTCAGATGACGTAGCTATTGTGGTTGTTAATTTTAATTTAGTTATAATAGACTCGTTGCTTTCCAGAAATGCCCGTACCCGAGTCCTGGGATCTTCGGGGTCATCGTGATGATCCTCGTAGAATTGGAACTCGTCTTGTGGTGGGTTGATCCAGTCTTGCTGCGGCTGCCGATGTAGTTGGTCTTGGATCAACCGTTGCTGTTGTTGTAACTCTTTTTGTAGGAGAAGTTCGTGTCGGGTCTGAGACGACTCTTCCTGGTTTTCATAACCGATTTGGCGGTCATCGTCGTAATAGTTTTCCGGTTGGAGTTGTAATTTGGGTTGGGGATGTTGGCCAGATATGCGCTCGCTGTGTAAATTTTCCTGTACCTCACTACGATGTTTGGAATTTTCGCCAACGTTTGCGAGTAAATAATCCGATGTTGCGCCAGCTGCGATTTGCGCATCGATCGAAGACGTCGGTTGGATTTTTGGCTTTTCTATAAATTTTATTTGTTTTTGTTCCACCGCTGTCCTTGACGGCTTAGCGATGGTTGTCTTTCGGGTTGTCGACGCTGTAACTACTTCCGAGTCGATGTGTGTTGCGTTTCTACGGTCTTGTTCTTTTTGGTACTCCGCCAATGATAACGGGACCGTGGTCCGTTTCCTCAGCGTCGAGGCGTTGGAAAACGAGGGCGAATGATTAGAAGCAGGTTTGTCCGTCACCGATCGGGAAGACGATGACGACGACGACAACGCTACTGCAAGATCGGCCGAAAGAGCCTGATCGTGTTGTTTTAGGAAGCTGTCACCAACGTGCGGCCATGGTTGTAAGGGTGAAGTGGTGTTCTGGCCCCGGCTCTGATAGAGTGCCGCAGCCGTCACGTCCAGGCAGAGGGCTAGAAACATGGCCGTGCCGATCAAGAGAGAGGAGGCCCGAAGAGGCGATCGTTTCGAGACACCGGCCCGACAAATGAGCACTTCCGGCGTGTTTTTGTCGATGGGATTGTGTTTGAAGTATCCGGACATGCTAACATGCTTACGATTTCAACATCGATACTGTATGAAAGAGAAAAGAAAAGAATAAATAAAAAACGCAAAAAAATATAAAAATAAAGGTACAAATAACACACACACACACACATATATATATATATATATATATTTATATATATATATATATATATATATATATATATATATATATATATATATTTCAAAAAAGCTTTTAATTATTTATACATGGAGAAAAGAACTGTAAACAATATATATGTATTCATTAATAATACAATGCAAGCCAATACACCAATTTACATAGGCGATCTACAAAACACGCAATTCACAGAAACAGCCCCACTGTTAACAATATGAAGCATTCCCCTCTTCCGTATTCATAGTGACAACGGTACTATCCTAACACTAATCTAAGGCTTCCAAGAGGTTTGTATCCTTTGGATACTAACTAAATCCGCATATTGTAGATTTAGTATTCAATATCTCTTAAGCTTAAGTTTTGAGGCATCATGCAATGGATTTTGATGGATTCTAGACGTAAAATTTATCATTATTTCTTAGTTTTAATCTTCATAAAAATGCTGCAAAACCGTTCTGTTCGGGTATTCTTCGAATATATATATATATATATATATATATATATATATATATATATATGTGTGTATATGTGTATATGTGTGTGCGTGTATGTGTGTGTGTATACAGGTTGCGAGTGCTACTTGAGGACGTTATTTTAAGTTCACTCTTATACACTCAAATACTCTTATACACTCATTATTTTTTGTAATTTCAGATAACCCATTCAGAGGTTAAGCCAAGAAATGAATATAGTGATTTAGAAATCAGTATCTTTTTACATGTTGTCAGATCATTTATTCATCAGGTTCGGTTGGAGCTTGAGGGATGTGATGGCTACGTTTCCCCTAAGGTGGCTACATTTATCTTCTTCTGAAGTACCCAGGGTGATACACACCAAATATTCGGCTAATGTGGTGGTTTTAGGAGTTGTGAGCAGTGAAGGTCATGTCATGTCACTTTGCCTTTTCCCACAATGTCAATACTGCTGGATACCTTGATTTTCTTAAAACGGTTGTTAAGCCCTGCAGAGATCAAGTCTGCAATAGAAGGCCATATGTCTTTCAACAAGACCCCGCGTCTTGTCACGAAGCCATTGTAACCCAGGACTGGTTACCAGAGATTTTTTACGATCATGTTACTCCAACATGTGGCCCCTAACTCGTCAGATTTAAATCCTATGGACTATTATGTGTAAAACGTTGTTTAAAATGAGACTTATCGACATTCTCATAGTACCATAGTTTCAGTAAAGGTCACCATTGTCCACGTGATTGGCGAAATGAATAGTGACCGCTTAATTGTGGACGGTTTCCAGCCTGAATAGAAGCCGGCATTGAAGCCAAATGTGCATTCATAGAATAATTAGATAAAGAAGTATAATCAACGATATGTTTTATCAATTTGATTTAAATATATACATTTTTTGTTAAAACATTGTTGCTTATTTAACATATTAAAATGTCCTCAAATGGACCTCGCACCATATATATATATATATATATATATATATATATATATATATATATATATATATATATATATATATATATATATATATATATATACTTTGGTTGCCTGTTATTCGTATGTACTGCAAGCCAGTAAGATTACACATTCCCTTGACAATATATATATAAGAAAATAAAGATGAATATTATATAATTATATTATACCCTACCGCGATAAATCAATGCTCGATATACAAGATAAAAGTGTTTTGCTTGAACTAATTGAGGATCTAATAAATATTGTATTATTTTATCCAATTTTTATTTTCATCATTTATAAATATATATATATATATATATATATATATATATATATATATATATATATATATATATATAGTTAATAAGTCGGGGTAAATTGAAAAGAAATAAATAAAGTACCCGATCGTAAGAATGTGAGAGCTAAACTACAAATTATTTATTTAAAAACTAAACATTACAGATCCTAGAGATTTACGATCGTTTCATTGACACGGGTAGGCCGTTACTGTTTAGAAAAGGGACACACTGAGAAAATACACCGGACGATAAAAACGGTGATCACCGACGCCTGTACCATTTTTCGAACTGTCTTCTTTGCTTAACACGTTGACGATTTGAAATGGGTTGTATATAAATTTTTTGATTGCATAAAAATTACTTTTTTCTATTGATATGTGTTTTTTTCTATTCTTGTACCCTTGCAGCTTTTCTTTCCACTATTGTGTCACTTTGCATGTTCGATTTAATTCGTTTTTACACTTAGAAGTGGATTGTAATTACAATATCCCAACTCTCCCTTATCCTATCGATTTTGCTCTATAACAGATAGTGAACTATACTCTAGTCTTGATACTATGTTTTAGCTTCAAAGTTGGTGTCTATATCCTATGCTTATGAAGAGACTTGATATCAATAAAAATCCATATCGTCTCAAAAACGATCGTACATGAAACTGTTGTTTATGTTGAATTCTTGGAACCTATGTAAATGAATATGTCATAAATTTGTTTACCCAAGATCTATAATATATATATATATATATATATATATATATATATATATATATATATATATATATATATATATATATATCGTTGAATATGACAGAAAACTTATGTCTGAATATCTTTGTGTGGATCCTTTCCAATAGTCGAATCAGAGCCTTTGTGCTGGCGAGGAATTGGCCGATGAATCTGCCATGATCATTGGTGTCCCAATTACTTTCGAGCCGATTCAAGGGAATCAAGTAAAGTACTTGGGACATCAACGATTATGGCAGATTCATCGGCCAATTCCCCACCGAAGACCCTGATTCGGCTATGGAAAGGATCTACACAAAGATATCCAGACATATTTTTTCTGTCACAGTTAACGATATTTGTCTTAAATAGAAAATGCTATATATAGTCTAAAGAAGCTTTGAGTCATTTTAAACAAAAGAGAAAAAAGAAAGAAAAATGCAGTTTAAATTCCTAGAGAAAAACTAGCTAAATCGAAGATATCGCAGATTTAGCATTCGTTAGAAAATTCATAAATAAAAAAATTAAAAAAGGGGATTCAAGCATCTAACAGTAAAACAAAAACAAGGGACCTTAACTTAAGCGTGAAATATTAAAACGGGGATCACCAGCTGTTTACCATGTAACTGTTTCGGAGATTTAAAAACAGGACAGTTATAATATTCATCGCTTTCAAATGGTACTGATTACACGACTATTTCCCCAATAATCAAGTGTAGAAATAATTCAGCTTAAATTTCACTAATATATACATAAATAATAATAATAATAATAATAATAATGATATATTACCCTTAAGACTACCGTGTGATACGGTAATTTGCATATCAAATAACATTACTACTACTACTACTACTACTACTACTACTACTACTACTACTACTACTATCCAAATACTACACCCAAGAACCATTCTGCGATATGGTAGCTAGCAATAAAATAATATAAGAATAAAAGTTGCATTGAAAAAAAAAAGCTGAAGTACCTTAGGTACCAGATAGGCAAGTAGATAAGAGGAAGGAAATCTAGCCATACAGATCTAAATACCCAATATATATATATATATATATATATATATATATAAATATATATATATATATATATATATATATATATATATATATATATATATATATATATATATATATATATATATATGAAATGCAACTTTGTTTAAGAAATCGATAAGATGCCAAGATTTTTTTTAAAATACAATAAATCAAATATTTCGGACGTCGATATCTGTCCATCCTCAATGAAGATAAGAATCCGACATTGTAATATATATTCTTTTGAGTATTTCTCTACACCAACTGTTAAGGCGCGAGCTCCCCAACGGCGACGCCCTCCCTTGTTATAATATGGAGGCAGTTATTGTCGAGATCGTGTGATGTTAGTACACATAGCAGCAGCAGTGAAAATAAGCGCCAATACGCTGACAGTTAATATTATAATATTTTTTTGCACATATTGAAAGGCATCCTTTAAAATGAAATACAACTTTGTTTAAGAAATCAATAAGATGTCAAGATTTATTTTTTTATTTGTTTTATACAATATATATATATATATATTTGTATGTGTGTTTCTCAATGTTAAAATTTCAGCACAAATCGATGGTTACAAATGGTAGAATAATGACGATTCCTCTCGGAACATGCACCCATTTGGCCTTAAATAGTAACCACCAATTGCCAAGGGGTGGGGGGTGGGGGGGGGGGGTGGAGGAGGCGTAGAGGACATGCCCCAGATGCCTGTCGTGAATTCGAAGGCATTGTTGAACGCGTCGTGCACATTCCTCTTGGCTGATGGACTGCGTCTTCTCGGTGTTATGGCCTCGCACCATTACCGCATTGAAGGCAGCCACCAACATGAAGATTCAGGGCACCACCCAGTGCGTGTGTATGCGCTATATAAAATACATACTCTACTTAATAGCCTGTAACGATGATGTTATTAGGTTTTTATTTTATTTGGTTGTTTTGTTTTACGGCGTATAAACACTTGCTGGTTCATTTAAAACCAATGATGAAAGCACTGAAAATTGTGTTTGGATGTTGAAGAACTTGAAGGTCATTCTTCGATTTAACAATTTACATTAGTTAAAATAAAGTCAAATAAATTTGATTTTGTAAACAAAAAGCAAAAAATTGTCGAATTCAGTAATTTTGGTAAAAATGGCATGTCTCTATCTATATAAAGTTAAATATTTGAAACGGTTAGAATTTAAAATAAATAAATACATTTATTTATTTAAAGTCAGCTAAGTCAACGTTTTAGCCGACTTTAAATAAATAAATACATTTATTTATTTAAAGTCAACTAAAACTTGACTTAGTTGACTTTAAATTAATAAATATATTTATCAAATTTTTGAAAAGTAATTTAGATTCTAACCGTTTCAAATTTTCAAATACAGCAATGCTTCTAGACTTAGGAACCATTTCTATTTCATACACGCGTTCAAGCAACAATCTCATGATTCCAACATTTACAAAAATCACCGCTGGAAACAACACACGGCTTTTTCTTGAGACAACATGTCACGTAAAAAAGAAAAAGAAAAAGAAAAAGAAAAAACATTATTTATTCCTGATGAGGACGTATAAACCTCGAAATTTGACTTTAAATAAATAAATACATTTAGTAAAAAGAAAAATGCATTGTTTCGGATTCTAACCGTTTCAAATTTTCAAATATTGCAATGCTTCTAATAAAGTTAGGTATGTTTATATATTTGTATGTACAGGATTCACTCCTAAACTAATTAACCGATCATTATAAATTTTGTAACACAGCTGCTATACGTAAAATGGGTCCAAATGTAGGCTATAATTAGTGAAATTTAGTTCTATGCAAAGTGGGCAAAAAGAGGGTGAAGCCCTATCGTGAAAATTCAGATGAAAATTTATAAATATTAAATATGAATTAATAAATATTCTCCAAATTTCACTTTCTTTTGAGTATTTTAAAGAGTTTTAAGGGGGCATAATATAGGAACACCCTCCTATTTGAAAATTCAAATATTTCAGATTTGCATTAAACTTCATCTATAGTCATTAAACACCAATTAAGCAAGATTCCCTGAATTTCAATTTCTTTTTAATAGCCCTTAATTTTAAGCCTTAATTTTTTGACATTTTCTACAATCAAAATCAATTGAATGGATATTGATCAAAATTGTATATTGATTTTAATCTTCGTAAATAAAACATAAAAGTGGTGCAAAACGTTTCTGTTCGGGAAATTAATTTTACCCGTCCTGGAACGGGTAAAATTAAAGTATTTTATATATGTAAAAAATACTTTAAATAACAGTTCGTATTTAACCTATATCTAATAAGGGATGATAGCAGACGAGACGTTACTAGTCTTTCTCTGCTCTATCGTTATTTGCATGGAAGGTGCTCGACTGAGCTTCAATCTCTAGTTACTCTGGATTGGACCAAAAATAAAAATTGCCTCAGCCTATAAGAATTTCACCTTCACTGACAGAGGACAGAAGAGATTAAGTATTGTATCAGAACAGATACTGCACGTTCCTCCTTGTCGAGGTAGTTTCTTGTGACAAATACTATTTGACCAATAGATGGAACCCCGGCAGATACTAAAAGTATGTGTCAAAATAAACAGGGAAGTCATGGCAATAAAGGGGTGACTCTATTCTCTTCAAAGCTCCCAAATTAGGGTCTCACCACCGGGTATAATTTAAGGTCATCCCCAACTGTCCCATAATTTAGGTCCCCTCTTTTCACATACTATATATATATATATATATATATATATATATATATATATATATATATATATATATATATATATATATATATATATATATTACTTATATTCACCCATTACATAACACATTGACACTGCGACATAAGGGGCTACTGTGAATTAGGGCCCAGATTCATAGGGACATCCTAAATTGGTAGTTGTGCAACAAGATGTTTGTTCACATTACATTTAAATTTCTGCATGTTATTACTGTCGGGGAAACAGGAAGCAGGGTGGGTATTCAAAAGGCAAGCAGTTCAAGGAAAAAAAACTATTGGAGTAGAAATCTTTCCAGCATCTGGGAACCTCTACAGTGAATAGTGGGATTTTGCTGCTTGTCAGGTTGGTCGGGAGTACTTACATCGGGGGAAGAAGCACAAGTGCAGCAAGTTCGTCGGAGCACATTCCATTGAAGCACTTGTAAAGCAAGCACAGGGATGAAACATTGTGGCAATGGGACAGGAGCTGGAACTTAGTAGACAGTGAGGGACCTACTAGATTAGACGCTCATTTGTTGTATCGTGTCTAAGTAGGGGAGACCAGTGGTTGGCGCACCAGCCTAGATGTGGCAACAATACTCAATGTATAAACGAATGGTGGCTTTGTAGAGATATAGGATACTAACAGGTGTAAGAGGTTTTCTAGTACGGTCAAAGGAGTCAATCTTCTGTGTAGCAGACTTGTGAGTATCTTGTATGTATTTGTTTCAATTAATGTTACCTGTGAATATTAAGCCGGGTCGTTTGAATGATTGATTCCCAGGTAGAGTGCTATTAGCCACGGAAATCGGTGGTTGGAAAAGTTTCTGATAATATTATGTGATATTAAATAAGTAAGAAAATTTCTAGAAAATAATATAGACGCGTTCTAAAATGGAATGAGGATTTTCTGGAATTTTAGGCGCTTTTAAAACACGTTTAATGACGCAGGTGTACTTAAAATAATAACAACAAAAACTAGTCTTATATAAAGTTCGATTAGGTTCATGTCTGCTTATAACCAGGGACGACGGGCTTTACAATATGAATATTTAAGCAATGCCCGGTCACCTGGAACCGCCCTTTTTATAGGAATAGAAGAAAAAAAGAAGAAAACAAACAAAAAACAAGCAAAGACATTTAAAACAAGAAAAAGAACAGACGTTTAATAGAAATTGCTTTGAATGGCTACGATAGAGGAAACATGTATGTTGTCCATTTTTATCCGATAAATCGACTAATAATAAACCGGCAGGTCAATTGAATGCATGCTTGAATCAGTTTTAAGTGTTTCTTGGTTATTTTGTTTAACTGCATATCAATCCTTTTTTTATGCTTCCATGTAAGAGCCAGTGCTGGTATATTTATCTACCTCCCACAAGGCAAGATGTGACACAAGGTCGGGAAAGTGGGATTAGATAAGCCAGGGCTCGAGGTGAGTATTCTGGCCATTTAAAAATTGCCTGGGCAGCCCCGTCGGCATTCCCGGTAGGGCGCCCAAGGCAGTAAGCAATAAACTTACTCCTCCCCAAAGAGGGGAGGCAAAGCCTGGGAGAGTGCACCTCCTAGAACTGCACAGGACCAGACAACCCCCAATAGACCGGCGTAAATCCAGACCCAAAGGCCAGGACAATACCAGTCTATTAGGTGGGTTCAAAAACCCGAGTGCTGGTATGATTACAAGAGTTAGGAGTTGATGAAGTAGGTTAAGAGAACTTCTACTATTGCTAACCAGCAGAGCGTTACCGTTGTCGACCAAGGGAAAAGTCTATTGGGCATCTGTACGAAGTGTGATAATGTGTTGAAGTGAGACCTGGCCAGAAAGGGTTGCAGATATGTGCTGCATGGAGAGAAATTATGTGAGAATGATACAATGGATATACAATGCGAGTGTTAAAGACTGGCTTAGATCTGATGACCTCAGAAGAAGATTACAGCTGGACAGTATATGGAGATGTGTGCAGAACAGATGGGTTCATTGATATATATATATATATATATATATATATATATATATATATATATATATATATATATATATATATATATATAATTAATATTATGGAAAGAATATTCCAACGGGATGGAAAATAACGAAAAGAAAAACCAAAATTATTTATATATACATCAACATTTCGTCTTTATTCTAAGACTTTCTCAAGATGATTGATTTGTAAGAAATAACATATAAGTACAATATTTTAAAATATTTAGTGCGTTTATAAGGTGAACATTTTTTTTCAAACGAAACGAAGCCGTTAGAATTCAAATAATGTGGTGCGATTATGACGCGAAAAGAATGTTTTTGTTCTTTTTCTCGAACGAACCATAGCCGTTAGAATTTAAAGTATGTGATGCGTTTAGGAAATGGAATAGGTGTTTTCTCTGTTGTTTGCTTTTTTGTTTCGTTTTTAATATCGATGTCATGTACAAAGTTTGGTTGGAAATGTGGTGTAAAATAGCTAGCTGGAGCTAAATTCAAGTTCTGTTCGGTTTGTTTAATGATAAAACAATGATCATATTATAATTCATGAGATAATAGTGCATTTAGGGAATTGCTATTTATATATCTCTTTTATGTTCATAAAGTCTTTTCTTTAGTTCACGTCGAGTTTCACCAACGTATATCTGATGACAATTATTGCATGGGACAGTATATATATACCTGCATTAGATGTGTATTTTTGGTGGACATTTTGTTATTGTTTTAATATATGTTTCATGGTTTGTGGTGGAGTTTGTAGTGTTGGAATTCCTGGTTTATTTAGAGTGTTGTAAATTATTGTATTATTGGCATGAGAATGTCTTGAAATGAAGACGAAATGCATAATTTCGATCATATATATGTATGTGGATAAGAATTTATTAATATTTATTATAATATTGATTATAGTCCATTTAATGCTTAGACGGACCCTTTAAGAGAATTATAATAAGGTTGTCAAATTTGAATGCGTAATGCTAAGTTCCGCCCTAACGTGTCGTTGAACACTGTTGATGACAGCCTTCTAAATATATCCGCATGCATAGACATAAATAGATCTTAATTCTCTTCCTTCAACGTGGTTGGTTTGTTGGCTGCATCGTCCTAGGCCTTCAGACAAAAGTTAAAATGTTGACTTGAGTCTGAGGGTTTCGAATAGTGTGACCGGCAGAGCAATCATCCTCCGTACTGATGATTCCCGAAAAAGGATGAAACACACGTGTATGTGGATAAGAATTTAATAATATTAATCATAATATTGTATATATATATATAGATATATAGTCCATTATTTTTGCGGGAGAAAGGTACGATTTATTCTATCCAAAGTGTAATGTTATTTTTGCATTATATGTTTTATATCTATATAAAATGTAACAATATAAAGTTCGATTAGGTCCGTGTCCACTTATAACCAAAGACGGGCTTTACAATATGAATATATAACCAATGTCCGATGGTCTGGAACCACCTTTTTATAGGAAAAGAAAACAAGTATGAAAAATAAATGAAACAAAAATGAAACATTCAAACTATTTAAAAACAGAAAAAAAGACGTTTATTATAAATTGCTTTCAATGGCTAAGATAGACTAAACAGATCATGTTTTCCATTGTTATCCGGTAAATTGACGAATAATGAACCGGCCGGTCAACTGAATGCATGCTTGAATCAGTTTTAAGTGTTTTTTGGTTATTTTGTTTAACTGCATATCAAGCTTTTTTATGCGTTTAGGTAGGAGCTGGCGCTAGTGTGATTACAATGGTTAGGAGTTGATGAAGTAAGTTCAAGAAACTTCTGCCGTTAGAGCGTTACCATTATTGACCAAGGCTAGAATCTATAAGGCATGTGTACACAGTGTTCAGATGTATTGAAGTTAAATTTGTCGAGGGTTGAGGACATGCGTTGCATGGATAGAAATAGAAATGATATGAGAGTGATACGATGAATGCGTAAAGTGAGTCTTAAGGACAGGCTTAGATCTGATGAACTCAGAGGAAAATTAAATCTTGACAGTATAGGTAGATTGTGCAGCACAGGAGACTTCGTTCGTATAGTTACACTGAAAGAAGGACTGAGAGTTTTTCGGTTAGTAGATGTAGAACAATTGAAGTAACAGAGTCAGTTGGCAGGGAAAGGCGACGGAGGAAGTGATAAGGAGGGATTTGAGAGAAAGGAGGATAAAGACCTGGTCAGAGATAGGTTAGTTTGGAAGTCAATTTCTAAAAGCCGTTCAACACGAATATAAGGATAACTTTTTTAATATTTTGAAACACTCATAGATTCTCTATTTTTGTAGGCACATATTTTGTAAGGATATGTTGTATTTAATCCATAGTACTACTCCGGGTCCAAGAGGACCTGACTACCATGGGTAGTTTAATGTAAAATTCTAGGAGCAGGTGGAGATAAACGGAGTTTGAGTAGTTGATAAGGTTTTTTTTTTTTATTTTTATTTTTATTTTATTTTATTTTTATTTTTATTTTTATTTTTATTTTTAGTAACAACAACAACAACAACAACAACAACAGCAGCAGCAGCAGCAGCAGCAGCAGCAGTGTTATAAACCCTGTTGAAATTGTTTGGATTCCTGTTCTGTGGAGGTTTACCATGCCTGGATTATTATATATATATATATATATATATATATATATATATATATATATATATATATATATATATATATATATATATATATATATATATATATATATATATATATATAAAGGGAAAAAGCTTAAGGAAAATTCAACTTGAATAAATTGCCTTTTTGCGGAATATACCTTGCTCTGAGCAATTGAATTGAATTTTGATTTGGGTTTTGCTTCCCTAATTCCTTTCCATTCTTCTTCATATATATATATATATATATATATATATATATATATATATATATATATATATATATATATATATATATATATATATATATGCGCGGGTACCGATTCTTTAAACATGTATTACTTAATATAACTCAAAATATTTATTATGAATTATATATAAGTACCATCCTAACGTGTCGTTGAACACTATTTACAATATACTTCTAGATATGGAAATAAATAAACCTTAATACTCTTCTTTTCACCGTGATTGTTGTGTCTGTCGCATGGTTCTAGATGTTCAAACAAAAGTTAACATGTTGATCTGGGTCTGAGGGGTTCGTGACCAGCAGAACAATGATGATTCCCGGAAAAGTATTAAACACATGTATATGTGGAGAAAAATTGAAAAATATTTATCATAATATTATATATATATATATATATATATATATATATATATATATATAAACATTCAATGAATTAAATTGTTCCAAGAATTAGACCATCAAGTCAATTATGGCGTACGATCGTTTCCAAAAAAGTTTGGAAATACTTTATTTTATTTTATAAATTAATAAAGCTAATCCAAAACGTGACTTCGTCAGCGCCTTTAGCCACATGTCTTAAAATAAAAAGCTCGTTGTAGAGAAACATCCACTGGCATATATATATATATATATATATATATATATATATATATATATATATATATATATATATATATATATATGGATATATAGACTTGCGTGAGATTCAAACCCTGAAAGATAGCATAATATAATGGCATTGAAAGCGAGCACCGTAACTACTCGGCCACCGCAAAAAACGTCAATTTACTTTTCAACCTACTAATAATGTTCGTCGAAGAGATCTCTTCACATAGATCTAAAATAGTCCCATTGTCTAAAATAAATGAAAAAAACAAGCAAATATAATAAAAAATACTTATTACAGTAAAATATATTAATGAACATTTATCAAATATATTGTCATTTGTTTTTAATTAAAAGAACAGATTACTGTTTTCTTTTCAAAGTAAACAATATGTATTAGGTTGGAAAGAAAGTAATGTCGTTTTTGCCCACCACATTTATTTCATCTGAAACATTCACATTAGGGCATTTTTAATCTTTACAATAATTTCCCTCATTTTCTATGACTTCTGTGCAACGATTAACTAGCTTTTTGATGCCTTCTTCAAAAAGATTCTCTGATTTTTGAGAGAAAAACAAATTTAGGTCATTTTTTAGTTGGTCATCATTCTCATGAATTTTATTGTTTTACTGATGCTGCAACGACCGGAAAAGATTGTAGTCGGATGGAGCAATCTCAGATGAATAAGGCGGATGAGGTAAAACTTCCCAATTGAAACTCATGACCTTTTCCTGAGTGAGTTTTGCTGTGTGAGGCCTAGCGTTATCATGCTGAAGATCTACACCTTTCCTATTGAGTAATGCTGGTCGTTTTTTTGATAGAGAAATTCTTAGATCATCCTGCTGCGAACAATATTTCACTGCTGTGATTGTTTGATTAGGCTCTAGTAACTCATAATGAATCAGTCCTCTCATGCCCCACCATAAAGAGAGCACAACCTTCTTTGAGTGTAGTCCTTGTTTTGGAACAAGCTGTGGACTTTGGTTTCGGTCTAACCATTGTCTTTTGTGTTGGGTATTCTTGCAAATAACCCATTTTTCATCTCCAGTCACAATTCTTTGCAAAAATGGTTCTCGATTATTTCTGGAAAGCAAAGATGTGCAAACAGTTTATCTTTGATTTTGTTGAGCGTCGGTCAAATCGTGGGGAACTCGAAGTCCAAGTTTTTAAACTTTTCCTAACTCATGAAGGCATGAAATAATTGTGGTAAGGGTTGTATTGAATTGTTGAGCTAATTCCATGCTGGTAAACTTTGGATTGGCCTCCACGGCGTCTTTAATGGCGTCTGTATCAATTGATTTTGGCCTTCCCGAACGTCGCCGATCTGACGAGTTAAAGTCTCCAGAAGAAAATTTTGCAAACCACCGTTGACATTTTCGATCATTCAGAACATTTATCCCATAGACAGTTCCAATATTCCTTGTAGCTTCTGCAGCTGAGTTTCCTTTTTTTAATTCATAGAGCATGCAATGTCTCATATGCTCCTCACTAATATCCATTTTTTGGCGGCTGAGACCGTTAAACTTAATATTTTACAACTAATTACTATATCTGAAAGGCAAAGCAAAATATTAAGACACCAATTCACAAAAAATGTAGAACTGTGTACAACTTAAGAGGCTGCAAAGTGATGAAGTAAAAATACGACATTACTTTCTTTCCAACCTGATATTTGTTCGCTTGGCTAAAAGGGAAAGTTCAAAATGTTGGATCATTTGTTTCTGATATTATTTTTACGTACATTTAATTTTGAATAATGAGCTTCAAAAGAAGTTCAAGAACTTCAAACATTGATTAGGACATCGACTTGAAAGTGCTGATTCACATTCTGCGGTTCGTTTCGCTCTTAGATAAACTGTTAAACTGTGATGCCGCGACGTACATCTTTGCTTGATATACTAACTAGAGAACATTCGGTTTCCTTCTTTTCTTATATATAGAAAAAGAAACATACAGAAAACAGTCACATATAAGATCACCAAAGTTCACCATATTCAAAAACTCCGTACACATTTAATTGGAGGATTGAAAAAGGAACAGGTTTCCGAAATGTACCTCTACAATATCTTAACAAAAAAGAAAAACGAAAAAAGACATTGGGATTTACCTTGCTTCTAAAACCATCCAAATCACTCAGTACAAAATAGTAAGTTAGACATTTATTTGTTTATTTATTATTTATTTTCTTATCCACTTGTGTGCTTATGATTTTCCATCGACTGATTACGCCCATCCCCGAAAAAGTTGGGAGAAAACTACAAGACAAGCAATTGACTAACTTACAAATCATGGGGATTTTGAAACGAGAGGCTTGGGACTTAAGATATTTCAAAATAATATCTTGAATAGTTTTATGGTTGAGAGACTTTCAAGATGAAATACACACAATTTAAATTATACCATGCAGTCATTCACCAACAAACATCTAAAATTCATGAACTTGAAAACAAACCTAGGAACATTATCACTGCGGGGTCAATGCACCATAATCCAGCAAACTCTCGTTGAAATATATAATAACTTTGAACTTGTACATAGAACAACTATTAAAAAAAGAACACACTTAACTCCCTATACAAAGAAATATTGAAAATTTTAATTAGCCACGCGCCTAACACGTGATCACGTTCCAAATACGGAATCTCATCACGTATACGTACTTTAAAAATGTTATAAATTGCCGCACAGTTCAAACTCAGCGGACATGAAAAAGCACGTCCAACCCTCTGCCTCAATAGGATTGAGAGAGTCAATCAAAAGTATTCGCAAAAAATGAAAAAAGCAAAACAACCAACAAAAAACACCTACATCCGACAAAAATACGCGAAGGATTATCTGAAAGATCGAGAAGATTAAAAAAAAGACTAATTAAACAAAAACATTTCGCGCTATACAATGAGTTTAGTAATATATATATATATATATATATATATATATATATATATATATATATATATATATATATATATATATATATATATGAGCTCATGAATCCTATTTACATATAATATAACATTTTAGGCAGAACTGATTTGGTTGTGTTAAGAGTTTTTTCAATTAATTTACGCAAGGGTGTAACCACTGAGATATAACCTGAGTCACAATGTGACGTACGGTGAGATCGTCGAACCGTTGATATGATCTTTTCTTACTCTTCAAAGAGTTCTGCAGAAAACAAGAGAGAAACAATCACGAGCCGCACATAGTTTGCGTTTATCTGGGCAAATCTTTTAACACGATCAATAGAGAGAAACTCTATGGACTTTCTACCCTCATCCCGCGCCCGAAAAATCGAGCCCTCCAGAGAATGTATCAAATATCCTTCCTTTCACTCGGTAATGAGGGCGTCACTAATCTCTGATGGTAAGTCGTCCAATATTGTTAAAGTGACCAACAGGATCCAAAAACAGCGACGTGCCGTGTCTGCAGTATCTTTTGTAGGTCCTTGCTTTTTACTTACCTCTTGACGAGAAAGTTAGACACGAGGTGGGGTAGGGCTCTGAAAAGCCAGCGTACTGGAAGAAGCGCACTCTGGTCTACAAAAAATGCCTGAGCAACCCCGTCGGCATTCTCCGGTATGGGCGTCTTAGGCGATTAGCAAGAAACTAACCCTTCTCTAAGAGAGAACGTAAAGCCTGTGAAGACCCAGAGGTTTCTGCAGCATAAGACCGGGGGTGCTCCTGCAGTATAGGGACCGGGGGAGCTTCTACAGTATAGGACCCAGAGGCTTCTGCAGTATATAAGCCGAGGGTGCTTCTGCAGTAGGATTGAACAGAAGCATACCTTACCCTGACAGAAGCAAGGCCACTGTCGGTCTGATTGTCGAGGACGTATCCTCAACAACTGGTAGGGCAACAACACTTACTGCCAGCTAAGTATGTAGGTCCTTGCTTTTCAGTAAGGTTTCGAGCTAGACAAAGATCAATGCAAAACTTCGGTCCCTCCTTGTAAGACATTCACAGCAAGAACTCACCCTTCTACTATAGCAAGAACTCGTATTCCTACCACAACGAAAAAACACTTCCCTTTCTCCGTCCTAACGCCACGCGAAATTTCCACGGAGAGAGCTTGTTTGCAAAGGCTTCTAATCTGTGGAACACATTACCGCATAACTGCTTCTCTGTTGATTACAACTTGTTCATCTTTAAATTCGATGTTAACAAATTCCTGTCATGGATCGCTCCATAAGTAATCAAGCGCAGTTCATTGATCAATGTTAGTACTCCCATAGTGTCCCCATCTTTCAGCTGGCAATCAGTTCCCTCTCATTAACACTTATCCTCGAGTGGCTCTTGGCTTTGATAAGTGATGCCCCCAATAGTAACTGTGTTCCCGAGCGGAAGACCCTAACGAAGCTAACGGTCCGGGTCAACGGATGGATGTGTGAAGGAAGGCGTGCTCTCTGGAGTGTTACATAGCGTACACTTGAAAGTCAGAAAGAAAAAAAAAGCACGCACAGGTGCTTTTTTTTCTGGCCTTGCACCAGAACACGACTCCCGTCCTCATCGATGAAGGGCAGCCATGGTGATGCTTTTCAGTAACGTCTCAAAATGAATATATCACGACTTTGAAAATAGCCACACAGGAAAAACAACCTTTTAACCGATCTTTTATCGTTTTGAAAAGCGAATCCGATTTGGGCTTGAGTTGAACCATGTTTTTAAACAAGCAAAATGAAACTTTCAGTAGTTGAATGGTCGGTTCCTTTTCTAGGGTTGTTCACGATCGATCTAATGGATGCTGTCTGAGACTGTGGAATCGGATATGCCGAGTTCGAATCCTATTGAATCTATTGTGATCGATTATTTACTAACATTATTAGAAAACACGTGGATCCGCAGCCCCTACCAAGCTATGGACAAAATATCGACATGTGTTCAACGAAAGGTATACAATTAATTGTCGGCAATACTTATTGTTTTCTGATATTAAATCACCCAAAGGGGTTGATATGCTGTTTGAAATAATCCGACAAACCATCTGGTGCTACCAGATCAGGCTGTCTGAAGATACCGGCTTCCTGACCTTAAATGCACCAAACATTGATGTTATTGTTTTTTTCCTTTCCCTTTGCAAAACTCAATCATGTTCTGCAAAGTAAAAACAGAAATAACAATTTTCCTCTACAAAAAACAAAAAACAAAACAAAAAAAACAAACATAAAAAAAGCATGAATAAATATTTGAAGATATAAAGAACTTGAAGCATCAATTATTTTACCAAAATGATCGGATTCGGCATTAAATAACCCGAAAAGGGTTGATTGACCGTAAAATAAAACAACCAAACCAAACAGAATGAATAAATATTTGAAGATATAAAGAAATTGAAGCTTAAGAATTTTTACCAAAATGACCGTATTCGGCATTAAATAACTTGAAAAGGGTTGATATGTGATAAAACAAAACGATCAAACCAAACCATATGTGGGGATGGTTCAAAAGGGCTGATATGCCGTAAAAAAGACATCAAATCAACTATACAAGGAAAATTTATAATATACGTTGCGTGATGACAAAAATATGTTAAAATATGTTAAAAAGCCCGGCGTCAATTAAAAAAAAAAATATCTAGCCGCCCCTTATCTCCTTATGATCAAAGGAAGAACATTTTCAAAAATCGAAATCAACGGTTGGTGTTTATTTTCTTTAGGTCATCAGAAATGACAGGCATTTTTTCAACTCGCGGTATTTCAGTCCCTAATTATCATATTGAAATAAAAAGTATATAGCAAGTCGTACAATCCCCGCTGTCTGAAATGAATCTGTAAAGAGATCTCCCACTCGAAATTAAAAGTCAGTGGCAAGTGTTTTTCTTTAGGTTAGGTTAGAAATGATAATAATAATAATTTATACATGAAAAATTAAATTACTCATGTAATTCTATGATATCATATAAATATTAGTGCGAACACTGTCGAAGCATAATTTTGACCGAAGGTGTACACTAGTCAATAAATAATTCACAGTATGTATTGTCTTTCAACATGAAAACAAATAAATAGATCGACTGTAGTCGATGGCAACCCGAAGGCTCTCTTTTCATTGGCTACTATACCAAAATGTAGGGGAGGGTGCCACTTTTTCTATGTATTTCTTCGCTTACATTTGATTCTCACCTTATAATGTTGAATTTTTTTTAACAAGAATGCGTCAAGTAGGTTTTTTAAGTCTTTGATATGACTCGACCGAGGATTGAACTCTGACCTCCTTACCCATTAGCGAACACTCTAACCATGATGCTAAATGGGCTAGTTTCAGTATTAAATAAGGGATGAAATGCCGGAAAAAGGCAAATCAAACCGAGATAATCTTATAAGTGTATTACATACCATTTGTATCATTTGGATTATTCGGACTACTGTTTTCTATCTTGTATGTTATTCTCATAAGGTTTCGGCCGATGTAACATCCGACCTTCTTCAGATGCATCTTGTCGAACTCGGGAATCTGTACAGAATTTCGAACGGAACCCTTTATTTAATCCACCGGAACAGACTGTTTTCGTTCCGTCAACCACGGATTAAATAAAGAATTCCGTTCAAAATTCCGTACAGATTTCCGAGTTTAACAAAGATTCCCGAATTCGACAAGGTGGATTGTAAGAATTTCGGAGATTACATCGGCTGAAACGTTGTGAGAATAACATCCCAGATGAGATCAGTAGTCCGAGTAATCTAAATAACACAAATTACTACTCCTCATCTTGAAAATTCTGAAACTTTCAAGGGTTCGAATCTCAAGAAGAACATTACATTGGGGTATTGCTTATTTAAATGTTGCACATTTATTATTTTCGAGATGGTCATACCCGGTGTAGCCCGGGAGTTAAGGTAATATTGTTTTAATAGTACACGAGGAATATCAAAGATATTTAAAATCAGACAAATAGAAATTCACAAAGCAATTTATAGAAATGGCTGATTTCTGTTCTAAGAAACCGACATGCATTCCAGTGATTTGATTTAATTCGATAAAATGACTGACTTGTTTTATAAGAAACAGTGAAATGAATTTCTCTATTAAATATATATTTGTAAATAAAATAATAATTTTTGTACATACGGGTCACCACTTCTCATAGGGACCCGGGGGCCACTCGAGTATAAGGGCTACAGAGAGCGTCAGTTGGACGAAGATCGCCTCCACAAGAGGACCGGAAATAATGGGTGAAATGGACAGAAGATTACTTAAGAGGAATTGATCATTCAAGAGAATGGCTTATCAATTATTTGTTCACATTAGACTTGAAGACGACCATGTTGTAGTCGGTTGGGAAGCAGACTCGTGGTATCTTGTACCACAGATGAGATGTTCTAGGAAAGAAACTTTGTTCATGGAAATTTCGTTTGTTTTTTTTGGTAAAGAGAGAGAGAGAGAGAGAGAGAGAGAGAATTTGTTTGCTGTGGTTGTAGTTAGACGAGTTCTTGCTGAGAATTTTCTAAATCAGAATTTTGAAAAGTGCGGTTAATTTTAACAAGTTCAGTTTGACTCGGAAAGGATAAAAACATATCACCCAGCACCAGCAACCTTTCAGTAAACAGCCGAATTATTATTTTTTTCTTTTTCGGTTCGTTCGTCTTTTGTGAAATTATATGTTTGACTTTTAAAGCGAAATTCTCTTTTTTAAAAATGTATTTATTTAGAGTCTTCAAAGTATATAAGAACAGTTTGTTTAACATAAGTTCTCATGACCGGTTAATGTAAGGGATCTTTTTTATAGTTAAATGGAGATCATTCACAGTCTGTTGCAAAAAAGCAAACTATGGATATCTGTTAAAGATACCCAAATACATAGGTGCATGTAACATTATAAATAGGGGACGAAACAAGAAGCCACGGAGAGATAAACTGAGTCTGACAGCGAAAATAACTAAAGCATAAAGACTAATAAAACCTACGCGAATAAGTGTTGAATGAATAGAGAGAAAGAGTGAAAGAAAGAATGAATTTATGAGACGAAAAGGTTATGACGTAAGAGAAAAAAGTAAGGAAGAAAATCATATGCAAAGTAAACAGACTGACAAAGAGAAAGAAATTAGAAAGAAAGAGTGAAAGGAAATAAAGGCGGAAGTAAAACATGTGAAGAAAGAAAAACGAAAAAGAAATAAACGAAAGGGAAAACATACAAAGAAATGAGGAAGTAAACGAGAATGAAAAGGAAAAGTGAATAAATTCTACGAAGAGAGAGAGAGAGAGAAAGAGAGAGAGAAAGAGAGAGAGAGAGAGAGAGAAAGAGAGAGAGAGAGAGAGAGAGAAAGAGAGAGAGAGAGATAATGAAACAGAAGATGAAACAGAGGAAGTAAAAAGACGGAACAAAAAGAAAGAAACAAAGAAAATGAATGAAACAGAAACAACTAAAAATGAACGAAAAAGATTCTTTTTAAGCTAAAGGAAACGAGCGAAACATAACTAATAAATAGAGAAAAAAGATGAAAAATAATGAAATAGAATTAGAAAAATGAGAAAAAAAGGATGGCAAAAGAATATAAAAAAGAATAAACATTTAATTGAATAAACAATGAAAAACTAAATATATAAGAATACAAAATGAATGAAAACAGAATGAAAAATAATTTTAAAAAGAATGAAAAGCAAAATAAAAACTAATAAAAACACGGAAAAGGATTAAAAAAAAGAATGCAAAAAGAAGAAAAAAGGATTAAACCAAAAAAGCGAATGAAATAACAAGAAAAGAATAAAGAAAAGTAAACAAAAGAATGAAAAAATTAAAAACAGAATAAAAACAACAAAATATAAAAAGGAATGAAAAAAAAATGAAACAAATAGAGTAAAAAGGAACGAAAACAGTATAAAAATGAAAAAGAAAAAGAAGAATATAAAATGAAAAACAAGAAAAAAAAATGAAAAAGAATGAAAAAAAAAGGAATGAAATAAATGAGAAAAGAAAGAAAGTTGAATTAAAAAGGGGGAAAAAAACGAAATTAAACAAAAGAAAAAGAAGAAAACAATCCAAAAACTAGTAGCAGCATCATACCCATTAACCCTTCCCAACTGTGATAGGAGGAGAGGTAACGTAGTAGTTTCATAGCTACCCGGCGAACAGGGATCTGGTAGAAACTCAGGAGGGGTTGGCATCAGGATCCGGTGTCCTCCAGTCGTCTCTGCTTCTGAATGTGGCAATCAAAGACGTGTCAAGTGTGGAACAGCAAATCAGTCGAGCGAAAGTGACAATGTTGCTTCTCAGTCATTTATTTCCTTCCCCGACTTCGCATGCAACCGCTAACCCTTGCTGCTCTCGATGTTGGGAGTAAAGATCTGCAATCTTCAGCTTAATGAATAGCAGCGACTGAATTGAGGAGGACTTTATGCAGATCAGACAATGCTGAGGCACGATTTTCGTGAGTTCTATGCAGAAGTCTGACTCGCTGCCCCACCCCTACCACCAGCACCACCACCAGCACCACCACCACCAATACAACAGAAGCAGCAGATGATGTAATAGTAATAGTAGTAGTGGTCGTAGTAGAAGCATAATTTTTTAAATTCCTTATGACACCCTAATCACATCTAGTGAATTCTCCTACGAATACTTTATTTAATATTTTTAGCATTAGCAATGGACCGACCTGGTCAACAACGTGCAGCTGTGGACAGCGACCGGCGCGGTGTACTCGGCCTACAGGTCGAAGAAGAGATGAGCCGACCACTTAAACCAATGGATGCAGACAGTGACTGAGTCCCTGCCGATCGACATCAAGTTCCCGTTTGGTAGACTAGCACCAAGATGGCATGAGTCGTTGCGAAGTGACCTGAGATCGAATTGAATGCTGCTCGTTGTCCGTTCGTTGAGATTTTATACTAATGAGTCAACACTTACCAAGGTCAAAAGCCACTTGAGGATAAGGGTTAATGTGATTGTCAGCTGGACGACAAAGACCACCATGAGAGAATTTTTAAAAAAAGAAGAAGAAATTGAGTACTTAAGAGAACGTCTAGACAAGTATTTGTTGACTTTGGACGTGGAGACGACCATATTGTAGTCTTCAGAGAAGCAGACATGTGATAATGTTTTTCACTGATTGAAAGTCATTGGAAAGAGACACTGGCTGTCCTGGGAGAGAGTATAGTGTGTGTTCTAATACCACACTTCATCTTTTCTGTCCTCCGTCAGTGAAGGAGAAATTCTACTAGACTGAGGTCATTTTTACTTTTGTCTCAATCCAGAGTGCTCGTTTTGGGGGAGCTGGATTTCCCCAAATTAAAGATTGACTTTATGTCTAACTCAGCCCTCGAGTGGAGGCAAGTAAATAAGGGCAGAACAAATAAAGATAATGTTATAGTGTGCATGGAAAAAGTAGAAGACGAACAAAAGACAAAGAATAGAGAAAAGAAGAAGACGAAAGAAAGAAAATGGGGAAAATAATACTTAAAAAAATATCAAGAGAAACAGTTTTAAGAAAATTAAAATGAAACCAAGAAATTGTTGATAACAAGAAAGGAAAACGTACAAAAGAAAATTGTTTTAGAATCAAGTAATTCAATCCCCAAACGCAGGGCCCGTTTTTTTTCAAACCTGTCATTCGAGCAACAAGCGGACCGGAAATGCAGCTTAAGAAAAAAAAACAACACACATCGACACACGCGCGCACCGAAAAAACACCCCCCACACCCCCACACACACCCACACCCACACCCACACACACCGTATTTTTTTTTAAAGAATAGAAGTGACCAGAGTGCTCAATTACGCATGTAAGAGCATATGTTTTTTAAAATTTCAAACCCGCAAGGTAACTCGACGTCGCTCGGGATTGAATGATGAACACTGTTATGCCTTTTTCACTATGCTCATAAAACAATCTTTTCTGTTTTTTGTTTTTTAGTGACCCCACTAGTTTCGCCCCCTAATATATTCGGAAGAAACTGAAATTTTGAAAAACTCTCTGCATTAGTGTCTATTCAATTAAACTTCACAAAATACGACTTTTGTTTAAAACATACAATGGCTCTATTTAAAATATGCATATTATTTCGTACCATATCTATTTCGTTGTTAAAAGAAATCACGCGGAAGTATTTATTGGATTTAAATTTCAACATTTCGTAAGGCATTCTATCAGTTTTATTGTAAAACCGATTTTTTAATGACATATTTACACTGAATAATCTTTCTCACAATATAAATATGTTCTCGCGAAAAAAAAAATCAAATAAGAACAAAAGGCAAGGGGCAATGAGAAAATCAAAAATGAAAGGAAAAAGGCTCTCAGACAACGCCGAATAAATAAAACTAATATATATATATATATATATATATATATATATATATATATATATATATATATATATATATATATATATATCAGTTTATCTAAATCTGTTGTTTGAAAAGTCGATGTTTTATATTAATTAACATTTATTGTTCAAATATAAATATATGTTTCCCATATCATTATTTAAGTATGACTTACTTTGCATACGAAATATTATTATTGCAAAGACAGGAGATGCCTATCGACTTTATTATTGAATTTAGTCATGGAAATACTAAGGCTATAGATAGGAGGAACACAGTTAGCAGCAAGAGAGTTCTACAGGCCTGCAGTTCTTGGAAAGAAGTTACTGGAATAGGAAGATGTATTATAACGAGGTATCAAAACAGCGAATTGATGAAGACCACTAGACCAACGATAACGAGCTGGAAACAAAGGAAACATTGAACAGATCAGACAATTTTGAAGAACACATGCCATAATAGTACTTATAGAAAAGACTGAGCCTAACAACATTACTTTTGATATATATATATATATATATATATATATATATATATATATATATATATATATATATATATATATAAATTATTACATTTTTTTTAATAAATATATAAAAAAAATCACTTGTTTTTATTTTTCTTCTCAACACCGACATTTTTCCATTTCTTGCATTGTGATAGCCTTCTAATACTTCTCTATATACGTATTACACACAATGCTTCAAGCAAACTACCTCTCCTTATTATATATATATATATATATATATATATATATATATATATATATATATATAGAGAGAGAGAGAGAGAGAGAGAGAGAGAGACAAAGAAGAAAGTGTGAGGTCGACTAAATTACAGATACGCTTCTGAACCTTATTTACAGTTTCGATATGTCATTACATCAATTGAATAAAATTGTTCCAAATTATAACACACGTTTAAAAAAGTAAAATTTAAAAAGTTGCGTTTCCACAGTAATTGCCACGGACAGACGATATTTTGTGTGATAATTGTATTATATAGACAATTCTACTAGACGAATGGCCCTCGACATATCAAAGACTTTCGATAGGGTCTGGCACAAACGATTGCTTTACAAACTTGCAAACTTTGAAATATCTGGCAAATCATTCGCAACCATCGAATCCTTTCTCTCGGATAGGCTTATAAAAGTAGATGTCGATGGACAGTCCGAGCATTTATCCAATTCGTCATTGACACAAGCGGCACATTGAAATCTTACTGTTTAAATAAACAATATCAGCAACCAAAATGTGCTCTATTCATTTTTTACGAAGAGCTTGATATTATCGCTAATGACAGCTGGGGATACCATTTCCAACAGTTCTCACGAAGGGATGGGGGTGATATATATAGTCATTCACAGACAGACTGTTTCGCTGTATCACAGCTCTTTATTGTGGCATAATAGAAGACTTCGTTGATATGGTCACGTTGAAGGAATGGTTTAGATTGCTTAGGGTAGTAGATGTAGAGTAGTTGAGGTAGCAGGGTCAGTTGACAGGGGAAGGGCAAGAGAAACATGGGAGGAAGTGATTGATAAGGATGGATTTGAGGGAAAAAGGGATAAATAAAGACCTCGTCAGAAAGAGGTTAGTTTGCAAGTCAACTTCGAAAACCTGGAGCAGGTATTTTTCAAGTATATATATATATATATATATATATATATATATATATATATATATATATAACACCATTCACAAATAGACTGTTTCGTTGTATCAGAGATCTTCAGTGTGGCAAGACAAGCGAGTGCTTAAGGCTGAGATTGAAACTCGGTCGTTTTGTTGACAGTCCGAGCCTAGCTTTTCATCCAGAGTGCCATCATCACAATCTTACTATTTATGTAAACAATATCAGCAGCCAGAGAGTGCCTTATTCGTTTTTTTCGAAGAACATTGCATTATAACTTTAGTATGTGAAAAAGGTTAACAGTCAAGATGAGAAGAACAATCGGAAACGTGTCAATAATGTCACGTTGTTGCTTTGAATTTTCGGTTATTTTTTAATTTATTTTTCGAGCTTTCGACTTACCGTAGTCATCGTGATGGAGGAATTATAAAGTTAGTCGAAAGCTAGCCATTTCACCCCGCCCCCCACACACTCTCTCTCTCTCTCTCTCTTTCTGTTTATTAACAGTCAAAAGTAAGAAAGAAAGAAAGCAATAAATATATTATAATAGTCCAGTATACACAAAAGGGAATATCACCACAAGTTGTAATACTATTCAAACCGTATCTAAAGAGAGAAATGGAGAGCGGAAAGGGACTAATTTTGCATTTCGTCTTCTGACTTTGCAAACTCACTTTTTCCAAACAATTGATCTATTTAAACAATGTAACCAAAGCTCAATGGGTGATCCAACGAGTCAAGTTTTGCTATTATATATATATATATATATATGATGAAAAATGGAAATGATATTATATATATATATATATATATATATTATACACAAAAAGACACACATAAATACTTTATTATCAATATATATATATATATATATATATATATATATATATATATATATATATATATATAGTGCGGTTGAGGGTTGCGGAATTTCTTAAAACGTTATTGTTCGATTTGCATTGTGAACTTGACATTATAATACACAAACACGCACATATAAATACTTATATATATATATATATATATATATATATATATATAAATACTTATATATATATAAATACTTATATATATATAAATACTTATATATATATATATAAATACTTATATATATATATAAATACTTATATATATATAAATACTTATATATATATATATATATAAATACTTATATATATATATAAATACTTATATATATAAATACTTATATATATATATAAATACTTATATATATATATATAAATACTTATATGTATATATAAATACTTATATATATATATAAATACTTATATGTATATAAATACTTATATATATACATATATATATATATAAATACTTATATATATATATATAAATACTTATATATATATATAAATACTTATATATATATATATATAAATACTTATATATATATAAATACTTATATATATATATATATAAATACTTATATATATATATATAAATACTTATATATATATAAATACTTATATATATATATATAAATACTTATATATATATATATATATAAAAAAATACTTATATATATATATATATATATATATATATATATATAGATATATATATTAATGAATAAATATTAATGACCTTTTTCCATACATACACTAGTGTTTCTTGCTTTCGCAGTCATCAGTGTAGGAGATGATAAAGACTGCTGGTCGAAGGATTCGATTCCGATAACAATGTCACTACTGACTCTGCAGCCTGCTACTTTCCCCACGGCCGCCAACAATCATCACGGCGAATAAAAGAGGATTAATATCTATAACGTCAAGGCAGCGAACGAATATAGAAAGCACGTCAAATAGTGTTTAACTCACGACGTAGAACCATTGCATTTTACTAACATTTGTATGATAATGTCAAGTTCACAATGGAAATCGAATGACAGCGTTTTAAAAAATGTTGCAATCTCCAATCGCACTTCTCTTGAACCAGCATTGCTTAAGTCCAGTGAGAATGAGAAGTCCAGGACGACTAGAAACAATGCCGAGATAAGAATAGAAAGACCGACGTTATTTCCAAGTTTTCCTTCTCCTAGACTAGTTGCGTAACCAAGTCTAGAGTGTCTAGTTTACTCTACTATTTCACCCATAGCTGGAGGGCGGATATATGGATGTATGGCTTTCCCCGTTCACTTCAGGGGAACACCTCTTTGTATCTATTGACGTAGAGGTTTGGCTATACTGACAACACCAGACCGATTTAGATTGATGAACTGGCGTTATTCATGTTTTCCTTCTCCTAGACAGGTTGCCCTATCAAGTCTTTAGAGTCTAGTCTGTCTTACTATTTCACCCGTAGCTGGAGGGGTATTCCTTCTTTTCGGAATGGTATTGATAAAATGATGCAATAAGCCCAACAAATCTCGAACATGGCGCGCTAAACCCACACAATCCACACCGGTTACTAATGCAGTATCTCCACCGCATAACGAACGAGATACGAAATGTAAGAGTGTCTGCGCGGAAGTCTATAGATCTTGCGTCCAGTGGCAAGAAGCCGATGACACTTAGAAACAATACGGAGATAAGGAGAACAACTGATATTATTTCGGAAGTTTCCTCCTAGACTAGTTGAACAACCAAAGTTTTAGAGTATCTCCACTGCATAATGAATAAGATACGAAATGTAACAGTGTGCGCGCGGGTGTCCATAATGAGGCAAGGGTTGCACAATCCTAGACAAACATCTCCTGAACCGCCATTGATTGAGCCCAGCGGAAAGAAGCCCAGGACCACGAGGAACAATGCGAAAATAAGCAGGAAAAATAAATGGTATTATTTCGGAATTTTACTTCTCCTAGGCTAGTTGCACAACCAAGGCTTGGGTGTCTAGTCTACTTATAGCTAGGGGGAGGATATATGGATCCATACTTTTACCAAGGATATTATTGAAAGTGATGTAGTGGTTCCAATTGAACTCGAACCCAACACTCCGAACAATTAGTCGGCGTCTGTAACCCTTACACCATCTTTCCACAGTGAAAATGATGCAGTCGCTCTGACAGAATTCGAACCCGGCATGCTGAGGCCACACAACTTCTATATACACAAGCTCTTAAATTAAAAATGTATATATTTGAGCTATTCATACTTTCCTCTAAAGTACTAACGAATTTTCTACAACATCAATAGATTTCTCTCGTTCTCCCTACAGCCACGGCGCAAATAGTATTACAAGTTGTGATGATATTCCCTCATTTCTAAGCGTTTTATTCTATACTTTCTTTATTTCCTTCGAGTTTACAAAACGTAAACTCAGAAAGAAAGCGATGGAAAAATAAAATGTCGCACAATAAAGGATCAATCGATCAAACAGACTCAAAATGCCCTTACTTATCTGTCTCCCCACGAGGGGGGGGGGCAAAGGTAGACACAAGACCGGTTTTTAAGGGGGTTAAGGCGAGCTCCTAAAATAGGGGCAGTTTGAAGGGGACAAAAATAAAAATTGACTCAGCCTTTTAGCGAAGACAAAAGTGTAGTATCTGTTCTGATACTACACTTCATCTTTTCTTTCCTCGCTCAGTGAAGAAGAAATCCTTCTAAACTGAGGCAATTTAATGTTTTCTGTCCCAATCAAGAGTGCCTCTAAACAAAGATTCGGTTAAGAATGATTTCTCATACTCTGATCGAGGACAGAACAGATACTACACTTTAATCCTAGTCCGAAGACGACTGTTTAACGAATTGTTGAAATGAAAAGAAAAATATATTGCGTAAGTTTACAAAACATGTGCGTGATGTTTATACAACACTATCTATCTATCTATCTATCTATCTATCTATCTATATATATATATATATATATATATATATATATATATATTTGTATGTACAGTCTTCACTCATAAACTAATTAACTGATAATTTTGAATTTTAGAACACCGCTGCTCGGCGTAAAGAGTCGTAATGTGGAATATATTTAGTTTAATCTATTTTTATGCAAAAGAGGTAAAAAAGAAGGCCTTCATGAAAATTTAGATATCTCCGATTTTAGAGAAATTTTAATAATAGGTATTAAACGTAAATTAATAAATATTCTCCAAATTTCAGTTACTTTGGTGTATTTTAAAGGGGTTTTAAAGGCATAATATAAGCGGAACCTCTCAATTGAAAATTCAATATTTCAGATTTGCATTAGATTTGAATCATAACCATTAGACTCCAATTAAGCAAGAGTTCCCTGAATTTCAGTTTCTTCTTAAGACCCCTTAAGCTTAAGCCTTACATTTTAGACATTTTCTAGAATCAAAATTATGTAATGAATTTTGATCAAAATTGAAACGAGCATTCTAGAATAAGGTCTAGTATGATTATATCATGATTTTAATCTTGGTAAGAGGGCATAAAAGTGGTACAAAACTTTTCTTTCCAGGAAATTAATTTTACTCGTCCTGGGACGGGTATTTTGCTAATATATATATATATATACATATAAATTTATATATACATAAATTTATATATATATATATATATATATATATATATATATATATATATATATATATATATATATTTGTTTTAATTGATCAAGTTCAAATATGATAATAAAGTGAACATAAAACAACGTTGGTTGATTGACGTAAGGCTATAATAATGTTTATGTAATTTTATAATATATATATATATATGTGTGTGTGTTTGATGGTGATGAAAGGAGTATAGTCGCGCTTTCAATATGATGTCCCTTCTATCAATCTTGCTTGCAAGTCAAAATCAGTTAAATGTAAAAAGTAAAAAGGTGCATACATCTTTTTATGATACCCTGTATATATATATATATATATATATATATATATATATATATATATATGTTTGCGCAAAACCTCTTAAAATTGCATCATCAATATGAACTGATAGATAGTAACAGATTGTAATAAAAGAATCAATAGACATATTATATTTTGTTTGTTTCACGGCATGTCAACCCTTTTCGGGCTATTTAATACCGAATTCAGTCATTTCGATGAATGTTTTATGTTTCAAGTTCTTAATATCATCTATAAATGCACGTGTATATCACCACTAGATATCAGGTTCATGTTATATCCAGGACTGATATTACTTAACTCGTAGGTACAATATTTTTAGGGTGAACCGAGTAAAGGGAGGACTTAATGGCGACTAAGTGGTGACTCCATATACCTCAATGCTTCCAAATTGAGACCTCACAACCGGAAGGAAGAAGTTTCATGTCTCTATTTAGTTGCCTCCCTATTTTATTTTATTATTAAAAAAAAAATAATATCGAGAGGTTCGTGCACACGCCGGTTCCTATTTACCTTTGCCTCCCCACAAGGGGAGAGTTAGGGATTTCTCCTTCACTGACCAAGGAAACAAAAGATGAAGTGTAGTATCTGAACAACTACTACACTTTGATCCAGAAGTTTTATGTCATACCCAGGGCAGATTCTATTTAACCCGTAGATGGGACAAATGCTACAATTTTGATCTATTCATTTCCGGACGTGTTAACTAGTATACTATATTTGTGCTATCTCTGTCTGCATCTCGTCGGGATGAAATTAGAAACAAAGACCTATGCAAAGATTAAAAACAACTTTTCTCATGTAGCATTTTACGAGGAAACTAATAATTGTATTAGTTTTGAATTATTTTATGTTTTAATCATATCGTGGGGTTCATGCACACGCCGGTCTATTTACGAGGGCAGACTTATACATACGGTCGGTTTTTAATGTGGGGAAAATCCAGCTCCCCAAAAAGGAGCACTCTGGATTGGGACCAAAAAAAATTCCCTTAGTCTAGAAGGACCTCTCCCTCGTCGATCGAGGACAGAAAAGGTGAAGTGCAGCATCAGAACGAGAAAAGATACCACACTTTGCTCTTCAGCCGGTTACCCATAAACAGGAAATACGATGTTTTACATTATTTTACTTGTTAATTATAACTTGAAAATGTAAACGTATAAACATTAAAAACATAAGAATGACAATCGTGATGTGGAGTTGAGGACGAGCAAAAGTGGATAGTCCACCTCCTCCTCCTTAAAAAGGGGGACATTATTAACGGATATAAAAATAGCCATGAGCGCCTAAGACGACAGGCAATAAACTCATCCCTCCTCGCCGAAAGGAGGAGGTAAAGTCCGGGAGAATGCCCCCCCCCCCCACCTCTCTCATCCCCGAGCTGAAGCAGAACATCTCCAATACGAAAACTGGGGCTTGAATGTGAGAGGCGGTGAGAGGGAGTACACATGGATCCTCGTTCAGGCTCCGGATATTTTTTTTATGAATTACGCGAGTAAAAAAAAACAAAAAAAAACAAAACAAAACAAAAAAAGTAAGGACATGTGGCGGCGTAACGGATAAAAGTGCTAAATGATAATCACTTCTAAGTGACAGTCTTCTGCGGGCGATACTAAGAATACAATTACTTAAGATTTCTACCCGATCATGGCTGGCGGAACGAGAACAAGCTCCCCCCGTGGATTAACTAAGGCTAAGTTTCATGAGTTTGACATAAAGATTCCCGAGATCGACAAGATGCATTTGTAGAAGGTCAGATGCTACATCGGCCGAAACGTTTTGAGAATAACATCTAATATGTGACAGAAGTCTGAATAATCGAAATAATACAAATTAACAAAAAACAAACAAACTTTGCGCCAATCGTTCGATAGAAAGTTAACATAAGAAAAAAAAAAGAATGATCGTAAATGATGTGTTTACATGCAGTTACGATATATCATGATTTTGTCAGTGTTCGCATCTGTGTATGTGTGTGTGTGCATGTATGTGTGTGTATGTATGTGTGTGTATGTTTGTGTGTGTATGTATGTGTATGTATGTTTGTGTGTGTAAAACAGAACAATAAAATCAAAACTTACTTTCGCTTAAGTCCTTTTTTGTTTTGTTTTTTGAATATTTTTTAAATCTCTTCTTTTTTTTGTTAACTTTTCATCTCCGAATCGAAATCAATCATTTTTGTTCTTCTTAAAATGTAGAAATTGTATCCGTTTTGGGGTAGCATTATTTTATTTTATTTGTATATAACGTTTTTATCCTTTTAGAGAAATCAGCCAGCGTATATATATATATATATATATATATTTATATAAAATTATATATTCGTTGTTTTTCTTTTTCTTAAAACTTTTTTGTTTTTAAGTTAAAAAAAAAGCGAAAAAAACAAAAAAAACGCTGTAGTTTTTTTGTTGTTGTAAATACGTTTTCTTTCCCCGTCTCTGCGGTCGGTAAAAATATAAATAATATTCTCTTTCTTTCTTTTTTTTTTCTTTTTAACAAAAAGATAACGTTTTTTCCTGTTGTTTTTTTTTGTTTTGCTTGTTGGATCGTCGCTGCAGAAGCAAACTCTATAATAAAGGAACAAATAAATTGTGAAGGAAAAGAAAACTTAAGAGAAAGAAGTTCGCCGCAAAAAAATAGCCCGTCCGCTTGCGTCAGAAGGAGCGGGCGTTATGCTCGAAAGTTCAGTCGACGCTAGTAGTAATTCTGACTGTTGACAGACTTGTGGCGGCGGCAGGAGAAGTGGAAGGGGGCGGCGTGTAGGGGGGTATCTACTTGGCTTCATGCGTGGGAGAGAGAGAGAGAGAGAGAGAGAGAGAGAGAGAGAGAGAGAGAGAGAGAGAGAGAGATTTTTCTTAGGCGATCCCGTACGTTATACGCATGGAGGATAAGTGCAAAATGCGTCTCTAGTCTCGACTCGAATCTACTCTCTCCGTAGGGTATGTGTGCGCCTACTTATAGAGTTAGTGTGTGTGTGTCTGTGTGTGTTTTGGTTTTACGGCATGTCAACCGTCGTTGGGTCATTTTATGCCGAAATCACAAATGCTTTTTTTTTTTTGCATACGATTAATTTGTAGATTAATTTGAATTTTTGAATAGATTTGATTACAGACAGCACCTGGTAATTCAATATGGTCACCTATATAGTACTAGCTAGGCTCGACGATGGGAACCAGTGTGTGTGTGTGTGTGTGCACGCACATGCGTGTGTGTGCGTGTGTGTAATCGTGATGTAAATAGTGCGTGTATCTCGAATGTTTAGATGTAATGTGTGTATGTGTGTGATCTAGATAGTAGAAAAAACGAGCATACAGCAGCACACACACACACACACACACACACACACACATATATATATATATATATATATATATATATATATATATATATATAGTAAAGTATACAAATATATTTATGCCAATTAAGCTACACGGAGACGTCTGCGTTTCATTAATACTACTAAGCTTTACTTACGTATTGAGCACTGTTAAATTAAACACTGGAAATCTGTACAGAATATATTATATCACCTTATAATAGTATATGTATATACATGAAATTATATATATATTACATTTTATATAAACATTAAAACAGCCTACACATATTAACTCGCGTTTCTCTGCTCGGCGCTCGTTATCAGGCCTGCAACAGTAATAATACAGTTATTGCTGTTGCAGCCCCGATAACGAGCAGAGAAACGCGAGTTAATCTGTGTAGTTCAGCGACGTTAAGCATGGTCAGTACTAAATGGGTGACTATTTTTTAGTACCAGGTGCTGTATGTGCTTTCTGCTCTTATCTCGATATTGTTTCCAGGTATCCTGGACTTCTTGCCATTGGAATCAGACAGTGCCGACTCAAGGGAGGAACGGTTCGAGATTGCGCAATCCCGACCTACTATTACACGCGCAGGCCCCCTTACAGGAGGTATCCATTATCTTTTGAGACTGAACAGACGCTATCATATATATATATATATATATATATATATATATATATATATATATATATATATATATATATATATATATATATATATATATCCGGACCGGCGGCACAGTTATAAAAGTGGGGGTTGGCACTCCTAAAAAGTGGGAGGCCCGGTTAAACACATGCATATATTACGTCATTATTGATGACCGTAAAGTGGAGGGGGGCAAGTAAAAAAAGGGGGGGGGGGGGCTTGCCCAAAGTGCCGCCGTCCATGTATATATATACTAGCGAGATCCGTGATCCGACGTTATTCGTAAAAACTAAGGAAACCAAGAATCGTAAGCCCCAGAATTAAATTTACCGGGATGCTTAGACTGTAGCCATGATAGGAAAATATTTGTAAAAAGTTATTGGGGGTGGGATAGAGGTACTCACTGACTTGTTTGGTTTGCCACGGTTTGCACGCGCACGTGTGTGTGTGTGTGTGTGTGTGTTTGAAAGGGTGTGGACTTTGTTTTTAATTTACAATTTAACAAAAGAATAAAATTGACTTGTGTACGAATGAATCGAAATGCATTTTGGTAGAATTTAATTTTCTATTGAAATAATATTTTGGCAGGATTGGAAGTACATTGGCTGGTTTGCTTGGCCGCGGTGTATGCGTATCTGTTTCTTTTTGGTGGAGGGAGGGGTAGTTTAGACTGTGTCGATACGTTTGCGCCTTCGTCAATAACGAAATCGGCAGCAAACCCTGGACATGTTCCAGCGTCAGCGAGGACAGCTAACAATCAAAATACGCTGTTTTTCTCGACAGTGTTGTATTCAAACCGATTACTGTGGAAATGAGTGGAGTGATCGGCCCCGCCCCGCACGAATTCCTCAACTGTTCTGATCTATTATAGAAACGCCATACCGGGGACCATTGTTAATTGACTTGGCTCTACGAGCGTCTCTTATCGCAATTATTCGAAGTGACGCCTCGAGCCTGCTCTCGGCCTGCCAAGTCAGCGGGACATCCGATGAAACTTCCCGATGTTCCGAATGTATCTAAAAAGGCTTTTTCAAATTAGGCAATTGGAAAATATTATTTAGAATAGTACGACAACTAAGTAACTGTTTACATGAACTTTTCCATTTAAAACTAATAATGATATTTTGTCAAATGCTGAATTATGTATTTATTAAATAACTTTTTAGTTTTAATAGTTAAAAAAAAGTAAATCAGAAATACGAAACTGTTTCAATTACAGAGAACACTTTGTTCTGTATGTTGCTAATCTTGCTCGATTGTTACTTCTGAAGAAAGTCTAACTGGGTCGCAACCCCTAGAAGTAAATTGACATAAAAGACTGGAAAGACCCTTTAAATTTTCTATCCACGGTATCAAAATGATGCGTATGCGTACACCCCCCCCACACACATGTCGATGTTATCAATCAACAGCTGTTAGAAACTGAAATCTCATCAGGCAGAGTTAAAATCCGATCCTTACCTAAGATCATATTTGGGGAAGAATGAAATCGGAGAGGGAAGAAAAAAAATGAAGGACAAAAGAAAATTTAAAATTTGGAAAGTCACGTGGTTAGATTTGAGACCGTTTAAAATTAAATATATAATATAATATAATATAATATAATATAATATATATTTATAATATAAATATAAATATTTGTTTATCTAAATAGGGATACGTTCATCCTTCCGGAATCGTCAATGTAGCGATAATTATTCAGGCCGGTCGCAGGATTCGAAACCCCGGAGCAGGAGTCATGTTTATAACTCAAATTCCGATTAAATAATAAATTAATATATATATTTATATAAATTTCATTAATATTATGTTTTTCATTTTTCTTAGATGAGGATCAATAATTTGTATTATTTGTATTATTTGGACTACTTTTCTCATCTCGAGTGTTATTCTCACAACGTTTCGGCCGATGTAACCTCACACCTTCTTCAGGTGTATCTTGTCGCACTAAGTATCGAACCTTCAACCTCCATTAGAGTGTCACTTAGAACTGAATTTTCTTAGTACTTTATCCGTGACGTCACGGGTCCTTGGCGTGGCGGATAAAGTGTGGGCAATATTAAGAATACAATTGCGAATTGCTTAGGACTTCTACCAGGTCATGGCTGACAGAAAAAGAGCATGAACACCCTGTGATTCCGTACAGATTCCCGAGTTCGACAGACATATTCTCGAGTTCGACAAGATACACCTGAAGAAGGTTGGAGGTTACATCGGCCGAAACGTTGTGAGAATAACACTCAATATGAGAACAGTAGTCCGAATAATCCAAATAATACAAATCTCTTCAAGTTTGCACAAAAGTTTATATAGTAGGTCAATAGTATATAATACAACTAGAACTCTTAATTTAACTTGACATATTTCCAGTTCATTTAAATAAATTACCTAAGGCACGTTTCCGTTTGAATGATAAACAAGAAAGAAAAAGAATATAGAAATTAAATATGTATTAATTAAATGAATATTAGAAGCATCTTATCTTTTTTCAGCCTGATGAAGCCTCTTTGTGAATATTTGTTAACTTTTCTATACCATAAATGTGTATATTAACAAAATGGGGATAAACAATTGTTTGTAAATAAAATGCCTTTTTTAATGAACTGGAATTATATCATGTTATATATATATATATATATATATATATATATATATATACATGCAAGATCTAAACACAGTTTGTTGATCACTTTCAACTGCTCGTGTAAAATACCCACCGACTCGGTATTTACAAAGTTAAATTCCTCCTTAATTATTAGCTAATTCGTTGTGGCCAACGGGGGAACGCTCTTGACTACAAATCAGTGGCGATTTGTGATCGGAGTTCGAGCCCGCTGACCGTAGAGAATTAACTTCCTGCACTGAAGATTGCGTTAGCATGAAACATCGATGTCTGTAGGTAATAAATAATTAATTAATATATATATATATATATATATATATATATATATATATATATATATATTGTTACGTAGCCCCCTCTGTACGACCTTTTCCTTTTTAGAAAATGAAGAGAAAAAATAAATAACTAAATAAAACTAAAAAAATCATTCTTTTTATTTCCCAAGTATAGAAAGGTGAATTTGAAGCTGGTAGAGGCAGAGAAAAAGAGAAGAGGAAAAAAAAAGGTGTGACGTACTGCCGAGGTGACGCACTATCGAGAAAGAGATACACTGCCGAATGTTAATGCTGAATGGCTAATGAGCTTTAAGGAGACGAGATGGACTTACAATGAAGTTCTCCGATATCTGAGGTCCATAGAGAGTGAAGGTGACAGGATGTGTTATAACAAAAATACCAAAAGGAACACTGAGGTAAAGAACCAGCCATTTCTTATGTGAGAAGATTTTTGAATTGAGACGAATTAACAAAAACCGTCACCTTCGAAATCTAGTGAGAGATACCCTCTTCTCTTCATTACAGCCTCTTTCTACTTTATCGTTATTGTCATAGTAAGTGCTCGACAGGGCTTCAATCTATGGTTTCCCTGTAAAACTCGTCTACCTACAACAACTGGAAATATTTTTTCTTTCTTCCTCTGTGTACCTAAATCTAAATGGAACTTCTATTTCCAAGAACTGCCTGTCTGTGGAATACAATACTGCGGGGCTGCTTCCAAGCTGACTACAACATGGGCGTTTTCAAGTCACAAGGTTAACAAATTTTTGTTGACCCATCATCATGAATAATCAAACTCTGCCCAGTCCCAACCATCGTTACTAATCATCCAAACAAATTCATTAACCCTTACCCTCGAGTAGCCTTTGGGTTTTGATAAGCAATGACTCGCTAGTACATAAAAAAGGTCAGATTTATATTCTTCTAAAAAAAGGGTTACGGCACGATACGGAAATGCATGGCACGATTTTTTTTATTGATTAATTAAGTGAAATTAATTATGGCATAATTAATTAAAAGCATTTGTATTATTTGGACTACTGTTCTCATCTTGGATGTTATACTCACAACGTTTCGGCCGATGTAACCACCAACCTTCTTCAGGTGTTGAACTCGGGAAATTTTTGTGTCGAACGGAATTTCGAACGGAAACCTTTATTTAACCCACGTGGATAGCATGCTCTTATTCCGTCAGTCATTACCGCGTAAACGTCTTAAGTAATTCGAAATTTTATTCTTAATATCGTCTGCACTGAGGATTGAACCTTCAACCTCAAGAAGACTGTCATTTAGAACTGATGATTACTTTATCCGTTACACCACGGGTCCTTGCAAACAATTCTAGTATGAATTTTAGCAGCTTTAACCCTATTCTTGTTTTAGATGCGTAGGCTTACTACTTATCACTATATATTACAACATATTTCTTTATATATATATATATATATATATATATATATATATATATATATATATATATATATATATATATATAAAATATTAAATTCCCGAAACAGTTTTTCATGGTAAACAACTGATGATCCCTTAAAATAGTGTTAGAAATAAACTAATATAATAACTGTAAAAAATAAATTGACTTACATGAGTGATTTTCCACTGGAAGACTTGGGACTATAAGTTTTTTTAATTTTTTTTTTTTAAATATAGTTTTAATGGTTGAGAAACTTCCGAGACTATATATATATATATATATATATATATATATATATATATATATATATATATATATATATATATATATATATATATATATATATATATATATATGTTAATGGTAATCTAATCTATTATTTATAATTAATGGTTCCCATATTGTATTAAATTGTATACTAGGTCTACTGCAAGGGCGTTCGTCCAGTGAAGTTTCTGAATTCAACTTATTTCGTACCATAGTCAGAGTCTCGTCAGTGGGTACTTTCGTGAACAAACTCACTGCGCCTAGATTCATAATCGAGTTGGAATGAATGGGATCATTATTGATTTTTCAACGAAATGAGCTGAATACTTGACATACAATGTCGATTTTCCTATGAGTGGGATGATTATATCTACTAGGAATCGGCTCAATGGATGACATGCTGAATCTCGGGCACTGACAATATGCCTTAATGGAATACCGTCTTTGTACATCTTAGGAAGGCCGTGTAAGTGTGGTAGCTTGATGGAATGCTGGACAAGCTGTCTGTATTTTGCAGATGGTATTAGGTCCTTGTTCTTACTGAGGATTTGTGACAGTTTCCTCTCCGTCTTCAAAGTACGATTTTGTTTCCGCTACAGTGCCAATCAAATCATGTTAGATCTGCCAATTTCTTGGAATATTCCGCTCTATCCATTAACACTGTAGCATTGCCTTTGTCTGCTGGTAGTATTATGATATCATCATCATCATCATCATCATCATCATCATCATCATCATCATCATCATCATCATCATCATCGTCGTCAATACTTCTTCCTTTGAGATATTATAGTTTTGGAAGCTTTTACCCTCGAGTGCTTGTCTCACCTTCCATCTTAGCTCATCTCCTTGAGCCTTGGGTTTATTCGAGGCTGCCTTTTTATTAGAGCTATCATGTCTAGGTATGGAATCCATTTGATGGTTGTGGCGAAGTTGTAACTTTTTAGCGCTAATTCCTCATGGGTAGTCAGCTGACGCTTACTTTTGTTGGCAATGGTTCTTATTGGTGAATGGTGGATTTGGCTTTCAGTTTTTCCAATTTCTTTATTTTGTGAGATTTGACCCCATGAAATTCTTGCTTATATGATATATCCAGGTATTGGTGGATGCAGATTCTGTCATCAGTCAGTGATATACCTTCCTCGAAGGAAGCAACATCGCTTGAGATTTAAGTCTGTAATTGATGTGTCTTCAATCCATTGTTGTGGATTCTATCACGGACAAGCTCAGGCTCTACTCGTCTTGCGACCCTTTGTGTTCTTCTGAATCTAACTGGTAGTTTCAAGGTTAAGTCTTCTGTAGCGTGAAGGTGCAATCCTCAGTGCAGGTGATACTAAGAATACAAATACGAATTGTTTAAGACTTCTACACTGTCATGGCTGACGGAACGAGAACAAGCTACCCACGTGGATTAAAGAAAGCATTCCGTTCGAAATCCCCTACAGATTCCCGAATTCGACAGAAATATTTCCGAGTTCGACAAGATGCACCTGGATAAGGTCGGAGGTTACATCGAGCGAAACGTTGTGAGAATCACATCCAAGATGAGAACAGTAGTTCGAATAATCCAAATAATATTAGGTCTTACACAAAAGTAATGGCCGATTTCAGAAACATACATTTATTCATGACATTTTTTTTCACTCTTTCAATATTCTGTAAATGACGTGAAACTGTTGCAGTGCTGCCAACAAGTGTTTGAGACATTTATTTGAAACTTTGACATGGATTTTGCTCAACAACTGCTTGATGTATGGTAAGTTTTTATGTTTATCTTCTAAACATGGCCAGAACTTTGTGACCATGTTGGAAAGAGATGCTGTTGATGTTAGATGTTTTTTTGTAGTCTCAGTCAAAAATTATTCATAAATTTCAACTCATTATTTAATGAACGGGGGTAACTTTTTCTGGTTCCGTAAACTACAGTTATAAGTGACAGTCTTCTGGAGGTTGAAGGTTCAATCCTCAGTGTGGGCGATACTAAGAATACAAGACTTCTACCCGATCATGGCTGACGGAAAAAGAGCAAGCTACCCTCGTGGATTAAATAAAGGGTTCCGTTCGAAATTCCGTACTGATTCCCGAGTTCGACAGAAATATTTTCAAGTTTGACCAAATCCGCCTGAAGAAGGTCGGGGTTTACATCGGCCAAAACGTTGCGAGAATAACACCCTAAATGAGAACAGTAATCTGAATAATCCAAATAATATTAGGTCGTTACAAAAATAATGGCCGATTTCAGAAACATACATTTATTCATGAATTTGTTTTCACTTTTTCAATACTCTATAAATGACATGAAACTGTTATAGTGCTG
>OY744516.1:73141013-73146013 GCA_963556195.1 Sepiola atlantica
ATCGATAAGAAGACAAAACTAATCGATAAGAAGACAAAACTAATCAATAAGAAAACGAAGACAAAACTAATCGATAAGAAAACGAAGACAAAACTAATCGATAATAAGAAGACAAAACTAATCGATGAAGAAAAAGAAGACACAATTAATTGATAAGAAGATAAAACTAATCAATAAGAAAAAGAAGACAAAACTAATCGATAAGAAAAAGAAGACAAAACCAATCGATAAGAAAAAGAAGATAAAACTAATCGATAAGAAAAAGAAAACAAAACTAATCGATAAGAAAACGAAGACAAAACTAATCGATAAGAAAACGAAGATAAAACTAATCGATAAGAAAAAGAAGACAAAACTAATCGATAAGAAAACGAAGACAAAACTAATCAATAAGAAAAAGAAGACAAAACTAATCGATAAGAAAAAGAAGACAAAACCAATCGATAAGAAAAAGAAGACAAAACTAATCGATAAGAAAAAGAAGACAAAACCAATCGATAAGAAAAAGAAGATAAAACTAATCGATAAGAAAAAGAAGACAAAACCAATCGATAAGAAAACGAAGACAAAACTAATCGATAATAAGAAGACAAAACTAATCGATAATAAGAAGACAAAACTAATCGATGAGAAAATGAAGACACAATTAATCGATAAAAGAAAACTCATCAATAAGAAGAAAAACACTAATCGACAAGAAGAGAAGACAACACTAATCGATAAGAAAACAACACTAATCGATAAGAAAACAAAACTAATTGATAAGAAAACAGAGACAAAACTAATCGAAATAAAATCGAGTCATTGACAAGAAGACAAAACCAATCGATCAGTATATGAAGAGGAAACTAATCGCTAAGAAAAAACTCATTGATAAGAAGACAAAACTAATCGATCAGAAAAAAGACAAAACTAATCGATAAGAAAATGAAAGAAAAACTAATCGAAAAAGAATCAAGCCATCGACAAGAAGACACAACTGATCGACAAGACAAATCTAATCAATAAGTAGACAAAACTGATCGATAAGAAAAGAAGAGAAAGTTAATCGATAATGGAAAAGCCGACGCAACTAATTTTTGCTCATAACATTTTTATTGGCATACGTGATTATTATTTCCTTTCTTTGTATTATTATCAGTTATTTTAAAGATTAAGTCTTCCCTTCTTTGCTCATAAAATTAAATTCGATTTGCATACGTAATTATTCATACCGCGAATCAATCCGGGCACACGTATATTCATTTTTATTATATAGAAGATATATACTGTATATAAACATCCTCCTCCTCCCCTTCCTCCTCCCTCCTCCTCCTCCTCCTCCTCATCCTAATACTACTACTACTAGTACATCAATTATACAATTTTAAGTGAGATCTTGGGTCTGACCTTAACGGGCATCAGGTGGGAAGGTCTCAATTTGAGAGCTTTGGGGAGAGTAGAGTCATCCCTTAGAAAAAAATTACCCCAGGTCCACTCTGACCCGGCGTTGTAGTACTTGTCTCGGACATGACGCTAAACTCTCTAGGACACCCAGCCGTTTCTATTTTTTTTCTGACTACCCTATTTCACAACAACTATCAACTACTTAAGCTCTCCTTCAACACACACCTGTATCCAGTAATGAAGCCCCAATTTGTGCGTTTCGGGGAGTGTGGCGTTGCCCTTACTTTCCACTACTCCCAAGGCCTGTTCTGAGCCGGAGTGATAGTACCTGTCAGGGTTCCATCTATGGATTCCTATTTACTTTACTTGCCTCCCCACGAGGGTAAAGTTAGACACAAGGTCGGTTTTGAGTGTAGAGGAAAATCAAACTCCCCCAAAAAGGCACTCTGGATTGGAACAAAAATTTAAATTGCCTCAGTCTAGAAGGACTTTTCCATTCTCTGATCGAGGACATAAAAGACTAAGTGTAACAGTAGAACAGATAATACACTTTGTTCCTAGCCAAAACGCATAAAAACTGTTGTAGTGAACACCGGTGGTATTAGTGGTAGTACCTGTCAAGGCTCCAGCTATGAGTTAAATAGAGGCTATCGCTTACGGACTATTTGTTTAGAAAATGTACGCCTGCAAAACAAATGAATCTACAAACCAAACATGTGTAGAGTTTCGGCATCAAATGACTCAACCAGAGTTGAGGCGCAGTAAAACCTAACAACTAATTTAGCAAGAATTTAATTGAATACACGGATAATCTACATAACAAATGACAATAAAAAATGATTACAAGAATTAGAAGCAAAAACTAGGCTTACGGTTAATAGGATTGGTTTTTGGAACTCGTGAGAACATATGTGGCCTTTAATGAATACATTTAATTAGTGATTAATATGTAGAGACAGATAACCAAATTCTCATCAGATGATTTTATGAACATATTATGGAGGAAAAAAGATCACGCGAACATAACGAACACTCTTACGCGAACATTTATTCACGAACAATTACTTGTGATCATAATAACGAACAATTTTACACGATTAAAATAACGAACAATTTTACGTTATAAATATAATGAACAATTTTCACGATTAAAATAACGAACAATTTCACGTTATAAATATAATGAACAATCTTCACGATTAAAATAACGAACAATTTCACGTTATAAATATAATGAACAATCTTCACAATTAAAATAACGATTAAAATAACGAACAATTTCACGTTATAAATATAATGAACAATCTTCACAATTAAAATAACGATTAAAATAACGAACAATTTTACGTTATAAATATAATGAACAATTTTCACGATTAAAATAACGAACAATTTCACGTTATAAATATAATGAACAATCTTCACGATTAAAATAACGAACAATTTCACGTTATAAATATAATGAACAATCTTCACAATTAAAATAACGATTAAAATAACGAACAATTTCACGTTATAAATATAATGAACAATCTTCACAATTAAAATAACGATTAAAATAACGAACAATTTCACGTTATAAATATAATGAACAATCTTCACAATTAAAATAACGATTAAAATAACGAACAATTTTACGTTATAAATATAATGAACAATTTTCACGATTAAAATAACGAACAATTTCACGTTATAAATATAATGAACAATCTTCACGATTAAAATAACGAACAATTTCACGTTATAAATATAATGAACAATCTTCACAATTAAAATAACGATTAAAATAACGAACAATTTCACGTTATAAATATAATGAACAATCTTCACAATTAAAATAACGATTAAAATAACGAACAATTTTACGTTATAAATATAATGAACAATTTTCACAATTAAAATAACGAACAATTTCACGTTATAAATATAATGAACAATCTTCACGATTAAAATAACGAACAATTTCACGTTATAAATATAATGAACAATCTTCACAATTAAAATAACGATTAAAATAACGAACAATTTCACGTTATAAATATAATGAACAATCTTCACAATTAAAATAACGATTAAAATAACGAACAATTTCACGTTATAAATATAATGAACAATCTTCACAATTAAAATAACGATTAAAATAACGAACAATTTCACGTTATAAATATAATGAACAATCTTCACAATTAAAATAACGATTAAAATAACGAACAATTTACGTTATAAATATAATGAACAATCTTCACGATTAAAATAACGATTAAAATAACGAACAATTTCACGTTATAAATATAATGAACAATCTTCACAATTAAAATAACGATTAAAATAACGAACAATTTCACGTTATAAATATAATGAACAATCTTCACAATTAAAATAACGATTAAAATAACGAACAATTTTACGTTATAAATATAATGAACAATTTTCACGATTAAAATAACGAACAATTTCACGTTATAAATATAATGAACAATCTTCACGATTAAAATAACGAACAATTTCACGTTATAAATATAATGAACAATCTTCACAATTAAAATAACGATTAAAATAACGAACAATTTCACGTTATAAATATAATGAACAATCTTCACAATTAAAATAACGATTAAAATAACGAACAATTTCACGTTATAAATATAATGAACAATCTTCACAATTAAAATAACGATTAAAATAACGAACAATTTCACGTTATAAATATAATGAACAATCTTCACAATTAAAATAACGATTAAAATAACGAACAATTTACGTTATAAATATAATGAACAATCTTCACGATTAAAATAACGATTAAAATAACGAACAATTTCACGTTATAAATATAATGAACAATCTTCACAATTAAAATAACGATTAAAATAACGAACAATTTCACGTTATAAATATAATGAACAATCTTCACAATTAAAATAACGATTAAAATAACGAACAATTTTACGTTATAAATATAATGAACAATTTTCACGATTAAAATAACGAACAATTTCACGTTATAAATATAATGAACAATCTTCACGATTAAAATAACGAACAATTTCACGTTATAAATATAATGAACAATCTTCACAATTAAAATAACGATTAAAATAACGAACAATTTCACGTTATAAATATAATGAACAATCTTCACAATTAAAATAACGATTAAAATAACGAACAATTTCACGTTATAAATATAATGAACAATCTTCACAATTAAAATAACGATTAAAATAACGAACAATTTCACGTTATAAATATAATGAACAATCTTCACAATTAAAATAACGATTAAAATAACGAACAATTTACGTTATAAATATAATGAACAATCTTCACGATTAAAATAACGATTAAAATAACGAACAATTTCACGTTATAAATATAATGAACAATCTTCACAATTAAAATAACGATTAAAATAACGAACAATTTTACGTTATAAATATAATGAACAATCTTCACGATTAAAATGACGAACAATTTTATTGGAGTAAAACAATTACCAAACTCCAGCTAAGTTATTTATAGATTTGAACTTCTATCGAATTACCTGTTTTGACATTTTTCTTTTATTTCCGAAGAATGCACCGATGATTTGTTTGTTTTTTAAACTGTTGATC
>OY744516.1:73148513-73196013 GCA_963556195.1 Sepiola atlantica
ATCTATCTAAGTCTCTGTATATCGGTCTTTACTTCTAAGTCTGTACATCTATCTATCTATCTATCTATCTATCTATCTATCTATCTATCTATCTGTATATATGTTTATATTTCTAATCTGTACATCTATCTATCTATCTATCTATCTATCTATCTATCTATCTATCTATCTATCTATCTATCTATCTATCTATCTATCTAAGTCTCGGTATATCTGTCTATATTTATAAGTCTGTACATCTAGCCGTACCTTGATGGGGTATTTCAACTTAAATATATGTTTTTGGCCGATACAATTTGTGTTGCATATATTTATTATTAAAAAAAATTTTTTTTTGTTATTGTTACACCGGCCGTTCTTACACAGGAGAAACTGCACCGGTTGTCACTATAAATAGTGCGAGTCACCAGAGACACAGAGAAGACAAAGCACAGTCTTGTAACTGTCTAGCCAAGTGCTAGTCACTTTCTTACTTTGTTAATACACTTGTTAAACCAACCCTCGACTTGACTTCCTTTATTTATTATTTACTGTTGGACAACTTCACAACAGTTATTATTAATTTTATTATTAATTTTGTTTATTATTATTATATTTTTATATTTTTATCTTTATGTTTTCAAAGTAAATTTTTATTTACTCGCTGTAATTCCACTGCGGTAATGATCCTCTGACGTGAAGAATTTTCTTTGAAAACCCATGGGTTAAGGACTTTCAATTACTTTGTTTGAACTTTGAATTGTAATAAAATTTGATTCGCACCTTATTTTATTCTTTCATTTTATATGATGCTATTAATGCTCTATCCAGTATATTGAGCTTCATTTTTATCCGGATGTTTACTAATTAAAGATATTAGTTGCCTCTTATATCTTTTGTTGTATTAACCTTATATATATATATATATAAGTAAATTTCGCGTACAACAAAATCGTAGGATAAATTTCAGAGGAAACATTTTTTTACTCACCCGCCCGTTTCATTGATTAAAAAATGTTTCCTCTGATATATATATATATATATATATATATATATATATATATATATATATATATATATATATATATATATATATATATATATTTATGACGGATTATCTAAATAATTAATTGAAATGGTACCAAAAAGCGTATCGCCCCAAGAAAGATCGTATGGAATTTTAGACGTGACGAAGCATTATTTTTAAAATTTTTATTTTTACATATAATTTAGTTTATTATTACTGGATAAAAAATAAATAAAACGTACACCTACACAATGGGTGTTCAGATTCGCTGGTGAACACGCACACACTTAGACACACATGGAAACACACACACGTACACGAAAACGCGCATATGGACGAATACAGACACGTACGTATTAACGCACATATACATTTTACCTGATGCACCTGGTGTTTTTTTAACAGGAGATTCGCGTGAGTGCAATAGCATAAAAACGACCTGCATAAAAAGAAGAGAGATAATGAGAGAGGAAAGAGGATAGATAGATAGATAGATAGAGATAGAGAGAGAGAGAGAGAGAGAGAGAGAGAGAGGGGAGAAGAGGTGGATACGTCATTTTTACACTCTAATAGATGTACATATACATCAAGAGATGACCCAACAGTAAAATAAACCTGTTTCCGGTTCACATCCGGGTGTTTAGGCTTGTTAGTAGTGAACGCTTCATTATACATTAAGACATCTTCCAGGACGACCTTAAAACAATACAGTATAACCGACATCATTTTATTTTTAAGGAAATAAACTTTCGGATATTATTAAAAAACAATTTGACCTATTTGCGTTACACATCAGGCCGACAGTAACAAAGCCACTGTCGACTGGTACAACATTTTTAATAAACAACATTTGCTTTTATTATCTGTTTCTTACAAAACATACTCTCCCTTAAACGTATCGCTAACCCTAAGTCCGTGTGACAAAAAACACAACCTCCCAGCGAACCGAGAAAGGAAAAAGAGAGTAGTTTCCACCAGAACTTACACTTAATAATAGGGTTAAGAGAGTTCTTTTTTGTCTGATACACGCTAATGCCTAATCAGACTGCTTGATATTTTCACCATTAATATGACCACCTTTCCGGCAAAAAATCAAAGTATTTGCTAAATAATTCGTATTAATATAATTTTATCCATAAATTACATAAAACAAATTAGTGTTAAACCTAACCCTGATTTCGTTTTCACTTAAATCCTTATTTTATATTTCTCCCATTCTACGTCGGGACACGCGTCCTGCTAGTATATAATATAGTTATCCACAGACGCGCCTTTCATCGTCTATACGACACACACACACACACACACACACACACACACACACACACACACACACACACACACACACACACACACACACACACACATATATATATATATATATATATATATATGTCTCTTTTTTCTGTTTTTATACTTTTTTTCATTTTATTGTGTCTACAAAGGCAGTGCTAAAAAAGTTAAAACATAATTATTTCAGTATTATTTAATTTCGGTTCAATAAAAAATACACAGTCTATTTTTTATAAGTAAAGGGAAATAATCATGTGCAATCATAACGAGTTCTTTATGTTCAGTTCGTTTTCCCTCCTCTTGTTCCTCCTTTCTTTCATGCGTATATATTATGTTTTTGTATTCGTTCTTTTTCTTCTTTCTTTGAAAAGTGTTTTGAATTCTTTCTTTTCTGTCTCTCTGACATGGCTTTCTTTTTCATCACTCCTTTTCTTTTTTCTGAATTTCTTTCTGTCTACCTATTTTCTTTCTTTCTTTCTTTAAATCCTGCTGTTTTTTGTTCTTATTTATTCCTTTTCACTTAGATTTTTTCTTTCTATGTGTTTCTTTCTTTATCTTTTTAATTATTCTTTTTATTTCCCTCTTCGGTTTGGTCGTTCTTTATTTCTTGGATAACCTTGTAGCATTACGAGTATCAATCCATGTCTTCAGAAGATTATCCGGACGACGGTTCATTAAGTAGACAACTGAAGTCTCGTTTTATCGATGACACGTAGCAGCATTTCGTTCTTTCTCCTCTTCTTTTTCGTTGTGGTTCTGTTGTAATGCGTGTTCATTAATAGCAGCGGTTGTAAGCAATAATAGCACAAAATCATTTGGGGTTGAACAATGCTTTCAGTGCTTTTGTTTTTCTTCTCCAGTATCTATAAAATACTACGTTAAGGCAACTCCATTTTCGTACGTACGTTATCGCTTTATACCCTTTCATCTGATGTCATTCTGTGTCCACCGTGAAACTCGAACTGAAATACAATTTCTTGACCTTTTGCATAGGAACAAAGTGTAGTATCTGTTCTTTTCAAAGATGGTACAATACTATCGTGGGGTCTAGTTCGTGCAGAACGTGCATAGAACTGAAATATATCATAAACCTTTACAATGGGGTTCGAGACAGACCCCATAACCAGATATATTCTGAAATTACATTAACCAGAGTACTTAGATAAGTATGTTTCAATTTGAACAAAGGTTGTACAATAATATTGTGGAGGGTTTCGTTCTCGCCGGACGTCAATAGAATTGGAATATTTTTAAGCATGGCAACAATATACAACAGATGAAAGATACAACTGTGGAATTTTCATGGGTCTCGCCAATTCGTTACTTAATACCCACAACCCATGAGAAATTAGTGAAGCTGTTCACAAACGGGCCATTTTCGCTTGTCATGCAGAAAGTTCTCATCAGCTTATACGCGACGTGTCATTACAGATTTTCTTGTTTATGATGTTTACATTAAAATGGACGTTGATTGTAGCACTAAGGCAAACCAATTTTGATTCCCGTAGATTATCCGGAAAGCAGCCTATCACGAAGACAGCTAGTATCTCGTCGCATAGATGACACGTAGCAGCAGTTCTAACTTTAACTTTTAATGTAATTTTCCACCTCTCTAACTTTATTCGTAATCTTGTAATACGATGGGGGTGTTCGGTGTTTTCTCTGGAGTCCTGTTCTGTTGACATGTCGCAAATTGCTCTGTGGATATTTCCTCCCTCAACTTCTTTTTCATCTTTCCTTCTGGTAATGAGAGTAATTTAAAAAAAACAAAATATAAGCCATTATTTGCTTCTGTGGTTTATTTTATTTTCTCCAAGCAATTTACATCAATGTACATCTAGATGAGCTGTAGTTTCCCGCCCCACCCTTGTGGGGGTGGTGGACCTCGAAAAAGACGTCAACTCACTTTCACGTTGCAAAGCAAAAAGAAAGCAGAATTGATCTCGGTTCTCTGCCACGTACTTCCACTCAGGACGTCATATCCTGTGACGTAATCATAACTCTAGGCTGTTAACTTCTAATGGAATTGTCCACTACTCTAGCCTCGTGCGGAAAACTACTGTTCTCGACATCATCCGTTTCTAATCTTGTTACATAAGCTGAATAACCCCCACCAAAAAACACCCTATGAGTTAAATAGAAATTATCGATTACAGACTGTTTATTAATAAAATATAAACATATCGCTTATCCTTGATTCTCACCTTATTATGTTAGGTGCTTAGCAAGTGGTATTAAGTAGTATTAAGTACCATCTTTAGTATGACTCGGCCGAGGATTGAACCCCGATCTCCAGGCCCATTAGCGACCACTCTAACCATTATGCTAAATGGGTCTGTTCAAACAGTATACATACATAATTTAGCCGACCCATTCTACAGAGGGAAATTGGAGGAGCTGTCTCCAAATCGACTGCTCTCTACCGTGGTCCAGGCAAAACGATCTTCTCAGCTTATTTGCGACATGTTTCTAGTGACTCCCTGTCTATGACAACATGTCCTGACACGTAGCTCTAACTCCAAACTTTTCACTTCGAATTGAATTTTACACTACTCTAACCTTATGTGGAGAATACCGATTTTAACATTATTTTCACGCAACTACATATAATCTTGTTACATGACATTCTTCAAGAATTTTCCATTTCCACGGGGGCATGATCGCCATGTACAGTGTCACCGTTGATAGACAAAAGGCGGATAATATACAGCGTGGAAAGTCTGACGGGGGATATGGAGTTGGTTAAGCCGAGTTTAAAATCCAGATTGCGTATTTCCATCGGGAAAGATATGATCACTTCTTTTCATGTCCTGCTCTTCCTCCTCCTCCTCCTCCTCCTCCTCCTCCTCCTCCTCCCCCTCGGCTATAGATAAAGTAGCAGTTCAGCTACAATTAATCGTTTACAAGAGATCGTTTAAAATGTACGTTTCTTTTCATCATTAAATACACCAAATTGGCTCGATGTGCCGTAAACTAGACAGAATAAAAGGGTAAAAGAGAAATATAAAAACAAACAAATACAGAAACAACTTCTGCAGGGCTCTCGTATTGGCTTCGTAAAATCTGGTAACAAGTTAAAAAAAGTCGAAAATTAAATTAAACAGAAAACGAAAAAACGCTGATTTATTTACGTTGCATTTTTCTTTTTCTTACTAATATATTTACATTGTTGCATCGTAAATTGTTGGTTTTTATTTTGTAATAATTTTAGGTAAGAGTCTATTGACTACGGGACTTTTCCCTACTCGACTACGTCTCCGATAGTATAGATACAACACTCTCCTTTGATCCGAGCGCCCGAATTCATGTAATTGGGGACTTTAATCTCCACCACGGAGATTGTCTTGGTTTCTCGAGCTACCCAGACCCAGCTGGTAACAGCGCGCGTAGCTTCACAATTGAACATTACCTTTCACAGACCGTCAGTTGCCCGACCCGCCTCCCAAATCGTGAGGACCAGAAAGCTTCACTTATCGACCTATTCTTCACAATACTGCATGAGGCTTGTGTGACAGATGCTGATCACCTTGTGATAATAGTCGATATCACCTTAAAATTACTCAGAACAACGATATATTACCAACGTGCTGATTGGAATCTCAGAGATCTCATCAAACGTGCACCTTGTAGTAAAACCTTTTCTTTCCACGCTTAACAGTGCACAAAGGAGGTAACTGAATACGTCAAGTCAGGCGCAGAAGCATTTGTTCCGACGCGAAAATTCAATAGTACGCCCTACTCTACCTAATGGTTCACTTCAACCTGTGCATCTGTTATTGTGCATAGGCAGCAAAATTCTGGCGTTTCAACCGCCATAAGTCAGTAGTTACAAATAGGCAAAAATTAATCGCACCAAGAAACCACTGTAATAGTGTAATAGTCGCAGCTAAGAGTATACTGAGATGACTAGAAAACGCATCGAGCCGCAGAAATTAGGAACTCGTGATATCTTGAAACAAAGGTGAACAATAAGCAATCAACAACTTTCCGCTATCCAACAGTCATGATGTCGCTTGCACGGCAATGGATAAGGTTGAACTGCTTGTCCAGCTTGGACTCAACAAAACACCCCTCCCTGCGGACGAAAACACACTAGATGGTCTGATTATCATCCCTTTCCATATCATAAAAACCCTTGACACTTCTAAAACATGTGGATCAGATCTTATCCCTGTCATAGTAATAAAGAAATGTCCTGCTGTCCTCTCCAAATTACTTGCCGAATCTTGATTCCGTGATAGCTGGAAAATTGCCTCTTTGGTACCAGTTGTTTGTGCGCCATTACTTTGTGTGTTCTACGCCAAACCTTCCTTGACTTTACATGCAACCGCTATGCAGATCAGATAATCTTGAGGCACGATCTTCGTGAGCTCTCTGCAGAATGTAATCAATTCTTTTGATTCACCCCAAACAATGCATATTGCCACTAAAGCGTAAAGGCTACTGTGATAGGGGCAAGATTTATAGGAAGAAACCTTGGTAGGGGATTTGGGTAGCAAGATTTAACATTTACATTACAGTAATCATGCAGTATGGTATACAGTCGAGCAAAATATACAACAAATCACTTTTACTAAAATCAATATTTTTTTTAGCGACCTATATAGTTTTAAAGTTCTGAACCTTTTAAACAGTTTTTTTTATTTCAATATAAGATTTCGTCGATACCTGTCCTTAAGATAGATTAGAAATCCAACATGGCCGACGCCATTTTTCTTTCAGTCTCTAAATCTTATAGTTAACAGCCGATAAATCGAGACTAAGAATAAACATTACAACTAATAACTTTCACCATATGCATACCACATTTTCTACCGACCTGTATACTTTTAACTTTCTGAAACTGTTCTAAAGTTGCAATATCTCGAAGCTTTTGGCATGACGTGGTCAGCTATTTTTTTAAAAGCCACAGGAACATCTTAAACAAATTTTGAACGAAAAAAAATTCATTGGCCTTTTGGCTAGGAACAAAGTGTAGTATCTGTTCTGATTCTACACTTAATCTATTATGTCCTCGGTTAGTGAAGAAGTCCTTTTTAACTGAGACAATTCTTAATTTTGTCCCAATCTAGAGTGACCCTTTTGTGGTCACCCTAATAAAAGCAATTTTCAGTTGGTTTTATTCATAGACCACCAAAATAAAAAATTGTGGACCTCTAATTTTTTATATTTTTCTTGTGGAACCCCAGAAATATTCAATGAACCTCTAGGGTACAAGTGGACCCCGGTTGGGAATCCATGATATAGATTAAGATTTTGCCAGTTTCGATACAAATTTATTTATTAATTAAATGTTACCGCAAAGAAAGAAACTAGAAACAAGAAATCAATTTGCCTTTTCACTTGCAATTTAGAAATAGATCGCTACTTTTGAAAATTAAGTCTGTTCATCTAAAAAAGGAACATTTGAACACAAATGCTAAATATTTATCTACGAAATAAAATATTGCGAAACAGAACTATTAGTTATATTAAAATCAAAACATCACTCAATTATTAAAGAAACAATAACAAATAATAGTTAATAAAATGCCTCTTTACAACAAGAATATGAAAATTAGTGAACCGTGTGACTGATATAGCATATACATAAGCAGTATATAAAACAGATGGTGCGTCTATTGTGTAAAGTTGAATTGTCGTTAATGCGAGAAAGGAACCCAACTTTTGCATGAATTTATTTAGTTACTCTCTGATTACCGTTTATCAAAGCCAAAAGCCACTAGAGGATAATCGTTAATGAGATGGAACGACTGTCAGTTGAAAAATGAAGAACATTATGAGAGGATTGGGAAAGAGTGGTTGGATGGACCAAGCTGGGATTACTAGTGGGGACGGTTCATAACAGGAATCTGTTGACATTGGATTTTTAGACAACCATGATGTAATTTGTAGGAAAGCAGTATCGTAGTAACGTGTTAGTGTTAAACAGACGGGAAGCCTTTGTGAACAAGCTCTGTTTGTAGAAATTCTGCATGACGCAAGACACGTTGTGGTGGCAAAGACAGTGTTTGCTGTGAATGTCTTACAAGGAAGAACATAGAGATCGGAGCTCAGTCGAGCATCTTCTATCGAACTAACGATAGAGTAGAGACAGACTAGCAACGTCTCCTCTGCGAGGAAGGGGTTTTAAGGAAGAGAAGAGACCATTTTCCACTAGATTACGGAGTCGATGTTAAACTCTGTCAAGGCAGGAATGTTAGACCTAGTAGTCTGAATGATAAACTCTCGCGTAAAGTGCTATTTTCCATGGCAATCTGTGGTTGAATAGGGTTCTTATAATTGTTAAAGGAAAGACGCTTAGTCTTAGTAGCATTAAATGTTATCATCCATTTACGTCCCCATTCCACTATAGATTCCGGTGTTCTAGCACGGTAGAGGTATCCCACCTTCCTCGCAGTAGCCTTGCCACTGTCATCTATGTATTTGTTCAGATCCATGTTGCGTGTAAATGTTATGCCGAGGTGTTTGTGTGATTAAATCTCAGGTAGAGTGTTGTTAGCCATAGCAATTGGTGGTTCAGAAGGTTTCTTATAATTGTTACAGGAAAGACGCTTAGTATTAGTAATATTAAACGTTACCATCCATTCAGATGAGATATAAACAGGTGAGCAAAGACACATACGCACACAGGAACACCCACACATATATGTATATCGTCGTCAGTGTTGTGGCTGTGAAAGGCCGATAATAAATAAGACAACATGGTGGTATATGTACAAGAATGTGTATTTACAGAAGTACAGAATAGTATGTTACAGAATGACTGCTCGTCCTTCGTCGTAGGCTCCTCTATACATAATGTCTAGAAGAATCCATATAGTCAGAAAATAGGGTGGATCCCCATCACACTATAATACACCCTTTTTAGCCTTGCTCCGTATGGAGTCAATACTGTTTCTCTTTTAGTGTTTATTACAATTTTCCCATAAAATTACGTTTTCTTTTTGATGTTTGCTGTTCAGAACCTGTTTGCAGGATTGGAATCTCAAATGTGTTAAATACGACATCGATGAGTTCGTCTCCTGGTGTATTATTCTTGACAGAATCTGAATATCGTTTCTTCATCTGTTTCATGTGTCTTTTGTGGATTAACTTGGGTTAATTTGAGTTTGCTATCGCCTATCTAAACGATATTCTAGTCAAAACGAACACAAAAACATATCAGAGCTATGTTCAAACGACTAGAAGAATTCGGTTTCAAATTAAGTCCCGAGAAGTGTCAATTCTTCATGGAAAGAATTAAATACATCAGACAAGTGATAGACAGTGAAGGCAGGAAACCGGACCCACAGAAAACCGATGCAATTAAAAATATGCCTGCACCCGACACAGTTGCGGAACTACAATCGTTTCTTGTGTTGGCCCAATATTATGCAATCTACATTCCAAAAATGTACGATTTAAGAGCCCCCCTTAACGAATTATTAAGGAAAGACACAAGATGGATATGGTCAAAAGATTGTGAGACGGCTTTCCAGAAAATAAAAAAAGTCTGCTCTCAGATCCAGCCCTAGTTCATTATAATCCTGTGAAAGAAATCATCCTTGCGACTAATGCTAGTGAATACGGAGTGGGTGCTGCACTGCTACACAGATATGAAAATGGTACTACTAAACCGATCGTGCATGTTTCAAGGACTCTTCTACCGGCTGAGAAAAATTATAGTCTGATCGAGAAAGAGGCATTATCGATTGTGTTCAGGGTTAAAAAATACGATGGCTTTCTACATGGTAGATCATTTATGCTTTAAACAGACCATAAACCGTTAGTAACTATATTTGCATAAAAAAGGCATTCCTACCCACACTGCTAACCGTTTACAGCGATGGGGTGTAACCCTACTGAACTATCATTTTAGGATCGAATACATCGCATCCCCCAAACATGGGCATGCGGATGGACTGTCAAGATTACTCCCCAAAAATGAAGAAATTTTAGAAGAGACGGTTATAGCAGCACTAAAAGAGGAAAAAGAAATCTCCGGTCTTTTGTTAAACACTATCATAGAATTACATGTAACATTGGAACAAATAAGAATAGAAGCCAAAAAAAGAAGATTTTATATTAAAAATAAAGAAACAGAGATTGAATGAAAGTAAGAAAAAGGGAACCCAGATTTCACCTTTCACAATATGCGACAACACTTTAATGTACGCACACAGAATTGTAATACCTCAATATGTACGTAAAGTTATGCTAAAAAAATTGCACACCGGTCATCCTGGCATGTCTTGGATAAAATCACTCATGCGATGCTGCGTATACTAGCTGGACATGGAAATAGAAAGTTTTGTAAAACTATGCCGAGGTTGTCAATTGGTTGCAAGGGCGTCCCCAATCAAAACGAATCCTTGGCCAAAAACGGATTTGCTGTGGGCACGTCTACATATAAACTATACTGGACCGATTAATGAATATTATTAATTGATCTTGGTGAACTCTTTCTCGAAATGGCCTGAGGTATTCAAGTGCAAGCATCCTACATCTAGGAACACCATCAGTGCATTAGATGAAATTTTCTGTCGTTTCGGGGTCCCCCAGACACTGGTCAGCCACAATGGTACGGCGTTCACAGGAAAGGAATTTAAGGATTTCTGTGCTTCTTTGGACATTGAACACATTACTACACCAGTATATCATCCTAGATCGAAAAATTTGTTGACACGTTTAAGCGTGCCCTATAAAAAATAAATATATGAACACGAAAGAAAAAGCATGCCCCAAAACTTTTAGCAATTTATAGGGTGACTCCTAATGGAAACAACGACTCGAAGTCATCCTCTGCGGAAGTTATGTTCGCAAGGAAAATACGATCGATTTTCGATAGATTGATACCTTATCCAAAGAAAAAAGTTGCTAATAAGGAAGAAGATGTAAACATAAGATACTCCCCAGGAGATAAAGTATATTTCAAAAATTTCCAAGGTGGAAAAAGTTATTGGATGGATGGTATAATTCAGAAAATGATTGGCAAATTGATCTACACCATGAAAAGTAAAACATTCGTGTGTAAAAGACACATTAACCTAATTAGACCACGATATGCTGAAAATAATTAAAAAAGCGAGGAAGAAGTTTCAATGGAGATTCTATCTAATGCTTTTGATATGCCACTACCCAATATTGTATACGAATTTATGTATACATCTACTGGACCAGCCTTACGAGCTGAACACAATTTGTTTTTGCCCCAAACTGTAAAGGATCCAATTCCATTCGTTCAGAATAAAAGAAAGAGCACACGAAAATTAGTGGAGCGCTTCAGCCCGGATCCTAAAAGGGGGAAAATATTAGAAGCAGAAATTTCAAAGGAGGGAGGTGTTGTGATGGGATACCGGACTCCCCCAGTCACTAATAAGTGAATGAGTCTGTAGAATATATATATATATATATATATATATATATATATATATATATATATATATATATATATATATATATGACTACTGTTCGTATTCGACTGTATTCGGGTGTATTAGGTTAATACTATTGGATTAAGGTAGTGCTATTGTTTTGTACAAGATATACGTTGTAATAAACCATCCTCTTTTAAAGACCTTACACTCTGGTTATTTTTGTTATTATAACTTCTAACCAAGTTATATCAGTTGGTGAATCAATTTGGTTTTTGTTACGTATTTTTATAATATTTATAAATTGATTAAATGTATTTTGAATCTTGGCGAATACTGATGAAACGTTGGCAGTTTTCTGCAACATGTCAAAGCATTAAATCATGTTCATTCTCTAGTTTACTAAGAACCCTTCATCTTATTTCTGCATCCGTATTTGATACTATGTGCGAGGATTAAACATTTAAAAAAGTTAATGCTCAACTCCGACAATTTGAAATCACCGCAGTGTTTGTTAACTACGCTTGCGAAAGTAGTGTAGTCTTCGCCTTCTTTTCTTGCGCGATTCATACATTTCCATCTTTCATGAAAAAGAGACGTTTTGAAGCTAAACAATTTAGTTAATAATCGAATCGTTTCGTAAGGTTTATGTTTTTTGTTGCAAATTGGGTATGTTTAACCGTACCCAACTTTCTTAATAGCAAACGGACCTTTTCAAAATCGGTCAAATTCGCACAGTCTATATTATAGAGATCTTCGTACTGTCGCAAACGGGGTAAGTAAAATTATCTATAGCGCTCCAAATTGCGTTTTGTGAAAATGCACTTTCATCTTCCATATTCGATAATTTGTATATTTTTTCTATTCTTGTGGAGTACGAGGAAACATTTCCTAAAATGTTTTCATTTATTCTAATTGTTTTTCTTGAAATTTCTCTTCAAGACGAAGCTTTTCTATTTCCATTTGCTTCACATATTCCATTTGTTCTATTTGTTTTTCTGAGAATTTCTGTTCTAGTCGAATTTGCTGTTCTTGTTGTTGTTTAATGTGGTCAAACATGTCACTTTTAAATTCTCTATTTTCGTCACTTACAATAGACGACTAACTTTTTCGTGTTTCCATTTATTTATTTATTCACACGGTCGTAACATTGGTAAATTTTTAAATTCTTAGCATGAGAAAAAATAACTTACTTGCGTATTCCTGATTAAACAATAAAAAACCGAAAAAATCAGCATCAGATCGTTTGTATATTTTGGCAGCAAGTCGTTTATTAGACATGTGTCGTTAAATACTACGGAGCTTTCTTTCTTTATGATCTTTTTAGTCAATTTCTCTACTCGGCGAGCGATTCTTCGGGTTTCTGGTAATAATTGATGGATCATGGCGCCTAATGTTGTTTCTTGGGCCATTCCTCTAGCGCTTTCGGTCTCGCGATCGTCTTCAGGAGGTGTCTGTATTTATGATTTTTTATTTTTTATTTTTGGTTAGATCTAATTTGCATATGTGTAAAGACATATATATATATATATATATATATATATATATATATATATATATATATATATATATATATATATATATATATCTTTATTCTCTTTTTCACTTATTAATTTTTAATTTTTAAATTTTTTATTGATTTGCTTTCATTTATTTTGTGTTTTATCTATTATTATTATTATTATTATTATTATTATTATTTTAATTATTATTATTAGTATTATTATGTGTTAATATATATAATAATTCATATTATATATATATATAATTTTTAATAATTCATATTATATATATATATATATATATATATATATATATATATATATATATATATATATATATATATATAAGTTATGAAAATATATTTATGGCAATTAAACTACACAGAAACTTCCGCGTTTTACCCCCGTAGGGAATAATGAGTCTAAAATGCATGGAATTCGTGTTACAGAGTGTTTTTATATACACACGTGGTGTTTAATCGAGCTAGCTAACCAATCAGTTACTTAATTATCCTCTTTTATAGGATAATGTTTCCATTAGCCAATGGCAGGGTTTCTCACTAGTAGCATTTTAGTAAAAAGTAAAAAAAAAATTCGCGATTTTATGCTGTTGACGCGAAGGAGAGACAATCAGTTTGAATTGATTCATTAACTAACATGAAAATCTGTTTACGGCGGACTTCTATGGACTACGATGCATGCAATTCAATTTCATAAATGAAAATTAAAATACTCGATCATTTTCCGTAATTTTCGGTGTACGGAAATATTTTTTAATACCAAGTACTTCATAAAGTTTTGCTGTCATTTTATTTTTAACTGCCATATTTCACAGGTGGCTTTTGATGCCAAAAACGCCAACAACTTACATTATGAGAGGGTGAAAACGATAGACAAACAAACAAAATAACCCTGAAGAACTGACAAAAGGAAAAGAGAAACATTGATTCGTTGATTCTTTCACGAGATCGGCAGACATGGTTAGATGGATGATTTTCACACCAGTTGTACATTGGAATTTGTCGTCAAAAATGTTTCAACGAATGGGGAGAGGGTTGCCAGGCAGTTTTGCATAACAGCATGAGTGTGGGTGTGTGTGAGTACACCAGTGTGTGCGTGCGTAACCACAAATAAAACAAAAACGCAATATTATAAACACGGTGTCATCGTGCTTTGAAGTTGTGTCATTTGAATGAAACTGATCGATATCGATTACAGATTATAAATAGTGTTGATGTTTTTAGCGACACAGTTTATACATAGGTGTGCAGGTGTTCGCATCTCTCTCTCTCTCTCTCTCTCTCCCTCTCTCTCTATATATATTATTTATTTCGAGCTTATATCTATATATATATATATACATATATGTGTATTTAAATTCCTTTGGGATTGATTTAAAGCCTTTTAATCCATGATTTAAACTTAATTAATGTTGTTCCTTTTAACCCTTTTTCATCCTTAAACCCATTTTCTCTCCCTAATTCCTTTAGAAGACACATAATCAACCCCCAAAACAGTAACGGCCAAATATACGATACTCATAATATTGGCTCACGGGATTTATATAGAAATATTTTTTAATTTTTTTATTTTCTAATTTTGTTATATCTCTTTAAATCTTTTCCGGTTTAAAACTCAACTGTTACTTCTCCCCCTTTTTTTCAAAGCTTATTGAACCTTCCTAACACTAAATTTAAGCAAACATACACAACATTCTAAGCAAATAACGCGTCCAAACGAGAGTGACACATGACCTCACATTTCCGAAACAGATGACAACAGAAGCTGAAGAGAGCCGGATGGCTAAGTCCTTCTGTGCTTGAAATTGACGGTATGAATGTTGTACTAACATTTCTGTACCAATATATATATATATATATATATATATATATATATATATATATATATATATATATATATATATATATATATATATATATAAGCTCGAAACGACGTCGTACGCAGGTAAAACATAAAAAATATAATTGAATATTATAGAAAGCGCCTTTCAATTAAAATTGAAAGTAGAGCACTATCAGAGAGATTACAAATAGACATTCACCTGAGACCCCAGTGCAATACTCCGACTCTGTCGTTGAGCTCTATCGTATGTTTAGATATTTATACTCGCCGCTTTCAGTGTAAGTATCACTTCATTTCTCCGTAATCACATGACAATCTCTCGTGGCCCTAAGGACTAAGTTAACGCTTACAGATTCAAGATGTCTCTGTGAACCGAGTTCGCGCCCTGTGACCGTTTGTGTCTTCGCTAATGAGAGCCCTAAGCTCGAAACGACGTCGTACGTAAGTAAATATTAAAAAATATAACATATATATATATTTATATATATATATATTCTGTAGATGAAATATGAGAATAAAAATTGTAAAGATACAATATTTATTAGAACATCAAAAGTTCAGAGCATATATAAATATAAATATATATATGATTATTTTAGTTACACACACATGTACAAAGTCTGCGACACTAGCATGTCGATGTTATCGATCAACAACTGTTATAAACTGAGATCTCATCAGGCAGAGTTAAAATCCGATCTTAACCTTAGATCAAAGTTGGAGAGAATGAATTAGGGAGAAAATAAAATGAATTAAAAATTAAAATTTGGAAAGTCACGTAGTTGGGCCGTTAAGAATCAAAATAAAAAATACACACATTAAACGTAGGATTTTGAACCTGAAATCGAACCTTTTCACTATACCGCTCTTTACTATAACAAAGAACTCAGCGAAAGCGGATTTAAAAGAACATATTAACTACATTCCCACTCTACGCCCCAGAACAAATAATAAGAAACACAAGATGAGAAACATCATTTTATTTACCCTACCATTTTAATTTAACGTTAGAACTAATGTAGATAAATGTTATAGTGGCCTGCCCTACTGCGTCACTGTATAGACTTTTCCGGACACTATGAATAGTGATAATGGTGGTAACAGAGATGGTTGCTATGTCCAATCCAGAAGCAGTCCTGGTAACACATTACCTCTTTACTGTCTGTAAGTAGATACTCTTGTTAACTACCTCCTTGTTATCTTATATATATTTTCGGCCCATTAAGGACACTGTTGCATAGCCCCGCTTGGGCCGAGGCAGTTCTCGCTCCGTATACTCGTCCCGGAACGGTCCGTGGCAGTTCTTGTTTAATCACTCGTCATTTTTAACACCATAAATCATATAATTTGCATACCTTTAAATTTCTCGCACCCTCAATATTTCCTTGCCGCGTGGAGGGGTGCGTCGTCTAGTGGTTGAATTCTTTCTTCTTTCTTTCTGCCGTGAACCACGCCGCTGCAACACAAAAACTCCATGACCGACTCAGAAGACAAACCATCTTTTACACTTAATTTCTGTTTTTGTCAAGCGTTAGTTATCAGTCAGTTGGGAGATATCCACTAACGTCGAGAGAGAGAGAGAGAGAGAGAGAGAGAGAGAGAGAGAGAGAGAGAGAGAGAGAGAGAGAGAGAGAGCGCGAGCAAATTACTGCTTTCGTAATTACTTATCTATTAAGTCTTTAACCATTCGTGGAGGAGGGAAAAGAGATATTTCGCCTGTATTTTCTCAGGGAATTAATTCCCCTATATATGTTGCAGACTACATAATAAAAATCCCGTCTGATAGGTTTGCCTCCGAAACCCAGACGACTGGCAAAAACTCTGCTTCCCACGCAAAAGCCCGTTACGTCACAGAGCCTCTATGCGCAGGTGCACATTGACCCTTGATTTGGGGTCTTGTCAATGCGGTGACCCTGTCACGTCTGTGAGCTCCGACTGTGAGAACAGCCCTATTCTGCACTCGACTGCACGGGTCCACCTGCACTAAATCGCGCAAGTCAAACCAACGATTTCCAACAGATACGACCACCTTAAGATGCGTCCGTTCCCACAGGGCCATTATCCAACAACACAACAGTAAGATATTCTTAAAACTGTTTGGCAAAACTTCCAACTGAACATCACTTTCAGAAATTATTTAATAGAAATTCCGTAAAAATAAGCTACTCCTGCGTTACACCAATGGAATTTAAAATTACTGCTTGACCTAAATTTCCATTTACACCCACATGTTCCTTCAGAGCAGGAGACAACTACCACTGGAAGAGAGATGCTTCGGGAAATCTATTATTTACGAGGCTAGAATTACGCCAACCACGAAGAACCCGACTAGTGAAATATATGTTGGAATAACACATACGAGTTTTAAACAATGTTCGTACGCCTACGACGCACTTTTCAGATATCCGGGAAAAAGGATAACGATGGCGCCCGCCGAGCGCTTATGGAATTTAAAAGTCTAAAATTATCCATACATGAGTGAATGGCAAATACTGGCGCACAACAATTCAAAGCCCCAAATAAATGTAGATGGTGTACTATTAAAAGGTTAGAATCTTACATTCAGAAAATATTTCTTTGCGACTTGAACCCAAAAAGTACAGTCACCAGCCGCCCTAAATTAAGCAGGATCTATGGAACAAGCAGTGACATTAGTGGAACCTAACAGGACTATGTGTGTTTGCTTGCACACAGAGGACAGCTTCGAATATAGAATTAGAAGCCGTTGACAATGAGGAAATGAATAATAAAAAATATGAATAAAAACAAAGATAAATACTGACAGGCCGGCACCCAGGATAAAAAGGGCCCATCAACCCGTTCATATACCAGGCAGAAAGATGAAAGCAATGGTGTAACCTTTCCTGCCTCTGGAAATGGTGCTCCAGCCAATATAGAGGCCAACCAGGGTCAGCCATCAGGCCTTGAGACAAAAGGTCCTGTCCCCTATCTCCATCAAATACAGCAACAAAACAAAAGAAACATAAGAGGCTTAAAACCCAACCATGGACTGTCGCACAAAAGAAGGTGCTATTGTTTTGCTACCACTACTCAAAGTTTGAAAAGTGGAGCAAAACATCCAATGAGATTCTAGCTGATAAGATCCAAAAATCTACTCTCCCTGAATAACACACACACACACACACACACACACACACACACACACACACACACACACACACACACACACACACACACACACACACACACACACACATATATATATATATATATATATATATATATATGGGGGAGTTTAAAATATGAAATGAAATTTAAGACAAAATAGAATGTTCAGTATATATAATAGTGGATAAGCATGTACAAACTAGTAAAAATAAGAACACAAACACATCTATAAAGCGGAATCGAAATTTCGGTAGATTCAAATGATCTTAATCTTTAGTGTGGATAAGCTTTATTAAAAAGAAAATTATATACACCGAAAAGTAGAAAGTGATCTAGGGAGGAGGGGACAACTTACACAACAACATTCATCTACTTTCCCATCACTCTCTTCTCGCGTTACATCCACTCATAAAGAAAAGTTTAGTTACAGAACTAAAATTTTGAGATGACATGACACAAATATTTTATAAAAATAAATAAAATATTACGAACCCCCAAGATATAACTAGATACTGCAGATAAGATTTAGATCAATGGTTAATGCCAAACAGAGTTTATATATTTTGCTTAAGTAGAACACAAAATTTATGACATCATTAATATTTTGTAATGCTTAAAAAATTCAATAATCAACAATATTTCTCCATCTGTACACGCGTTTCAGAAAATCCGATTTAATAATTACTTTGACACCGAGGTAAAAACTTGATAATTTAATGGCAGCATTTATTGTTTATCAATTCCAATTCAATCAATTTTCAATGGAAATATTCACAATAATATCAAAAACAAAAACAACACGAAGTCAACGAGGATGGGAATGGTTGAGAATATTTTCTATAATAAAAGTTTAAATAAGTGCGATCAATAAAAGGTCAATACATACATTTCAGGATGATATCCATGTTTTAAGGAAATATGACTCCCATCAAAACATTTGATAATCGATCTTTTTCTAATGAAATGAAGCTTAATTTGTTTGAAGAAAAATCGACAATCTGAATAACAAATTGTTTTCATGGTTCAGATACTTGTTTATGCAAGAATAACAAAACAATAATACCGTTTTATAGTTCACGATTTTCAATCTATTTCAGATAGATTTTTAACACTTGTCATACCAGAGTTCGAATCTCACGTAAGTTTAAAGGTTTTCTTTTGAACTGGATATGTGTTATTAAATTTAACGGAATCAACATAACTTAACATAAAAAAACATTATATAAATATTTAAAGAAAACTAAATTACATGCTTTGATAATCCACAAAAATAGACTTAAAGATTATTCGTCATTAGTTCGAAGCGAATTTTTTTTGCTTAAAAACACAATTTATAAAACGGTAGAACGAGATAAAGATGGAAATAGACATACCTAGGTACTGTACCAACACTGCCCATATAAACCAGCATTCATTAAAAAGTTGGGAAACACTGCATTAGACGTTCATGTAATGTTGTTCAACATGATTGTTATAAATTATATTATTCCCCCCCCCCTTATATTAATTCTTTAGTTAGTGTCTCTGCCGCTAGGCGGATAACAATATAGGGGTCTTGTCCATAAAAATATACAGCTAGAAAATCGCAGTTCAAAATCAATTAACGGGAAAAATCTTTAATATTTTTATGTATCAGGCAAAAATAGGTATCAACACTAACAATTAGAAAAAAATTATCGAGTAGAATTGTAATTAAAAATAAAAGTCAGTTTTATCGTATTTTCCCGGTCGCCATTGATTATGACTTGGCTAAATGACAGACTGACTTATCTCCCCTGTTTTACGTGTATTTGCGACCTTATCAATGGCGGTCTGAAAAATACGATGAAACTGATTAAAAAAAAATTCTAATCGATAATTTTCCTAATTTATTGGCTTGCCTTTGTTTTTATTAATGCTTGTGTATGCATGTTCATTTCGGCTGGCGCCATGTACGTTTGCGTATGTGTATGAGCCATGCACGTGCGTATATATATATATATATATATATATATATATATATATATATATATATATATATTAAAATAAACATAGTTTGAGTATTCGACAATTGTTTCAGAACCTCCTCGGCTCCTCCTCAGGGATAAACTCTCTCTCTCTGTCTCTCTCTGTCTCTGTCTCTGTCTCTGTCTCTCTCTCTCTCTCTCTCTCTCTCTCTCTCTCATATATATATATATATATATATATATATATATATATATATATATATATATATATATATATATATATATACCTGCGCTGTGGTTAGCAATCAGGGAAAGTCGCTCGTTAGTCTGTTGAAGCACTTCAGACAGGGCTCAGAATTAGCTTTTAAGGACGTACTCATGTGCGTCAGCTAGGGACGAAAAATACCAAAAGAAAGACAAAGAAAGCTGCGTGTTTGGGGTTTTCTAGTACGCGCTGTAATTCGGAGTGAAAATTCTTGCGTCTATAATTGGCTGAGAGAAACTGCTTATTGGAGCTTTTGTCCAATCAAGAGTCGATAGGTAATAACATTATTTACTGTCACTGCTTCTTCGAACAACTTTCAACGTTCTACCCGTACAATTACGAAGCCGTTCTGGAACGGCTATTCCTGCTAGTATAAACTAACTCCATCGCTGTGTGGTTTTCTCTGTTTGCACTTAAACAATAAAAAACCACAGTTTGCGGTTGAAATTCATTCATATGTCAGGGTCACCGAAACCTAGGTTTGCGCATGGTCGAGTGCGGATATTAGGACCTTCGTTGTTGCAATTCCCTATTGAAAGAACTAAACAAACATCTTCTGAATAAGCGAGTTAAAAGTGGTTATTTTTCCATTGTTTGTGTTTAGTCGAACGATTTTTTGTTTTCTCGTCTTTAAAACCGGAGAGTTCAAAGCGCCAAGTGTTTCTATATAAAAGAATCGCATGAAAAAAAAAACAACAAAACACAAAGATCAAAAAACAAAAACAAAAAAAAACACAAAAACAAAAACACACACAAAATGGCGTAACAGTGTATAACATTCTCATTGACAACATTTGTTTAACAGTACACCTTACGATTATTATACGCGAATTCTATATGTGAATGGACCCGTGTAAATAGCCCAAGAGTTTTAAGTCTGCATGAATGATTTTTTACAAGTGAATACAAATTTATATAACGCGCAACTTTATTTGTGTCAACCTTTCTTTCGGTATATTGTGCTGGTGTAGGAAGAGAATAGTTAACAAAACTGCCTCTCCTCATGGTAAGAATGGGTTTCTAAATAATAAGGTTAGAATTTAGAAACCCATTCTTAACATGAGAATGGCGATGAAGTCTTTGTTAACTATCTGTACCTTGTTTCTTAAAACTCCTTTTTTCTTTCCTTTTTTTATCCAGACCTTTCGAATGTATTTCGTTTCTCCTTTTCTTTTAATCTTTCCCCATTTTCTTTCCTCCCCACGAGAGCAAAGTTCGACAAAAAGTTGGTTTTTAATGTCAGCAATTTTATATATCGCTGGTAAAAACAATAACAAAAGAAAAAATGTACGTAACAACATCGCCGATAAAAAGTCGTGAATAAAATGTGGCGGAGTATTCTGATTCAGTGGTAGCACACTAGACTACGGATATTTACATCGAGGGTTCGATCCCTGCCCGGGTAGTCATGTCTAACTTGCATGCACGCAAAAATTAATTTATAAAAAATTAATTATATATATATATATATATATATATATATATATATATATATATATATATATATATATATATATATAATAAATGAGGTTAAAAGTGAGAAAGCCGTTTATAACTACACCACGTCGATTTCTATTCTGACGGACTCACTTATTATTAAATTCTTAAAAAGATATTAAAAAATATGAAATATCCCAATTGTATATATATATATATATATATATATATATATATATATATATATATATATATATATATATAACTATTTATAAATAAAAAATATTTTCAAATTAACCTATATACACGTGTGTTTCATGTCATCCAGCAATTATCAGTATGGGAGGAGACAATATCTACCGGTCACACGATTCGAACCGCAATAGGAAAGCCATATTTGACTCAGTAGTCAGAGCGCGTATCCTTATAGCCACCATGCATTGCCATGGAAATGGGAGAGTAAATTAACGTCTAAATGCCAAATTCAGCGGTCATATAAGCAGTCTGTTAAGAGAACTCAATAGGCGGACCATTACGCTATAAATGACAGCCTGTTGTTAACTTACTTAAAGTGCCAATCCTGGTAAAATTTGTGGTCCATTTGAAATTCCTTATATATTCAAAATTACCCTGGATAGGGGAAAATAGTAAACTTTTATTGTTGGAAGCATTATTAATTGCTTCTGCGCTTGGTGTATGCTACAAGACCTATTTTACTTTCTTTTTGTAAAGATTATATGCCCTTTATCCATTATAGTAATGTTGTTTACCGTCTTCAATGCCAGTGTGATGCTGGTTATATTGGGCGTACTTCCTTGCATTTGCAGACCCGCATAAACCAGCATGTTCCATCTAAGATTAGACAGGGAAGGGTAGGATCCCTTTGTCACCCTTCCTCTGCGACTTTGGACTCTGCTATTGGCCAGCATTTGGTTGAAAATTCATGCTGTACCAGTGACTATAAAATAGAGCATTTTAAGGTGCTGCATAGAGCGCATTCCAAAATAATTCAGTTTGCGAAATGATTCAGTTTGCGAAAGTTGGTTGATGATTGGAGCGCCTAAATACCAGTCGGGAATACGTCCTCGACAATCAGTCCGACAGAGACTAGCCATTTTAGTAGCCTTTATCTGTCGGACTGAGGTATTATGTGTTGGGTAGTCCTAGGAGGTCCACACCACCCAGACCTCTCCTTCTCTCTTTGGGAAGGGGTTGGTATATTGCCAATTGCTTGAGGCGCCCCTACCGGGGAATTCCGACGGGGCTGCCCAGGATATTTTTAGAGGCCAGACTTGTTTCCGGCAGTAGATGGATCGGTGGGTTAATTGTGTACAAGCACAAGGGCCTACTTTGAAGGGAATTAGGGTCCAAATCCTATCACGTATCTGAAATATTTTCTATGACCTAAGGTCGGATACTTTTTAGACAGACCTCGTATATATATATATATATATATATATATATATATATATATATATATATATATATATATATATATATAATCCAGGTAAAACATCGACAGGGTAGTAATCCAAAGAATTTCAACTGGGTTTATAAAAAGTGCTCAATATCAAATAGAGCTTTTATATATGATTATTTTTATTTACACAGACATGTACAAAATCTGCGACAATGGCATGTCGATGTTATCGATCAACAGCTATTATAAACTGAGATCTCATCAGGCAGAGTTAGAATCCGATCTTAACCTTAGATCATATTTGGAAAGAACCCAAACTTCTTCTTCTTCTTCTTGATAGAGCCGATCTGTTGAAACGCAGTGTTGCCCGGGATAAAGCACTTCTGTCTTTACGGGAGCTATAATCCGAAGTGATCCATATCTCTTCAGTAATTGTTTTAATACATTACTCAAATCGGCATACCTCAAAATATAAAAAAAAACAATAAAACGCTTATAATTTCTAATTTTAGTCTCCTACTTTAAGTTATCAAAGTAATCACAGTCGCATTCCAAACGCCGCGTCTACCCACACCCTGCCCTACATCTCATTTCCATCTAGGTTATAATATTTATTATCCTGCCGTACTCGATCACCCCCGGGTAATCTTATTACATAAAGCTCCTAACCAGAATTTCAGATAGGTCAGTAAGTTCATAATCAGTGATTGCATACTGCGTATATATATATATATATATATATATATATATATATATATATATATATATATATATATATATATATATGTGATAATTCATCGATTACAATGACAGACAAAGTACAGTATTCAAGAAGAGTTGAAGACTTATTGAACTGTTATCAGACGATCGACTCGTAAAACGCCCGTATCAGTCAAGTGTCCTTATTTATAACTTTGTTTTAAATCCATCACGAATTTCTGTTATATGATTACTTCCGTCGAAGATAGGCCCGGTATAAACCAATTCTAAAAATACCCACAATTCGTTGACGTCTCGTACTTTGAACTCATTATTAACTTTATTACTATACTAGCAAAAAAGACCCGACGTTGCTCGGGATTGAATAAAGATGACTATGTACGTTTTCACTCTGCCCATATCATTTTCTTATGATCGGGAGAAGCTGAAATGTTCAAAAACTCCCTGAATTAGTATTTTATACATGAGGTTTAGATTTCATTAAAATCGGATATACGTATTTGAAGTTTTAAGGAGATCTTGTCCCAATAGGGCACGTAGATATTCGGCACACAGAGGGTGAAGTTGAGATCGGCGACCACTTCCATTGTTCTTCTCAGAAAATATTATACATATGATATACATTTAATTAAAATAGGTTACATTAGACTGTATAGCTCCCTTACGTTAGGAGGCACTTAAGATTTGCAACCATTTCCAGTGTTCTTCTCAGAAATCTTTATACATATAATTTCATAAAAATTGAATATATTTGAAGTTTTTAAAGGGGTTATGCCCTCAATCCCCCTTGGGGGTGCACTTAGAAATTCAGGGACACTTCCATAGTTTTCCCCGGTAAATTTTACATAAGAATACCCTCTTAGATTTTATGTAGATTCTCTAATCTTTTTTCTATAGGAAACACACAAACATCACACACACATGTATTGTGTTATATATATATATATATATATATATATATATATATATATATATATAAGATGTTATTATTATTGTTGTAATGACTTTATATATAGCTTTATAGTTATGATAATGAGCTGTAACCTTAGAAATGTTTTTGTTCTTTTTTGTAAACAACTCCGAAAGACAGACCTTCGAGACCGTTTTAAACACTAATTTCGAAACTAGGGTATCTGGTTGTATTCTTTGTGTTCTTGGCCTTTTGGCTAAGATCAAAGTGTAGTATCTGTCCCGATGGATACTGCACCCCATAGACCGGTACCGTCTTGGCCTTCGGGGCTTGATGACGCCGGTCTGTGGGTTTGTCCTGTGCTGTTCTAGGAGGTCCACCCTCCCAGGCTTTGCCTCCCCTCTTTGAGGAGGAGTAAGTTATTGCTTACTACCTGAGGCGCCCCTACCAGTGGAATGCCGATGGGACTGTCCAGGCATTTTGTGTAAGCCAGAGTGCTCACCTTCCCGAGCGCTGGCCTTTCAAATCCCACTTTCCCGACCTTGTGTCACATCTTACTACTGTGAGAGCAAGATAAATCGAAAAAAATACGACTCAATATTTGAATTTTGAAATGGGAGTTGGTGCCAATATTATGCTCCCGTAAAACACTTACAAATACTCAAAAGCAACTGGAATTTGGGGAATATTCATCAAGTGATGTCGAATACTTGTTGTTAGAATTTTACAAAAGTCAGAGGTATCTGAATTTCAAGAATGGATTCTCCCTCTTTGCATAATACTAAATTAAACTGAATATAGCCCATATTTATACCCTTTACGCCTACCAGCTGTGTTCTAAAATTCATAATGATCGGTTAATGAGTTTAGGAGAGATTCCTGTACATAAAAAAATGTATAGACATATGCACATACCTAGCTTTATATATATATATATATATATATATATATATATATATATATATATATATATATGGAAAACGAAAAAGAAAAGCAAAAATATTATTTATGTATTCATCAACGTTTCATCTTTATGTCAAGACTTCCTCAGGATAAAGACGAAACGATATGTTTTTTCTCCTCTTTTTAAAAACAATTAAAAAATGATTTTTTTAAATAATTAAAAAAAATACTTTTAGAGATAATTGTTTTAAAAATACTTTTGGAATATTTTTGGGGGGAGGTATTTGTTTTGACAGATAAACCATACAATTTAGCCTTTGATTCGCTCTAATTTATTCGCTCAGCCATGCCTTACATACGTTTTATTCCATTGAATCAATTCGCATGTGTGTACGCATGCGTATGGATCTCTCTCTCTCTCTCTCTCTCTCTCTCTCTCTCTCTCTCTCTCTATATATATATATATATATATATATATATATATATATATATATATATATAAATGCCAGTAGGGTTGTATACTCACTCGTTATCCGGGTTGTTTGAGGAATTCTTATTTTTCATTTGATTTAAATATTTTTAAAGGCCAATAATGTTTTTTCAAACCCAATAGGGACGAAGCGGACGAGTTATATCCCTTGTTCCAAGAAATAATTCTTTATATGCTATTTTGTTTATATTTTTCTCCACAGTTTATCGTAGGTTTTAGCTATTGTCACCCATTATTGATTTCCGGTAGTAGGGATGTACTGTTTCCGCCATTAACCTTCTGTTTTTTTTTTCGTGGTTTTTGGTGTTTTGCTATTTTGTTTTTTTCCGACGCCGGAATGGGAACAGTAGGCGATCATACGTCATCGTAACCTCGACTTAAATTCATAGATCTAGAGAGAAAATATTTTCCGACTTACCCATGCTGCAAATATCCTTAAATTATACTGACAAAAATCCCAAACTAGAAATAATAAGAATGAGGATTGAAATATCGTTACGACCTCGCACGCTCTTATTTTTGAATTTTTCTTAATAATCGAGCACTCTGTGGGGTTCTCTCCCATTAATCTTACAAAGACATATATATATATATATATATATATATATATATATATATATATATAAAATATTTGTTTTGTTTATTATCTATGTACGTATACGTTTCGTTCTTTATAATCGGGACTCATCAGCATAGATATATAAATATTTACTACTGGTCGCGTGATTCGAAACTCCGGGCTCCGAGTATTTTACAACTAAAATCCCGACATCTAGAACCACTCGGTCACCGCTGAATAGCTAAATAAACAGTGACAATTTTAACACTTATTCGGCGGTTTTAACGTCAAGGGAGCGTTCTACTTAATGGAAGGAACGATACATATATAGCTAGCGACGTCATGCTGTGTTAATACTACACTTACAGTGCCCATCTAGAGGGGTTTCTAGGGGCTACAAATAATATAAATATATATTTGTATATATATATATATATATATATATATATATATATATATATATATATATATATATATATACATATATATATATATATATATATATATATATATATATATATATATATACTTTTTTTATACTAAACGTCCAAATTATTGCTCAGTAGTGCAATATTAGAGCTCTTAATTAATTTTGATTTCATTTAAACCTTAGTTAATGAAGGTAAAAATGTCCATATGTTCATTAAAAACAGTTTTTATTTACATACAAATATTTCTGCCCTACTTAAACACATAAATGTTCTTGATATACAAAGTATGTAAAAATTACAAAGATATCGACAACTTTCTTAAAAGGGCTTCCTCAGTGCATAAGTAGTTCACCCATTTGGCTGGAAAAAGTACAGTGCCATTTATTTTTTATTTTTATGTTTTATTTTTTTATTGTTTTATATATATATATATATATATATATATATATATATATATATATATATATATATATATATTGTTTGTCAATCATATTATTAAAAGGAAAGGGTTATTTGAGGGAGAATCTCCAATGTTTATACAATAGTGTTCAATTACAAGTAGGGCTGTATTTTAGTATAAATTGCTTTATTTATATAAATATTATTGGCTACATATGTGCATACATGTTTCGGCTGCGGTTTCTTTCGAAATCCAACCTCATCGGGGCATATTTTGTCAGATGGCCTGATGAGGTTGGATTTCGAAAGAGATCGCGGACAAAACATGTATGCAAATATGTAGCCAATAAGATTTATATAAATAAAGCAATTTATACTAAAATATAGCCCTTCTTGTAATTGACACTGTTGTATAAACACTGGAGTTTAATTGGATTAACACCTAAGAAACAATAACAATACAATTACTGTCTCTCTCTCTCTCTCTCTCTCTCTCTCTCTCTCTCTATATATATATATATATATATATATATATATATATATATATATATATATATATACGCATATGTACACCTATACGAATTGATTCAATGAAATAAAACGCATATATTTCTCGTTGCCGCGTGGTTCTAAGCGTTTGTCTCGTGATTTTAGCCTGAATCTACGAACTGTGTTCGTGCCCATGCGACCGCCTGCAACCGCCACTCCTACACTGATGAGAGTAAGAGGGCCTGAAACGACGTCGTCTGTTGGTGAACAACACTTTCATATTGATAAAAAATATTTATGTATATATGTATATATATATAACACTTTATATATATATATATATATATATATATATATATATATATATATATATATATATATATATATATATATATAACACTTTAATATTTAGTATATATATATATATATATATATATATATATATATATATATATATATATATATAACACTTTATATATATATATATAACACTTTAATATTTATAATATATATATAATATATATATACATATATATATATATATATATATATATATATATATATATATATATATATATATATATATATAAGGCTGGCGTAATACAGATTTACCCTTCTATATGAATGAGAATGGTTGAGACAATTATTTTGAATTGCCCGAGTAATGGTTTACAATAGGTATTGTGTCACAATGATTAATGGGACGTTAATTGTTTAATATATTACCTACGTTTGCGCCGGAGGTAAGTACTTATTTTACTTATACTGTTTTTTTTTACTTTTGCAATTTAGTTTTTGTGAATGTGTTTTGCAATTGTTTTTCTATTTTGTTTTAGTGTTATCAATTATGTTGACAGACAGGACACAGTACACTCGGTCCTGTTACTTTTCAGACACACCCCGTTCGTACAATTGTTGATTGTCAATTCTCATAAATTGTATTTCTCGGCTCGACTTCCGCCAGGAAAAGAGACGGAAGAAATCTGCTCGAAACTCTCATAACTGAAACCGACCACATGAGAATTGTGAGACAAGCAACAATACTTAGAACCGCGTCAAATTCCCACCGGAGCAAAACCTTCTTTGATGTGGTGGGCATTGATCTCCCCATTGCCAGGGATTTGACGTTGAGGTGAGATGATCTCTCACGACGGACTATCTCATTTACACACGCACACACGTTTGCGCGTACACACACAGACATACACACACATACAGACATACGCACACACCCCTTACATCTGTACAGCTCTATCTATCTATCTATTTCGCTCTCTCTATATATTTACCTATATCTAAATCTATATAAATAGAGTGATCGACAGATGTTTTCGTCGTTTCACCATTCATGAGTGTGGCTAAACTTAGCGAGCGCCCCAATCCCAAGATATCAAACCCGGACGTCAGATATCTATCTTTCTCTCTCTTCCCCCCTCTCTCTCTCTCACTCTCTCTCTCTCTCTCTCTCTCTCTCTCTCTCTCTCTCTCTATATATATATATATATATATATATATATATATATATATATCGTTTCGTCAATTTTTATTTCTACATTTTAATTTTAATAGACTATTTTTTTCAGTATGAGAGTGGTTAAGATCTCTTCGTGTCTTTTATTTTTGTGCGATGTTTAACACATAAGTTGTACCAAATCTGCGAAAGAAAAATCTCCAACGTCAGGAAATAGAATTAAAAATAGAAAAGTTTTCATTCGTAAGGAGGATGAATAAGAATTCAAATTTGACCACGAAAAAAACAACAAGAGGTCTGTCGAGTTTTTCTCGGTTTTTATAGTTTAATTACGTAAATAAGTTTGTTTCTCTCTCGCTAAGAAGTAAAATTTCATCTTCCGATGGAAATAGTTACGACAGGTAAAAAAAACACGAAAAACTCGGTTACCTATTTTAAATAACGAAAATAAAATAATTTAAAAGTGCCATGTTGGACATTATTAAATACAAACAGGAACAGCGATTCCAAGAAAAAACAAATAGATCAAATGGAATATCAGAAGAAAATGAGAATAGAAAAGCTTTGCCAAGAAGAGAAATTTCAATAAAAACAATGGAAATATTTAAGAAATGTTTCTTCATACCCAACAAGAACAGAAAATAAATAAACGAATTATCGAATAGGAGTCAAAATGGAGCGCTTATGAATAATTTTACTTACGACCCTGAAAACGAAATTACATTTGTTTTGTATTTTAGATAAAACGAATAGCTTTATAATACAGACTGTTCGAATTAGTGCGATTTTTAAAAAAGTTTCGTTTGTTATTAAGAAAGTTGGGTACAGTTGGACATACCAAAATTCGTCAATTATATATTGCCATAAAAATACAGCAACCTTATATTTGTTGAAGCGGTACAATTATTCACTAAATTGTTTAGCTCTAAAACTTCTATTTTTCACAAAGGGTAGAAATGTATCAATCTCACAAGGAAAAAAAGTTGAAGACTACACTACCTTCGCTAGCGTACTTAACGAAAACTGCGATGATTTCAAGTGTTGTAGTTGAGCGCTAACAATTTTAGATGTCTAATCTTCGCACAAGGTTGATTATTAAATACGGATGCAGAAATAAGGCAAAAGGTTCTTAATAAACTAGAGAATGAACCTGGGTTAACGATTCAACATGTTGCAGAAGACGGCCAGGTTTTATTAGTGTTAGCAAATATTCAAGAGATATTGGGTAAAGCGAAGTGTCACATATAAAAATACGTAACAAAAACAATTAATTGATCAACTAAATTTGATCAACCAAAGAAAAATAATTTGCCTCCTAAACCGTGTTTTGGTTGCGGACAATGACATTGGTAGAAAGATTGTTCATATAAAATGAATAGTACACACTGTAGGGATAAAAATAGAATTAAAAAGCTTTATTAAAATTTCTGGTAAATTTATAGAAGTGCACTTTTCGTATTTCGACCCCTAAAAAAAAAGTATCCTACTTTTTTGGGCAAATTACATGTAAACAGCCTCAACAAATATCCGCGCGCGCGGATATTTGTTGAGGCTGTTTACATGTAATTTGTCCAAAAAAGTAGAAACTTTTTTTTTTTAGGGGTCGAAATACGAGTGGTGAGATTCGGTGGCCAACAAATGCGTGCTCACTTTACGTATAACTTATATAGGAAAGTGATACCCAACCCCCTAACATCTAAAATGGCTGTTTACATGTAATTTGCCCCAAAAAGTAGAAACTTTTTTGTTTTAGGGGTCGAAATACGAGTGGTGAGATTCGGTGGCCAAGAAATGCGTGCTCACTTTACGTATAACTTATATAGGAAAGTGATCCCCCACCCCCTAACATCTAAAATGGCTGTTTACATGTAATTTGCCCCAAAAAGTAGAAACTTTTTTTTTTTAGGGGTCGAAATACGAGTGGTGAGATTCGGTGGCCAAGAAATGCGTGCTCACTTTACGTATAACTTATATAGGAAAGTGACCCCCCTCCTAAAATCTAAAATAATAAAAATTTTCATAATTTTTTTTCATAGCGGATATTTGTTGAGGCTGTTTATATGTAATTTGCCCCAAAAAGTAGAAACTTTTTTTAGGGGTCGAAATACGAGTGGTGAGATTCGGTGGCCAACAAATGCGTGCTCACTTTACGTATAACTTATATAGGAAAGTGATCCCCAACCCCCTAACATCTAAAATGGCTGTTTACATGTAATTTGCCCCAAAAAGTAGAAACTTTTTTGTTTTAGGGGTCGAAATACGAGTGGTGAGATTCGGTGGCCAAGAAATGCGTGCTCACTTTACGTATAACTTATATAGGAAAGTGATCCCCCACCCCCTAACATCTAAAATGGCTGTTTACATGTAATTTGCCCCAAAAAGTAGAAACTTTTTTTTTTTAGGGGTCGAAATACGAGTGGTGAGATTCGGTGGCCAAGAAATGCGTGCTCACTTTACGTATAACTTATATAGGAAAGTGACCCCCCTCCTAAAATCTAAAATAATAAAAATTTTCATAATTTTTTTTCATAGCGGATATTTGTTGAGGCTGTTTATATGTAATTTGCCCCAAAAAGTAGAAACTTTTTTTAGGGGTCGAAATACGAGTGGTGAGATTCGGTGGCCAACAAATGCGTGCTCACTTTACGTATAACTTATATAGGAAAGTGACCCCCCCCTCCTAAAATTTAAAATAATAAAAATTTTCATAATTTTTTTCATAGCGGATATTTGTTGAGGCTGTTTATATGTAATTTGCCCTAAAAAGTAGAAACTTTTTTTTTTAGGGGTCGAAATACGAAAGGTGCACTTCTATAAATTTACCAAATTTCTAATAGTGACGAAGCTTAAAATATCAGGAAAGTTGTGCATATAAAAATATTAAATAAAATTATAAAGCTACAACATGATTATGGCTCAGATCTGTTAATAAACCTTTACATCTGAAAAAAAAATGGGAAACTAAGTTTGACGAGAACGTGCAAAACAGCTAAAAGCGTCACTGGTGAACAAATAAAAGTTGAGGGCGAGTTAATCTCTAACATTACATTAAAAAGAATTTGAAATTAAGAATGTTCGTAATGAATAACTAAAACGGACTCTATAGAAAAAGTACAATTAGGAAATATGCTTAATAAACCTTTCCTGTCAAAATATTGAAATTTTAAATGCCGAAGCAGAAAGGCCAAAGAAATAATCAAAATAAACTTTTTCCAAGGTTTTCTCTGGTGGACTGGGAAGATGTAAAAGAATAACCGAAAAGTTTGAATTAAAACCAAATATTTAACCAGTTTCTAAAAAGAAAAAGAAGTGTTCCATGCGCGTCATTAAATCAGATTGACAAGGCATTAAATAGACTCAAGAAAAAGTATAATCGAAAGTAGAGTACAGTCAGTTCGCTTCGCCTACACTCAACGTAAAAAAGTCAAGAAATCCGTGTTTGTGCAAACTTCTCCACAGAATTTAACCAAGCATTAAAATATTACCACTATCCTCTGCCCAGAAGAGATTTTCGCTAAACTCAACGGAGTGATTTTTTTCAAAGGTTAATTTAAGTGAGGCTGATGATCTACACACACCTGTGGACGAGGAATACTCAAATCTACTTTTATAAATACCCATAAAGGTTTGTACACATTCGGACGATTACTATTTGGGGTTAAATTTGCACCAGACATTTGTTAACAAGTAATGGATACATAGCTTAGCGGACTGGAATTTGCGACAGCCTACGCGAATGCCATTCTAGTACAGCAGTTCCCAACTTTTCTGGTGCCGTGAGCCCTTAGTAACATTTTCCAAGTTGCGGTGACTTCAAGGATCAAAATTAGTTGGGTTAATCCTCATTCACTGCATTTTTGGAGCTAACTAGTTCTAGGCTATACATTAAATTTGACTTTTAAATATTTGAAAATTTATAGGCACAGTGTTTTAATTAAATTTTTTTTCAATAATTGAATCATAATAATTTTATCAACACGACAATTTGTTATATTTTAACAACAAAAATGTTCGAATTGCGAAAACTAAAAAAACACCAGGGAGAAGGCTGTACTTGCTTCTGTTTCACAAGATCTGAACTCCTTGGAGCAGTCTTTGCAAGAGCACAACGCAGATCATTTTCTGCAACAAGTCTGATCCTGTATTTAGATTTGATAACCAACAAGCTTGAAAATTCTGTTTCACAAAGGTATATTGTTGGAAAAGGAAGAATCAGGCGTAATACAATCTCAGACAGAACAGGATATGACTGCAAAATCTTGATCTAAAATTTGGTAACTGCCATTGAAGAAAAATCAGTTTTTGCTGCATCGCTGGAAATGAGTTCAATGAACTCTTGTACATTCTCAGGAACATCTTCAACTCTGGTGGTGAATGGGCTTCTAGCAAGTGCAAATGGTGTGTCAAGTAAATTAGGAAAACATCTGGAATTTCTTCTTCAAGAATCTTTAAGTGTTCTTTGAGAGAAAGTATTGTTCTATTAATTGTCTCCTGTTAAATATCATTTTCCTCACAGAAAGAAGATAAGTTCGACAAAATGTAAATTCTATTTTCATCCAATCTTTTTGTCAAAGTTGAAGTTTCAACTGGAATGCTCGGATCTTTTCTGACAAATCTAGGCATGTTGCATTTTGTCCTTGGAAAGACAAATTAAACTCATTTAAGATTGCAAAGATGTCTACCAAGTAAGAAATTTTGTAAAGTTGTTTTCTTGTCGCCGAAAAGTGCTTCAAACTGTGGTTCAGATTTTTGATTAAAAAATGTTTTCAATTCCCCACAAAGATCAAAAACACGTTTTAAAACTTTGCCCCTAGACAACCGTCTCACATCAGTGTGAAATAACAGACGATTATTGGGTGCATCCAACTCACTGCACAGTTTTGAAAATAGGCGGCTGTTTGAAGCACAAGCTTTTACAAAATTCACGACACTTACAACGCTTTTCATTATATATTCAAATTCTTGTGGCAAAGTCTTCGTTGCTAACACTTGTCGATGAAGCACACAGTGAGTTCCGATGGCTTTCGGTAATGCATTGATTATCAAATCCTACATCCTAGCATTGCTGGAGCACCGTCTGTGAAAATACCACAAACATTTCCACATGGAATGTCATGATTTTGCAGAAATGAATCAACTGTGTCAAAGACATCGCGTTCACTAGTTGTCGTTTCAATTGTTTTGTAAAAAAGAAACTCATCTTTGAAATCGCCTTCATAAATATACATCACGTAAACCAGTAACTGAGAATAGTTTACCATATTTGTTAATTCATCAATACTAAATATTCCAAGTGGAACTGATTTCATTTCCTGGATTACTTGCTCCATAATATCAGCAGACATGTCGTCTATTCTTCTACTGACAGTGTTATTAGACATGGATAGTGTATTCAATTTGTTAACATATTCAGCTCCAAGCATAACTTGAACAATGTCTTTGGTTGCTGGCAGCAACAACTCCTCGGTAATGGTGTGAGGTTTTTTTGGTTGCGGCGATTCTGAGAGCCAGCAAATATGAAGCTTTAATGGCTGCCATATTTTGCCGTTGGTACTTGCCGCCAAATTGAAGCCTGCTTTTTAACACCATCAGCTTTGTTCTACAAATACTGGACATCTTTGCCCACAAAGTTAAAATGCTTAGTGTCAAAATGGCGTTTCATTTTGTTGGGCTTCATTTATTCGGGTCACATAATTTCGTTGCAAATGACACATTGTGACTTTTCAATTCCTGACTCAACTATGAAAGTAAATCCATACTTTAAAAATTTCACACTATATTTTCATTTCCTAATACTTGTCTCTCATGAGAAATCTGAAATCTTACAAAATAAATTTTAGTTTAAATACCTATTATAATTAGAGAATATTGAACATGTGCATAACTGATTTTAATAATAAGTTAAAACATTTTTATAATTAATTGATTATAATTTATTAATTGATCATTAATTCTATTAATTATAAATAATGGGAAGAAAAATGTCAAAATTCTTCTAATTGTAAAAATGATAAAGGAAGCCCATGCTTGTGCTCAATATCCACCAAGACGCAAAAAAACCGACCAAATTATACGCCTTCAATTGGACAACCTCCAAGTGAGCTGGTGGAAAAATCCAATTAACATAGAGCAGCGACCCTAGGCAAATTGTCAGGCGACCCCAGTTGGGGTCGTGACCCACAGGTTGGGAACTGCTATTCTAGTGATATGTAAAAGCAGCGAGCAACACAAATCACATGTACACAAAGTATGTAAGAGAATCCATGACTATGGATTAAACTTGAAGAAGTATGAAAATGTGATATTTTCATGGAAAAAATGAAATATCTGGCGGAAAACTGATCGACCGTAATCATAGATTTTTCTGGCCCACTGGATGTTTTTTTATTACCTAATAGTAATAGACAGTTTTTCGAAATGCCCGGAAATATTAAAATGTAAGAAACCAACCACGGATGTAACCATTAGTTTTTTACATGAATTGTTCGCCCGGTTCGGTATCGTTGACTGTATTTTATCAGACAATGAAACGCAATTCACGTGTAGTGAACTTAAACTAGTCTGTAAAAAAATTGTAGTGGAGAATATCACGATCACGCCGTACCATGCAAGAAGCAATGGTTAGGCAGAACGCTTAAGAAAGCTTGGGGTACAGCTACCAAAATGCCATGCAATAATTTTTGCAGGTATATAGGACTACCCCAAGTAATAATGTTCCATCTTCCATGACGCTAGCAGAAGCAATGTTTGCAAGGAAGATTAAAACAACGTTTGATAGATTATTGCCAACCCATACGTACCCATCAAGACGTGAGAAAATGTCACGAAGGGACGCTTCAAAGTGGGAGAAAAAGTTTTCTTTCGAATGTTCAAAACAATAAATACTCCTGGGAAGCAGAGATAGTGGATTAACGGATTGGCAACATAATTTACATAGTAAAGGGACCCAAGTTTACCCACAAAAGGCACATGAATCAGATAAAGGAAACGATATTCAAGTGCTGTTGAGTATAATATTCCAGAGGACGAACTAATGGGTATTGTGTTCGACACATTTGAGATACCAATCCCGCAAACAGGTTCTGAACAGAAAAGATTAAAAAGAAAACGTAAGAGTTCGGATAAACCCTAAAAGGAAAAAGTATTGACTCCATACAGAGCAAGGCTAAAAGGGGGGTGTTATGGTGTGATCGTGATCTACCCTATTTCGTGACTATATGAACTCTTCTAGACATTATGTATAGAGGAGCCTACGACGAAAGAGAAGCATATTCTTTTCCACATTGTAGAAGAGAGACGCCAGTATGGTAGATACTAGTCGAGGTTCCGTTCTCAAACATCAGTCCTGCAGAAAGTGGACCATTTCAGTGGCCTTTTATCTGTCGGATTGAGGTAGTCCTGCGAGGTCCACCCTCTTAGGCTTTGCCTCTCCTCTTTGGGGTTGAGTTAGATTATTGCTAACTGCCTGAGGCGACCCGACTGGAAAATGCCGACGGGGCTTCCAATGCATTTTTTTTTATAAGCAAGAGAGAAGCCATTCTTATCATGTCAAGGATTCGTTCTCGACAATCAGTCCAACGGAGGTTGGCCATTATGACTGGTGGTGGCCTTTCTTCTATCGGGCTGATACATGGTTCTGGGTAGTCCTAGGAGGTCCACTCTCCAAAGCATTGCCTCCCCTTTTTAGGGAGGAGTTAGTTTATTGCTAACTGCCTGAGGCGCCCCGATTGCGCTGGGTTGATTCTCCCCACTTCTCAGCCCAGTGCCACATTTTCCTGCGGTAGAAAGGAAGTAAATACCTAGTCTTTCTGCAACACTTACTACCGTGCTGTCTTATTTATTATTGGACTTTAAAGGTCATATATATATATATATATATATATATATATATATATATATATATATATATATATATATATATATATATGAATAGCCATTATATTATAGATGTAGCTAATGTACCGACGCCGACATTCGAAAACTGAACCCTCGATCACATAAGAATACGACGAAACAGTGCAAGTAGCTAACTCTCTGTGCCAACCCACGCCACCACTGATAGTAAAAATTCAAGCGCTATATACGTTGTCTGTCTGTTTACATATATATTTATATTCGCCTGTCGGGAAACCCGACAAATCTATTCTTTACAGAAGATTATTGCTTTACGCTAAGTGGAAACAGTTATTTACTCTACCAGATAGCTCAACCCATAGATATGTGGCATATGCATATATGAAAAATATAGTCATCATCAGACAGCTGTTTCGTCGTCTACGACTCAATCAGTGTGGCTAGACGCAGCGAGTGAGTCCACGCCGAGATTGGATTTGAAACCCGAATCGCCGGTGACATACAAATACGACCAAAGAGTCCAAGTTGGCTTCTGTCCAGTCTCGAAGGAGAATAATTATCAAAGGATTATCGAGGATTATCCAAGGATTATAATAATCGAGGGAGAATAATTATAAAGGAATCTATAACGAAGCGCGTGGTATGCAATCTCGACCGCACTTTTTCTTAACCGGCATAGCATGAGACGAATGGCAAGGAGAAGTCCAGAACTACTGGAAACGATCCCGTGATCATTTCGGAGTTTTCATTCTCCTAGACTAGTTACATAACCCAAACTTCAGTGTCCCAATTCATTTGCCTCTATACGTTAGTAGAGTAAGACACAACATCGGTTTTTAATGTGAAGAAAATCCAGCTCCCCAAAAAGGGGCACTCTAAATTGGGACAAAAATTTTAATTACTCAAAGGATTTCTCCACTGGCCAAGGAGAGAGAGAGCAGATAAAGTGTTGTCTCAGAACAGATGTTACATTTTGATCTAAGCCAACCGAGGCTTGAGAGTCTAGTCTACCTTACTATTTAATTCGTATCTGGAGGGAGGGAATAAGGATTCATCGCTTTCCCAAATGTTTTGGTGAAAATAGTGCAGGAGTTGCGAAAAAATCCGACCCCGACCCGCCGAGCCCGCAATCCGAACCCGACTTGCCGAGCCTACAATCCGTAACGGCAGCCAAGTTCGTTTCATTGATTGGTAAATTCGCATGGATCAGCATGGTACGACTGTTTGTTGGTATTAGTTTCCCCAATTCTTTCGATAATCAGGTACTTAGAGAAGTGACCACGTGTAGGTTGCCAACATCCATAAGTGAAAGTGGTGCTATGGAACAGACTGGATTCGAACTTGGCACGCCCACTTCATAATTTCACGCCAGTATCCATTTAAGCAACATCATCTCCCAATTTATTTGTAACTAGCAGGAAGAGCCGACGTTGCTCGGGATTGAATATGGATCACTACTATGTACTTTTCCCACTACGCTCATAATACCATATTACTACCCCTCCTCTCCTCCCGTTTCGGCCCTTAATATAGTCGGGAGAAGCTGAAATGTTGGAAAACTCTCTGAATTAGTGTCTTACACAGATGGTTTAAATCTCATTAAAATCGGATATATGTACTTGAAGTTTTAAAGGGGTTCTGCCCCCATGAGTCACTTAGAAGTAAGGGCACGTAGATGTTCGGCACATAAAGGGTAACGTAGAAATTCGGGACCACTTCCATTATATTCCCCAGAAAATATGATTTAAATTTCATAAGAATAGAATGTATTTAAAGTGTTAAATAGAGTATGCCTTCATAGTGCCCTTAGGGGTTGCAAATAGAGATTCGGAAATACTTCCATTGTCTTCCCCGGTAAGTTTTACATTAGAATAGTTTTAGATTTAATGTAGATTCTCGAGCCTTTCTTTCAATAGGGAACACAGTCATTGAGTTTTCTATATATAGATAATTAATGAAAGGGTAATTAATATATTTTAGGACAATAACACATGGTGTTGGAATCAGTGACCTTATCCGGCCAACGCGATGCATGTTTGATTAGCTTTGGCTCCGTACAACCCCTGTGCCTTAATACATGGCAGGGGACCTGAAAATGGCATATAGCTTTGTTTGTTGTATACAAGTGTGCGTGAGTGCTGCGCGCGACTGGTCGTGTGTAGAGAGGTCGGTCACGTGGTCTACTTGCGGGCATAAGTAGGCTTATCTCACGTCATCGCGAAGTATTTTCAATTGGGGTCCCCATCGGTATCAATTCAGAAACAGCACTTGACAGACGCCGGTGATTCACTTCCGGTGAGAACTGGCGTCCCTCGCCCGCACTCCACTCCAAGCAGACTCGCTGCTCTCGATGTAAACACCACTCACACAAACGCGCACACACACACACGCACACATACACACACTACACACACAACCACCCTTGCACCTGAATCTGCACAGGCACACACACACACATAGACTCATGTTTACTTAGAGACTTCTTTATATATATATATATATATATATATATATATATATATATATTTAAAGTTAGTTATATTAATATTTTGATATATTTGTATCAACAAAATTCACTTCTAAACTAATTAACTGATCATTATGAAAATTTGAACAAAGCGAAAATTGTGCAAATATGGCCTATTTTTAGTTTAATTTAGCTTTATGCAAATGAGGAGTATAAAGCGGGTGGAAGCCTTTCGGGTACATTCAGATGACTCCGATTTTTGTGAAATTTTAACCAAGTATTCGACATCAGTTAATAAATATTCCCCAAATTTCATTTTTTTGGAGTATTTCAAAGGGGTTTCAGGGGGCATAATTTGAACACAACATCCCATTTGAAAATTAAAATATTTCATATTGTCATTAAATTTGATCCATACTAACTAGACATCAATTAAGCAAGATTCCTTGAATTTAAATGCCTTCTTAAGACCCCTTAAACTTAAGCCTTAAATTTTAGACATTTTCTAGAATACAATCATATAGTACATTTCGATCAAATTTAGAATAATTATTCTAGACATAATGTTTAGTAGCATTATATTTTAACTTTAATCTTCGTAAAAAGGCAAAAATTGGTGCACAACTTTTCTGTTCAGGAAATTTATTTCACCCGTCAGTAGAACACAAAATCTATGACATATTTAATATTGAAAAATGATCATGCTCCAAAGATTCACCACCGCCCACACTATTTGTCCTTGCGTACATATGTTGTGGAAATTATCAATTTTATTATCATCCACAACAGAGCAGAAGATTGACAATTATATGAAAATCTTGATCAGCACAATATTTCTTTACCATTTCTATAGCGACAATATATAATTGAATTGTTTAATAATCATAGACACAAAATAAAACATTCTTTAATGCCGCAGTTTGTTTAAATATCACGACGAGTCGATACAGATTCGAACAATTTTCTTTTTCTTTATGCACGGTAATTATCATTCGTCAAATATAAATATCCATAATCAGGTTTTGAAGTCTCATTGGTTCGGAAAATATTTGAAACATACTTCTTTCTCTTTATAATTTTTGACCGGGTGTAATGATTCATCTCTCTCTCTCTCTCTCTCTCTCTCTCTCTCTCTCTCTCTCCCTCTCTCTCTCTCTCTCTATATGTCTGTCTGTTTCTCTCTCTCTTTTAACTAGATACGTGTTTTAGGAATTTTAAAAAAATCTAAGAAGAAGGTACACACACACACACGCACACACACACATACATAATATACATATATATATATATATATATATATATATATATATATATATATATATATATATATATATATATATATATATATATATCCCCCTTTACTAAGGCCGGTCACTTTGAAGGAGTTTAATAACAAGCAGTACCACTAGCTTCATTGCGAGATCCAACACGGTTTGTTGTTGTTGATCACTATTCACTGCTCGTTGTAAATACCCACCGACTTGGCATTTACAATGTTAAATTTCTCGTAACTTCCAAGCTAATTGAGGGTGGCCGACGGGTAAGACTCTTGACTGCGAATCAGTGGCGATCGGAATTCGCGCCCGCCGACCGTCGGGAATTAACTCCCTACACTGAAGATTGCGTAAGCATTAAACATCGATGTCTGTAGGTAATAAATAATTCATATATATATATATATATATATATATATATATATATATATATATATATATATATATATATATATGTGTGTGTGTGTGTGTGTGTGTGTGTGTGTGTTTGGAGGTATAAAATGTATATATTTATATCAATATATACTCTTTAACAAAACTGACGGAAAACTCTCAGCTATTATCTCGTCCGGAGAACATCGATAGTTTTAATAAAAAAGAAAAAATAGTAGCGAAAATAAAGAGCACAGAGGTAAATTAAATGTACATGGGAATTAACGATGAGCGATTAAAATAAATTTAATCTAATAGTCGTTTAAAACCAATTACAAGAGCACAGCATGGGATGGGAAAATTTGACTATTGAACTAAATAACGAGATGATAAATTAAAGGGCTTTAACGTCGATTTTGTTTAAAAGTATATATACATATATATATATATATATATATATATATATATATATATATATATATATATATATATATATACATATATATATATATACACACACACACACACACATATATATATATATATATATATATATATATATAATAGATACAAGGTAAATCAATTTATGGCATATTCATGTACATACGTTCCAAGAATTGACAATGAACATCAGTTTCGTATACGATCGTTTCTGAGACGATATGGATTTTTATTGATACCAAGTGTCTTCATTAGCAAAGGGTATAGACACGAAGTTCGAAGTTAAAACACAGCTTCAGGACTAGAGTGCAGACAATACTGAGTCACACAGCAACTCGACAGGTTGAAGGAGGGTTAGAATATGATACTTACAACCCAATTAAAGTACGGTACAAATCAATTATATTGGACATAGAAAGCGAACAATAGGGGAGATAAATACTGTTTACATTACAGGCATAGGAAAAGCATACAATAGAAAATGGAAGTTTTTAATATTTACTGATGTTTTTTTCAAGAATAAATAATTAAAAAAAATATGAGCACCTATAGTTAAAAATGAATTAATAAATCAATTCATCATTCAATAAATAAAGAGATATTCTTTTTATAGAACTATTTCAAGAAATATTACCTTGATGAAAAAAGTTAAAAAAAAACAACTAACAATGAATTTTCAGTTGCACTAAGTAGAATTAGAAGTTTTAAGATAATTTTAAAAATTATTAATAATAATAATATATATAATATGCATAGAGATATGACTATTCACTACAGGTCATGAGATTCGAAACCCCGGATTCTGAGTATTTTGCAACTCAAATCCCGACATCTAGAACCACTGGACCAACGCTGAATAGCGAATAAACAATGATAATTTTAACACTTTATCCGGCGGCTTCACGTCATAAGAGCGTTCAACTTCATGAAAAGAACGATGCATTTATAGCTAGCGACGTCATGCTGAGTTAATACTACACTTACAGATAGGTTTTCTAGGAGCTACAAATAATAAATATTTGTTTTTTTTATTATCTATGTACGTATACGTTTCGTATATATATATATATATATATATATATATATATATATATATATATATATATATATATATATATATATATATATATATATATATGTCTGAGAAAAATACAGTCTAATACAAGACTTAGGAATACAAATGACAGTCATATACATAATCACACCCTTGATATAAAAGTGAAAATGGAAGCAGATTTAGATCATTTCATATTCAGAAATACTGTAGGCATCAAATCAGCTCAATGGTAACACCTGTAGATCAACCAGAGCTACTATATTATAGTTTCGAAAAAAACAAATTTACGACATATTCATTTACATCTGTTCCAAGAATTCAACATAAACAACAATTTAGGCATACAATCGTTTCTGAGACGAACAGTCTTTATTGATACCAAGTTTTCTCATCAGTACGGGTTGCAGACAGCAGAAGTTAGAAGACGAAGAAAAGATCAAAAGTTCAGTATTATTCACCATAAAAGACAGAGTAATTTGAGAAAGTGACAGGGAGGTGAAGATATCACAATTAGTATTCTTTTAAAAACACCACACATAAAAAGTCACATGAAAACACAATAAAAGCAAATAGATATCAAAAGTACAATATTGAAAGATAAAAATCAATAGCAATAATAATAATAATAATAATAACAATAATAACAATAATAACAATAATAATAATATAATAATAATAATAAGAGTAATAAAGTAAAAGTAGAATAAAAATACAAGTTAAAAATATATAATAAAATAAAAATATATAATAAAATATAAAATATAATTTTTTTAAAATGGATAGGTAACTAAATTTTATATATGGTCAATCAAAATACAAATTAAACGTTATATTACAAGATACGCTATATATATATATATATATATATATATATATATATATATATATATATATATATATATATATATATATATATATATATATATATATATATATAAGGATTAAATTCACAATACATCATAAAAATAAAATGACGTGAAACAAATTTAAATACAGGGAAAACTCATCAAGAAACGAGAGATTTTACCGGTTTTGTTCGGATCAACAAAAGTCTTCAGAAAAAGTTAAGATTTTAGATTTATTTGATAACGGTAAAAACACAGGAAAAAGAAGAACGCACAGAGAGACGTCATTAGCACGCGTTTCCTATTTGAAAAAAGAAAGAATAATAAAACGCGCATTAGAAGAGACGTTAAAATGGGAAAGGGGGAGAAGAACAAAAAAAGAAGAAGGAAAAGAAATCGAAAGTTTTTGAAACCGGGATTGGAGTGGCGCAATGTATTGCAGTGTTTCAGTGCGGTTTTTGTCAGATATTTGCGTAAGGAATAAGCTCTGAGTTTGAGGGTTGTCTTTGATGAAGATGAGAGGAGTATGATAGCGCTTTCGATGCATTTGCGACGTGGAGAGAGTATTCAGTCTTGAGGAGGGTGCACTTTTTTAAAATAAAAATTGTGAGTAATAGTGTTTCTGTGTAAGACTAGTGGGTTAGTGAGATTGTTGTGTTCGTGTTCGTAAATGCAAGATTTTATATTTCTGGCCGTTTCACCAATATAAAACATCGGACATTCGGCACATTTTATTTTGGAAATGGCGGCTAGTCTTTTTTCACACACACACACACACACACACACACACACACACACACACACACACACACACACACACACACACACACACACACACACACACACACATATATATATATATATATATATAAATCTTAAAAATACTCCCTATTCACTTCACTGGTCAATACTTAAAAAGTCCAAACCATATACCCCTGGAGCATCCCATTGCCAACTTTGTACTCTGGAAACCTTTATGATAGCTACTGCTACTAAATCTAAAAATATTATTAATTCTAAGAATGAACTTATCTCCAGTTGCAGGCATAAACGTAAATTCAGGTATAGCAACCATAATACTCCCCCAGACACCCCTCCCCCATTTGATTAAATACCCTCCCTTCATCTCGGATTTTCCCTCCTTACATCTCGAATCCCCTTTCTGATAGTTCTAATTCCTGTTGTTCTATGGTCTCTACTTATATCTCCCTCATCCCTTTAACCTTCTCTTAACTTAATTAAATTACCCATAAACTCCGTTAGCTTCACATTTCCCTTAGTTTTAACACCTTTCTTCCATTACCCCCTAAATCTTTCCACTTAACCTCCTTAACTGTATAACTTTATTTGGCTTTCCATTTTCTTTCCCGTTTAACTTCTTTTAATGCATTCGTCCGCTTCCCTTCAACACTTCCATTCTTCATTCTTTTCCCTTTCAACGTGATAACTAACCCACTCTATTCATATTATATCCTAGCCCTTTTATTTACTTGTTGATTAGCCTTAACTACTCCATATCCCCTTTGCACACCTCGATATCGAACTCCTTACTGTTTCCACTGTGCACTCTAATTATTCTTCCCCTCCTGGTTTTACTTCTAAATAATTCTTCTCACTCTTTTAATAGCCTCGATTATTCCCCCCTTGTTTTACTTCGCCCTTCGCACATCTCTCTCAAACTACTCAACCCCCAACCCGCCCTCGCTCTACATCTTTTAACCCCCATAGTATTTACTTTTAACTGCGATCTCCACTCTCCCTCTGGCTTAATCCTTTGTCACTTCTTTAACCTTGTATATCTCTTACTTCTTCCGGCCTTCACTAACCTATTTAACAATTTTCTTAATTAACCTCCATATAACTTTTTTGAATAAAATTTCAAAGTTTATATTTTCCCATATCTATTTGAACTAGCATCCCGTAACTGCTTATTTACTTCAACCCATATTTTTTCCTCCTTGGAGATTCCCATTCCGGATATCCTCTCGAGGTCTTGTTTTCCTTTTTCTTTTTCCTTATTCTAATTTTCATTCTTGAGCTCCAATCTTATCGACTTTTCCCTCATTCTATTATTAGTATCTTATTTTTATTATTTTTTTATTTTTTTATTTTTTATTTTTTATTTTTTATTTTTTATTTTTTATTCTTTCGGTCAATCCTTAATTTTCCTTGCGAGCTTAAGACTAATCTTATTATCTATTTTTCATTCTTTATTCTTTTATTTTCTTATTTCTACTTTTTATACTATTTTTATCTTTATTTTTTATCTTTACTCTTTTAATTTTTAACTCATTTTTCTAGTCCTACCCTTCATATATATTTTGCCTCATTGTTTATATCTAAGGTCATTTGATTAAACATTTAAACCCCGAACTCTGTTCTTATACATATTCTGATATTTTAACCCCTTATCCTAACATTCGTTAACTTACCCCCACTCCTTTCTTCCCCTTTTCTAGTTGAATCCTATTTCGCGCTAACTTCCAATTTCAACTTTATGTTTCACCCCCCCCCCCACTTTCACACTCTTAGTTTTATCCGCATTCCTTCACCGCATCGCTCCCTTTCTCCTCCTCCCTCTCTTTCCTCGTACCCGTCCCTCTCTCCTCCCACACACCCCTTACCCGTTTCCTCCCTTGCCTACTGGTCGCATATTATATTCTTGTTTTCACTGTCTTTGCTTTTCTTCATTTATAGCCGGCTTTCTCAACTGGGCAGACTTTAAATATTCTCGCTGCCCCTTTTTCCCACTTTTAAACACTTTCCTTTGTCATCTCTGCCCGGAAAGTATCTTTAATGGCGAATATTTTCCACCTTAATCTCCTCTGACGCCTGCCTGCATCATCGAATGTACCTCTTATTGGACTTTTTACCCTTTTTGGATTTTCTATTTTCGCCGTACCTGAAATTGTGGCTTCTTGGAATTTAACTTTGAAACCTCTCTCATTACTTCTCGTGCCTCTAACGACCTACCTATCTACATCTTATTCTCTCCGCTGGACTCTTCGACACCGGACTTTTTGGCAATCGGACATTTGCTTGCACCTTGGCACAGTTTTGCCCTGCGTTTCTTTCCCTACAACTTTTATTTTATTTTTTCAAATTTTAAATCTTGGCCATTGCCAACTTATCTATCCCAGCGACTTCCTCTGATGATAAGATTTTGATCTTTGAAAAGCCTGGCTTAAGGAAAATTTAACTTGAATAAATTGCCTTTTTGCGGAATATACCTTGCTTTGAACTTTTGAATTGAATTTTGATTTGGCTTTTGCTTTCTCTAATTCCTTTCCATTCTCCTTCATTATATATATATATATATATATATATATATATATATATATATATATATATATATATATATATATATATATATATATATATTACAATGCTATGAAATAATTATCTTATATTAGATCCTAGCGTGATAGAAATATACACAATATTGTGGATAGAGTATTATTATAGGAAAGAATGAAATAATAAAACAAAATTAAAGTTTATTATAATCAATTTTTCTACAAATAGTAAATTATGAAACAGTTATTTAACCTATAGATTTTCAAAGAAATATATCTTATCCTCAGAAGCAGACTAATTATTG
>OY744516.1:73198513-73308513 GCA_963556195.1 Sepiola atlantica
AGAGAGAGAGGAGGGAAAGAGAGCCTATTATGATATCACAATGTATTTGATTTCGTGAAATCCTTTGACTTTGAAATCCTTGTAAAAGCATGATTACCAAACAATCTCATAGTTAAGATATTATATTTTTAATAATAATAATAATAATAATAATAATATATATATATATATATATATATATATATATATATATATATAATAGGAAGTAAGTCAGTCGTGAGAGTTGAGGTTAGGCTGAAATTCCGTACGAATGTCAAACCTTACCGAACATTTCAAGGTCAAAGTAAAAAATACATTTCTATGTCATGGTTATTTAAGATGTGGGGCTTCATTGGCTACAATATAGGCCAAGCAGCGAATCCCTACACCAAACAGAACCGAAGTTATCACAAAAAATGTTACCTTTACATTTTCTGTGATTGTGACCTTGACATTTAAACTAAAAACTCCTCAAATTACCTCACTTTTAAGTTACAACATGACCGATATTTGACAAAGTTTTCTGACGATTGGTCAAGCGATGTGGTTGATTCTCTGTACAAAAACAAACAAATAAACATAGTTACACAATCGACCGAATACATAACTTCCTTGACGCAGGTAACACATACTGACCCAACTATCTTCTAGTAACGTATTATCGACGTTTTACATTTATTCATAACCCAAATAATGTTTTGTTTGCAGGCGAAGAAATCCTATTTCAGTCAATTCGTAAAGTATTAATGAAAGTAAAACGACTCTTGGGCAGCGCCGGATAGGGTCAGCTAGCATCTTATTTTAGAAGCGTCGATTTTATCTGCGCGTTCAGATATGCAAATGCTATTTTTAATTGAGGATTTATCAGCAGACAGACAGAGCCGCTTTCAGAGATTCTTGGCCGCATGCACAAACTGATTATCTTGCGAGAGGTCTCAGGATCGAATAGGAAAATATTTCATCCCGCCCGATACAAACCGACTCAATAGCCTCGTTGTGGATATGTCGCTCTGATAAATAATGATAGCCGTGCGGCGAATAGGAGAACCACTCGAACAAAACACGCCATTGTTGAAGTCCAGTTCGGTTAACGTGACGGCCATTATTTCAATCTATTTTGACACAAGACGACGACTTATCTCTATTTTGGATATTTATATTTGACAAATAATTGCGATCGAGAAAGAGATTAACATTGTGAAAAAATCTAGCATGACACGAGATTTCTTCATGGGATTATTTGAGATATTTGTATTTCGTCTATAATTAGGAATGCGTGAGGGTAAGGAAAGAAAAGATACGGATTAAGCGCCATCTAGCGGATATTTATGACAGATAATTACGACCGCACGATGATGTCGCGAACGAGAACAATGTATTAAATTCAGGTTTTCGCAGAGTTCATTGCCTTGTTGGGGATAGGTATATCTCTATTAATAAAAGTATCTACTCAAATATGTTGGGTGTTTGCGTGCGCGCGTGTGCAAATACAGATAAGCGTGATTTGTAAATTAAAAAAACCAAACGAATAATTAATAATTTATTTAAAAATTAATCACAAAGAAAATATAATGAATACATTTATGTTTCGACATCTCTACCAGACAAGAAAACTTCTCACGCCTGCCAGTATTCTATATCTCGACAAAGCCACCATTTGATCACGCATGGAGTAATGTTGCCACATCTGGGGTGGTTCCAATTTTCTTATCTTTCTATTATTGCTGGGCTGGGGCATTCGACCGGATTCCAGACATTCACCCACTATTTCAGACACTCCAGCCGAGAGATCTTTTTAAGATTCTAACCGTCCCTTTAAGTGCAATTGTTTGTATCTCCCTTGTATTTGGTTCACCGGGTATATTCGCCAGATAGTTTGTAAAATTATTTTTCATGAGCTCGGTTGCTCCTTTGATTACTGGAATGCTTTCAGATTCTTTTCATGTCATACGTAAAACCTTGGTATTTAGTTATCTTCTCCATCTCAGTTCTGTTTAAGTCAGCATCATTAGGGACAATGGCTTTAACTAAGGTTTCTACATTATCTCTCTTGTCCCATATCACTATGACAGATTTAACAGCCTCGTTTTCGAAGTGTGTAGCTGTAGGAATTGTATAGTCATAGTGAATGATGTGTGACTTTTTTCCAGCAGTTCTTTCTAGTATTAGTTCCCAGGACTTGCTGTTACATTGGATATTCAATTTTTTACAAATAGTACATAGAGATATTTTAAACCCTTGCTCTCTTAATGTTTAATTTTACTTCAGTCGAAGTTCTCAGAAATCAAGGGGTCCCTTCCTGGGGCTAACACTTGATCTCTATATGAGATACATAGATACCCGAATATTCTATTAAAATTTTCCTTTATTTCTCAAACATTGAGTTAGTAAAAAAGTTAAGTATAATAAATTCCTTCTCTCCCAAACTGACCAGTTAAGTATGTCATAGTATATCTTTCTTTTGGTCTGTTGGTATTACCAGATTCCAGGACAAGAATTCATCTAGTCTGGTGGAGTATCCAGCTACGTGGTGTTACTTGAGGTAACCTCACTAGGAGAATAGGCACTATTCCTCGTATAAGGGGATCTTATTTGTGCTGCGGATACTATGTAATTTTGAATATTTGGTCAGGGTTTACTTGTAGGGGTAAGTATCCTCATGTCAGGTTGTCCTGACAAACCCTTGTACAGAGAGACCGAAGACACTCGAGGATAGTGTCTAGTAGGTAATTCAAACTCCCCAGTGTGTGTGTGTGTGTGTGTGTATTTATGAAAACCGGTATTGTCCGGGCCTTTGGGTCTGGATTTACGCCTGTCTATTGGGGGTTGCCGGTCCTGTGTAGTTCTAGGAGGTGCACCCTCCCAGGTTTTGCCTCCCCTCTTTGGGGAGGAGTAAGTTTATTGCTTACTGCCTGAGGCGCCCCTACCGGGGAATGCCGACGGGGCTGCCCAGGCAATTTTTAAATGACCAGAGTGCTCACCTCTCGAGCGCTGGCTTATCTAATCCTACTTTCCCGACCTTGTGTCACATCTTACCTTGTGGGGGTAGATAAATAAAACGAATGTAACAAGATGGGAGGCGGGTGTGTATAAGTAGAGTCTTGATATTAAATTCACACGTAAGGTTAAAACTAAGTAAAGTGGAATTTTCCAGTAACAGCTATGTGTCCCGGCTGTAACGTCACGAGCACTGGAAGCCGTTAAGCTGGCGTGGCGAATGGGGAGAGTCGATCTTTCTCTTTCGACTGAAGAGCAGAAGAGTGTATGTGTGTGTGTTAGAGAGAGAGAGAGAGAGAGAGAGAGCAGTGGGGTTGCAGAGATGTTGTCCCCCTTAGGTGTTTTATGCGTATATATGTACAATATGAGGAAAGAATAAACCCAAAGGACATTTAAAACACCCAATTCAATTTGTCGATGTTCCTTTATTAGTCACGTATATTAAAGCTGTTATTGAGAAAAAGAAGACAACGGCAGAGAAGAGAAGATGGGAACCTCATCACCACTGCGACTACAGAAATTCAACCAGCTGATACTGTCAACGAAGTCGACGCACCGTGGGGATCGAGAAGGGCACGCCTTTGGGATTGAAGAACACACCAGCTATAAGCGAATAAGCGTGATTTGTAAAATTAAAAATAAAGATTAAGTAATAATTTATTTAAGATAGTTAATTAAAATAAAAAAATGTCATGAATAAATTTAAGTTTCAAAATCCTATTTAAAAAAGAATTGGTAAAAAAAATCCGCAAATGCACTGCAACTCTGGCTCTTAGTTCTTTTTTAATCGTGTAACGATATCATTAACAAGTCAGCCATTTTAATCTTTTGTTAATAGTTGAAAAAAAAGAATGAATTACTTCGAAATTTGAAAGGAATTTGGAAGCATGTAAACTGTCGAATAGAAAATTCTTTCCGGCTTTGAATTTCTTAGCCAACATTCATGTATTAATAGATTGACAGTTTTAGAAGCTATTTCCGTCTAATTGAAACAACGGTACTACTACAACTGGGAATCCATATCGATTGCGATTTGCAGAACAAACCAGAAATGACCAAAGCCGTTTACGATTTGAAAGCCGCGATAAAATGTAAAAAGGCAGATCTTCTTCTTTCGTGTGAATCAGATGATTCTGGTGTTGGCATTAGTTTCCCTGATGTTTTTCTAGTTAGAAATCTTTCTTACGGGAAGGACCACGAGAAGGTTGCCAACACCCTTAAGTGAAAGTGGTACTGTGGAACTTGGAACACCCAGGTCTTCAGTCCGTGTCGATATCTACTTAACCACAGTCACCTCCATGACGCTAAAGCATTCGACTGCAAAACCAAAACGAATTTAACCGCAGTTACAGAAGCAGTTCAGTCTTCCGAAGAACTAATCGCCCCCCCCCCCCAAAAAAAAACAGCCTAACAATTGCAACAAATGCAAACAGAAATGCATCCTTTCGACAAATATTCATAGCTTAAAGAAAATTATTCTTATCACCGAGGAGGAGGGGGGGGGGGGTAATTTACCCCAACCTTAAATCAGGGAAAAATAAAAAAAAGTTTTCATTTAATGTCGATACTAAGTGACTGTTCGGCAGGGAGTTGCCTATTTTCAATCTCTTCCGTTAATCGCAATCGGAAACATTCGGGCCGATATGGATCTCCAGTTGTAGAAAAAACGAAACAACATTTCGGACGATCATAATTTTGAATTTAGCGCACATAAATCGGTGGTCAGTCATGCCATTCATACTACGCGTACTGGTTATTGATCGTATATAATAGGGCTTATATTGTAATTCAGAATTGTGTGATCTATTCTCTGCTTCTTTTGTTCCAGCTCGTTTGACTCGTTTGTCTAGTGGTCTCCATTAATTTGCTTTTTTGATACCTCATTGTAATACAACTTCATATTTCAGTAGCTTATTTCCAAGAATTGTAGGCTTGTGGAACTCTCTTCCTGCTGACTGTTTTCCTCCTACCTATAGCCTTGGTTTTTCAAGACTAAGGCCAATAGGCATCTCCTGTCTTTGCGATAATCATATTTCGTTCTTGTTTGCTCCTTACATCAAGTGGCTTCATGCCTTGTCTGGAGCGATTTTCGTAAAAAAATACAAATTCACACGAGAAATCTTCAAGCGAAATTACTGGGATTGTGTACTAAAGAAATCTGTACATATTACGATTATGTTTCGGAATTCTTTTAGATGAGGCTTGATCATTTGTATTATTTGGATGATTCGGACTACTGTTTTCATCTTGGATGTTATTATCACGACGTTTCGGCCGATGTAACCTCCAACCTTTTTCAGATGTATCTTGCCGAACGTTAGAATCTTTATGTCGAACTCGGGAATTTATACGGAATTTCGAACTGAACCCTTCATTTAATCCACGAGGGTAGATTAAAAAAACAAAATACTTTAGTTCACCCTAAACAAGTCGTATTGCCACTGAGACGTAAGGGGCTACTGTGATTAGGGGCCAGATTTATAGGAGACATCCTAAGTGGGGAGTTGTGTAGCAAGGTGTCTGTCCACATTACATTTAGATTTCTACATTAGTACAGTCGGGGAAACAAGGAGCAGAGAGGGAATTTCAAAGGCAAGTGGTCCGAAGAAAGAAATTATTAGAGGGGTTATTTTTTTCTCGCCTATGTATCTCCTATTTGGACATGTTGTGCAAAAAATGTAATATATGACATTGAGGTTTGGCGGCTGTATTTGTATACGTGTATTTGTATACGTGTATTTGTATACGTGTATTTGTGTCTGAGAAGGAGGCATCTGCCACTAAATGTCGCAAACTAAACATCTATGTTTATTGCGGGTATTTTATTTACCTCCTCTGCAGGAGGTTAGACACAAGGTCAGGTGTGGTTTTGAAAAGCCAGCGCACGAGCCTACAAAACAATTGAGCGTCCTCGTCAACATTCCCCAGGCGATTAGCAATAAACTAACCCCTTCTCTTTGAAGCCTAGACCTCCTTGAACTAGACAGAACTATATCTTAGTCTGACAGCAGCAAAGCCACTATCGGACTAAACCTAACCCTAACCTAAACCCTAACCCTAATTCCCGATACGTGTCAGGTATAGTTGCCATGTTGTATGGTGTTTTGTAAATGTTTTTGTTCAGGTAGGTTAATGCATATGCTTAGCCATGAGCAAAGACCTTCGGGTGCAGTCTTGTGTTGTTCTTCGTATATGGATGCTGTATTTTTAATAATTTGCTCAGACCCCATGATTATATCTAGCATCTCAATAAAGTAACACACCAATTCCACCAGAGCAACTACCCTATGAAGCTCATTGAATAAGTTATTAAAAAACAGCATCTTTAGACGGACCAGAAATGTAAAGTGGTCGACAATAGACGATGTCGACTCGAAGGCTTCTTTTTCATTGACTACTACACCGATGTGTAGGGGAAGGCACGACTCCTTTCTCAAGTTTACTCCACTTACCCTTGATAATACTGAGTGTTTAGCAAGAGAGCACCAAGTACCACTTTTTTAATCTTTAGTATAACTCTACTGAGGATTGAACCCTCTTACCATTATTCCAAATGGACCGGTCAGTAGACAACAACTCTTTAAACATAAAAAAACGACACAATCACTCCGGTAGGACAAAACACTTTCCACATTGAGTAAACGCAATAAATAATAAAGTTCCCTTATGTTACTCTTGTGGTATCATCCCTATTTAGATAGACAATGGACTCTTCCGATAAGTATATAATACTTTGAGTGAACTCCACCCAGAGAGTCAAGTAAGAAGATAGCTACATTGGCGACATTAGAATTAAGCTAATATAAACCGTATTCTTCTTTCAATTGTCTGATTTATTTATTATGCCTCTTCGATGACATAGCAGTTAAGTAGAGCGAAAATATGTAAACAAAGAAAATACATAGCGTTATGAATGGCCCCTGTTCTTAGTCGTGAGTTTATTGTGTTGATCACGTGGTAGAAGTTCAGACTGGAAAGTTAAAGGTGACTTTGGTCTGGGGTTCGAATCGTGCGACCGGCAGAGCAGTGATCCTCCACACTGATGATTAACGAAAAAGGACGAAACACATGTGTATGTGAATAAGAATTAAATTTATATAAATATATATATATATATATATATATATATATATATATAGTAAGCAATGAAAATATATATGGCAATCAAGCTACACAGAGGCACCCGTGTTTCATCCCTGGGGGGAATCGTCAGGCTAAATGCATTTAGCCTGACGATTCCCCACGGGTGCCTCTGTGTAGCTTGATTGCCATATATATTTTCATTGCTTACTACCTAGTTCTACTTACGTATCGAGCACTGTTGAAGTAAATACTGAAAACTGACACATAAAAAATTATATCTCCTTATAATATTTTATGTGGATACATGAAGTACTAATATATATATATATATATATATATATATATATATATATATATATATATATATATATATATATACAAACTAGTAGAATGCCCGTTCCAGGAACGGATAAAATTAACTCACCAAGCAGAACAGATTTGCACAAATTTAATGCCCCATTACGAAGATTAAAAATCAATATATAATGATAATAAACTTATGTCTAGATTCCTCATTCTAATATTGAGAAAAACCCATTAAATGATTTTCAATATAAAAAATGTCTAAAATCTTTTAGGCTTAAGCTTGAAGGGGCTTAAGAAGAAATTGAAATCCCTATGGATCAAAGTCAATACAAATCTGATATATTTGAATTTTTAAATGAGAGCTTGTGTTCATATCATTGCCGCTAAAACCCTTTAAATTACTCAAAACAAACTGAATTTTTAGGAGTATATTTATTAATTGATGTCTAATACCTTTTGTAAAAAAATCCACAAAAACTGTAGCTACCTAGAATTTTACGACGGGCTTCCACCCCTTCTTAACCCCTTTGCTTAAAACTAAATTGAACTAAATATACTCACATGTAGACTCATTATGCCTAGCAGTTTTGTACCAACATTCATAATGATCGGTTAATTAGTTTAGTAGTGAATCATGTGCATACAAATATATAAATATAGCTAACTCTATATGAAGATAATTGTAGAAAAATCATCTAACAGAATGCTCAGTTCCAAAGGTTAGATCATAATAATAAATAATACATAAGATATCATAGATGCCTTATAGCATAATGGACATCGTGGTTTCACGAAGAAATCTAACTTATCTTAGAATATCTGGGTAGAAAGGTTCCAAACGATCGTCAGTTTATTTAAAGAAAGTCTTGTGTTATATATATATATATATATATATATATATATATATATATATATATATATATAGAGAGAGAGAGAGAGAGAGAGAGAGAGAGAGAGAGAGAAACATTATTAAATAACACGGGGTGTTTTTGCTTGATTAGACTTTTTAATTTTTTTTTAATTTTCCGAATAGTCCATTTAGTATTTTCTGTCAAATTGGTGTATGTAAGTTCCATGAATTTCTTGTTCCATTTTTCTTTCCTTTTTCGCGAGTTCTTTCGATTTGATTTGTCAAATCATCTTCAGGCGATAATAGTCTTGGTGTTTTTACAAACATGTCTTTACTGTTGATTTTTTTTAAACGGCTAGTAATTTACAACTTGAAAAAGAGCGCCTATAATATTGAGACTCTAAATACGAACGTGATTACGTGCTAAGCACGTGCAAAATTCAAACGTATGATTGCTTAACGGCTAATAATTTGAAAATGTTAATTACTATGTTATACACTTTAAAATTTTGTGACTAGTTTTGTAATTCACATTATTGATTGTGGGATGTTTAGTTTTTATGTCGAGGGCTTCAAGAATGTTGAATCTTTTGGTGTTGGTATCGTGGTGTATTATTTTAGTATACACACACACATACACACACACACACACACACACACACACACACATATATATATATATATATATATGCAAACATTGCGTAAAATGACAGAATTCTTTGATTCATCATACATTTTTTTATTTTTTCAATTTTTTTAGTGCTCTTTTTGTGTTAAAATAAAAAAATGTATGTTTCATATGGATAGTGTATATATTGGTTATAAGTTTAGAAAGCGGTTATTATGCAATGTAAGATTCTGGACACTTGGTGAATTTAAAGAATGTTTGGGTGAAAAACGTGATGATAATAGACATAAAGAGACACTGTGTAATGTAATAAATTTCTTTGATTTTTTACTTACTGTTATTTTATCTTTAATAAACGGTTTATTATATGGTGTCCAAATATTTTTAATATTTCGAGGTAATACCACCTTCTTAAAGTGATTCCATATCTGATCCGATATCATGTCGTGTGTTTTATTTATTAAAAGAAGACACAAAATGTAGAACAAGGCTGAAAAGGAGGAGTGAGGAAAAGTCGGTCTTATCTAACATTAACTAACTTAGCTAGCCACATTCATGCCATTCACCAAAACAACACAGTCATTCTAAACATTTATTTACCATTCACCACAATGAAATCGCTCAATAAATAACATAGTTATAACATATGCATTGCAATATATAATGAGGAGTTGTGAAATAGAAAAAGTTATGTACATTAATAAAATGAAAATATTTGCAATGAAAAAACAAAACAAAACAACGGATGTGTCGTTTAAAAAAACCCCGACCTTCTTCAGGTGCCTCTTTTTCGAACTCGGAAATCTTTATGTCAAACTCGCAAAATCTATAAAGAATTTTCCGAATTCGACATAAAGATTCCCGAAAAGTTTGAAAATATGAACCTGTCGACATGGACACATGGAGCAACGAATAAAGGCATTGAGTAACAGACTGTTCTAAGTGGTGACAGTCTTCTGAAGGGTTGAAAGTTTAGTCCTCGCTACTTCTACCTGATAATGGCTGATGGAACAAAAACAATCTTCGCACGCCGATTTAATTCGAAATTGTGTATAAATTCCCGAGTTCGACATAAAGATTCCTGAGTTCGAAAAGATGCACCCGAAGAAGGTCGGAGGTTACATCAGGCAAATATATTTTTATTTTTAAATTTTCTATCTACTTTGTGGCGTTTGGTGGCGAATATTAATTATATGCAGAAGCCAGACCAAAACATCACCGCTTAAAGGTTCAACCAATCAACAGTGTGGGTGTGTTTCGGATTTTTTTTTTTGAAGAGCGCCTTTTCTCTTTTCTGTTTTGTTCAACCCCAGTCCGTTCAGTCTCTCATTAACTTCAGTTGATTGAGGACTTCGGGATGGGGTAAGGTAATACCAGTCGAGGATTCGTTCTCGACAATCAGTCCGACAGGAACTGGGCCATTCCGGTGGCCTTTTATCGGTTGGGCTGAGGTATTCGGTTCTGAGTTGTCCTAGGAGGTGCACCCTCCCAGGCCTTGCCTTCCCTCTTTGAGGTTGAGTAAGTTTATTGCTTACTGATTGAGGCGCCCTTACCGGGGAATGCCGACGGGTTGCCCAGACTATTTTTGCTAGGCCAGAGTGCTCCTCATTTAGGGACGTTGGCTTGATTCCCCCCCCCCCCATTTTCCGACCTTGTGTCATATATTGCTGCGCTGGGAAGCAATTAAATAGTCAACCCAGCCTCTGCACGCTTGCGTTCTATTCCTAATGCCATAGGAAATTATCACACGATACGGGAGAAATTAAGTTATATTTATGCCAAATACAACTGGCCGTAAACAGCAGACAATCTAAAGGGTTCAACGAATTTAATCGGAGCCTTACTTAAGTAACTGTCTGCTTGAATTAAAATCAAGATATAATGATACTGAACCTTACGTCTAGGATTCTTATTCTAATTTTGATCAAAATCCATTACATAATTTTTATTCTAAAAAATCTCTAAAATCTGCTGTCTGCTGGTCTGTTAGTACGCCCCTTAATATGGAAACAGAATAGGAATTGCACTTTAAATATAAGTGTTTTACATGTAAAAAAATTCCTATAAACATGAGAGAAATAGTCCTGTATCTATAGCTGACTTTATACGGGAGCTTAAGGCTCTTTTACCACATGTTGTACATTGAAATTCATCTATTTATAAGCATCATTTTAAAAATATTAATATATATATATATATATATATATATATATATATATATATATATATATATATATATCTTTATGGTAAGAATATAGGACTAACAACATTAAGGTTGCTGCTGAAATAAACACTTCATAATATACTATTGCGTATGATGCTATCCCATTTTCGCACCCGGGAAACGCCGAGTAATGACGTTTTCTTGCGGAGTCTAGGTTGATTCTGTAGCAGGGGTTCGAACTTTGCGACCGTCTGAGATTATCATTCCCCTACAATGATGAGAGCGAAAGCTTGAAACGCTGGTGCATGTAGGCAAAAATAATTTCATATTATTTACTTAAAATTAATATATATATATATATATATATATATATATATATATATATATATATATATATATATATATATATGTTAATTGTTTCGCCTTTTTTCGTCCGCGCATATTTTTTCTTCTGTTCTTCTTTTTACTTTTCTCGTTTTCTCGACTTATATTCTTTCTTTTTAATTTTTTATTCTCTTCTCAATCCTTCATTAACTCATTCCCTTTGATCATCCAATTAATTGTTGTTGTTGTTCTTCTTCTTCGTCTTCCTCTTCTTCTTTTCGTTCTTCTTACCCGTCTTCTGACTTTTTTCTCCCTTCTTCTTCTTCTTCTTCTTCTTCTTCTTCTTCTTCTTCTTCTTCTTCTTCTTCTTCTTCTTCTTTTCGTTCTATTTACCTTTCTTTTTCCTTTTGTCTACCTTCTTCTTCTTTGTAATTCCTTTTCCTACTATATTGTTTCTTTCTTACTTTTCTTCATTGTCTTTCTTGTTCTTTGTAAGACGCCCCCCTCTCCCCTCCTCGAATTATATTCCACCCTAAAGAATTCCTTCCTTGTTCCTCTCGAAGCTTTTTTCGATTTCTTATCAACGATCATCTTCTGACGGCAACGGCTGGTTTTTAACGCATTCCCTCATTACACAATAAACAATGAGAAAGGCCGCAAAAAGTTAACAAAAACAAAGAAACCTGGCGAGACAAAGAAAAAGAGAAAGAGAGAGAGATAAAGAGAGAGAGAGAGAGAGAGAGAGAGAGAGAGCGAGAGAAATGGGGATAGAGCGATTGTGGAAGGAGGGGGAGAGGCTATGGGAAACAGAGGAAGAACAACATTCTTACGACTCTTAACAAAGCAAAGTCTGACAGCGAGTTGCATTAGAGAGGTACAAACGTTCCTCTCAAAATTGAGAGCTCGTCGACTTAAAAATTTAACATCCTTGCTTCTGTCTTGAACTAAAAACCGACATTGACAAAAACTATATCTGACACAAAACAAGTGAATTTGCAGCCACATTATTTGGGACCTATCTGATGAAATATTCAAGAGAGTTTGAGACAAGAATTCTGTTTAGGTGACGCAATTCAAAATGTCCTCCATACTAAATTTTACGACTATGGAAAATAGATTTAAAATTTAATAAGACGTTATTTCAATCAATCAATGAATCAATTTTATTGGCAAAAAAAACAATAACAAAATGCGGCAAGCCATGTAAAAAACACAAGATATTGTATCTACAATGTCCTAAAATAATGTTTACAATCTTTGAATCGTTATAACTCATTCAATTTATTGGTTTTTACTTTTAAACAAAATTTATAGAAGAGTAAAAATACACATTTAAGGATTTTAACACACAAATTCAGACGAACATAGAAATGAAGTTTTAATGAGAGCAAAAGTTTAATTTCTGAATAGTAATTAAGTGATTAGTTCATCATTAGTTGCTGTTCTGTTCAATGCACTTTTCATATCGTGACGAAATGCACCTATAAACATCTAGCAACATTTACTACTTGAACACATTCTTCTGAAACTGCAACTAAGATTTCAACAATTGTTTCAGCTTACCCGCTGGTTTTCTGTTTCCTTTTAGAGATCTATGTTTTAAAGATTCATGTTCTCTTTGTTTTGTTAGAGATCCACTCAAAAAGTAATCCAAGGGTTTCACATCTAGTAATCTAGGTGGGAATTCAACTCTCCATCTTCTTACAATCCATCTGTTTTTCAGGTTTCCATTCAGATAAACCATCACATCACGGTAAAAGTAGGCAGGTGCACCATGTGTATACATTATTTTAGGACACCCGTCTTAATGATTTTTCGAAGTAAACTTTATACCTTGATATAGTAGGCGCCATCACGACCTCTTCTGGCAGGCTGTTCCAGAGAGTAGAAACATGGACAGAGAATGCTGCCTTTCTTCTGTTGAGACGAAAACGTAGGTGACTAAGCGTTGGAGTGAAAAACTAAAAGTAGATTTGCATTCCAATTAATGATGCTTTATAACGGAATCAGGTCCCCTCGTATCCCTCGCTGCTCAAGGTTTAGTCTTTGAAGCCGTTCTTTGTAGGTAAGCGTGGAGAATCCCGGCAGTTGGTGGAGAATACATAAATTTAATTTTTCAAGAACTTTCCTTTTACGGATAGACCAGAAGCTATTTCGGCAAAAATGGGCGAACGAGTGAAATTAAGCAGTGACATTTTGAGGCCGTTTAAAGGAGACGGCGATGTGGTCGCGTGACTTAATAAGCTGAAGCTGATTGCAAAGCTGCAAAAGATTGATGACGTAGCGACATTGAACCCAATGTATTTGGAGGGTAATGTGCTAGCAGTCTATTTTGAAATGGGAGAGGCAAACCAGGCAGATGCCGATAGGATTGAAATAAGATTGAAGACAGCATTTTCGAAGAGTGCTTTTGAGGCTTATAACAAGCTCAGAAGAGTAATCTGGACCAGAGAATCGGTGGACATATATGCGGCAGATATAAGGCGACTAGTAGGATTGGCCGGATACACCGGACGAACTTTTGAGAAGACGGTTTAAAATGGCTCTCGTGTGTGGTTTTCCTGGCCGCATCTCAATTGAACTACAACGAATGACTGACATTGAAACCATGGAGGTATAGGACATTTTGGGGCATGCCAGGGTGCTGGCGAAACGTCCTAGTGAACTGGGGGAAATTGCAACTTCTACCGCAAACAAGTCTGGTGAAGAAGAGCAGATAGTGAGGAGACATACATTTGTTGGAAAATGCTTTAGATGTCAGGGGTCGCACCTTATGAGAGACTGTAGTGAACCAAGGCCGGGTGTTATTTGTTTGTGATGTGGTCAGATTGGGCACATTAGTAGGAATTGCCCCTCACTTCAGGGAAACGAGTAAATGCGTGCTATTGCGACAGTAGTCGCCCCTTTACTTCGGAAAAGGCGTGTGAGAGTTTACTGCCACAGATAGTGGTTACTGTCAACGGGAAAAGGGCAAGAGCCCTTGTTGATACCGGCTGTACAACTGCACTTGTTACGACAAGTGTCGTCAACTTTTGCAATGGAGCCAGCAATATTAGAGCAGTAGATGACAGAGAGGTGAAGTGTTGTGGAAGGACTGATGCCGAGATTATAGTAAGAAATATACCGCTACAACTCCGAGTAATTGTGCTGGATACGCTCGTTGGGGAAATTGATGTGATACTGAGCCTGGATGTTATCGACCGACTGGGAGGAGCTACAATTGCTAAGGGTGAGGTGAATTTCGGCAAGCAGTATGAAACTAGAATATCAAGAAGTGCGAATAGTAATAATGCCATCCAGTCGACAAAACCCATGCCATGTCAGATTGAGGATGAGGACTTCCGAGCCTATTTTGATGGTAACAAGTGGACAGTAGAGTGGCAATGGACCGCAGGACTGCCTGTGTTGACAAATCGGGTTAGCTGCTACGAAAGCACGCTAAAAGGAGAGATAAGACCGCAGTTTGAGAAGGAAGTTGAGAGGTGGATTGACGAAGGAATTTTAATACCATGGTCAGGGAAGGTTGAAGGAATTCTGCCACTCATGGGAGTGGTTCAGCCTACCAAGAAGAAAGTCAGGCCAGTATTGGACTTCCGAGAGTTGTACAAGCACGTGGCCTGCCACACTAAAGGTGGAATCGACGTATGTTAATAAGTCATGAGGGAGTGGAGGAAAAGAGAGCGAGCAACCAAAATCGTGGACTTAAAATAGGCCTACCTTCAAATCCATGTGGGCAAGAAGCTATGCCGGTATCAATTGGTTGAATATAAAGGTCAGATTTATTGCTTGAGCAGACTAGGATTTGGACTGAATTCTGCACCGAAAATTATGACGGCAGTGCTTAAGACCGTGTTATCCAAAGACGATGCAGTGAAAAGAGCCAGCTGTTCTTATATCGATGATGTACTGGTTGACGTGATATAGATGACTGCGGAATGGGTGAGAGACCATGTCAAAACATATGGACTGACAGTCGTTAGAAAATGGAATGGCTCTTGCATTAAAATTACAGCGGAATAAGGCAGGAAAGTTGATGTTTGGAAGAGGGAACGAAATCCCTGAAGTCACGGACGGCCTAACCAAGCGAGAACTTTTCTCGGTGTGCGGGAAGTTGGTTGGTCATTATCTCATAGTCGGATGGCTGCGGACTGCATGCAGCTTTATTAAAAGACATACCGGTATGGACCGATGGGAGAATTAAATTGACCCAGAGGTATTGCACATGATAAAGGAAGTGATGACAGAAGTAAAAAAGGTGGACCCTGTAATGGGAGAATGTCACGTAAAAAGGGGTCCGGAAGGGGTGATATGGAGCGATGCTAGCAGCCTAGCATTAGGAGCATTGTTGGAAATAGGTGTAACTGTTGAAGATGCTGCCTGGCTACGAAAGAAGAATGATAGCGCCCACAACAATGTTGCGGAGCTTGAAGCCACAATGAAGGGCATCAACCTGTCTTTGAAATAGGGCTACAAACAGTGGACATTAGAATGGACTCGGCAACAGTGGAATCTTGGATTAAGTCAGAAGTGTCGGGAGATAAACAGATCAGGACCAAAGGAGCAGCTGAGATGCTTATCAAGCGTCGACTCGGGGCACTTGGAGACTTGATCAGAGAATTCAAACTGAGAGTAACCGTCACATTAGTTCCATCACAGAAAAACAAGGCAGATGTGCTGACGAGAGTGAAGAAGGCTTGGCTACGAGAGAATAAAGATGTGGCTCAGGTGTGCTGTATCGTAGATGAAATAAAGCACCTGCATAATATGCATCATTTTGGTAAGGAGAGAACGTTATATCTGGCAAGAAAAGTGAATCCAAACATCGCAATGGAAGATGTTCAGGATGTAGTTAAACACTACAGGGAGTGTCAGTTCATTGACCCTGCGCCGTCCAGGCATGAAAAAGGAGAGCTGCATGTAACAGACAATTGGAGGCGACTGGCCATTGATATCACGCATTACATCCATGAATTATATTTAACTATGATTGACTGTGGACCTGGGAGAGTAACAATATGGCGAAAAATTAGAACAGAAACAGCAGAAGAGATAAAGAGAGTTGTTGAGGAGGTGTTTATGGAGAGGGGGCCAGTAGAAGAGGTCCTAATGGACAATGGGATGTCCTTCCGCTCAGAGGTCTTTAGAGAGCTATGTGATAAGTGGGGTGTTAGGCAATATTTTAGATCAGCGTACCGCCCAAGAGGCAATGTAATCATAGAGAGACACCATCGAACTATAAAAGCTGTGGCAGCAAGCAAGAAGCTAAATTTCACCCCAAGGAGCGGTCTTTTGATATAACATGGCACCAAAGGCTGGCCAAGGCGAAATGTCAGTGCCACATCGATCTGTCTTCACGTATGAATGGCGACATCCACTGGCAATGACGGAGAGATTGGCTGTTTGGAGTCTCTAACCGCTAGATGGCTCTGGTTGAGAGTCAATTTGCATAGGGGTGGATTGAACAGTATAAAAACTGTACTCTTTTGATTAAAGAGTCGTTGTTGCTCAGTGAGCAAAGTGAAGTGGAGAAAGAAAGAGGTGAAGTTGGCAGTTGGTGGTGAATACATAAATTTTATTTTTCAAGAACTTTCCTTTTACGGATAGACCAGAAAATATATGGGGAAATTGTTCCAAGGCAGAGAGACCTTACAAAGAAATATGGCCTAAATTAACGATAGAAAATGGAGTGATTTGTAATGAAGATCTGGTAATTACCCAGAAACACAAAGAAATTTGGTGATACAAAATGTACATGATGATATACACTGTGGAGTAGCGACCATACAAAAAGAATAAAACTAGAAACATGGTGGCCAGGATATTCATGAGATATCGAAAAATATATAAAAAGATGCAAAAAGTGTAGAGAATTAGGAAATTTTACACAAAATACTTAACATTCATGACCCAGAGAAGTAGAGCCATGGAGTCGTGTGTACATTTCTGGAGTGGGACTCTTATCAGACTCTTTTTCAGCCTGGCCTGAAGTAGTCCGTATGCCGGAGAAGAAAAGTTCTACCATAAAACAGATTCTAAGGGTCATATTCTCTAGAATGGGTAACCCTAAAAACCCTGGTATCTAACAATGCTCCAGAGTTTGGTGATTAATTTTTTAATTTATGGTTGGAAAAATAGGATGTAAACTGTATAAGACACCGCCATATCACCCTCAATCGAATGGGTTGGTGGAAAGATTGGTGCAGATCGAAAAACAGGACTAAAAGCATGTTCTCAGCAAAAAGAAAAAATATAAGTTTTTCTACCAAGGCTCTTTTTAAGCTATCGAACAATACCACACACGGGAAAATTAGAAAGCCCATCAGCTTTAATGGGAAGACAAATTAGAGCCTCGTTAACTATGTCGTATTCTACAAATGAAAAAATCTGGTACAAAAAGAACAAAGAAGCAAATCCAGAAAGGACAGAATTTATCGTGTAAAAAGGCCACAATACAGCTATAATAAATAGAGAAAACGGAAACAGTGTGTTGGCCCATGCAGATCAAATAAGGCCACAGCGTGAATACGAAGAGCAACATGATCAAATCGCTACGACTCCTTCCGTTAGTGAGTTATTAGAACAACCTGTACAGAATTAAATGCCAAGCAGATCAAAATAAGGATTCGGAGTCGGATTCCGACTAAAGTATGAAATGGAACGACCCTAGTTACACTTTAGTGCGAGATAGGTCAAGATCTCCCAGAAAAAGAAATAAGAGAGAGAGAGAGAGAGAGAGAGAGAGAGAGAGAGAGAGAGAGAGAGAGAGAGAGAGAAGAGAAAAGTAATATCGAAAATGAAATTTCAGGGAGATGTGGTGATACTGGCTAATTGATATGCATGATGAGCATAAGTAGAAATAGATTACTATATAAGTCCCTCTTAAAGTATAGCTAGCAGTGAAAGTACACTAGAAATTTGAATAGACAAAAATTCATAGTTGCAAGAAATGATTGCAAAGTAGTGATGAATGAAGCAAATAGAAGGTATACAGAGATAACCAAAAACACATTCAGTCACAGAAACTAGGTACTCGTGATTTCTGGAAAATCTACAATAGTGTGATGAACAATGGACAATCGACAATTCCCCCGCTATCAAATCACAAGGATGTTGTTTGCACGGCAACTGTTAAGGCTGAACTACTTACCCAGCGTTTCGCCTTAAACTCCACTTTGGACTCAGCAAACCACCCCCTCCCTAAATTCCCATTGCGGACTGAAGCCACACTTGAGAACCTGGTCATCACCCCATCTCAAGTCAGAGACATCATAAAAGACCATGACACCTCCAAAGCCTGTGGGCCTTACCTTATACCAGTAATAGTAATAAAGAAATGCTCTGCTGAGCTGGCCCGTGTTCTCTCTAAACTATACAACAAATGCCTTGCTAAATCTTGTTTCCCTGATAGTTCGAAAATTGCCTCTGTGGTACCAGTCTTCAAGAATTCTGGAGATAGAACTGATCCTCTAAGCTACCACCCAATCAGTCTATTCCCGATATTTGCTAAAATCTTTGAATCATTAATAAATCTAGCGATAGTCCGGCACCTAGTTAATGCTAAACTTCTTTCTGATCATCAATACGGATTTAGACAAGCACGATCTACTGCAGATATCGTAACGGTCATCTCTGAACGCATATACCATACACTGGACAAAGCAGGTGAAGCTAGGGCGGTAGCGCTTGATATATCCAAGGCCTTTGACAAGGTCTGGCATGAAAGGCTTCTCCTAAAACGTCACTCATATAGTATCACTGGACAAATATTTAATGTAATTGAATCCTTCCTAAAAAAAGAAAGATCCAGGTTGTCCTCGATTGCCGTTCTTCTAAGCAACATTACATAAATGTTGGTGTACCCCAGGGATCCATCCTTGGACCTCTACTGTTCCTGATTTTCAGAAATGATCTCCCTGATGTCATTAAGACTGAGATAGGAATATTTGCTGACGACACCACGCTCTACTCTCGTCATGTGGGCAAAACCGACGCGCACATATCTGAGGCAATGGCTGAATCCTTAGAAAATGACCTCCAGTCTGTAATGGAATGGGGTTAAAAATCGATGGTAACTTTTAATGCCGCAAAGACAAAGCTCCTTTCCTTCAATAACTACAAGAACCCCTTTCAACCACCGATTGTCATGGCAAATAATACCCTACCTGAGAGTTCATCATTCAAACTCCTCGGCCTAACTTTCACAGATAACATTAGTTGGAATAAATACATTGAAGACATTGCCAGGGCTGCTGCAAAGAAGGTGGGCTCCCTCTACCGTGCCAGTAAACTTCTCACACCTGACATTATCCTATATCTCTACAAAGCCACCATCCGCGCATACATGGAGTAATATTTGCCACATCTGGACTGGGGCATGATCCACTAATTTCTCTCTCTTAGACAAGGTCCAAAAAAGAGTTGCTAACTTGATAGGTACCTCACTATCCACCAAGCTCCAGCCCCTGTCCCATCGTCGCAATGTTGCTTCCTTGTGCCTGTTTTACAAGTACTTCAATGGATTGTGCTCTGATGAGCTTGCTGCTCTGGTACCCCCACGACGTAAATTCACTAGACCAACCCAACAATCTGCCAAATCCCATCCATTCGCTCTGGAGGTCCCCAGATGCCAAAAGCTTCTTTCCTCGTGCTGCTGGACTCTGGAACTCATTCCTGACGGTACTGACATGCAGAAATTTAAAACTAATGTAAACAGACATCTCGCTGTGCAGCTCCCAATTTAACTTGACTCCCCCCAAAAACTTTCACCTTTGTTTTCAGTATCCCCTTACGTCTACAGTGGCGGCCTGCCTTGTTTGGGGTGAACTATGTTAAAAAATAAACAAAAACAGCAAAAAAACTGACTTGGTAAATTTACAACTTAACAACAATTATATTGCTCTTAATTACTTTTAATATGAGCTCCATATATAGATTTACCCCTGAACTGAGTTTGCGGGGATTATCCCTTAAATACAAGGATGGGCCTTTGGGTGACTTTATAAAACAAGTGGAATGCTCTCTGACTGCATATCCGCCATTTGATATTCATAGAATTAGAATTCTCTTCTTTCTGCGTTGATTGGTATTGGCCTGGGAGTAAGAGCTCAACTTACGAAATCGAAGATGGCCTTGTGATTAGCATTTCCTACACTGATGATTGTATAAAGCATGAAACACTAGTATATGGAGGTAAAAATAATTAATCTCTCTCTCTCTCTCTCTCTCTCTCTCTCTCTCTATATATATATATATATATATATATATATATATATATATATATATATATATATATATAGTAGAAGAATTCTTGCCATAGGACGGATAAAATATTAATTCACCGAACAGAACGATTTTGCATCATTTTATCCCCTTGCAAAGATTAAAATTCAGATATGATAGACTCCTAAATTAATTAACAGATCGTTATGAATTTTGCAACACAGATGCTAGGTGTAAGGGGTTCAAATATTGGTTATATTTAGTTTAAATTAGTTTTATACAAAGGGGTGGGTAGGATGGAAGCCCTTCGTTAAAATTCTGATATCTTCGATTTCTGTGAAATTTTAACAATAGGTATTAGATATTAATGAAAATATTTCCCCAGATTTCAGTTTCTTCGCAGTACTTTAAACGTTTTTTTATGGTGTATAATATCACAACTTCTCATTTTAAAATTGATATATTTCAGATTTGCATTGAATTTGATCCATAGTCATTAGACACCAATTAAGCAAGATTCTCTGCATTTCAATTTCTTCTTAAGATCCCTTAAGCTTAAGCCTTACATTTTAGACATTTCTAGAATCAAAATCATGGACACTTAGAATAATGATTCTAGACATAAGGTTTAGTATCATTATATGTTGATTTTAATCCTCGCAAAAAGCTATAAGATTTGTTCAAAACGGTTCTGTTAGGGGAATTAATTTTACCCGTCCAGGAAAGAGTGTATAATGGGAAGAGCAGATATATGCTTAGTCATCCGCAGACAGCTGTTCTGACCGACAAAGCCTTATAATTAAAAGAGCATGACGCGCAACAAAATATCCGAATCAAAATGGACACAGACGACTCATAAAAGAAACACTGTTTTCCTATTTTCGCTGTTCGGTTATGCAATTTTCTTTTCTGTTGTCATCAAACAAGTCCAGTTTGTTGTGGAGGCGTTATTGTTAATATGTCACACTTTATGAATAAATATTGAGGTTTGTCGCAACAGGCGTGTCATTAGGTGAGAAAAAGTCACAAAACTGCGGTACGAATACCTCAAGTTTGTATTGTATGAAGTAATGACAAAAAAAAAGAAAAACTCAAAAAACGAAAAAAGAAAATAACAAAACAAAAACAAAAAATGAAAAAATCTACATCTTGTTCAGATCAGGTAAACAAAGAAATATGTAGATAAATACACAAAAAGAAAGGAAGAAAGACATGCAATAAATTAAATGTTTCTATCTATCTATCTATCTATCTATCTATCTATCTATCTATCTCTCTCTCATATATATATATATATATATATATATATATATATATATATATATATATATATATATATATATATATATATGTAAGCCCCTTTAAGAAATTAAAGTTGAGCACTCCTGGGTATGTTAAAAATAGACTGTTAAAAAAAGAAAAACCTCTAATGCAAAGTTCCGAATACGTTCGTCGAACACTCTCGACTAGTCTTCTAACTGTGCCCGCTTCTAGGTACATATAGATCTTAATTTCCCTTAATTACGTGACAGTTTCCGTTGGTCGAGTTTATATAGCGCTACTCGCAGATTTAGGCTGACTTTGTGAACCGGGTTCGCGCCTCCCGACCGTCTGAAATTGTTACTTTCCTGCACTGATGAGAACAATAAGCTTGAAACGCTAGCGTCTGTAGGTATTAATATTTTAATATAAATATATATATATATATATATCATCAGGGTATTTTTAAATCACTCCTTGTTTTATCTCTTGCTAGGCGTGGCCAAGTAGGTCCTAGTTGACCATCGAGGTCATCTCTCTGCACTTTTTTGGCTTTCCTCTAGGTCTTTTCCGTTGCCTCAGCGTCGATTCTGTCGCTCTATATGTCCACCTGTTGTCTGCACATCTCGAAAGGTGACCTGCTAATCTATATTTAGCCATTCGTATGGTAGTGATGATGTCGTTTACTCAAGTTTTCTGTCTGATCCAGGTGTTTCTTTTTCTATCATATAAAATGATGCCGAGCATAATGCGTTCTATTTTGTACTGTGCCACTCTTAGCTTTTTCATCGCTTAATTATTAAGTGCCTATGTTTCACTACCATTTGTCATAACAGGTATGATGTATTCATTGAACACTTTTTGCTTAATGTTCATCGTAGACTTTCTACTTTTCATGATGTTGTCTACTTTGTCTCTCTCTCCCTCTCTCTCTATATATGGATATCGATATATATATATATATATATATATATATATATATATATATATATATATATATATGATTATTTTTATTTACACAGACAAGTAAATAATCTGCGACACTGGCATGTCGATGTTATCGATCAACAGCTATTATAAACTGATATCTCATCAGGTAGTGTTAGAATCCGATCTTAACCTTAGATCATATTTGGAAAGAAAATATGATCTAAGGTTAAGATCGGATTCTAACTCTGCCTGATGAGATCTCAGTTTATAATAGATGTTGATCGATAACATAGACATGCCAGTGTCGCAGATTTTGTACATGTCTGTATAAATAAAATAATCATATATAAAAGCTCTATTTGATATTGAGCACTTTTTTATGAATCAGGTTGAAATTCTTTAGATTACTACCCTGTGGATGTTTACCTGGATTATTATATATATATATATATATATATATATATATATATATATAGAGAGAGAGAGAGAGAGAGAGAGGGAGAGAGATAGAGAGAGAGAGAGAGAGAGAGAGGGAGAGAGAGAGAGAAGGAGATAGATAGCTATATATATATATATATATATATATATATATATATATATATATATATATATAGAGAGAGAGAGAGAGAGTATTCCAGATAAGGTTTGTATCCACAGTGTATATATATAGACACAAGTAAGATTCTCTGGAATTTTACCATGCGGATAAAGTTACTTAGATTACTCTCTCTGCCCCCTCTCCTTCTCCCTCCCTCTCCCTCTCTCTCTCTCTCTCTCTAGATATATATATATATATATATATATATATATATATTAGTTCTCAATAATAAATAGAGCTCTTTACATATAATAACAGTTTTAGATATAGTTACAAGATTTACTATACACACTCTATCTATCTTTCTCTCTCTATATAATAAAATTTTAATTTATACAAATATATTAAGTTTAATTCATACAAACATATTATGGCTACACACTCAGAACATGTTTCAGTTAAAGTTCGACATCCTCAGGCGGATAAGTCCGATCTTTATGGGTTCATATTGTAGAATTGGGGAACATTACTATCTGTAAAGGTCACGTGATAAAAATAACAAAATAGTTTTTGAACAAACTTATCGTTAAATATTGAAATTTCACACCTCGTCAAATCAAGGTTACTTATTCCACAATATGAAACCATAAAGACCGGACTTATCAGCCTAAGGATGTCGAGCTTGTTAAAGCTTCGACTGAAACATGTTTTGAATGTGTAGCCATAATATGGTTGTATAAATAAAACTTTTATTCTCTCTCTCTCTCTCGCGCTCTCTCTCTCTCTCTCTCTCTTTGTCAGGCAAATAAATTAATACGAAAACTAACTAAATAAAGAGAGAAAGAGAGAGAGATAGAGACTGAGAGAGTGTGTAAGAGAGAAAAGGAGAAAAGGGAGAATGAGAGTAAGAGACAATGAAGAGAGAGAGAAAGGGTGAGAGAGAAAGGGGAGTGATAAAAAGAGAGAGAAAGTGAGAGAGTGATAAAGAATGAAAACGGAAATAGAATAAGAGAGAGAGAGAGAGAGAGAGAGAGAGAGAGAGAGAGAGAGAGAGAGAGAGAGAGAGAGAGAGAGTGTATGAGAGATAAAAAGCCGAAAGATGGAGAAGAAATGAAAGAGAGAAACAGGGATAGACGGAATACTGCACTAAGGACGAGAGGTAAAGATGAATGAATGAACGAATGAAAAAATATTGCCTTTTTTTCATTCGTTTTCTCATTTTTTCTATGTCTTATGAAGAAAATTAGAAAACAAATGAGAAAAGACAAAGATGAGAATAAAAGCCATACGAAAATATGAAGTAAGAAAAGAAAGAAGAAAGAAAGAGAGATGCACGAAGAAAAAGAAAAAAGCAAGGAAGAATAGAAAGAAGATAGAAAGAAAAAGTGTACGAAGAAAAAGAAAGAAGCAAGGAAGAAAAGAAAGAAAGTAGAAAGAAAGAGTGTACGAAGAAAAAGAAAGACGCAAGGAAGAAAAGGAAAAAAAAGATAGAAAGTGAAAGAAGCGAGGAAGAAAAGAACACAGAATAAGAGAATTTATTTTTTTCTTGTTGAGTTTGACGGAATGTCAAATGCCATTGGTTCAATTTTATGCCGGAACCGTACGCATTTTTTGTAAATGAATTATTTTTACCCCAAACATGGAATATTGCCACTAAAGCGTAAGGACTACTGTGATAGGGGCCACATTTATAGAGGCAATCTGGGTGGAGAGTTTAGCAGCAAAATGTTTGTGCACATTACATTTAAATTTCTGCATGCTAATACGATCAAGAGAACGGGGACCAAGAAAAGAATTCCAAATGCAATCTAGCGACTTCTACAGTGAAGGGGTGGAATTTTGCTGCTAGTCGAGTTCATCGAGAGTAGTTTTGCTTAGTGATTATAAGTGCAGTAAGTTCATCGGAGCACATTCCGTCAGAGTTGACCTTGGAGTAATGGCAACTAAAGGCTGACTGCACCCCCCCAAGCTCTCAAAAGTGAAGCCTCACCATCGGATTCCGTATTGTGTTATACCATGGCCGGTTGGGGAAGGAGAGACTTGGGTAGTTCATACTACTACTACTACTACTACTACTACTACTACTACTACTACAACAACAAAGAGAAAGGAGAAAAAAAGGAGAACAAGATGGAGAAAAAAAAAGATACCGCAAGACAAAGAAGAAGAAGAAAAATAAAGAGAGAAAGAAAATGAAGAAGGTGATAAAGCAAGAAGGAAAAATAAAGCAAGAAAAGAAAGAGAGAAGGAAGAAAAAGAAATAGAAAAAGGAAACAGAAAGAAGAAAAAAGAAGAAAAGAACGAGAGGAAAAAAGTGAGAAAGTGACAGAAAGAAGAAAAAGACGAGGAAAGACAGAAAGAAAGAAAGAAAGAAGAAGAAAACGAAGAAGAAGAAAAACAAGAAGAAAACAAAATGAAGAAGAAAAGAGACAGACGAAAAAAGTTAGATAGACACAGAGAAAAGGGAGAGAGAAAGAAACAGAAAAAGAAGAGAGAAAGCAAGAAGAAAAAAGCGAACGTAAGAAGAAAAAGAAGAAGAAAGAAAGCAAGAAGAAGAAAAGAGAAAATGAAAGAAGAAGAAAAGAGAGAAAGCAAGAAGAAAAAGAAGAAAGAGAGAACGCAAGAAGGACGAGGCAAAGAAGAAGAGAGAATGCAAAAGACGAAAGGGAAGTAAAAATAAAAAATAAAGGAAGAAAAAGAAAAAGAAGTAGAACTTATAATTTAAAAAAAATAACATCAATGAAATGTATGAATCTATATAAAAAATACAATGTCGTTTATTTTATCTGTTCCGATGGATACTGCACCCCATAGACTGGTATTGTCTTGGCCTTCGGGGCTTGATTTACGCCGGTCTATGGGTCTGTCCTGTGCAGTTCTAGGAGGTCCACCCTCCCAGGCTTTACCTCCCCTCTTTGGGGAGGAGTAAGTTTATTGCTTACTGCCTGAGGCGCCCCTACCGGGGAATGCCGACGGGCTGCCCAGGCAATTTTTAATGGCCAGAGTGCTCACCTTCTCGGGCGCTGGCTTTTCAAGTCCCACTTCCCGACCTTGTGTCACATCTTCCTTATTGTGGGTCGGAGTTGTATAACTCTTAACTATTCAGCGCCCTTATTCGTATTTTGACTTTGATTTTGTTTCATAATTTAATTTATTTTATTTGATATCTTTATTTAATTTCCAGTTGACTAGTAATAAACATTCTTTATTTTCACAACGTTGATTAAATGACCGAGCAAGTTAGTGGTGTTGGGTAGAGGAATAAGGGAAGCGATGGACAAGGTCAACAACAGTGAGGAAAAGAAATACCTGTCTGAAACCCGCCGAGAGAAGGAAAGGTGCTATTTGCCATTATGGGTAAGGGTTGAGGTAGAAAAGTTGTGTTTTTTTTTATCCGTTGCCAATTTTGTCCTCGCACGATATGTATTTACCGGTGACGGTCTTCCGGTTTTTCTGCCGACCCCCTGGACCTGCAGGTCTGGCCCACCTCAAAGTCGGCTAAGAAAGCATGCAGACGGTTGGACGGTGACTGGCCGAGTTGAATCAAATCGAATAAAAACCAATAAATGAAGGAATAAAAGATGGCGACCTCAATTCGCTTTTTCTGGCTGTCAGTTGTCATTTATGTTGGACGATTTTCCATTGTCGTTTTTTCGACCGTCTCTAATTTCGCTCTGACAATACATTCATTCTTTCTTTCTTTCGTTGTTTTTCTTTGTATTTGTCCCTTTTTCTTTATTTATTGTGTAGTTCTTAGCATTTGTATTCCTTTTCAGTGATTCATTCTTTCGGTCTTTCCATTTGTTTCCCTTTCTTTCTTTTTTTTGCATTTGTCTCTCATTTTCTCCTCTTTTTCCTTTTTTTGTCGCCCTTTATTTATTTCTTTCTTTCTTTTTTCTTTCTTTCTTAGCATTTGTCTCCTTTTTCATTCTTTCCTTTTTCTTTTTATTTGGCGCTGTTTCTTTCTGATTTTCTTTCTGTTTAAAAAAAAAAAATCTTTTCTTTCTTTTTTTCTTTGTTTTTCTTTGTCGTTTTTCTTTTTTTCTTTCTTTAATTCTTTCGTTTTTTTCTTTCTTTGATTCTGTCTCTCTATTATTCTCCATTTCGTTCTTTTTTGTAGTTGTCCCCCCCTCTGTCCCCCTTTACTTCCTGTTTTCTTTATTTTTATTTGTCTCTTTTCCTTCTTTTTTTATTTGCCACCTTTTCTTTCTTCTTCTCTTTTTTCCTTCCCCTCATGTCTTTGAATTTTTCTCTATTTCGTTTTTTCTTTCTTTGTATGTGTCTCCTCCTTTCCGTTTTTCTTTTTTTGTATTCGTTTGCCTTTCTTTTTCCCTTTCCATTTGTCTCTCTGACTTTCTTTCATTCTCTATTTATTCTTTTTTTCTTGCCCTTTTTATTTCATTTCTTTTGTTTTCTTTACCTTTTTTATCAGTCGCCATTTTCCCATTTCCTTTTGTTATTTCTTTCTTTCTTTCTTTCTTTTTTTTCTTTGTTGCTATTTTACTCCCTTCCCTTTTCCTTCTGTTTTCCCCTCTTTTTCCTTTGTATTTATCGCATTTTCTTTCTATCATTTCTTCATTTCTTAAATCTTTCTTTCTATGTATTTCTTTCTTTCTATCATTTTAAAAATCTTCCTTTCTTTGTATTTTCCGCTAATTTTCTTTTTTTTTTATCTGGCTCCCTTTGTTTCTTTAGAGTACGTTTGTCGCATTTTGTTCATTGTATTTGTCTCCTTTCATTCTTTCCCTCCTTCTTCTCTTCCTACCTTTCTTTTCTTTGTTTGTTTTTTTGCCTTCTTATCTTCCTTACACCCTCCCTTCTCTCCTTTCTTTATACATTTCTTCTTTTCCTTCCTTCATCCCTTATTCCATTTCTTCCGTTTTCCCTTTCTTTTCTTCCTTTCCCCCTTCTTCCTTTTCTTTCTTTCTCTCTTCCATTCCTTCCCTCTCTCTTCCCGTACTTTTTGTTTCCTTCCTTTTTTCTATCTTCCTTTCATTCTTTCTATTCTTCATTCCTTTCTTTTTATTTCTTCCTTTTTCCTTGTTCTATCTCCCCTTCTTTCCTTTTTACTTCTATCCTCCTCTTTTTCTCCTTTTTTCCTGTTCTTTCTTTGTTCCTTCCTTTTCCCTTTTTTCTTCCTTTCCTTTCTCCTTTTTCTCTTTTCTTCTTTCCCACCTGTTCCCCTTTTATCCATTCTATTTTTCTTTTTTCTTTCTATATTTCTGTATTTTCTTTTTTCTTTCTTTCATTTTTTGTTCTCGCCCCCTTTCTTTCGTTTAATCTAACAATCTTTCTTTCTTTTTTTCTTTCTTTCTTTCATTATTTCCCCCATTCTTTCTTCCTAACTACCTTCTTCTTTCTATTCCCTTTTCCCCTCTTTCTTTTATTATTCTTTCTAACACTTATGTCTGTCCCGCAGTTTGTCCGTCTTTCATGCCAGCCTAAATATATTAGAAAGATTGCAAAAAATAAAACATCAGAAAAATAAGCGAGTGAGAAAAGAAAATATTTGTATTATTCCCGCGTTTTCTCGAACATTCAGTACAATATGGCGCGCCAATTTGTTATTGCGTAAAAAAACAACAACGATAAAACCGAAAGCAAATAAAAAGTTAAAAAGAAAGATGGCGTCGTTATCATTTCTGCGCCACGTTAAACAATCGGCGAAAAATGACGCCAAAGTTTGTGATTTCGATAGAGAGAGATTGACTATCAACCGATAAAAACAGAACACAAACAACATCTAAAACATCTAAAACGCGTACGTATATACATTATTTTTCTTCGAACTGTTATCTCATAGACGATGTTTATATTCTTACCAGGCTTCGTCTGATGTGCCTTCTGACCTCTAGCATACCCCCTGGCTTTGGTAAGGTATAGACGACGGTCGCGTCGTTGGAAATATGTATCAAGCCCCACGCTGACAATTACTAATGTTCTAATTGGCGAAGGACAAATATTGACCAACTATGAATGTTATGAATGCTAGGGTCACCATTTAGCAAGTGCTAAATTCACCAACAGAGTATTGTGAATGAATGCGAGGAAAACAGGGTTAACTAAAAATAAAAATTCAAGTAGTGTGAAAGGTATTTTGAGTGAGTAAATTGTTCGTTAGAAAAGTTAAAAGTTCTTGTATTCGTAGAATGTTCGTAGTGTGAAAGAATACGCAAGTGTTAGAAGTGTGTAAGGTTATGTGTTTGTTTTCTGTTGTGTGTGAATTCATGAGACATTGTGCGTATGCGGACTTTGTCAGTGTGTGAATATGTGTGTGCGAGTCCCACGTTGACAATTAAAAAGATTATAAAGTAACGAGTAAGAACAATGTATACAAAATTATTGTTATGAATGATTGAGAATAAGGTCACTATTTAGCAAGTACTGAATTTCCCAACAGGTTGTGACGGAAGAGAGGAAAATATGGTTAACGAACAAAACATATTTATATCAATACAAATTATGTGGTGTGAAAGAGTGAGTGAGTAAATTATCCGTGTTTGTTAGAATGTTCGCAATGTGGAAGAAGACACGTGTGTATGTTTATATATTTATTTTCTGTCAGTATGAATGTGCGTGTTTGTGAGTTCAAGAAACATTGTGTATGCGGTCTTTGTCAGTGTGTGTGAATATGTGAGAACTTGTGTGAGTGAGTGGACTAATTATTTACTTATCCGGTCTTTGTCAGCGTTTTTTCTATGTACTAAGGAGTCACCTCTTAACAAGGCCCAACGGCTACTCGAGAGTAAGGGCAACTGAGTTTGTCAGGTTGGGCGGTGAGACTACATAGTGAGAATTGATAACGTGGTTGGAACTGAGTAAAATTTGATTGCTTAAGAGGACAGCCCAACAAAAACTTCTAAACATTGGACTTGGAAACGATCATGTTGTAGTCAGCTGAGAAGCAGCACCACTGTAGTGTGTCCAACAGATGGGTAGTTTTTGGAAAGAAACTTTGCTCATGGAAGTTCCAGATACACAGAGGGAGAAAGGGAATTTACCGAAAGTAGTTGTAGCTAGACGAGTTTTTGTTGTGAATGTTTTATTGAGGAAAACCATAGATTGGAGTTCAGTCGAGCACCTGCCATGAAAATAACGATAGAGTAGAGAAAGACTAACAACGTCTCTTCTGTGAAAACAAGGCTACAGTTAAAAAAGAGGACTTCCTCACTATATTTCGAAATCTATATTGTACTCTATCAAGGCAAGGATGATGCTCCGAGCGGCAACAGTACTCCATTTTGGACGTATTTGACTCTTATATTGGTAGAGGATAGCGTCAAGAATGAGGTACTTTTTAAGGCGGTAGATCGATCCAATCATTTTTTCAGCGACCTTAACAACAGATTTGATGTGAGTCTTCCATTTCAAATCTAAAGTGAAGGTCAGTCCTAGAAACTCATCAAAGATGGGGAGCTCCCCAAGTAGAGAACCATTCAGTTCAATTGGGGCAAAGTGAGATCTGAGCGTTAGTGGTGAAAAGAAGAGAAGCTTAATATGAGTTAAGCCAACGTTGTGCGTATGCGGCCTTAGTCAGTGTGTGAATATGTTGCTGTTTGTTAGTGCATCGATAGGGGAAGTAGTTGTATGCTTATGTGTGCGAGAATTGAGTATTCATTTGCCTCCTCTGTTTTCCTGGGCGTTATTTGTGTTAGCTTTAATGCATTTAGTCATAATCGCATTGTTCTGTGCAGCGGTCAGTAGAGATTCCATTACTCTGTTCAGGTGTCCTTTTCTTAGCCATTTTCGTGGGCGTCTCTTGTCAGTCTTATGAAACGTCCATGTAGTTTTTTTTCTTCGAATTTTTCTTTTCTTGTCTTTATATTTCTGGTTTCTGTTCTTCCTGAGTTATTCATTTGAACGGTGTCTCTTGCTGTGATGATCATATTTTCTGTGTACTGGGTTATGTATTAATCCAGTTCTGTTTTTGTGTCTTCCACAGTCTTCTATACTTACAAGTACTCTTCCCCCTTTTTTTTAACGCAGAGTCTGTCCGTATCATTTTTTCGGTGTAGCGCGTTGTGCATGGTCATTAATTTTCTAATCTTCTGGTAAAGGTGCCTGAGTTCTCCTATAGTCCAGCCTATGAATGGTCCAGAGTATCTTATTAGTGATACTGCCCAGGTGTTTATTCCTTTTACTAGGTTTCTGCTACATAATTTTGTTTCTAAGAGTTTTCGCGTTCTTCGCAAATATTCTTTTCCAATCTCCTCTTTCATTTCTGTAGATTTGATAGTCTGCTTCCAGAACTACCAAATATTTATAGTTATCCTGGTCTCTTAGCGCCCCCATCTCCTCTTGGTTGCGCTTTTCCATGAATTCTGTCGTCTCCAGTTTTCTCCTTTTCATCTCTCGCAGTGCACACCTTTCCATTCCGAATTCTGTTTGAATGTCCTGACTGAAGATTCTGGTCGTATTGATCAGCTCTTCAAGTTCTTGTTTGCTTTTTGAAAATAGTTTCAGGTCATCCCAGTTCCAGAACTAAAGAATATTTTAGCATGTATCTTGTGACATCTAAGTATACAGAAAAAAGCCTTAAGGGAAATAGAATACCAGTCCCAGGACGGGTATACACAATAAATATAGTATTAATTTTACATTTTAATGGTGTTTTTTTTAGAGATACGGTTTCGTGCCCTCTGTAAAGTTTAAAAATATAATGTGCCCACGTTACCCACCCTGTTGCCTAAAAAACATATTTGATGATTCACAATGATCAGTTCAATACTTTAAAATTTTACCTAGCACATACATACAATTGACGATCCTTTTCAAATGTATTACTTAGTATAACTCAAAATTTGATATAGAGCAATTCTTTTCTCTTTTATTTTTTTTGTATCTAAGTTATTTGAAAAGATTTTTGATATGGTAAAGTTTACAAAAAAATATGATGCGTCCATGTTACTCATTGGGTTACCGAGATTATATATTCCAAAATTCATAATGATCCCTTCAATAGTTTAGGATATTATCGTTTACATGAATATATACATACATACATATTATATATATATATATATATATATATATATATATATATATATATATATATATATATATATATATATATATATATATATATATATATACTTGTCTGTGTGCTAGAACTTAGACACCTCCAAATGCTGCACAATGTAGAAACTATGCATGAATGGAACTGTGCGTAATAGTTAATTAATGAGAGTTCATTTTTTAAAGAAATATGCAAAACATTTATCCTTTTTTAAGTCGCTCGCATATCTACGAGTGAGAATATTAGGAAGTTTTTTTTTACTTTCTAGATAGAAAAGTGGGTTTTAATATCCATATCAGTGCAACAAATAAGTCAACATTATATATATATATATATATATATATATATATATATATATATATATATATATATATATATATATACTTGGGCATTGTGGTAGGCGATTTCGCCTAGCAGTATATGGCCGTAACCCTCTAACCAGGAATTTGGTGAAAAATGCAGGAGAAGTCGGCATCAAGATCCGTCGTCTTCCGGTCGTCCTTACCTCTGCGTGTGACAAGCAAAGACATGTGAGGCGCGGAACTGCAAATCAATGGAATGAAAGAAGCAACGTTGTTTCTCACCACCCCTCTCTTTGTTCTGGCCCAAACCTTCCACAACTTCGTATGTAACTGTCGATCCTTAATGCTTCGCCGTCGGGGATAAAACCCTGAAATCTTGCAGGTTAACGAACCGATGTGACCAACGAGGAAGATTTTATGCAGACAATCTTGAGGCGCGATCTTAGTGAGCTCTATATAGAAGTGCTCCTCCTCCTCCTCCTCCTCCACCCGCTTCTCTTCAAAAAGAAAAATAAAGAAGAGGAAGAACATACAGTGATGTCGAAGTATACACCTTTGGGACCTTACAGGTCGGTAGACTAGAGTAAATTGTCTCAGAGGGGTTAAACTCAAATTCTGACAATTGGGGCTAGCAACTCTATTTCATAATCATTTAGTAGTTTGCAGAACTGCAACGATGTGAGAACGACCCCGCGCTCCTTTAGGAATGCAGATGAACAACCAACAACTAGACACACCTGCTTAGTAACGTCATTGGGACTACATACACGCGAGGACAGTTACATTTCTGCTCGATGTCTGGCTTAAAAACTTCGAAGAACACGACCTGTCAATCCACGAGGTCAATGCTACCTGTCGTCAGTATCGATAATGAAGTGTGGTCTGCTCGTTGGTTGGCATCCCGCTTCATCTGCACGTCACGATATAGTGTCACGCAAGTCACGCATATGTTTCATGCCTGTTCACTAGTTAAATATATATATATATATATATATATATATATATATATATAATTATTATTATTATTATTATTATTATTATTATTATTATTATTATTATTATTATTATTATTATTAAAGTCAAGAGAATAAACGTAAGTAGGGTAAAAATGGGCAAAAAAATAAAACCAACCTCAAATTTAAGGAAGGTTAGGTAGAATTTATAATATTTTATACTCTAAATACGGCAGGTATGTTGATCCTGAATTCTTAGAACTGATTTAAATAATGTTATTCATTCATTTGTTTTAACTTACTGTCTCTCTTTCTCTTACAGTAGTTGAAATCAACATGGTACCTTAGGATTCAAGCTGAGAGAGCGAACCCGCACGAACAAAAATACTGTGTTTTCTTGGGTTTTAATTTTGAACTGCTCACTACCGTTGTTCAAGAATATTTGATCTATAGGAATTTAGATGGTCTTCTAGGAAAAATTCGTTATTTAAAATTTAAAAAAATATAATTGAAACACTTCAATGAACTCAGCTTTATTCTAATAATAATAATAATAATAATAATAATAATAATAATAATAATAATAATAATAATAATGAAAACTATTAGAAACCCTTAGAAACGAAATTATATAGCAGAAACCTAGTAAAAGGAATAAACACATGGGCAGTATCACTAATAAGATACTGTTGACCATTTATAGGCTGGACTATAGAAGAACTAAGGCACCTTGACCAGAAGACTCGAAAATTAATGACTATGCACAACGCGTTACACCCCCAAAACGACACGAACAGACTCTGCGTAAAAGAAACGAAGAGGGAAGAGTACTTGTAATGAATACATAACCCAGAGCACAAACAATCTGATCATCGCAGCAAGAGACACCGTCCAAATGAACAACTCGGGAAGAACAGAAACCATAACCATAAAGACAAGAAAAGAAAAGAAAAATTGGAAGAAAAATTTACATGGACGTTTCATAAGACTGACAAGAGACGCCCACGAAAATGGCTAAGAAATGGACACCTGAACAGAGTAACGGAATCTCTACTGATCGCTGCACAGAACAATGCGATTATGACTAACTACATTACAGCTAAAATAGATAAAACCCAAGAAAACAGTAAATGTAGATGGTGTGGACAAAGAGACAGTAAATCACATAAGTGAATGGAGCTAACTAGCCCCAAAAGAATACAATAACATACACGACAGCGTGGGAAAAGCAGTACACTAGGAACTATGCAAACAATTTCATTTCAAATAGGCGGACAAATGGGACAAATATAAACGAGAGAAAGTCAAAATCTTCTGGAACGTTAAGGGTGTAAACAAATAAATTCATACAATCAATCGTAGATTTTGTTGTTCCAGCAGATCCTAGGGTGAAGAACATGGAGACAGAAAAACGACGCAAATACATGGAAGTCGGCAGAGACTTTAAACTCATGTGGAACATGAAGAAAGTCAATATAATACCAATAATAGTAGGAGCACTAGGAACAGTCCCGAAAAACCTCGAAAAAAGACGTGGAGGAATTGGAATCAAAGGGAAGACTGAGACCCGACAACGGACGGCAATAATCTAAACGGCTAAGATTTAAAGGAAACTCCTTGAATGCGGAAACCAGCCCACATAAGCTACGAATACTAACCAGTCACATAGAAGTTGCAATAAGAAGAAAACAAAAACAAAGAACGAACACTACCATATTAAACCAAGGAACAGAAAATGCAAGACATTTCATGAACGACCAAAAGCGATGGAACCAGCCTCGGCTGATACCACACACAATAGTCGGAAGGGTAAAGGAGGATGGAACGATCGAAGTGGGAGACCTCCGTATATATATATATATATATATATATATATATATATATATATATATATATATATATATATATATATATGTACATACATATATATATATACATATATGTATATATATATATATGTACATACATATATATATACATATATGTATATATATATATGTACATACACATATATATACATATATGTATATATATATATATGTACATACATATATATATACATATATGTATATATATATGTACATACATATATATATACATATATGGAACAGATATTTATTATATTCCAATAACCATGGTTAGTTTTATTATTTTTATTTTTGTTTTTATTTTTTCCACATTTCCAAAAATTCCAAATTTCTGTGAGATATATTTAACGGTCCGTTTCATTTGTTTTGTGCCAAACAACATTTGTATGTCAATATCGTCTCTGCAACACTACAAAATCATCAGAAAAAGTTCACAAATAATAAGAGTTCTTAGAATTAGAGTGTCTTGAAAAAACACCCACATCATACATCAGTTTCATTTTAAGGTGAAAACAAACAAAAGAACAAACGAAAACTACAGAGCAGTCACTCACGTGTGTACTATCAAGTTAATCGGCCATTTTGATTTAGAGAGAGAGAGAGAGAGAGAGAGAGAGAGAGAGAGTAAGAGAGAAGAAGCTGTCTATAGATAACTATATATATATATATATATATATATATATATATATATATATAGAGAGAGAGAGATAGAGAGAGAGAGGAGAGAGGGAGAGAGAGAAAGAAAGAGACAGCTGTCGATAGATAATTATATATATATATAGCTGTCTCTTTCTCTCTCTCTCTCTCTCTCTCTATATATATATATATATATATATATATATATATATTTGTATATGTATATAGTTATCTATTGATAGCTGTCTAACCCTATCACGGCTAGTCAGTGTGGCTAGACATGGGGAGTTTCAGCCGCACTGATGAGTCTTAGTGAAAACAAGCTAGTCTTTGCATATTCAAATATTTATTAATAATTTATCAATATATATATATATATATAATCATTATTATTCTCATTATTACTATTGCTATAATCTGTATCTATAAAGAGAGAGAGAGAGAGAGAGAGAGAGAGAGAGAGAGAGAGAGAAAGTGGGGAGAGATAGCTAGGAGGAGAGGGGGTTAGGTAAAGAGAGAAGGGAAGGAGAATAGCTGTCGCGTTTTTAAAGTGCTTGGTTACACTTATTAAACCGGGAATTCCGCAGAAAGTTTAGAGTGCAGTGAAAAGAGGACGCGTGGGAAAATAAATTGATTTTCTTTTTACAACGCAGAAAATATCCATCTTTTTTTATGCCACCACGGATGTGGTGGCCATCGAGTTCAAATCACGAGCATGTATATATATATATATATATATATATATATATATATATATATATATATATATATATATATATATATATATATATATATATATAGGGTTAATTGGTTAATTTAGAGATGTTAATCCAATGGAAGCATAGTGTTTATAAGATCCTGCTCAATAACAGGTATAGCTGTATTTTAGTATAAATTTTTATTAATACAAACCTTTTTGGAAATGTTTGTATGCGTAAATACCATTGCACCATATATATATTTATATATATATATATCATAATATTAAATGAAATAATAAAATAAGGTGCCAATCAAATTTTATTAGAATTCAAAGTTCAAGCAAAGTATCTTAACGTCCTTAACTCATGAGTTTTCAAAGATAATTCTTCTCCTCAGAGGACCATTACCGCAGTGACATTACTGCATGTAATAAAATTATATATATATATATATATATATATATTTATATATATATATATATATATATATATATATATATATATATATATATATATGGTACAATTGTATGCCATAGCGATAATATAATCTATAATTTTCACTTACCTAGTAAGCACTGATAATCTTATTCGACTTTAAAATCTTTTAATAATAATTAAATTGGGATAACAATTTCCACCTCACATCTAACAAATATAGGAATAATGATGTAAATATTACTTCAAATAATAAAAATGGATGAGAGATATACGAATAGATATTAGTTTTACGAAACACCTTTTGTCTTTCATTCTATCATAACTATTTCAAAATATGGCTCAGGCAAGAGAACCAGGCTATGTATTTAAATACAAAAGCTAGTGGATTATCTTCCTTTGATTAGAATTGTAATTTTCTTGTGTTTGTTTTTGTGTTCCTTTCTGTCTTTTAGTGTTTTTTTTCAGAGCAGAATTTAAAAGCGGACTTTCAAATTAAAAAAAAAAGTCTGTTTTTTGGAGATTACTCGCTACTCGTATCGGAGAAAAACGTATATGTTCGTGTAAATGTTTAATAGTGAAATCGCTTTTTCTGTAAATCTGAAGATTCATTTGTCTATAAAATTCAAACTTTGTAATAACCAATGTTCTGATTGCGTAGCTATGAAGAAACAGCCGTTATATTTTAATTAAAAAACAATTTTGCTGGATATGAGATCTTGCTTTTGTTGGAAACTATCTAAATTTATATTAATGGGTATTATTCTGGTGTGTATATATATATATATATATATATATATATATATATATATATATATATATATATATATATATATATATAAGATAATATATTAAGTAGATATGGTTTGTTTCAGTATTTATTTCAACAGTGATCAATACACGAATAGAGATTAATAATAGTATAAAATATACTTATGGCAAGTAAGCTACACAGACATATTTGTGTTTCATTCTATCAAAGGAAATTGTCAGGTTATATATATATATATATATATATATATATATTTATATTATTGTTTTACCTTTATAATAAATCATCGTAATACCCACATGCATGTTTCAGCTTAACCAATACTCATTAGTGGAGCTATATATCACTGTACAACCGGTCGCAGGATACGAACACCGGACCAAAGTCACCATTGACTCTCATCCGACTCTCAGATAGTTGTATAGAAGAGAAGAGAAATTATGTTATTATTTATTTAACCAACATTTAACATAAGCTTCATGAGAATTTTCATTCTCCCAAAGAGGAATGAACTTTATAATATTGCTTTAGATAGACGTTTTTCATATGACGCTTACAGAGTGCTCTTCCTTGAAGGAATCTTTAAACAGAGAGAGAGAGAGAGAGAGAGAGATAGAGAAGGAGAGAGAGAGAGAAGGGGAGAGAGAAAGAGAAGGAGAGAGAGACAGAGAGAGAGAGAGAGAGAGAGAGAAAGAGAGAAGGGGAGAGAGAAAGAGAGAGAGGGAGACCGAGAGAGAGAGAGAAAGAAGGGGAGAGAGAAAGAGAAGGAGAGAGAGAGAGAGAGAGAGAGAGAGAGAGAAAGAGACATATAGATAGACGGATAGCTCGTCTCGTTACACCTAGTTACACGGTGCACGCACTCCCTTCATTGGGGATTGCGGTTTGGACACGACAAGTATCGTCAGACAAAGAGACAGAAAATCTCAGTCCGGAAGTCACGTGGTTTCGCCACTTCCGTCTGGGGTCACCTCTGACAGTTAAGGTGTCACTCAAACTGCTTCATTCAGACAATGGTTCTCCATATGTAACACGCATAATAAAAGGAAGATTCCATTTTGAAAAAAAAATCTGGTCGCCGGACCAAAGGCATTTTGGTTGTTAGGTTACTTTAATTTGTTTGTTTTACGGCATATCAACCCTGTTAGAATTATTTCATGTCGTAGCAGTATTCGATTGAACACTGTTTATTGATTGGCTTTTTTTTTTTTTCCTTTTACCGCATATCAAAGTTTTTTCTTGGGTTATTTAATGCTGAATACATTACCTATTGTATTATATAGAAATAATACAAACGGCTCCATTTTCATTGACTACTACATCGAGATGTAGGGGAAAGTGCAACTCTTTTCTCCGCATTGCCCCGCTTACACTTGACCATCACCTTATAATGATAAGTTTTTAGCAAGGAGGCATCAAGTACCGTTTTTGAGTCTATGATGCGACTCGATCAAGGATTGAACCTCTAACCATTGTGCCAAATTATTGGTTTGGTTTGTCCCTTTAAAGGATACTTAATGCCGAAGCACACTACTTATTCAAAACGTTTCAATGGTTGACGTTTTCTTGTCTATTTTACGGCATATCAGCACTTTTTCGGTTAGTAATACCGAAGCACAGTATTTATTCTAAACGATTTATTGTATACGTGTAATTGAACACAGTTTGCTCTTCTTTTTAATTTGTTTATACGTTTATTGAAAATGGATGTTTTCTTGAAAATGTTCAATACTAAGTATTTTTTCTGTCAATCTGAAGATTCATTCGTCTATAAGATTTGGACTTTGTTATTGCCAACGCTCATCTCCACCAAACAATGCATAGTACATCTTTGTGCCCTACCCCCAAAATGGAATATCATAAAATATAAAAAGTAAAACTAGCGTAATATGGTTATATGGGATGTGCGAAAAAGGACATAGACGAAAATGAACACTTACCAGATTCAAAGCATGTAGATCGACCGTCTTTCAGAGAGAAAAGAACTTGTGTTCATAATGGAAACTGTTTATTGTCGGGAAAAATTTGCATGCGTGAGCAACTAATTTGCTTGTGTAGAGACCAACTCACTTTAAACAGAGTCTGATTAAAAGCAGAAAGTGAGTCAAATTTTGGGCAGCTGAGAGAAAGCGTTGCTTAGAAATCTGTCAGTGTTTATTACGGTGTAATTTGAAGAGGAGTTCCTTCTAAAGTTAGGACCGTCATTGTAACCGCATAACTACTACAGGAGATTTACAAAATCTTTTTTTATTTTACAGATTCCACATCCAATCCCGTGAAATGCCTGGTAACCCTAATAATATACACCTCTATTTATATAAAGTTAGTTATGTGTAGATGTTTATATATTTGTGTGTACTGGATTAGCTCTAAATCTAATTAACCGATTATTATGAGTGTTGGACCACAACCGCTAGGAATAAGCGGTCGTAATGTTGGCTATATTTAATTTAGTTTAATGCTAAGAGGGTGGAAGATTTCGTGTAAATTGGGATACTTTTCAGTTAATTTTGTGAAATATTAACAATAAGTATTAGACATCAATAAATTATTTCCGTTTCTTTGAAGTATTTTAACGGTTTTCAGGGGGGCATAATATGGGCAAAAAAATCAAATGTTTCAGTTTTGCTTTGAAAGGAAAGATAACCTGAATCTCAATTTCTTCTTAAGACCTCGTAAGCTTAATCCATAATTTTAAAATTTTTCTAGAATTAAAATCATGTAATGGGTGTTAATTAAAATTGGAATAATGATTCTAGACATAAGGTTAAGTAACATAAGTAACATTTTATCTTGATATAAATATTCGTAAGACGACATAAAAGTTGTACAAAACTGTTCTGTCGGTGAATTAATCCTGGTATTCTTGTAGCATATATATATATATATATATATATATATATATATATATATATATATATATATATATATATTAATCATGTTCAAATAAATTGATAAAATAAACTTAAACTGATATTTTCAAAACTACTCAATATAAGGTAGAGCTTTATAGATATATTTTTAAACACTAAAACTATTTTAATCTTTATATTAAGTTTATATATATATATATATATATATATATATATATATATATATATATATATTTCACTTCTGTAAGAGCCGGTGGTTTGATTGTTTATTGTTTTTGTATATTTTCTGTTTTATTGAAAGAAATAATAACACTGTGTGAGATATTTCAAGCAGAATTCTCTAAAATTTAAAAAAAATGTCGGATCATGGAGATTATTCGCCACGTGTATCGAAGGAAAAAGTGGATGTTTACGTGAAAATGTTTAATAGTAAGTCGATTTTTTTTTGTAAATATGAAGACTCATTTGTCAATATAATTTAGACTGTGTAATTAATAAAGCACTGGTTCTACGGCTATGAAAAAACAGCTGTTTTTTATTATTAAAACCAACTTTGCTTGATACGAGTCTTCGTTTTTTTTCTCAATATATATATATATATATATATATATATATATATATATATATATATATATATACATATATATATATATATACATATATACATATATATATATATATATATATATATATATATATATATATATATATATATATATATATATATATATATATATATATATATATATATATCCCAAAGAGGAAGTGCTGGTGTTTGTTTTCTTCTAGATGGAAGTTCAAATATTTGAAGTCGGAAAAACAATACAAAATAAATAAAAGCAGTTTTTTTACAAGATATCTAATAGCGCCATTTGTTTCGTGTTTAGGTGTTTTATGAGTTTAACGGGATCTCTTTGTTTTTGTTTGTCCATTCCTTCTTTTATTTCATTATTTCTGCTGCGTTGGCATCTTTTCTTTTTTTTAACTTTCCTTTCTTTCTGCTTTTTTTTCATGCGTTTTTATTGTTTGTTTGTTTCGTTGTTGTTTTATATAATCATTATTCTACTTTTTCTTATGTTTCGGATTTTATTTTAGATGAAAATTGCTTATTTGTATTATTTGGATTATTCGGACTACTATTCTCATCTTCACTAATTCCAAGTTATCGGCTTCCGTTCTCAATTTACAGTTTTCTTTTCTTCACAAAAAGTACTGGCACCCTATCACTACCCACTTACCCTAACACTAAGCTAACCTATATCCATCTCTAAGCCCAGGTGGCAAACAGACCCCTGCCCCTCCCAAAACCGACCGAAAAAATAATAAATATACAAATAAGAAAAAATATCGACCTCAGCTCTCCATTTGCAGTCCCCTCCCCCATCCACGAAAAAAAAACCCAAGAACGGGATTCAGTGAAGTCATTTTGGTTTTTAATTTAAAATCGTTTGCACATTTTTAAACTTATGCAGAAAAGAAATAAACGTTTAGTTGTAAGGCAGATAACTCTTATCATATTCTTCAATAAAAATATGAGTTATCCCCCTTGCTAATGTTTTATTTTTAGGTGATTATTTTAAAAACATGTCCTATTACCAGTCGTCAGGAGCCGGACTAAGTTTTTTAAAGATATATTGTAGCAAAGTATGTTATTATATTGTTAATAACATGGTACAACGATAATAGATGAAACTTGGCTAGTCAGAAAGAAACTTTGATTTCTCAGCTTAAAGATTTTTGAGCTTAATATTGAAAATCCGATAATATAACTTTATATGCTAGATTTGCTACTCACAGTTTAATTTTTGAATTTTTTCAACCTTTCTTATTTCATTTATTATGCAGTGTTCTGCATGTTTTCTTTTATATATCTTTCGATTTTTATTCTTTTCCTTCATTTTATTATCATTGGCATATTTTCTCTTTTTTCCTTCTGCTGCTGGTAACATTTTTTCTCCTTTGGCTAGGAGAAAAGTGTTCTGATACTACATTTAATCTGTTTTGTCCCAATCCATTCTGGTTACACCATTGCTATCTTTTTTCTTCAATCTTTCTGTCTTTCTTTCTTTTTTCTTTCTTTCGTTTTCTTTCACCTACAGTCGATTTGACCTTATTTCCCCCATTCTCTCATTCTTCCTTCCTTCCTTCCTTTCTTTCTTTCTTTCTTTCTTTCAATTTCTCCGGGTATTTCTTTCCGCTTTTCTTTCTTACTTTCATTTATTATACAATGTATTCCTTCTGCTGGCGATTTGACAATCTCTCTCTCTCTTTCGTTATCTCTATTCCCCCTCTCGTTCTCTCTCTTTCTCTCTCCCCCTCTCTCCATCTATCTTTCGGTTCTCTCCCAATATGTGATCTACTGAGTTGTTTTCATTCCAATATGTGGTATTCCTATTAACCCTAACCCAAACCCTAACTAATCCTAACCCTAAACGTAACCCTAAAACCTCGGTAGATCACATATTGGATGAAAAACTATTCGGTAGATCACATACTAGAAGAGCATCTATCTATTTACCTTTCTTTTTTCGTTTTTTATTCACTTTATTCCTCTTGCAGTTGATTTGATCTTTGTCTTCCTCTCTTTCACCATATTTCTCCCTCCCCCTCTCTCTGTCTTTCCTCCTGACTCCCTCTCTTTCTTTCTTTCTTTCTTTCTTGTTTCTGTTTCTTCGTAAGTGTGCAATGGGTGTTTCTTTTGTTTTTTATTCACATTTTTGGCTTATTATTTCTATCTCTTTTTTACTCTTCGTTTCTCCGTGTGTGTCGGATCTTTCTTTTTTTTCTTTCGTTTTCTTTCTTTCGTTTTCGCTTCTTTTTTACGGTTTTTATTTACTTCATTCCACCTGCAGTCGGTTTGACCTTATCCCCCCCATCCTCTCTCCCTGTTTTTCTTCCTCCCTTTCTTCACTCAATTCCTCTCGCCATATTTGTTTATTTAGGTGAATAAGGAATTCAGTTCGACGGTGGCTTTAGGCGTAGACCTGCATTTTGTCTTGTTTAAACAAGAACTGGATGTGCACAGCAGTTTTTACTTCCTTTTCGTTTGATTTACGAGACACTTCGTCGATTAAAATTTTTTAAAAAACTACAATAAAGCGTTCTGATTTGTCTTTTTTCTTTCTTTCTGGGAATCAGATGTACAGCCGTATCGAATAACAACTTCATTCATAAATTTCAAATCAATTAAAACGAGAATGGAATTCTTAAAATGAGGCCATTCATTCTGCGCGTCTAGCAGTAAGAATGCTATTTCTAATGTAAGCGTGACAAACTGACGGAAGAAAAGGTACACTTAAAGAATTGCTAGTACATAGATGAAAGTACTATTTCTAACGGAAGGGCAGGACATCTTAAAGAGGCGCGTGGACGAAGCTAAAAATCAATTAATTCCCTATGCAATTACTACCAGTTTTGTTAAAGGGACTCAACACACTGTTTCTTTTATATAACGCCTTTGCTAGCCCATGTCTTATCCCTGCTTAAGATATATTTAATATACACCATAATAGCTAATTGCGATGATGCTATTGCAAGCACACATGACCAATAGAGGATCTTTAAATGATCAAAATTTGCTCAAGATATGCCAAAAACTTGAGAAAATTTTGATCATTTGAAGATCGTCTATTGGTCATGTGTGCTTGCAAAAAATATAATAAAGAAAAGAATTGCTCTACATCAAAATTTTGAGTTATATTAATACATTTTTTTAATCGGTGCGCGAGATATATACTATAAAAGATGTGATCCGTTTGTGTCAACCATCAAACTTGGCTGAGTTCTGTGAATCAAGAAAATGTGAGTTGGAAAAGCCAGTTAAATTTTTAAAATAGATAAATAAATTATAAAACTAATCTTTTAGTCTGTTCTCTCTCTCTCTCTCTCTCTTCCGTTTCTTTGTGCGGAACTACTATGCGCAAACACGCGTGCTTACTAAAAAGGAGAGTTGTTCGTTAGCATCTGTAGAAGGAAGCCCATATAAAAAAGATGACAAAGTCAGTCCGTACAAAAGTAAATTAAGTTTTATTGACAACAGACAACAAATTTCGAGAAATGACAAAATATACAGTCACTGGTAAGAAACAGTCTCTTGCGAAACTTGAAAGGAAATATGGTGATTTGGTATCATGAGCAGCTCGTTATGCAGTGCATGTGAGATTAGCAGTAAACTGTCCAGTCTTAATCTGATACTGTCGGTGAGGTAAAGTGATGCGCGCGGTGGAAGATTTCAGGGTGTGTGAAATATTTGTTAGGCTTAGTTTAACTATCAATTAGCTGGCTCCCAGTGCATGGCGTCAATATTCGAACGTCTATTTTGTAAAATATGTGAAAGTGTTTATTTTCTGCACTTTTGATTGGTTGAAATAAGATTTCTGTGTTAAGATTTTTATCCAATCAAGAGTTGATATTTTTACAAAATAATATTCACTTGCTGCTGATGATTGAACAAGGTTGGAATTAAAATCAATTGTTAGTTGTAATCAAAATTTAATCGTACTTCGATACGGACGCAAACTCAGTGAGATATAGTAAAATAATTGAATTAAAAAAGCATGTACTATTTGCAAAAGGAGCAATTTAAGTTAATTGACCAAGATTTCGACTTTTGAAGACGGTAGACCAGGGAAGCAGCGGTTATGTCGACACTTAAAATAGTCGCTATTTTTAACCACAGATTCGAATTTTATCTGTGGATGCTTCATGTTTCCAGCCCCGTACATAATTATAAACTTTTCATTTAATACGGTATTGCCTACGTAAACAGGCGTCTCCACTAAAAAGATGAACACGCTACGTTAAAATACACACATACACGCATATCTATCTATTATTCTACTAAAGATGAGTTAATCAAGGTTTTTTCCTATATATTTTAATCACACAAAAATATGTTAAAATATTCCTTAGTTTTGCGATTGAGTAATGTTCAAAGAATTTCATTTTAGTTGTTTCAATTAACCCTGATAATCAATTGACTCACCACGTCATCTATACCTTACTAAGTTTCTGTCTATTACTCTCACCCTCTCCCACTCTACGTTGTTTGACCCCGACCTTATTTTGTACAGTGTCTATCAATCTCGTTCGGCCACTCCTCTCTATATTAACAGTAAAAAGTAATAAAACTAAAAATGCAACAGAAGATTAGCATCGTTCATTATATACAAAAGGGAATATCACCACAAGTATTCATACTATTTAGCCCATAGTTGGGAAGAGAGAGAGAGAGAGAGAGAGAGAGAAAGAGAGAGAGCGAGAGAACAGACTAAAAGATTAGTTTTAGAATTTATTTATCTATTTAAAAAATTTAACTGGCTTTTCCAACTCACATTTTCTTGATTCACAGAACTCAGCCAAGTTTGATGGTTGACACAAACGGATCACATCTTTTATAGTATATATCTCGCGCACCGATTAAAAAAATGTATTAATATAACTCAAAATTTTGATGTAGAGCAATTCTTTTCTTTATTAAATTTTTGTATCTAACTTATTTTAAAAGTTCTGAGTTTGGGTAGGCGCATCCCCTAAATGGTAAACTTTACAAGAAAATAATGTTTCCATGTTACTCACCGTGCTGCTAAGAATATATATTATAAAATTCATAATTCCGTAGTCTAGGAAATGTCCTCTATATATATATATATATATATATATATATATATATTCTTTAATTTAATTTATATATATATATATGTCCGCACAATCTGTTAGGATGTACTAGCTTTGAACGAACAATTCAAAATGGCGTATTAGTGCGCTCCCCCACGTGAGAGTTTGCTCTTTTTCTTTGTTTTTGTTTGTTTTCACCCAAAAATGAACAACTGTATAGTGTAGGGTTTTTCAAGACACTTTAATCTAAGAACTTTTTACTCTTTGTGAATTTTTCTGATGATTTTGTAGTGTTGCAGAGACGATATTGACATAAAAATGTTGTTTCGCAAATGAAACGGACCGTAAAATATATCTCACAGAAATGTTATGTTTTTTGGAAATGTGAAAAAATAAAAAATAATAAAATAAAACCATGGTTATTGGAATATAATATGAACTGACTTATATATATACACACACACACACACACACACACACACACACACACACACACATATATATAAAAACAAAATAATAAATTAATCTTGTATTGCTAATTTGGCTTATATTTCAATTTTATTAACTTTCCATGCAATACTTTGAAACTTGAACGATACCACACACTTTACTTGACAGCGTGCCAACGCATTTCTCGTTCGACACCGGTCTTGAATCCCAACCGCCAATTTTTAACAGCACGGCGATGACGTCGTACCACCAAGGACGTTTATACAATTAACAAAGAAATAAGTTTCTTTATTCTTGTTTTTTGATTAAAAAAAAAAATAAACAAAAAAATGACTCAATACTGGTCACCCCTGAAGAAGGAATTTTATTCCGTAATCGATAGGATTAATGTAAAAAAAAAAAAAAAAAATTAATCTTGTATTGCTAATTTGGCTTATATTTCAATTATATATATATATATATATATATATATATATATATATATATATATATATATATATGAAAGTCTTTCAACTTAAAACTATTCAACATATTATTTAAAAATATTTTTAGTCTTCTTTATTATTTAAAAATATCTTTAATCCCACCCCAAACCCTTTATTGGAGAACTTTTCTGTTTTGTATACAATTGCCATAGTAGTTTTCTCCCAGGAATTTACGTTGGTCTTCACACAGAACTATAATATGTTCTTGTAGGGATCATCAGTTGTTTACCATAAAAAACTGTTCCGGGGATTTAAAAACAAAACAGTATGTTTTTCGTGGCTCCCCCAGCAGTGTTGATCAGACACCACCACCACCACCCTCAAAACAAAACGTCAACGTTCTAAATACTAGATCCAGTTTTGCTTTAGATTGATGCATGCCCAACATATCTTGCTATTAAAAAGAAAACATGTCACTAAGCTGTCTGGTTCGTCCTTGCTCTATGCTATAAGTAAATCTATTAATTATTTCCCAAACTAAATTATTTTATAGCGTTTAGATGAATCCATATATATTTATATGTACAAGATACGCTTTTAACCTACTAAACGAATCGTGATGAACATTAGGATCTATATTCTAGGCAACACGGCGAGTAACATGGGCAGATTATTTATTTTTTGGGTTTTAAATTTTAACATTTAGGGGGTGCATTTATAATAAGTTAGGTATGTTTATATGTTTATATATATATATTTCGTTTTACGAGATAAACTCCTAAACTAATAAACTGATTATTATGAATTTTGGAGCACAGCTACTAGGCGTAAGGGTGGGTAATATGGGCTATATTAAGGTTAATTTAGTTTCATACAAATACAGTAAAAGAAGCGTTAAAAACCTTCGTGACATTCAGATAACTTCGATTTGTGTGAAATTTTAACCATAGGTATGAAACATCAACTAATAAATATTACCAGAATTTCAGATTCTTTTGAGTATTTTAAAGGGTTTTTTTTTTGGGGGGGGGGGGTAATATAGGCACAACCTCCCATTTGAAATTTCAGTTTTTTTTCCAGATTTGCTTAAATTTTATCCATATTCATTGTACACCAATTAAGCAAGATTCCCTGAATTTCACTTTTTTATTAAGACCCCTTCAGTTGAAGTCTTTAATTTAATACATTTTATAGTTTATTTGAAGTATTTAAAAAGGTTTATGGGGAGGGCATAATAAGGGCACACATTCCTATTTAAAAACTCAAATATTTCAGATTTGGTTTAAATTTGATCCATATTCATTAGACACCAATTAAGCAAGATTCCCTAAATTTCAATTTCTTCGTAAGACCCCTTACGTTTAAGCCTTAAATTTTACACATTTTCTAGAATCAAAATCATGAAATTGATTTTAATAAAAATTGGAATAAGGATTCTGGACATAAGGTTCAGTATTATTACATATTGATTTTAATCTTCGTAAAACAGTGCAAAACTGTTCTGTTTGGGGAATTAATTTTACTCGTCTTGGGACGAGTATTCTTCTAGCATATGAGTATGTGTGTGCGTGTGTGTATATGTGTGTGATGGCATTCCATTGATTAAAATAACAGAGGAGGTACAAATTTCAAGATGGAAGTATTTATAGACATTTTATCACTTCAGTTGGACGATCGATTGACCCGTAAAACGGGCATATCTATTAAGTATTATTATTTATAGAAACAGGAAATACGTGTTAAAATTTATTTATTTTATTATTTCCGCCAAAGGGGACACACTGTTTTTTATTTGCATATTTGATATAAAGGTACACAATAGAAATTCTCTTCAGATTCCCAAAACAACTTAGTAGAATTGTGAGCCTCGGCCCCAAAAAGGCCTCAATACATTTTTAGGTGCGGATTTTTTCTTTACAATGTAAAGAGATTAGCCCAAGGTGTTCGACAAAGTAAAAGACTGAATAACAATTATAACTGAGATAGTACCGAGGTATAGGTCAACGGTGTATAATTGCAGAATTACATCGCCGATCGAGAGAGGATCTGGGAAAACTTCAGAGTGAGACTTGAGGTCGAAATGAGCGGACGTTCCACCTTTTTGCTCCCTCAGCCGGAGTATATGAGCAAACTGTATATGTGAAGCTGCAGGTGCTAAAAGAATGTCGGCATTCTACTACAATAAAGTGTAAACAATAAAAACAAAACTTTCTTGCTTCCGATTCTTCATTTTTTCTACATCTTTCTCAGTTTTGAGACTAGTAAAAGGCAGGGCATAACGTGACAATACCGCATGTGCCGATGAGAGTGTTCAGAGCCAACGAACACCCCATATATATATATATACATATATATATATATGTGTATATATATATATGTATATATATGCATATATATATATGTATGTATATATATATGTATATATATATGTATATATATGTATATATATATGTATGTATATATATGTATGTATGTATGTATATATATATATATATATATATATATATATATATATATATATATATATATATATGTATATATATATAATGTTCCGCACGAGCGTTGAACACTGAAGACAGCAATGACACCTCCCCCTGCCTTTCCGGGTAAGTTTATCTCAATTTCCATTACTGTCTGTATCGATTGCCGACGGCCCTGTGGTCATGAGCGTTTGTCTCGTGATTCTAGCCTAAATCTACAAACTGCGTTCGATACCATATCGTTGGAAATATATTTAGGGCAATTAAACTACACAGAGGAGTCAGCGTTTTATCCCTGCAAGAAATTGTTAGGCTCAGTGCACAGAAACTGTGTTACTGTTTCTTTCTATATATCCACGCAGCGTTTAGTCTAGCTAACTAACCAATTAGATTCGTTGTTATTTATCTCCTACGGGTTAATATTTGTATTACCCAATGGCTGAAATTCTCCCGAACAAATGCCCGACTGACATTTACTTGACATCTTTTTTTGTTTTGTTTGAGTGTGGCACATCCCTTTTCTGAATGTGTCAAGCTAACAGTTGCCCTTATTTTAGCACGTGCGTGATTGGAATAATTTCTTTTATATTTATTTTGTTATTCATTGCTACTTTAGATGTTGATTTAGTTTAGATTTTTATTTATTTTTTATGCATGTGTTTATTCTAAAGTAAAGTTTATTCCATGTCTACAGTTGATTGCTATTTCGCTTCTACCGTTTAGTAAGTGTATGGGATTATTAAAATGTAAAGATTATCGTTTCAGCTGAATTATTGGCGAGTGTCCGCGTTCTTTGGTTTCCCAATAATGGCTCGCTAGTAATGTTTTGAATCAGTGGTTCTTGTTTTTTGAATGCGCTTTTATGGTTGTTATACCTGGCTTTAACATCTAGGGAGGTTATACCTACTTAGTATTTTTTTGTTATTCGGGGTTTCTCTGGCAAATATTGTGATTTAGTAAACAATGCTTTTGGTTAGGCAGTTATTTTGTAGCGGACAAAGTTCAGAAGTTCTACAGTTAGCCTTTCATTTTATTATTAACTTTCTTATATCTAATAGTAACCACCCTAATGGGTGGTTACTATTAGAGTTTGAGTTATTACTATTTCTAGTGGTTATATTCTTGTTGTTAGTGTCATTTTTATCGTTGCTATACTGATCACTTTTTTACGCATTTGGTTTTTATTTTTTCTCTACTACATCCCTTAGTATTTCTTATTGTATACTTTAATTATCATTTCGAAGTTTTCACAACAACTGTATGACAGTTTTAAGTTATTTCTATTGAATATTTTCTGCAATGTTTTGTTACGGGAAAGTGTTTCTCGATTATATATTAAGAAATTACTTGCCAATTTAGTTTTTAGAATCTAGTTATTTATGAAGTGTAAAAAATAATATTTCTCTGTCTTTAATTTTTATTTTTATTATAGTTATTGGTATCTTATTGCTAATATTTAATCTCAATATTATTATACCCAATATTTTTAGAGCTGTTTTGTGCATGTATCTTAATTTTTTAAATACATTTTCGTTGCTGGAGTTATTGCTAAGCCTATGATCGATAACATTAGGAATAGGTTTTATGATTAATTGGGTGTGATTAGACTTTGGTTTTACGTATATTCAGTTGGAGTTATCCTTTAGATATCGCTGGTATGTATTCATTATATAAGTTGAAAGTGATATCTAAAAAGTAAGTTATTTGTATGTTAGCTAAATACATCTACGCTTGGGCTTCATTTGTTTATTTCTATATACATAATTTTCTTAGTTTTCACCCTTGACCTTGTCGGAATTTTATATTATAGGAAATCCATCATCTCTGTATAGGCCGATATCTGTATTATCTAATGTATTTGTGAGGATATATAGAATAAATAACTCCGTTAGATCCGATACCATTGCAGAGTTCAGGGAACCCGTGGCCAACTCAAAGGAGTTTGTGATTTTAGTTGTTATCCATTGGTCATCCTTATTGATTAAAACTGATCTTTTACATTTTTTAATGATGTCGATTTCATCCTTGCTTACGTCTGTATATATCTCGGCAAACTTTAGGGCGATGTTTAATTCGAGATTTTAAAAATTTTCTGGTTAATTATAGAAATAGTATTTTTAATAATCCTTTCTATCTCGAATTAAACCAATGGTGAGTGCGAACAAGGACGAAGCATACATTTTCCGTCATTATTGATATATATATATATATATATATATATATATATAATAAATATTTGTTATTGTTTATTATCTATGTACGTATACGTTTCGTCCTTTTTCAATCGGGACTCATCAGCATAGAGATATGACTATTCACTACCGGTCATGCGATTCGAAACCCCGGACCTCAAGTATTTTTCAACTCCAGTCCGACGTCGCTAATCGCTGGGCCAATTGTAAACAGCGAATAAACTATGATGATTTTAACACTTTAACGGCGGCTTTGACGTCGATGCATTCTACTTTCTATTAAGGGAAGGAATGATGCATTATAAGCAAGTGACGTCATGCTGTGTTAATACTACCAATTACAGTGCTCTACTTTCAAGGAGCGACAAATAATAAATATTTGTTATTGTTTATTATCTATGTACGTATACGTTTCGTCCTTTTTCAATCGGGACTCATCAGCATAGATATATATATATATATATATATATATATATGAGATGGTTGTCTGATAATCTATTTTCAGGTTTTTCCTTCTATTTATCTATCTATCTCTCTCTCTCTCTCTCTCTCTCTCTCTCTATATATATATATATATATATATATATATATATATATATATATATATATATATACTAACAAAACCTATCCGACCTCCGGGCAGCAATTAATTGCGACGGAGGGGGGGGGGCGTTAATTAAAAAATGTATTTTACTCAGAGAATTCCATAATTTTAACTACAAAATTTGGTAAATTTGTAGATTACCTCCCTCAGCTAAATTACCTTCCTTTGAAATGAGATTCTTCTTTTTAGGGTCATTCTAAATTATTAGGGCAGTTTACTTATATATTTTACTTACTTTATATATATTTTTGACACTAACTCTAAATTCGACTGGTAAGGTTATAAAGCCACACACAATCGTCCCTACTCTAAATTCTAAAATATTTTTTTGTTGTTTCTGTTTTCGCCAGGTTTTTCAGGGTACTAACGCGTAATCGCCTGAAAAAGTAGAATCTCATTTTATTAGAGGCTAGGGAGGTGTTAATCTACAATAATATCCAAACTTTCAATATTTTTTATTTATCTTATAAAATATCGTCATAATATTACGTAGATTTTGTTATTGTTTTTACGGGCGATAGAAACATAGCTGTTTTCTTAGTATTTTTCCACTTCCTCAGCGGCAAAGAATATTGCATTAAGTCGCTTTTTTTAATAGGACGTGTAATTATTTTTTTATTTTATATATATATATATATTAATTAATTTTCACGTATATATAAAGGAATCCATGGACACGTGTTTCTTGCTATCAGCCGTCATCAGAATAACTAACTTAGGCAAGGATCGAACCTACGATATTACTATCTGCAGTCTGTAGTTGTACCATTATATATATATATATATATATATATATGAAATTTCATTGATTAGAATAACAGAAATGGTAAAAATTTCAAGATGAGAATATTCATTGAAATTTTATCACTTTGGTTCGCGGTCAACTCGTAAAACGACCGTATCAGTTAAGTGTTGTCATTCATAGGAACTGGAAATCCGTTTTAAATCCGCCAGGAATTTATTTTATTATATTACTTCCGCGAAAGGGGATATGCTGTTTTCAAATCAGTCCGTTTTGTTATTTAGGCAACAGGTAAAAAAAATGGGGAAATGTGTACTTACTTACCTCCCCACAGGGACAAAGTTATACACAACGTCGTGTTTGAATGTGGCAAAAATCCAATTCACCAAAAAATTCACGCTAGATTGGAAAAATATAAAAAATTGACTCAATTTAGAAGGATTTCTAGAAAAGATAAAGTCTAGAAAGATACTACACTTTACTCCTAGACAAAAAGCCAAGGAAAAATCACTGAACGGTAAATGTTTCAAAATCATTGAAACAATTTGTTGCGTGTAACTTCTTTTACCGGAAATAAATCTCCGACTGAAAACACTACATAAACACTAGGAAAATTTGAATAGTGTCAAGAATTTCCTTTCTTCTTCTGTGTACCTCAAACGAAACGGAATGACCATGAACAAAGTTTCTTTCCAAGAACTTCCCATCTGTGGAATACAATGCCACACGGCTGCTTCCCAACTGAGTACAACATGGTTGTTTTAAGTCCAATGTAAACAAATTCTTGTCGTACCGCTCTACTTAAATAATCAAATACTGAGTATTTACGCCATCTTTTCCAATCGCCTCAATGCTGTTGTTTATCGCCAATTAACAATCTAATTGACCTTTGTTCTCGAGTAGCCCTAGGCCTTGATAAGCAGTGACTCATTAGTATAAAACAACTTTGACTAGGCTCCAGTCTTTGGTTCGTCCTTGCAAGACATTTAAAGCAAGAACTCGTCTTCTTACCACAATTTAAAATGACTTTCCTTTCTTCATCCGTGTGCCTAGCGCCAGGCGAAATTTCCGTGGATCGAGCTTTTTTGCAAGGGTTTCTCACCTGTGGAACACATGGTTCTCTTTGCTGATTACAACTTGGTTGCCTTCAAATACAATGGCAACAAACTCCGGTCATGGAACGTTCCAAAAGTAACCAAACACAGTTCATGCCATTAATCAATGTTAATACTCCCAGAGAACTCCTCATCTTTTCGGCTGTCATTCCTCTCCGTCTCCTTGACCCTTATTCCCAAGTCTTGATAAGCGGTGATCTCAATAGTAAGAAAAAACACTCTCGATGAAGCCTCGTGTTTTGATAAGCTCCTAAAACGGACTTTTACCCCAGATCTAAAATGGAAGAATTCTATCCAATCTGTTAAGGTTACTGGAAACAATGCTTGGATCATTCTACCGCTCCAGAAAGTATCTTACTCCTGATTCAATCTGCTACCTATATAAGAGCCAGACACATCCTAAGATAGAGTTCTGTTGCCACATCTGGGGAGATGTCGCTCACAGCCCCCTCTTCTTGCCGTGAGTATAAAATCCGCCTCACAATCTAGTTCTCTGCATTACCTTTTCTCACAAAATACAGACGAGATGTGGTTAGTCTTTCTCTACTTTATCGTTATATCCATGGAAGATGTACGAGTGAGCTTCAATATTTCTCTCTCTCTCTTTCTTTCTCTCTCTCTTTCTCCCTCTCTTTCTCTCTCTCTTTCTCTCTCTCTCTCTTTCTCTCTCTCTCTCTTCTGAATCTGCAAATAAAGCATATGTGTACCGTCTTTAATTTAAAATGTAATATACGAAGACAATGTTATTTTCTAGTTTAGTGATAATGTAAACGTAATCTGTTATGTTCTCGGACAGGGAAGGTAGAATCCTTCTCGTTTGAGTCAATTAGCAAAGAAAACTTATAAAATACATTCGATCTGATATTCTTTTATATCGCGGTAATGTAGAAAGTGTGCCGGCGTTTTGCAATAAAAAGATGAAAAAGTACTGTTATTTGAAAAAATAAGTAAATATCAATTCAGAGAAAAAAAGAGTAAGTTCAAATAAGATATAAGAGGAAAAGTTTATCGAAGCAGAAATCCGTAGTCTTATTGTATTCATGCAGAGGTTGAATTTTGCCAAACGGAATTCTTACAGGAGGTAAATAAACATATTAAAAAGTAGCAGTTGTTTTTTGAAGAATGATATTCATTGTGTTTTTTAGGCGTTCGTTAAGTTTTCTGGATTATCGGTGTTTGTTTAGTTTTTAAACGAGTGAAAAGTAGCACACGGTGATTCTGGTGGCGGTAGTAGTAGAAAAAATAGTAACGGGTGAAAGTTGATTCTACCTTTTCTTTGAAAGGGAAAACGGGTAAAAGTTAACAATTATGGAATGAGGATGAATTGAATGCAGAGTTCTTAAGGTAAGTGGAGTGCGGAACAAATTAGCATATGAAGTGGTCAGTTATTTTCCTATAGTGTCTGAAGGCGAAGGTGGAAAAACGATTTTATTTCATTACATAAACAAGAGAATAATTTTTTGTCTATTAAAAGTGATAGTAATTCTTTTCCGTTTTTTGTTATTATCAGTTATAAAGATTAAGCCCCCTCTTCTTTGTTCATAAATTAAATTTTCATACGTGATTATTCTTTCCTTTCTTTATTATTACCAGTTATTATTACGTAAGATTAAGTCTCCCTTTCTTGGCTCATAAAAACAACTTTGCATATGTGATTATTGAAGCGATCCGAACACATGCCCGTTCACTTTTATTATATTGATTAAGACCCTATCAAAAGAAAAATGAGATTCTACTTAAAAAATAAAGCAAATGTTTTTAATAATACATTTTAAACTTTTGGATCAGTTTAGCATATACATTTAACGTTAAATTATCACCCATTTTCCTACCAGATAGCGTTTGAACGACATGTAACCATTTTCTGGGTTTAGGTAAATCCTATTTGGGAGAGTTTATCAGCTACCATCTGGACTTAACGTTAGTGATGGGGGACATGTTTTTCTTTTACCGCCAAGTTTTTCAGGCTCTTTCTTCGAAATCGGAGACATTTGTTATGCGCATGACTTTGATTTCATTGCACACGACCTTTGTTATATATCCTTAAAACGCTATCCATTTAGAAACGTCTGGTTCGGAAATAGGTGATAGTTTTACGTTAAATTTATATGCGACACTGACTTTTACTCTAAATTCTAAAATAACTGTTTTTACCACCAAGTTTTCTTTTAAGAGTAAATCGCCTAAAAAATAGAAGAATCTCATTCTTATAGGTGAATTAGCACAGGGCCCTCGTGTACAAATTAACGAAGTTTCTATCGAAAGATAGGTGTGTAGATTTTCTTCCACTGGCGAGCAACATTCGGGTGAGATAATTGCCAGAAAACTCATATTCGACGCAGCTTTCCGTTGCTGACGATTAATACTGTGGTATGACCAACGACCAATAAACTCGTATGTGAAATGCTTTTTCTCCAGCAACATATATTTTTTTTCTATGTTTTCCCCTTTCGCGTGCCATTTGGAAACTGCTTTCGGCCTTGTACTGCTAACATTTCGCCAGTTTGTCGCTTGGTTTGTTTGAAATCAGGGGTAACCAAATAGATACTAAACGGATTAAAAACGGACGTAGTAGAATGGTGAGCCTTGGTCAAGAATAAACTTTTTTACATTTTGGTGAGAATCCAAATAAAGTTTTCGATCTAATAATCTTTTTTCACTCTCTTTAAGATTGTAGTACGCCGGGATACTTTGGTTGTCGTCTTTATAGTAGGAGGTGTGATTTTAAAAGGGCTTCACATCCACCGGACCTTAACCCCCATATTTTATATGTCGAGTTATCTCAAATATTTAATGTCTATCAAAATAATAGTCTGAACTAAAGAGGATCATCACAGACAACATTGGTGCCAAGAGTGAAGTGTATTAGAGTTATTGAGAATTTTGAATGCTTTCAACTACTTCTTGGTCTTCGGGCTGGGATCAAAGTATGGTGCCTGTTCTATCCTTAGTCAGAGGAGGAGAAATCCTTCTGAACTTAAGCAATTTCAATTTTTATTTTATCCAGAATGCCCTTTTGGGGTGCTAGATACCCCACCCATACAAACATACCTTGTGTCTAACTTTTCCCTTGTGGGAAGGCAAGTAGATAAGGACAGTTTTACACGTGGTATCCATGTGTGCTTATCACTGGACGGGGATACAACACTGTTGGACATACATAGCTGTAACATGGTGGACATGTCAGCCATAAAAGGAGATGTATTTGTAATAAATATGGTTGATTTACAGAAAGAATTCTACATTTTCTTAACGATTCTATGGGTGTCATTTTTGTCGTGCAATCCTATACATGACGAATCTGTATTAATATTTATTAACATTAAATTAAGCTGTTTAATTGTGTTTTATTACTAATGCTTATCAAGGCCCAAATGCCACTCGAGGATAAGGGTTAAAGAGTTTGCTAGGTGGACTCTGGGGCAACACTGTGATGTAAAGTCAATCCTAAAGCACATGTAGTCTTGGTCATCTGATTCTAACCTATGTTCTCTCGTCAGGGGGGGGGGGTGTTCCGAACATAAACTCATAGCCCGTGCATATGTTTGTCAGAGTATTTACGGTAAAGTCGAAGGTAGTCAGTCATGCCAAAGTGGTGAGAAGAGGTTGGGGATTGAAGGTTCGTTTCATTTATTGCTAGGATATCCGGGGAGTTTGTCAGGGGAAAAGTTTCCATGTCTTTGATGTTGGTTCTAAGTCACCGGATATTAGTGAATGCGAGCCTCAAGGGCAGAAGAGAAGATGTTTTTATTTTATTATTTTTAGTAGCTAGACGAGTTTTTGTTTTGAATGTTTTACAAGGGGGACTGCGTTGTTATTGTATAATTTAAACAGAATTATGGCACGTGATCTTCAAATTAAATATTTTCTATTCCGATTTTATCCCCCACTCCATAATAAATAGCAATGTGCATTTATTTGTAAATATATATCCGTCCCGTCACACAGAAGTCTGCCCAACAATCAGGATAAGGGAGAGCGCAATTCTGTTTTCATAACTTTTTCTTTCTTTTTCTCTTCTAACCCTTCTACTCACGTCTTTCCAATCTTTTTCTTTTTAGAACATCAGAAATAACTCGCATATTTTTTCAACTTGCAATAGTTCAGTCCTATCTTATTGAATTTTTAAAAAGCATTAAAAAGACTTACACTGGTAAGAAAATAGCAAGTCAGACAACCCCCGTCGTCTGGTATGAATCCGAAATTAAAAGTCAACGGTTGGTCTTTTTTCTTTTTAGAGATGATAATAATAATTTATATATGAAAAATTAAATTACTGACGTAATTCTATGATTTTATATGAATATTAATGTGAACACTGGCGAAGCATGATATTTTCCGTAATTTTTACACTAGTTGTAAAAGAGTTGCTATGCCGTAAACCAGGCAACCCTCAGCCACTAGATATTGGTATGTCGTTAAACAGGCTGAACAAGTATCGATATGCCATAAGACTGAAAAAGAAACCCAGTTATAAAGGTTTCATATGTCGTAAAACAGTTATATGAAATAACCAGAGGGATCATATGTCGCAAAAAGAGTTATTTTGCCGTAAAACGAGAAAATCACGTCGTCAAACAAACATATAGAATAAGAATGATTTATATGTCATAAAACAGTCAAACGTAACCATAAAGTATCGATATATCGTAAAGCAGACATTTTTATACTAATGAGTCACCACCTACCAAGGGCAAAAGCTATTCGAGGATGACAGTTAATAAGATTGTCAGTTTGATGATGATCAGTACTATGAGAGGATTAAAAACAATGTGTGGAATAAGCAAAATTTGATTACTTAAGAGGACGGCTGTACGAGTATTTGTTAACATTGGACTTGAAAATGATCGTGTTTTGTCAGTTGGGAAACAGTCCAGTGGTATTGTGCTTCACAGATGGGAAGTTGTTAAAAAGAAACTGTTCATAAAAGTTTCGTTTAGTTTTAGGTACACAGATGAAGAAATGAAAGTTCTTTGCAGTGGTTGTAGCTAGACGAGTTGTTGCTGTGAATGTTTTACAGGGGGAAACCAGAGAGTGGAGCTCAGTCGAGCACCAACCATGAAGATAACGATAGATTACTAGAAAGGTCTTTTTTTGTGAGAAATAGTCTGTAGTGAAAAGAGATCAAGTCGATTTTGTACGCCGTCAAGGCAAGAAAGAATGCGCTGAGCGACGCCAGCAGTACTTCATCTTAGGACTCATCTGACTCTAAAATAGGTAGAGGATTACGTCAGAAAGCAAGTACTTTATGGAGCAGTAGAATGATCCAACCATTCAAATAAACAAAATATTTATATACCGTAAAAGGAATCTAGAGAAAAAAATGTACTGCTGGAGCTTATGGCACAGGAGGAAAGCGTGATCAGGCGTTTCCTCAAAGAGCGTGTCGCAACGGGGGCACTCAGACGAGCCCTAAATCCTGGAACTGTGCAGTATGGCATTAAGGGGTAACGCATTTCGGGCCAATCGCCAGGCCAGAGAGAATTCAGAGTTGTTGAGATGACTTGTTCATGGCGCCCAACTCCGTTCGGAGCGGATCCCTTCCTCTGTGCACCCGTACCGCTTGACTAACGGATCGTCAGCTGCCGCCGTCACTAATCCTCTATGAAGTTTATTTCTAGAAAGCCGCGAAAGGTCACTGGACCGAGGAAGCTTTTTGAGCGTGGCTCGGCACTCTCTGAAGAACTGAGATTCACCTTTCGACCTACGACGGTCTTCGACCGAATCGTCGAGGATAAGGCCAGGGAAAACACTATCGATTGCGGGGTTCCTCGCAGATTACAGGAAAGCCAGTGTTTCGGCGTCTCGATAACACGTCAAGTCGGGCATCCCCAAGCCTCCCTCACACGGATGTTGAATATAGACCTGGTCGCGAACCCAGTGCCTCTTCCTGTCTCAGAGAAGTGAGAACAAGAGGTGCTGGAGGGTTCTTGATGCGGTTAACAGGCAGGGGATGCACGGCCTATCGGTAAAGGACGAGAGGGAAGACGTAAGTAGCGCACGCCTCAGTTCTACCATTTAAGGAGAGTTTTATTTTAAAGCCAAGTGTTAATCGACGCTCCGACCTTTTACTGTACCCCCGATCAATTCCTCTCGAGCTGGAAGCCCGGTCTGAACCACACGCCAAGGATTCGAACCGGGCCATCTGTCCAGCAGAAAATAGTCGGAAGAGTCGTGTCACTGCTCCAGGCAACCAACCGGAGGCCAGTTGATTTGCTGCAGGTGATTTGTGCCCCTGTTGTCGTTTCGTAATGTGTGAACGCCTCTCTCACCTTCTCAATGTCTTGGAAGCACGACACATAGACGGTGAAGTGATTCCGCGTATGACCGAACTTGCCTCCTCACTCCTTAGCTTGCGAAGTAGAACAGGGGCGACAGCGGACAACCCTGGTTCACTGACCGGTAGATAGCGAAATACTTCGAACGCCTTCCGTTTACCCGTACTACTGCTGTCTGCCAGCGATACAGAACGGAGATCCATTTGCGGAAGTCCGGTTTAAAATCGGTGGTCTCTAAAACAGATGCCAATGAGCGATGGTTGACTCTGTCTAAAGCTTTGAACTGATCCAAGTTGATCAGCACGGCTTCCGTGTCGTCTTCTATCCCCATTTATGATCGTACAAATCATATGCAAGTTGTTCTGAATCGATCTCTTCTTCAAAGCGTAGTTCTGATCAAGTTCAATCAATTCTCCGATGACACCCTGCAACCGGTTCGATAAGATCTTGGCCGAAATCTTTAACTCTGTGTTTAGCAGAAGTATGGGCCTGAAATAGTCTAGTTCCTCTCCACCATGCCTGTCCTGCTTATTCAGCAACGTGACTTGACCCGGGATAGAACCCTCGTCAAACGAATGGTTGAACACATCAGTCAGAATCGACCCAAACATGTGCGACAGCGTCACATACATCTCGTAGGGCAGACCATCAAGTCCAGGCGATTTGTTACAGCCAACCTGCATCAACGCAGCTAAGACCTTACACTCAGTAACTTCGCCCTCATAACCAGCTGCTCTAGCCGCATCGAGGCAGGGGAGAGTCAGCCAAATAGTTGCCAAACTCCTGGTCCGGGAGGTTGGGCAGTTACGTGTAGTGCTCCTCGAAATGTTCCCGAAATCCCTCGCAGATCTCCCGAGTCGACTCCAAGGCACGCCCATCCGGGTGCTTGACTTTACGATATACCTATCGAAGCCACGTCTTGAAAATTCTTTACGCTTACCCGCATTACAGTTCATGGCTTCATCGGAAACTTTCTTTAGCCTAGCCCTAACTACTTGGACTTCGTGACGCTCGTTAGCGTCGCGCCGTAGGTCATGCTTACACTATTCCTCTCAGCCATTACCCGGGTTAATTTCTCTTCTAAATTCTTTTTCTGTCTTGCCCTTATCTAGTGCGAAACGCTGGGCGTATTTGACGGAAAAGCTTCTGATCTTAGTTTTTAAGCTAACTCATCACTTGCTCTCGGAAGTCTCGTATCTACAGCAAAGATGTATTACTCTTCTAGTACCCGGCTAGTTTAGGCCTGTTTCTTAACTTCAACTGGGCCATAACTAGATTATGGTCCGATAGACCTAGACATTTGAATGTAGGCCACGATATAAAGTCTACATCGTCTTATCTAACTAACATCCTATCCAAATAAGTATTCGGGTAGGAAGGCACACTATTTGTTCATGTCCTGTTCTCCCGCGCCGGATGATCGACACGAAACATGTCGACCAGATCGCATTTTTACATCAGATCAGCCAGGCTAGTCTCACATCTCTCCGTCCCTGTAGCTATCCTCCCAACCTTGTCTATCTTGGGATCAGAGATGGCATTCCAATCTCTAATTAGAACTACGCGCTTCGGACATGCGACAAACACGGCGAGATCCCGAAAAAAGGAGACTCTCTCCCAAACGATGCTGGGTGCATGAACAGCAACAACGCGGGACTCAAAATCTTTCACAGCAATATCGGCCACGACCCGCCTGCCCCCACAACGTCGACTGTCGAAGACAGAGTGTGTTTCACAAGCAAAGAGGCACCCTTCCCCCGGGGATTCCCATATGCTGAAAAGACATCGTAGTCTCTGGTCAGCACCTAAAAAAACCCGGATGAAACAAAGTGCGTTTCCTGGATCGCAGTTACATCCGCTCCCACGGACAAGAGAGTCCTCCGGACGCGAACCGCCCGGTTTGAAGATCTCAAGCCCCTCGCATTCAAACTATCCAAGCGCAGAGTCATGAACTTACCTTAAGCAGTGTCACACCCGGTTCCGAAGTCTGCCAGCGAAACGCCGCCGATGCTATGCGCCATGTTTAATGTGGCCAGTTCTTTTGTATACTGGCTGCTGCACGCAATGCCACCGACGTCCAAGGAAAATGTTAGCTTTAAAGCCCTATAGAGAGAAGGATGAACCAAAATTGGGACCCTTCCCTTGCATTTTGGTAAAAGTTCGTCCAGGGTCTTTGCCATTGATGAGTTTTATTTCCGGTATGGCACCCTCTGTGGCCTGCAGCATTTGCCAGACAGAGTTCTTGCAACGAATGTTGTCATGAAGAGGGGCTCCGGGAAATTGGTGGGGTCTTCTATGTCTTTACCCCCCTAGCTGGCTGAAGTCAAACAGAGGTTTTAAATTCCTCTTCTGCTGGACGGATACTTCCGTGCTGAAAGACAGGGGGTCAATTTTACAAACCTCACTCCCTAATTTAAAGGGAAGGGTTTTCTCCTTCATTTTCCTTCGAGTCGGAGAGAAAGATTGGCTCCTTTTCGTCCCCGGTTCGACTTGTATTCGCCGAGAGGATTCGGAGCTTGATGGTGTGTGTGCAGGTGTCTGTTTTGATAACTGGAGAGTAGAGGCAGATGTTATTGCTGGTTGTGTTGTGGGGGCTGTTGAGGGTATTGGTGTGGTGGTTGTTTATGATGTTGGTGTGGGGGCTGTTGAAAGTGTTTGGGGACTACTTTGATCTTAGCAAAATGGCTGAGAAAAATATTTTTTCGAGCTGTTAAGAGATGTGATGGCGATTTTCTAATATATTGACACTCGTACAGTGCCGAGACGCGAGAGGGTTTGAATTTTATAAAAACGTTAGTTAATTAGCGTCAATTATATGTCTAAAAGTACATTAACATGAGTAATTAGATAAGTATGGTTGAATTTGAACAAAGATTGTATAATATTATCGTGAGGTCTGCGTTCGCGCCGAACCTTCATAAAATACAAATATGTCACAAACTCTAATAAGGGTTTTGGAGACAGACTTTGTATTCTTCCGAATAAATAATATTGGGGAAGAAATCATTAAACACTGAGTTTAATGTTATCATGCAGTAATCTCCGTATTTTTTAAATCGTTTCTTAACTATTGGTAATATCACCATTTCTCTTCGAAGAAACATAGTTTATTAGTGCCCAGGAGGCCTCCTTAATTTTATTTAAGTGTTTCAGTAGTGCCCAGGAGGAGTACACATTTTTCTTTTTTTCTTTCCTCACTTACAAATAAAAGGGAATTTCTCTACAAAGATAACAAGGGGGTGGGTGGTTTTAATAGTACTCTGTAGGCTTCCTTGATTTTAAAAGTGATCAATTGCCCGAGATAAAAAAACTGATGTTCGAGAAATGAGTCAGAGCCGGCAATTCGGGAATGAGTCAGAGCCTGAGGTTCGGGAATGGGTCAAAGCCTAAGGTGATGGGAAGGATTTAGAGCCTTTAGAAGGATTTAGAATGTATGTGAAGGAGTTGGAGTCGGATGGTATGGGAAGGAGTCAGTATGTATGGAAACGTATTAAATGGTATGGGAAAGAGTCCGAGCCGAATGTAGTGGAAGTAGTCCGAGTCGGATGGTATTGGAAGGAGTTCGCGTCAGATAGTATGGAAAGAGTCAGAGTTAGGTTGCATGGGAAGGAGTCCAAGTAGGATAGTATGGGAAGGAGTCTGATGGTATAGGAAGGAGTCCGGATTTATGGTATGGGAAGAAGTCAGAGTCATATGGTATGGGAAGGAGTCCCAGTCGGATGGTATGGGAAGGAATCTGATGGTATAGGATGGAGTGATGGTATGCTATGTAGTCGATGTTTTATGGTATGGGAAGCGTCGGATGGCATGGGGAGATGTCAGTCGGATGGTATGGGAAGGAGTCGAAGTCGTATGGAAAGGAGTTGGATGATATGGGAAAGAGTCAGATGGCATGGGAAGGAGTCCGAGTCTGATGGTATAGAGATATGTCTGAGATTTGGGAAGGGCGCAATAAATTATGAATTGCCCAGGATCATTTGTTCTACTCAGCATTGTCCTGGATAAAAAATTCTAAGGTTACAGTGTTACTTTCGGTAACTGGTATATATTAAATCTCTTCGGACTATTGCCTTTATCTAAATAATTTATCCTCATATTAATGTGAAATGGAGGGGTGGGGACAAACAATTAGGAATTTACTGGGAACATTTGTTTTACTAAGCGTTGTTTGGGATCAAAAATTGCAAGATTTCAGTATATCTTTTAGTAATGGGTATATAATTTTCTGACTACTGACTTCATCAACATTACATATCTTCTTAATGTCATTAAATGGAGTGGGGTGACAAGAAATTAGGAATTGATCCGGACCATTTGTTCTACTCGGCGTTGTCCAGGATCAAAAATTGTAAGATTAAAGTATTACTTTTAGTAATGTGTATATATTTATTCCATTCGGACTTCATTAACATTACCTTCTTGTCTTAATATGTTGAAATTGAGGAGGGCAAGAAATTAAACATTGAGTATTAAAATAAGAGAAAGGAATGAGCTGGGCAAAGGCGAGAGGGATGGAAAATGGGGGGGGGGGTAAAGAAAAACAGATAAAGAGACGACTAGAGAGAGAGATGGAGATAGGTAGAAGTTTTGTTATAAAGATATACACACAAACTCAACCATTTTGATATCTTGTAAATCAAACATATAACATAACCAAAATGTAGCCATTTCGGAAAATGGATTGATATGTCGTAAACAGACAAAACATGTCGGATGTATCATAATACAGGCAGATCAAAAGAGTCGATATGTCGTATGGCGGACAAAACAAAGCACAGAATGTTTATATATCAAATATGTTGTAAAACGCACAAACCGTGTAAATAATGCTGTAAATGGAACACGTCATAACCGAATTGCTGTAAAAAAAAAAGTCTATCAAATAAGAAAAGGGTTGATATGATGTAAAACATACCAAAAACCTGACACCAAATGATTCCAGTTTTTAACTCGGGTCGCCATTGCTTAGAGCCACTCTGCTCTTGCATCCATTGTTTATCGATCTGAAGGCTATCATTTCTTTTTGTACTTTTATTCACCCAAAACAAAGCACATTTCCATTGAGATGTAGGGGGCTACTGTGAATTAGGACCAGGTTTATAGGGGCATCCTAAGTGGGAAGTTGTGCAGCGAGATGCTTTTTTTCATATTTCATTTAAATTTCTGCATGTTCGTACAGTCGGGTAAACACAGAATAGAGATGGAATTCCAAAGGCAAGCGGTTCGAATGAAACAAGCTATTAGAGTATAAAGCGTTCCGGCATCTGGTGATTTTTACAGTGAAGGGGTGGGATTTTGCGGCTTGTCGGGTCGGTCGTGATATTTACGTTGAGGGAGGCACAAGTGTGAAAAGTTCGTCGCGGCACATTCCGTTGAAGTACTTGTAAAATAAGCAGAGGGATGTAACTTTTCGGCGATGTTACAGAGTCTAGAGCTTGGTAGAGGCTATTTTTTTGCACACTGTCTAAAGGAGAGACTAGTGGTTGGTGCACCAGCCCAGATGTGACAACGATACTACATTCACCGGCGAATGGTGGTTTTGTAGAGATATAGGATACTAGCAGGTGCGAGAATTCTTCTATCCCAGTAGAGACAGCGCACCTTCTTTGCAGCGGACTTAGCAGTATCTTCTATGTTTGTGTTCGAATTCATGTTACCTGTGAATGTTAGGGCGAGGAGTTTGAATGTTGGATTCTCGGGTAGGGTGTTATTTGCCATGGCAATCGGTGGATGGAAAAGTTTCTTGCGGCGGCCGTGCGTCCTTGCTGCGATCATTTGAGATAATGGTACAAAATAAGAGTTGGCCGTAGCAGCAACTTAGGCGTGTGTGTGTGGGGGGTGTTTGAGGGGGGCGTCCTCTATAATTGTACCGATATCTTTGGCTACTTTCTGACTCGCTAATAATTCTATTTGTTCCTTGTTTCGCTTATCACCTTTGGTATGTCGGTTGCATACTTGGCACAGCCAATTCGGTTATATCTAAACCGACTGTTTGTCTGTATGTACGTTAACAACTTAGCATAAAACATACGCGTCTATTATATAAAAGGGAAGTTGTTCATGTTTCGGAATTATTTAGATGAAGATCGATAATTGGTATTATTTAGATCATTCGGACTGCTGTTTTCATCTTGGTTTTTATTCTCACAACGTTTCGGCCGATGTTACCTCTAACCTTCATCCGATTCGTCTTGTCGAACTCAAAGAACTGTACTGATTGCGTAAAGTATTCAAAACATACTTTGTCCGCAAAGACCCGTCATGCAATGGATAAAAATACTAAGTAATGATCAATTCCAAGCGACAGTCTTCTGGAGGTTGATGGTTCAATCCTCAGTAGGGAAAAATACAATTACGAATTATATTTCTGTACTTTTTGAGATGAAGATTGATAATTTGTATAATTTTAGTTATTCAGACTACATTTCTCATCTTGAGTGTTATCATCACAACGTTTCGGCCGCTGTAACCCCCGGCCTTCTTTAGGTGTCTCTCTTCGAACTCTGGAATATTTCTTTCAAACTCGGGAATCATGACGGAATTTCGAACGTAACCCATTATTTAATCAACGGGGGTAGCATGCTGTTGTTGAGAAGTCTTCAGTAATTCGCAATTCTTCGTATCGCACCGAGGATTGAACCTTCAACCTTCAGATGACTATCATTTAGAACTGAATTTAACTTAGTACTATATCTACTGCGCCAAGGAGTGGATATAGTGGATATAGATAATAACACTCAAGATGAGAAATGTAGTCCGAATAACCAAAATCATACAAATACGAAATTTGTTCAGTTTTCCTTTCTCTTTGTTTTTGTTGGGGATGGAGCAACCTACCGGATGTCAGACATTTACCCTCTATTTCAGAGACTCCAACCGAGATATCTTTTTATGATTCTCACCGCCCCATTAAATGCAATTGTTTAGATTTCTCTTGCACTTGGTTCACCTGGTATAATCGGCAGGTAGCTTTGTAACCCCTACGATTATTTGAATGATTAAAATGTTCCTACGGGTTTTGTTTCTTTTCATGTCGTACATAAGATCTGGGTATTTAGTTCTTTTCTCTTTCTCAGCTTTCTTAAGGCCGGTATAATTGGCAACACTGACTTCAACTATGGTTGCTATTCTCTCTCTTTTTGTGTCATATCACTATGTCAGGTTTAAGAACTTCGTTATCTTTGTATGTAGCTGTAGGGATTGCATAGTCATGGCGTATGAATTATTTATAACAGTTCTTTCTGGTTGTTAGTTGGTGTGTCTGTGTTTAGCTAAATATAAAAGTCAGAACTACACAAGACACACCGACAAAGCTGATATATTCTTTTTCAGCATTGCCTCGGGCAAAATATGTGGACTTTTAAATATTCATTCCTTTCGAGTCAACAGGAAGAAAATTAGTCACCTCACTTTTTTTTGTTGATAATCGTCTAACTAAAGGGTCACCAAACTACGGCACACGTGCCGAATCAGTCCCGCGATGTCAGTTCATCAGGCACGCTGACAGTAATTGTACGTGCCTTATAAAACGTCTGGAACACGACATTTTGTAATACAATTTAAATATAAATATTATCTTTGCCGGACGTGGGGTCACAATAAAATGTGAGGCGACAGATCTTCCACCCATCACAACTTTTGATAAAAAAAAAAACGCCACAGAATGAACATTTTTCTCAGCTTATTGCTTCAGGTGTGGTGTTAGATAGCGAAGGGGGTGTTTGAATGAAGGGGTTTGAGGTGACCTAAAAGCGAAAGTCGAGGAAACCACGTAACTTTCGGTCGAGGGGGTCTCGGTCTTTTTCTGGCTGACAACTGTAGCAAGCGGAGCATGAGCCGCTCCCATCGGAGGTGGGGGCGGTCGCGTACAATATAACTAAGAGTAACGAGTCAGACGATTTATCTGTCTATCTATCTGATGCCGGTCGCTCTCTCTATCTTTCTCCCTCTATTTTTCTCCATATCTCTCCTCTCTGTCTCTCTCTCTCTCTCCTTATCACGCATAAGAAGTCGATCTGTTTTTAAAATTTTGTTTTAAATAAACCCCGTTTAAAAAGCAACAACTGTCGGCTTGGTTTGTATCAACGGGCGTAAGGGTGTGCTTTACTCACGGCAGAACGATTACCGTGGCGACGATAAGATCAACACACGTGCATTTATCAGAAACCTGGGTTGAAAACGAAACCCGGGTGTGTAACGGTTTATATAACCAAAGGTAAATGCGTAATATGATAGTAGAAAGCTCTATTTTACCGCAGTTTTCACCGCAGCAGTATGTTTTGATTGATTTGTACTACTTTTACGCTCTGAACCTCTTGCATTTATTAAGGGATCGTTGAAGGAGCTTGACCAATAACCTAGGTAATATCAGTAAAAGAATATGCATCCGAAGAAAGCACCAGAGCGTAGCTACTGAAACGTAGTGAAAATATAAATATCTGTAGCAGTTACATAACTACGATCAATTTCTTTTTGCACTTGCATATTCTCATTCGCAGAGTGATTGAGGCGTTGTTCGACCAAAACACTTTTGTGTGGGACAGCACTTCTGTACAAGCCGTTTCTCATTCCAAAATGATTCAAGCTACGAAAGTTGGCTGATGATTGTACCGCCTAAATACCAGTCGATGTTACGTTCTCAACAATCAGTACGACAGAGACTGGCCATTTCAGTGGCCTTTATCTGTCGGATTTAAGTATTATGTCTTGGGTAGTTCGAGGAGGTCCAACCTCCCAGGACTTGACTTCCCTTTTTGGGACAGTGTTTGTTGATTGCCAATTACCTGAGGCGCCTCTACCGGAGTATGCCAGGCCTATCTTTTTAGTCCAACCGGGCTTTCTCTTCCATCTTCCATCTTCCGGCCTTGTCCCACATCTTCCTGCCGTGGAAGTAAATAAAGCGTTGTGTGGACAAGACGCCATATTTCCTTTGGACGAGAGACGAGATAAATGACCTGAACTCAATTCCATTTCTATTTTGTATTCCTGTTTCAATAACTCGTTCCGGACCATTCTTTTCGTGGATGAAACTGTATGAATAAAATTGAACAAGTTGAAGGGTTGTTTACATTTTATCAAAAACTTGGTGACCCTTCTCTTCATATCAAACGATGCCAATTGGATGGATACTGATGCAGCAACCCCTACTACAAAATTGCGATCTCGATATTCTTCTATGTCTCCACATATCGATGTTAATCAAGAAATACCAAAAGTTCAGACAACAATTAACGCAAACTACATGAAAACCAATAAATATTTCCAGACCCGAAGGTGCATACGTCCTCCGCTAGTACGATTAACAAGTAAACGGCTGCGTAAGTGACAGCGACTCAGTCTATACTGATCAATCTCCCGTTGGCAAAAAGGGAAGGTGAAAAAAAAATGATAGAAAGCTGTGACGTCACAGAAACTGTTTCTTTTTTTTTGCCTATTACTCAGATTACTACATAACTCAAAATATTTTTTTAGTGGATAATGGGGGTGGAGGAAAAATAGGGGGTGGGCGTGCGTGGAGTAGGGAAGGACTGCAGTCTGGACAAATTTATTCGCTTGTATATATGTACTTATGCTTAGCAGAATTACCTGTCTCGACAGGGTAGGCGGTCAAAGAAATAAAGAAGAAAAAACTCAAACTAGATTTGAAAGTAGACAGTACGTAGTTTCTAAACAGTGATCTTACTATAGAAGAAAGGCTCTCAGAGAGTGTAGCCCTCCACAAAAGTAAGTAAATGAAGAATAGGATTTGTAAGTTAACAATCCTTGGACTTTTTTTCTAGGAACAAAGTCTAGTATCTGTTCTGATGCTACACTTAGTTTATTTTGTCCTAGGTCAGTGATGGAGAAATCCTTCTAAACTGAGGCAATTTTTATTTTTGTTTCCGGATACAGAGTTCCATTTTTTGAGGAGTTGGATTTTCCCCACATTAAAAACCGACCTCGTGTCTAACTTTTCCTTTGTGAGGGGGGGGGGGCAAGTTAATCGGAACAATCATATTGTATCGGGTGGTTAAGTGGTTAACAACACGAACTGACAACCTGAGTGTGCTAAGTTCGAATCCAGTTCGTTCCACGGAAACACTTTCACTTAGGATGTTGGCAACCTTTACGTGGCCCCTCTCGTTAGTACCCGATGTCTTTCTTGAAATAAATCTAACTAGAAAAATATCGGGGAAACCAATGCCAACAATAGGATCATTTGATTCATACGATATTAATGAATGAATATTGTATCGAGCGCAAATAAATCACTATAGGGTTGGGCAGAAATATCATTTCGCAGGGAGCAAATGTTGTATTAAATCTATTACAAATGGAAATTTGGTATATGTCTGTCTGATGCCGAAACTATACTATTACTCCTATTAAGTGTGTTATTGTACTATCTTTTACTGCTCAATTCAGTTTATTATACTATTTCAGACTAATGTACTATCTTTATATGCTCAATTCAGGGAGGGGGCATAGAGTAGTATATGTTCTGTTCTCATGAGACCATCCTCCCAGGCATTACCTCCTTCTTTGTGGGTTACTGTATTATTTATTCGTATTGGTATCTGTTCTATTGTCATTATACCATCCTTCCATGTATTATTTTCGTGTCTACTCTGTTGTCATGAGACTATCCTCCCAGGCTTTGCCACCTCCTTTAAGGAATAGTGTCGTATATGCTCTATTATCATGATACCACTCTCCCAACCATGATCTCCTCCTTTTGGGTGTTACTGTATTATCTGTTCTGTTGTCATTAGTCCATATTCTGGGGTATTACATTTTGCTTTGGACAGTATTGTAGAATATGTTCGTTCATTATATCATTCTCCCAAGCATTACCAACCCCCATGAAGGGACAATGTAGTATATCGTTGGTGGACATGATACCATCATCTTAGGCTAGCAAAATTATGCGACCGGAGGGAGCATATATTTGCAAGTATATACCAAGCTCTAATAAGACTTCAATTAGAGTATTTAATTCAGGCATGTCCCCCAGTGTCGATACATGGGAATTAGGTACACGTCCAGATTAGGACTCAAGCTAAAATCGAGTTGGCGTCAGTAGTTTCTGGATGTTTACCTAGACGGCCGGAAAAAAACGAATTAAAAGTCGGTTGCCTACGTCCAAAACACCCAAAACGAGACTGGATGTACAACTAGAAATATATTTTTTCCTACATTTAAAATTTTTGTATTGAAGAAAAATATCACTGAATAAGTGTTAAAACAGATGTAGGGTTAGGGTTAGGGTTGGAGTTAGGGTTAGGGTCCGTTAAAATTCATAATCGTTCTGATCAATTTTTATTTCAAATTTGTGAATTTCGCGATTAAATCAATTAAAATATTAACTTGTCGTCTACTTATGTTCTCGCATTCTGATTGGATAAGCGCTTCGGCATTTGCCGGCCGTTCACGTAAGCATCCGGAAACTACTAGCTTGGGTTCTAATCTGGACAAACACCAAGAATTATGATGTTATATTGATATTGTAAGATATATAAATGTCGTTGAATAGGCAAAGAAAACCAAGCATAAGACTAGAGAGTGTAAACCTCCACCAACACCAAATAGCTTACAATTCAAACGTTCAAACTCCTTCGACTTACATTCTCAGACAACATGAGTTGGAATAAGTACATAGAAGATGTCAAGTCTGCTACAATTAAGTTAGGCTCCCTCTACCGGGATAGACAACTTCTTACATCTGCTAGTATCATATATGTCTATAAAACCACTATTCTCCCGTGCATAAAGTATTGTTGCCACATCTGGGCTGATGCTCATCCACTAGTCCCTCCATCTTGGACAGGGTTCAAAAACGAATTTATAACCTAATAGGTCCCGCACTGTCTGTTAAGCTCCAGCCCCTATCACATCGCCACAATGTTGCATCCCTATGCTTGTTTTACATGTATTTACACGGAATGTGCTCCTTACCACACTTGCACCCCATAACGCAAATATCTCCGATCCACCCAACTAGCAACAAAATCCCACCCATTCACTGTAGAGGTCCATAGATACCGGAAGATTTTCTATTATAATAGCTTCTTTTTTCGGACAGCTTGCCTTTCGCATTCTCTCCCTGCTCGCTTTTTTGCCTGACCGTACAAACATGCATACATTTAAATGTCATGTGAGCAAACATCTTGCTGCCCAACTCCCCGCCCAAGTTGCCCCCCTCCGATCTAACTCCTATCACAGTAGCCCCTTATGCTTCAGTGGCAATATTCTTTGTTTGGTTGAATAAAAGTTTTTTAAACTACAAATAGCGAAAAAAAACAACAATTATTTGAAAAAAGAAGTCAGAGAAAACAAACGATAACACTGGTCTACGATTATTCAAGGTCTAATATTAAATATTTCATGTTAGGTCAGCTTTTAAAAAAATATACTAATGTGTCACTGCTTATCAAGGCTCAAAGGCTACTCGAGGATAAACGTTAATGCGGTTCTCATGTGGAAGATGAACAACACCTCGAGACAATTAAAAACGATGGGTAATAAAACAGAATTTGTATTATTTAAGAGGGAACGTCCGGACAAGAATTTGTTAACATTGGACTTGAAAAGGACCGAATGTTTACATTGACCTCGTATTTTATTTTATCTTTGCCTTTTTATGAGTCATGAAGAACTTAAATTTTATAATTTCACAGAGATGAGCGATCCAAGGTCAAATTCCAATGGCGTTTTGGGGAAATCTTTAGATTATTGTTGTAAACTTTGGGTCATAATTTTCTATCTTTTTACACATATCTTTTTATACAGATTGCTACACAACCCTGCCATTCTCCTCTTAACTTTCTTCAGCGCGGTGGGGAAAGAATAGAGTCGGGTGGATGCGGTTGTAGTCTGGGTACATGTCATCGCTTGTATATCTATACATAACACGAATTGAATTAGCCGTTTCGGCAGAGTAACCGTTAAAAAAAGATAATCTTGGATCGCAGCTGGTTAGGATCGGGAGTGAAGCGTAGCCACTCTTAGAACAGGTCGACAGATCTAACATTTGGAGTCTCTGATTGACGGCAAGTTTTACAATCTGTCAGCAGGGATGTTTTTAGCTGCTAACACTTTCATGCCATTGCCCCTAGAAAATTTAATTCTGAAAGGATTCTAACCACAGCCATGATTAAGTAGAAATTCTCTAAAAAAACCCACATTAAAATAAAAATTGATTATTGAAGTATGCAAAGTTACCTGTCTCTTCATTTATAATAATTTGTTAATAATTATCAAATTTATCAATTAGCTAATTGTGGTTCTTATTATTTAGGATGTGCAATTATAAAGAGTGAAGCCATTCCGAGGTAGCGATTCTTAAATAAGATGAGAGTGCATACTGTGATTAAAGAATATCGTCGCGGTTTAAAACTTAGTTATTTAAAACAGTGCCCCCCCTCTGTTTGCTTTGAAAACTGAAAAGAAATCTTTAACATCTACATATAGTACCGTCCAAAATTAAGGAACAAAAAATTAAATCTTCTGAATCTAAACAAAATTATATATTAATATTTGTGAAAATTTCACTGAATATGCACATTATATTTTTGGACTTTTACCAAGATTTTCAGATAAATTTAAATAATATTTTAAAAGTTATCCACCATTTTACAGATTTCAAGTGTCCAAAATTAAGGAACAAAATATCATTTTTAACTAAATCACATTAAAAAGACAAAAGAGATTTAATATTTGGTCCTTCCATTTTTGTTTTCAATAACTGCTGCGCATCTACGACTGCAGGATTTTACTTAATCTTGACATTGGGCCATAGTTATCTTGGCCCATTCATCTTTCAGTTTCAGCCACAAGTCTTCGATGTTTTCCGGATTATTAGCCATAACATTCTGTCCTAGAGTCTTCCATAAGTTTTTTATAGGGTTCATGTCAGGGCTCTGAGCAGGCCAGTCCATTACCTCTACTTCTTGATCAGCCAGATAATTCATGACCAGCTTTGCCTTATGACAGGGAGTATTATCCTGCATAAAAACAGGTTTTTCGATACCAGAATTGTGCAACACTGGCAAAACATATTGTTCTAAAACATTCTTGTATACAGTGGCATTTACTCTAGTACTTAAGCGTACAAGTGGTGATGTACCCTGGCGTGATATCATGCCGAAAACCATCACGCTACCTCCTTCTTCTTACAAATTGTTTTCCATCACTGCCAAATATATTAAATTTCGATTCGTCACTGAAATAAAATTTTTCCAATCTTCTTCTGACTATAAAACATGCTTTTTTGCGAACGCCAATCTAGCTGCTTTGTTGTTGTTGTTTTTTTTTTTTTTTTACTTATTAGCGGCTTTTTTCGAGGAAATCTTGCAAAAAGACCTATTTCGTGCAACTTGGACACAGTTTGTCGTGAAACATTCGTGACACCTTTCATTTGTTTAGTAATTTTGCCAGCTGTAAGAAAACGGTCTTTTAACACTAGGTGTTGTATAACTCTGTCCTCTTTTGCCGTTGTCTTTCTTGGTCTATCAGGTTTCTTTGTGTTACTTAACCTTCCAATTTCTTTATAGAGTTTGAGAACTCGGCTTACAGCGCTTTTTGAACGTTTCACACGTTTTCTGATTTCTTCTATTGTCAACTTTTCCTTTTTTAATTTGACGATTTTTGCTTTGTCGCTTGAATCAGTTTAGAATATTTATTTTCATCCTTTTATACAAAAAAACCCTACAGTTTTAAACTTTAAACAATTATTTTTTCTTAATGTTCTTTAATTTTGGACACTTGATATCTGTAAAATGGTGGATAGCTTTAATAATATTACTTTAATTAATCTGAAAATCTCGGTAAAAGTCCAACTACATAATTTACATATGTAGTGAAATTTTCACAAAAATTCAAATATAATTTATATGAGATTAGGAAGATTTTATTTTTGTTCTTTAATTTTGGACGGTATTGTATATTAGAGCTAAAATGTTTTGCACATTTATATTTTGGATGTGCTATAAGCACGAAAAGCGTTCAATAAGTAATGCCCCTGACCCATCTTCCATAACAGTAGATTAAGGAAACTTGGCACAGGTATTAGTCTTTCTCTACATAGGAACCACCCAGAGTTATACATTTCTCCCATCGTTTGATGCAGCTCTTGACACCGTTTTTGTAGAACACCCCAGGTTGGTCCTCCAACCACGTCGTAACTTCAGAAATCAAGGTTGGTCATCTGGTAAACGCTTTTCTTTTAAAAAACAACTTCATGGCTCGGAAGAGATGAAAGTCAGAGGGCGCAAGGTCAGGAGAGTAAGGGTGACTGGGGAGGATTACATAGCCACACGCCCGTATTTCTGATCTGGCGACATGCAAGTTTGTGACTGGAGCGTTGTCCTGCAGTAGGAGGATATCTTTGCTGATCTTGTCCCGCCTCTTGATTTTGATAGCTTCTCTTAATTTCATCAAAAGTGAAGCGTAATAGGCTTCTGTAATTGTGGTACCCTTTGCCAGCAAATCTGTCATCACTACTCTGTCCTGGTCCCAGAAGACTGTAAGCATAACCTTGTCAGCAGAAGGGCTGCACCCTTGCCTTCTTTGAAGGTAGTAAGTTCAAGTGCTTCAACTGCATTGACTGGGCTTTAGTCTTTGGATCATAGTGATGGGCTCAAGTTTAATCCTGTGTAATCAGTCCTTTGAAAAAACTTTGACTCATCTTCTTGGCACATCTCCAAATTCATCCTCGAGCACTCGACGCGTTCTTGCTTCTGGAAAGGTGTGAGCAACGTGGGAATCCATCTGGCAGACACCTTATGCACATGCAAATGGTCATGAATGATAGTTTCCACGGACCCTGTACTAATCTTGACCTCTTGGGCTATTTGGCGAATAGTAATGCGTCGATCTTCCAAAATCGCAGCCTCAACTTGACGGAAAAATGCCCCATCAAGAGGGACGACCAGGTCTAGGAGCTGTTTCCACAGATTTCCGGCCATGTTTGAATTCACGATGCAGGCGTTTTACAAAGTCATTTGATGGGGCATCATCACCATAAGTTTCTTTCATTTCATCAAAAGTCTCCTTTTGTGTGTGTCCTTTCAAATACAAAAACCGGATCACTGCGCGACATTCAACTGACACCATTTCACGACTAAGTTCAAACACCTGTAAATCAGAAACGACACTTAGTTCAGAGCTGTTGCAACATAACCCATACAGATATAAATCATTACACATGCAAAATTTCATCTACATCAGACAACTGAAAACGGGTCAGGGGCATTACTTATTGAACACCCCTCGTATTTTCTTAAATCGTAAAACTTTCAGAATTTCTAGCGTAAATGGGAAAGTACAATTAGTAGTGAAACGAAAAAGAGAAGAAAAAGGAGAAGAAAAAAAAGAAGAAAAAAAAGAAGAAGAAGAAGAAGAAGAAAAAGGAGAAGAAAAAGAAGAAGAATGAGAATATCATGGAAAATTATAAGATGACGAATAATGAGATCTTCATGGTGGGAAGGTAGAATAAATCTCGCCTATAATAGATGTCAGTAGAGAAAATAAGTGAAGATACTTGCCAATGTAAGTATCGTTTGCTATGTTAATGTTTTTATCCCACCTGGCTATCATGACTAATGGGAAGTCTCGTCTTTTAAATTAAAGGCTGTGTTTTTTATATTAAAATTCAGTGAGATTTTCGTTGAGGGTGAGAGTACGCTAATGTAAAGTTCGTTTTACAACCCTTATTGTTGAAGATAATTTGCTTTTTAGACTTACGAAGTTTGAACTGTCTGCTGCCTTTGTGCATTATTGTTGGCATATTTTTAGCCGACCCCATTTGCCAATACAATCGTAGAAATTTTACGGTTAAACCATGTTAAAACATCGCGTTTTTAATGTGATTGCACGTTACACAAAACACCGCGTTAGTGAATAGGAGTTACGTTTTATTTTTTGGGGGGATCACCTTATATTTTTAGCCAGTTTTCACCATAGCAGTTGGGTTTGGCTTGATGGACGAGCTAGGCATATACTGCTGTTTGGAATACCAAATATCGTTGGATTGCAGAAACGGTGACGGACTTTATTAAATACTTCATGGGTGGCATTTTTTTTTTGGGGGGGGTCACCCTGTAGAGTTCATATGACTGGAGTTATGGGATTAGAACAATTGAATGTGTAGCAGATATTCTGTTCCTAGACTCGGGCAATTTTTATTTTGGTCCCAATGTTCATTTTTTGAAAGCTGGATTTTCTTCAACATTAAAAACCGACCGTGCGTCTAACTCTGCCCTCGTGAGGACAGCGTATTTGTTACTGAAACGAAATAAATATATATGCCGAAAAGAAGCTATCTAAATAGAATTATTGAAACGAAAACATTGTAAATAGAAACTCCCAATTAGAAGGTCTTAAATTGATTGAAATGACACCCAATTTTGAGAATCAGTAAGGGTCATGTCGGTAAGGGTCACATGGGTGATGGAAGTCCCTATTTACTGGCCTATCCACGAGAGTGACCGATGTTAAAGTTATATGAACCCACGCTTATGAGTCTTGGTTAAGATGAAACATGCGTATATGCATATGAAAAATATATCTATATAAAAGTATGTATGTATATATGTTTATATATTTGCATGTACAGGATTCCCTCCCAAAATGATGAACTGATCATGCTGAATTTTTTAACAAGCGTAATGGTTGGTAATGTGGGCTAGATTTTATTTTATTTAGGTTCATAAAAAGAGCGTAAAAAGGGGTGGAAGCCCTTCGTTAAAATTCAGATACCTCTTAATTTTGTGAAATTTTAACTATATGTAAATAAATCGATCATTATGAATTTTTAAACAACTTCTAGGTGTAAGGGGTCGTAAGGTGGGCTATATTTAGTTTTATTTAGTTTATGAAAAGAGGGTAAAAAGGAGGTGAATTCAAATATTTCAGGGAATCTTGCTTAATTGGTGTTTAATGACTATGGATAAAATTTATGCAAATCTGAGATTTTTGGATTTTAAAACAGTTGTGGCCAGATTATGGACCCTGAAATTCCTGTAAAATTCTACAAACGAACTGAAATTTGGTGAATTAATTAATTGATGTTGAATTTCTTTTCTTAAAATTTCTCTAAACATTGAATTGAATTTTCACGAAGGGCTCCCACCCTCTTTCTACCCTCTTTACATACAACTAAATTAAACTAAATATAGCCTACATTTGGACCCCTTTATCTGGCAGCTGTGTTCAAACATTCATAAATATCGGTTAATTAGTTTAGAAGGTAATCATGTACATACAAACATATATACATACTTAACTTTACAAAGAAAGAGATAAGCCAATGACGAAACCACTTAAAAAGTTGGTTTTGATGATACATTTTTTGATTTTTGATTTTTGGTTTTGATGATACCTTGATTTTTTAATTTTGATGTTACATTGAAAGCTAATAAATTTTGATGATACATTTTTTGATTTTTGATTTTTGATTTTTTGGTTTTGATGATACTTTGATTTTTTAATTTTGATAATACATTTAAAGCTAATAAATTTTGATGATACATTTTTTCATTTTTGATTTTTGATATTTTTGGTTTTGATAATACTTTGATTTTTTTAATTTTGATGATACATTTAAAGCTAATAAATTATTATGATACATTTTTTGATTTTTGATTTTTGATTTTTTGGTTTTGATGATACTTTGATTTTTTAATTTTGATAATACATTTAAAGCTAATAAATTTTGATGATACATTTTTTCATTTTTGATTTTTGATATTTTTGGTTTTGATAATACTTTGATTTTTTTAATTTTGATGATACATTTAAAGCTAATAAATTATTATGATACATTTAAGGCTAATTAATTTTGATGATACATTTTTTGATTTTTGATTTTTTGGTTTTGATGATACTTTGATTTTTTTAATTTTGATGATACATTTAAAGCTAACAATTATATCTTGTTTATTGTATCAAGAAGGGGAAATGGTAGGATTGAATGGAGGGTTAAAATGTTATTTCTTACCGGAAATTGTTTTACATATAAACAAAGCTACAATAAAAGCTCATATAGAGTGTTGCACTTTGAAGTGATCACCAGTGTTTAGACAGATAAATTGGAACCTAATATTGAGATTGGAAGGCATACAAGAGCGAGTGAGAAAACTTACAAAGGAGTTATAGATTACAGTTAAATGGAAAGGAGTAATTACTTTACTCGGTAGAAGAATGAGACGTGCTGTAATTGAAACTTAAAAAATAATTAATGTCAAACATAGGAAAGAATTAACGAAATGCATATAAATGAATGGGAATAATAAGGAGGGAAATTTGAAAGAAAAATGAAACGAATGAGAGCAGACTGTGTGTAAGAATCGCAGAAAATGTAAAAAAAAGAAAGGAAAGAAAAGAAAAGAAAAGAAAAACAAGGGAATGGTAAAAATACAGGAAAAGTAAGAAAGAAAAAATGAAAATAAATAGAAACCGCCGCTAATAACAACATTTTATATCGTAACCTTTTTCAGGATACAACAAAAATGGAACATAATAAAAAAGACAGCGTATTTGCAACTGAACGAAATAAATGTATATCCCCAAAAGAAGATAGCTAAAGAAATGTTAAAACAAGACATTTATAAAATGTAAACAGTTAAATTCATTTTCATGAAAATGAAGTTGAATATTAAATGATAATATTATTATTCTTTTCTTACGTTTGCAAAAAATGAAACGAGAAATAACAGAAGACTGAATAGAAACTTAGACAGAAACAGAAAAACTAAAAAGAGAAACAGATACCATGAAAACTTTGTGCAAACCCCAATGATTTTGTGCTGTCATTATTTACAAGCGCTGCTATTAATCAACATGGAAGGAAAACGAACTGAAGATCATAATTGCACATGATTATTTCCCTTTAATTATTAAAAAAATAGATCATAATTAAAAAAGGATGACATCGTATTTGTTACTGAGACGAAATAAATGTATATACAGAAAAGTAAGTATCTAACTAAACTTATTGTAACGAAGACATTGTTAAAATGCATACAGTTGAAATAATTTTAATAAAAATGAAGTTGAATAATGTTATGATTTTTTTAACTTCTAAAACAACAAAACGAAACATGAGAGAAGACAGAATAGACATTTAGAAACACAAAAAAACTAATAAAGAAAGAAAAAACTAATAAAGAAAACATAAAGAAAGCTAAAATAAACTAAGAAAGATAACACAAATCTAAGAAAGACAAAATAACTAAGAAAGACAAAAAAGTAAGAAAGACAAAAAACTAAGGAAGACAAAAAACTTAGAAAGACAACAAAAACAAAAACAAAAAACTAAGAAAGACAAAAAAGTAAGAAAGACAAAAAACTAAGAAAGACAAAAAACTAAGGAAGACAAAATACTTAGAAAGACAACAAAAACAAAAACAAAAAACTAAGAAAGACAAAAAACTTAGAAAGACAACAAAAACTAAAACAAAAAACTAAGAAAGACAAAATACTTAGAAAGAAAACAAAAACTAAAACAAAAAACTAAGAAAGACAAAAAACTTAGAAAGACAACAAAAACTAAAACAAAAAACTAAGAAAGACAACATACTTAGAAAGAAAACAAAAACTAGAACAAAAAACTAAGAAAGCCAAAAAAACTTAGAAAGACAACAAAAACTAAAACAAAAAACTAAGAAAGACAACAAAAACTAAAACAAAAAACTACGAAAGACAAAAACTTAGAAAGACAACAAAAACTAAAACAAAAAACTTAGAAAAACAAAAAACTAAGAAAGACAAATAAAACTAAGAAAAACAAAAAAATCTAAGCAAACAGCAAGAAAAAAAAGACAAGAAAAAACTAAGAAAGACAAGAAAAAACTAAGAAAACAACAAAAAAAACCCCTAAGAAATTTCGAAATCTGGTCGTGGGTTTCCTCATTTTTTTCTTACAGCCTCTTTCTCACAGAAAAGAGGGTGCGAGTTTTTCTTTACTCTACCGTTATTTTCATGGTAGGTGCTCGTCTGAGCTTTAATCTATGGTCATTCTGTTAAAAATTGACACCAAAACTCGTCTAGCTATAACCAATGTAAATTATTTCCCTGTCTTCCTTTGCGTACCTAAGACTAAACGAGGAAGTTTCAAAGAAATAGTAAATTCACAAGCTGTGCTCAGTCGCATGTCTATCTCGCCCAGGCGACGTTAGTTTTTACAGTTTTTTGCAGGGACGTGTTTTCATCTTCTCGCATACAGCGCCTGGTATTCCCATGAGTGGCTATTTGGGAATACCAGTATTGAACTTCGGTGATTTAACGAGAAGCGGCGTGTTAACGTGAGTATGCATGACAAAGTGATATACTCGAAAGTTGTTTTTCTTTTACTTAACCGACTAGACGCAGCTGCCCAGGTTAGACGTGCTAAAAGAGAGCGATAGCTACACCAGAAAATATCTCTCCACTTCTGCATAATATCGTCAGGTTTATATGACAAAAAAACCTAAAGAAATTAAACATTAGCGTCATAATTTCGTTGGAAATGAAGCTGCACTTATTAATAATGGAGATTGTGTATCGATCTGTTTAAAGCCGAAAGTCTACTATTATTTTTATTAATGTACTATTCTCCAATACTTTAATGTTTGGTTCAGTTTACTATTTTACTTTAGGTTAGACACAACGTCAGGTGTGGTTGTGAAAAGCCAACACACTAGGATAAGCGCACGCTGGCCTACAAAGAATGGCTGAGCAGCCCCACCGGCATTCTCAAGCGATTAGCATCAAACTAACCCCTTCACAGAGAGAAATTAAAACCTGGGAAAGTTAACCTCCTAGAACTGGACAGAACCATACCTAAGACCGACAGCAACAAATACAATCCCGGAGTAATTGTCAAGGACGTATTCCCGACTCAATTTAGTTACAGACTAATGTACTATCTTTCGATACTAAATTCGGAGTTTCTGTTCTATCGTTATGGTATCATCCATCCAGGCATTACCTCCTCTTTGGGGGTAGTATAATATTTGTTATATTGTCATGATACCATCTTCTCAGATATTATTCCTAATTTTTCTGGGCGTAGTGTATTATCTGTTCTTTTATAATGAAAGCATCCACCCAGGCATTACCCCCTCGTTTTGGTGTAGTGTAGTATATTTTCTGCTATCACGAAACTATACTCCCAAGCATTACATCCTCCTTCGGGGTGGGGTAGTGTAGCATATGCTCGTTTGTCATGATATCATCCTCTCAGACTAGCAAAAAAAAAATGCGACCGGAGGAGACATATATTTGTTAGTCTGAAAAATAAAAATAAAATGCCTAACTTTAGTGTTGTAAAAAATAAAAATAAAATGCCTAACTTTAGTGTTGTAAAAAATAAAAATAAATAAAAGAAGCAAAATGAAAAAGGAAAGAAAAATACGATATCGAACAAGCTGAACTACCAATGTCATTTAAGTCACGATATCAAACTCCGGTTACGTGTCGCGTTGGAGATGTCATGGAGCAAGACGGCGACCTGCTGAGGCGAAGGAGGTGGTAGTCTCTGGGGTGAGGGAGGTCTACAGTTGATTCAGTGAGAATGGGGTGAACATATTTCATTAGACAACACGTTAACAACACTCAGTGCTTCTTGAGATAACAATCTTCGGTAACTACAGTAAAGAAGATTCTAATTTTATTCAGACTTGTTATTTTGTAGAAGATTTAGTAAAATGAAACAAGGATTTTCAAATTCTCATGTTTTAAAAAAGACGTCGTAAAGGGTTACCATTTAGAATGTTTAGGTGGAAGAAATTAAGATTTAAGTATCAATTAGCAAGAAAATTCGATCAGACGACAAGGTTGAATTTTCCCGATGTTTATCCGTTGTTTAAACAATTCCTTATATCGATTAAGAATACTGACTAAAATTAGGTGATAACTTCTAGTATTGATCAGAAGAAAAATCAGACAATTGGAATCTGGAGAAATGTGGAATAAAATAAGCAGTTATGAAATTGGGTCAAACCATAAATTAAAAATATTGTTTCAGAAATTGAAGCAAATTCATTTAAGTGACGTAAAAATCTATAAGTTTAAAACAAAATAGTTCATATTAACGTTCATGTATTAATCTGGAAATATCATCGGAAAATACACCAATGACTATTAACATCCGAGTAATAGTATGCTTTTTTATTTAGCAATATGCATAAATAAGGCTTTCAACCATATAGACAGAAAAACAGTATCTGCTTTCTATTATTTTTCACTATTTATCTATATAAAGTTAGGTATGTGTAGATGTTTATATATTTGTATGTACATGATTCACCAATAAACTGAGTAAAGGCGTGAAGGGTCATAATATAGGCTATATTTAGTTTCATTTAGTTTTATGCATGGCTGTAAAAAGGGATCGTAAAAATTCAGATGCTTTCGATATTTGTAAAAGTTTCGTAAGTATCGGTTTAACTACCACAACACTTTCCCGAATACTCACCTTACATCTCTCTGACACTAGCTCTATTTGCCAACAACTAATAATCATGACTGCCCCTCTTCTCAATACAAACCCATCCTAGTTTATAATACAAAAAATAATACACCACGATATCAACATCAAAAGATTAAAAGTTCTTGAAGCCCTTCATATAAACACCTAACTTCCCACAATCAATAATGTTAATTACGAAACTAGTCACAACATTTTAAAGTGTCTAGCGTAGTAATTAACATTAACGAATTCTTAGCCGTTAAACAATCATCCTTGTGAATTTTCACGCGCTTAACACGTAATCACGTTTGCATGCAGCATCTCAGTACTACAGCTGTTTATTTTAAAGTCGTAAATGACTATCTGTTAAGAATTCTACAGTAAAGATATAGTTGTAGACACACCAAGACTAAACCCGCCTGATGATGATTTGATGAATCGAATCGAAAGTACTCGCGAAAAAAGAAAGGAAAATGAGACAACCAACCCACGGAATTAGATACATCCATTTGACCGAAATACTAGGTGGACTATTCGGACAATTGAAATAAAAAAAAATCTTAACAAGCAAACCACTCCGTATTAGTTAAGAACGTTTGGTTAAATATATATAAAATTTATAAAAATGCGCGACCATTGATCTATTCAATTAGCCTCTAAATATAAATCATATTTAAACAAAACCGACTTATTGCCGGAGGTTTGAAGAAGCGTCCAGCGTTGTTAAACCAACAGATCAAAGATGGACGAATTTCCGGTTTGTATATTTAGGGAGAAATAAAAAGTCATTAAGAATGTGACGAAAGAAGTGAAAAACAGGTATAGATTGCGAACAATAAACAATAAGAAAGATGCAAGAGAAGAAAATGAAAGATGACTAAATTGAATTATAATGAATTTATGAAGAAAAATAAAGAGAGAGAAACTGAAAACTTGTGGATTATATTAGTTCTGTTTCTACTAATGGTTTACCACTAATTAAGGCGAAAGGTCACTCGAGGATAAGTGTTAGTTCTTTGCAATGTTGATAGCAAGAAATGTTCTTCGTATCAGATATTGGAGTTCAGTCAAGCACCTCCCATTGAAATAACGATACAGTAGAGAAGGACTAACAATGTGTTTTCTGTGAGAAAGGGGCTGTAAGAGGGCACATGAAGGGGCTGTAACTAAGAAGACGCTTCATCTTCCATCAGATTGTACTCTTTCAAGGCAAGAAAGGATGCTATCAGCGGCATCTCCTCATATTAAATGAGCTAGTGCTCAGGAAATATGAAGAAAAAACAGAGGTTATTTAACAATCCGTAACTATATATGTCTGACTTTTACAAATAAACGACAAATAAAAGAATACCCGTCCCAGAATGGGTAAAATTAATTCCTCGAACAGAACAGTTTTGCAGCACTTTTATGTCCTCTTCCGAAGATTGAAATCACTCATTCAATAAGCCCTGGGCGTAACGCATAGATGGCGCTACTAATAAAGAATCCATATAATTTAATAAAGTACTAAGCTTCAAATGGCAAGTGTCAAAATCTGAGTTCAATCGGATTTAGAAATTACAGTTATTTAAGTGAAAATACTATTGTAAAATTTAATAACATGTTGATAAAGCATTGATTTCTCATGGGTAAAAACCAAATCAATAGATGGATAAATGTTACTTGAACTCTGCTCAGTCGGAAACAACAGTTAAGAGGTTGTATATTAACTTTAAACGCGATCGCACAGACATAGATGATACTGAATGCTCAGGTCGCAGTTGTTCCGGAAAACATTTTAAAAACGTCCATAAACTCGTTTGGGTCGATCATAAATTCAAGTTGCGTGAGGAGTTGCAGAGGAGTTGAAGATACCAGAAAGCAGTTTATTCACCATTTTGCATGAACATTTCTCAATAAGAAAGCTGTGTTCAAAGTAGATGCCACGCTTGCTCACAGTTGATCAAAAACAACACTGCGTCGATGATGCAGTGCGATATATGCGACTGTCTCAACGTAACAAAAAGGGATTTGTGTCAATATGTGACAGTGGATGGAACATGACCCCACCAGTTCACTCCGTGGTAAGGTCGGCAATCAGCTGAGTGGGCAGCAGCAGTTGAAAGCCGCTTATAGATGCAAACAACAGCAGGCAAGGTTTTGACCTCCGTATTTTGGGATGCGCAAGGTATTTTATTCATCGATTACATTGAGCAAGAAAAAACCATTGGTGCGATTGAAGGAAGAAATCGTAAAAACGGTTACAAATGAAGAAGAAAAAGTGCTCGTTCACCAAGACAATGCACGCTGTCACAAGTCAATTGCAAAGACCTTAAAGATATGCTTCCTGGTAAATTATTTGACTCTAATGAAGGAGTGATATCGGCAACTGAGACGTATTTTGAGGTCAAAGACAAATCGTTCTACAGAAAAGGCATTGAATTGTTAGAGGATCGTTTGAATCAGTAAATCACCGTATGGTGATGAATAAAGTCTAAATGTTTTTGTTCTATTAGTTAGGCTCGGGATTTATTGAATGATGCGTAAATTCTACTAAACCTTATGTCTAGATTTCTTATTTTCTTCCAACATCTATTACATGATTTTGATTCTAGAAAATATCTAAAATTTAAGGATTCCTAAGAAGAAATTTGAAATACTAGGAATCTGGCGTAAGTGTTGTGTAATGACTATAGATCAAATTTAATGCAAATCAGAAATATTTTCATTTTCAAATGGGAAGATCTTCCCATATTATGGTACGTAAAAAAAACTTTTAAAATTCTTCAAAGAAATTTGAGGAATATTTATTAATTGATGTCTAATACCGATTATTAAAATTGTACAAAAATCCGAGTTATCTGAATTTTCACAAAAGAATACCATTCCCTGTTAACCCTTTTTTGCATAAAACTAAATTAAACTAAATATATCCCACAGTTGGACACCTTACGCCGAGCAGCTGTATTTCAAAAATCATAATGATCCATTAATTAGTTTAGAAGTGAATCCTGTAGATACAAATATAAACGTACCTCATTTTATATAGATATAGATGTCCGTATGGATCATTATGAGACTGGGCTAGTTTTAACAAGAGATGGAAAACTATGATAGGTTTTTGTAATATGAAAGTCTGATTTTCGTAAATGAATGCTTGTAGTTATGTAATTGAAGACATGTAGTTAAAATAGGAACACAATCAGTCCAGATGTTTAAAACAGTAAATACAAAAAAGTTTGTAAGTAAAGGAGTAATTAGGCATGAATGAATGAAATAGAAAGAAAAAAATAAAGGAAGAAAAGAAAAAATAATAATTGAAAACGAAAAAGAAGATGAATGATTGGAAATAAAAATAGAAGGAAGAAAAAAAATATGAATAAAAGGAAAACTAAGAAAGAAAGGAAGAGAGGAAGAACTAAAATACGAAGAAAAGAGTGGGGCGCGGCTCCCAAAAGAAATACGCACAATGCTAGAGAGTAAAAAGAAAGAAAGAAAGAAAAAAAAGAAGGAAAAGGAGAAGAAAACGAAACAGAAGAAGAAGAAAACAAAGAAAAAGGACAAAGAAGAAGAAAAAAGAAGAAAAAGAAGAAAAGTAGAAAAAGAAGAAAACTAGGTATGAAAATAAGAAAAAGGGGGAAAAAGTAAAAACGAAAAGAAAAATAAGAAATAAAACAAATAAAAGGATACATTACTAATGTCTACTTAAGGTGTTGAAAGGAGGACATAAAGGCAGAAACAGCAACCCAAAATACAGACAACGTTTTAGTACTTCCCCAAGAGGATAACATCTATTCATGTTATTGTGTATTTGCCTAAACAGAGATCGTTCCCTAATATTTCTACCTTGACATACACACTCACACGCATAGATAACCCTAACCCTAACACTCACACGCATAGCTGTCCACCATTCCGAGATGCGTTCCACAGTGGCGTTTATTCTACATTTTGTATGCCGATAAATGAAGATTTTAGAGATCTCAACGTGGAGACGTGAACCCTAAACCTCACACAAACCAAACTCTTACCCTGTTTATAAAGGACTTGCTAAATTAGGTCAACGGCGTGTGCGCAAACTGCGCATAACTGTTTGGAACAAAGAAACGAAGGGAGGAAGAAAGAAAAATGACTAAATGAAAATATGAAGAAAGAGAGAACTAAATAAAGTAGTATTTTTTTTACTAATTAATCCCCACTTATCAAGGTTAAAAGCCACTCGAGGATCAGGGTTAGTAAGATGAAATGCTTTTCAGTTGAAAGATAAACATTATGAGATGGTTTGTGAAAGGTTAATGGGGTAAACCAAGCTTAAATACTTGTGGGGACTGGTCATAACAGGAATCTATTAAGATTGGATTAGAAGACGACCATGTTGTAATCTGTTAGGAAGCAGTCTCGTGGTAATATGTTTTTTTAAAAAAGTTAGTTCACCCAAAACGAGGCAAGTTGCCACTGGAGACGTAAGGGGCTACTGAGAATTAGGATTAAAGTTTAGGAGGTCATCCTAAATTGTGAGTAGTGCAGCGAGATGTTTGTTCACATTAGTTTTACATTTCTGCATGTCGGTACAGTCGGGAAACAAAGAGCAGGGGGAGTTCCAAAGTCTGGCAGCTTGAGGAAAGAAGCTATTGGAGTAGAAGGCTCTCCGGCATCTGGGGACTTCCACAGTGAATGGATGGGATTTAGCAGATTGTCGGGTTGGTCGAGTGTATTTACGTCGAGGATACATCAGAGTAGCAAGTCCATCGGATCACATTTTATTGAAGTACTTTTAAAAAAAGCACAGGGATGCAACATTGGGGCGATGGGACAGGGGCTGGAGCTTGGTGGATAGTGAGGGACCTATTAGGTTAAATACTCTTTTTTGGACTGTGTCTACGAGGGAGAGATTAGTGGATGGTGCACCAGCCACATGTGATAACAATACTGGCAGATGTGAAAAGTTTTTAGCATGGAAAAGGAAACCCACTTTCTTTGCAGCAGCATTGGCGATGTATTCTATGTATTTGTTCACATTCATGTTACCTGTGAATGTTAGGCAGATGAGTTTGAACGTTGGATTCTCAGGTAGGGTGTTATTTGCCATGACAATCAGTGGTTGAAGAGGTTTCTTGTAGTTATTGAAAGAAAAGGAGCTTTGTCTTAGCAGCATTAAATGTTACCATCCATTTATGACCACATTCCACCACAGACTGGAGGTCACTTTCTAAGGATTCAACCATTGTCTCGGATGTGTGCGCGTTCGTTTTACTCACATGACGAGAGTAGAGCGTGGTGTTGTCAGCAAATATACCCATCTCAGACACAATGTAATCAGGGTGGTCGTTTATGAAAAGCATGAACAGTAAAAGTCCAGTGATCGATCCCTGTGGAACACTGCATTTATGTCATGTTGTTTAGATGAACGGCCATCGAAGACAACCTGGATCTTTCTTTTGAATAGAAAGATCTAATTATATTAAATATTCGTCCAATAATACTATATAAATTAATTTTTATGATAAGCCTTTTATGCCAGACCCTGTCAAAGGCTTTGGATATATCAAGTGGTACCGCCTTAGCTTCATCTTGTCCAGTGACCAGAGATTACCACTAGCCTACAGTAGTAGACCGTGCTTGCCTAAATTTATACTGATAGTCAGAAAGAAGTTTAGCATTAACGAGGTACCGGACTATCGCTAGATTGATTAAGGATTCAAAGATTTTAGCGAAAAGTGGGCGTAGACTGATGGGGCGCTAATTCTGAGGGTCAGTTCTATCTCCAGAATTCTTGAAGACTGGTACAACAGCAGAAATTATTTAGCTATCAAAGAAGCAAGATGTGGCAAGGCATTTGTTGTAGAGTTTGTAGAGGACAGGGGCCAGCTTAGCAGAGCATTTATTTTATTACTATTACTGGTATAAAATCAGGCCTACATACTTTGAAGGTGTCATAGTTTTTTTATGATGTCCTCAACATGTGATGAGGTGATGGCCAGGTCATCAAGTGTGGCTTCAGTTCGCAATGAGAAATTTGGTAGAAAGTGGTTTGCTGAGTCCAAAATGGAGTTTAAGGCGAAACGCTGGGCAAGCAGTCCAGCTTTATCAGTTGCAAACGACATCATTGTGGTTTCATAGCGCGGAATTGTTGATTGCTCACCACACTATTTAAGATTTTCCAGAAATCACGAGTACCTAGTTTCTGTGACTCAATGTGAGTACCTAGTTTCTGTGACTCAATTTGTTTTCTGGTCATATCTGTATGCCTTTTCTTTGCTTTATCTATTCCAGTCTTACAATGATTTCTTCACGCTACAAGTTTCTGTCTATTTGTAGTTGACTTGTGGCGGTTGAATTGTCGGAATGCAATAGCAACTGCACATTTCAAAGTGAACCATTGTGGGGAGTGGGGTCTGTTGAAGAATTTTCGCATGGGAACATGTTCATTAATACCTGCTTTGACCCATTCGGTTACCTCATTTGCGCCTTGCTCAGCAGGGAGAGAAAAGCTTTCACTCCATGTGGCGTCTCTGATGTGATCTTTGATGGATTCCCAATCAGCCGGATTATCATATCTCGTCGTTTTGAGCAACGACTCACTAGCTGTGGGACGAGAGTTTAGGAGATTTTCGGGTGACATCAATAATTACTGCGAGGTGATCAACGTTCAGCGGACGAAGAGCCTCAGCGAAGAAGCTCTGGTTGTGGAAGTTCTGTTTCAATGTCAGCACATGGAGGAAGAGAGGAAAGTTTTTTTAGTTGTGGTAGCGTATGTACATATAAACATATCTAACTTCATAAAGATAGAGACACATATACTTCCATCTCGTCACACAAAAGTTAGCGAGTAAAGCACGTGCGGTTTTGTAGGCTCCCAGCCGAAACCATTTCAAGTGGTGAGGGGAAACGACAAAGCAAATAGCAAGTCAAACAAGCACGTCAGACTTACCCCGCCGCCTGAAATGAATGCGGACAAAAGCCTCCATTAAAAAAATAATTAACGGTAGTTTTTTGTACTTTAGATCATTACAAATGATGATAATAATTAATATATGAAAAATTGAATTACTGACATAATTCTATGATTTTTGATGAACATTTTAGTTATATATCGTGATAGATAGCGAGTGCGACCACTGGCAAAGCATACTTTTTTCTCCATTTCTGACGAGCGGTGTACACAAGAAAAGAATATAAGGAAAATGAGGGTACTTCTGACGAATTGGCACCCAGGAGATTTCAGAACTTACAGAGTCAGTCCCGTGTATTGATAGAGCATCTCGACACAGTCCCGGAAATGGCTTAAGCAGTGTACGATTTTAAAGTCTTATTCATTTCTTTTCTTTTTATTTTTTGAGGAAGTTTTTTAATGTCTTTTTTTTTAAATCTCTAACCCTAACTGAACCCTAGTCCTAACCTAACCCTTTACATGCTTAGTGTCGTTTGCCTTTTTACATTTTTCTCTCGGAGCTTTGAAATCGTAACTGCTGCAGCAATTTTCGTGACTGACTCGGGATTCTCCGTCAAAGTACTGACTTTTTCTGGATGGATTCATTCCAAGTATAAAAATGAAAACAGATTTAAAAGAAATACAAAAGAAAGGAAGAAAATAGAAATAAAAAAGACGAAGGAAAAGAAGAAAAAAGAAGAGAGGAAAGTAGGAAAGAAGAAAAGAAGATGCTAAGAAGGAAGAAAAAATAGAAGGAAAGGAAGAAAGGAAGGAAGAAAGAAAAATAGGAATAGTAGGATATAAGAAAGAAAGAAAGAAACTTACGGAGTAGGAGAAAAGGAAAAAATTAGAAAGAAAGAAAAAAAGAAAAAGAAAACACGGCCAAAAAGCAAGAAAAAAATGAAGGCAGAAAGCAAGGAAAAAAGAAAGAAAACAAACAAGACATAAAAAGAAGGAATTCGAGAAAAAAAATCAAGAAAAAATCAAGAAAAAAATAAGAACGAAGAAAATAAAAAAAGAAAGAAAGCAAACAAGACATAAAAAAGAAAGACAAAAGAAAGAAAAAAAAAGAAGGAAAAAAGAAAAAAAGAAAGAAAAGATCAAGAAAAGAAAAGAACGAAAAAAAGAAAAAAAGAAAGAAAGCAAACAAGACATAAAATAGAAGGAATTCGAGAAAAGAAAGAAAGAAAAAATCAAGAAAAAAAGAACGAAAAAACGAAAGAAAAAATCAAGAAAAAAAAGAACGGAAAAAAGAAAAAAACAAGACATAAAATAGAAAGAAAAAATCAAGAAATAAAAGAACGAAAAAAAGAAAAAAAGAAAAAGAAGAAGAAAGCAAACAAGACAGAAATAAAGAAAGAAAGCAAGCAAGAAAGAGAACAAGAAAGAAAGCAAAAAAGCCAGAATGAAAGAAAACAAGAAAGCAAGAATAAAAGAAAGAAATAATAAAAGAAAGCAAGTAAAGAAGAAATTAAGAAAGAAAAAAGAAATAAGGAAAGAGAAAAGAAAGAAAGCGCATATAAAAAAGAGAATGGACTTAAAAGAAATGTAAATCGTAAATATTACATCTTAGTGGATCGAAAAAAGAAAGAAAGAAAGAAACAAAGAATGCGAGTAAAGCATTTGTAAAAATCGGCCAATAATCGAGGGCAAGTAGTAAAAATAGAAACCAAAATCAATCCGAAACGAAAATAATAAAAAAAAAAATTAAAAAAGAGTAACACCGGCTTTAAGATAATAAAATATAAAGTAGATAAAAAAGAAACCCAGAAGCCCCCCCCCTCTCAAAAAAATAAAAGTAAAATAAAAATAAAATGAAGCAATATATGTATAACGTGTTTGATTTGACGACAGATCTTCTTTGTGTTTCCTGCAGGGACCCCTAAAAAAAAAACGAAGAAAAAAATCTCAGTCCTAAACCCTAACAGCCGGTTTACGCCACCTGGTTTTGCTGAAGGAACAGGCGATTTTCCAGCAGTTTCTTTTTATTGTTTGTTTCCGTCCTACGAACCATAAACAAGTATTCAAAATAAAATAAAATAAAGAAAAAAGATGATTTTATTCGTGTTTGATTAAACAGAAGAAGAAAAAGAAGAAAAATGAAAAAAAAAGAAAGACAGGAATAAAATAACAGTCGACATCTGGTGTATATATATCTAACTCCAGGCGGGCCTCTAAAAACTCGACGTTCACCTTTTCCGAAAAAAAAAATCGCAAAGACCGAAAACAAATGGTTACCAAGGGAATAGCCTTGTGGTTTTAGACAACAAGCCTAAACATCTGCAGATTTAAGGTTCATCTGGGGAAAGATCAGTTCCATTAAAAATCCAGGAATCTAATTCGCACTGAAACGCCCGTCCACGAAATACACAACACATGTATAACGGATTCTTTGGAGTAAAATAGAAAGAAAAAAAATCAATAAATCCATAATTCGACATTTAACAAAATCAATCAATAATTTTTTTATGGAAATCGCTCCAGACAAAGCATGAAGCCACTTCAAGCAAGGAGCTAACAAAAAATACTACTTCAAGGTAAAAACTAGCCAAAGATAAGTGTTAAATGGACAGATTCTGACTCCGAAAACATCAATTCGTCCCCCTTTTTTTCAGAAACATCGCTCATGGAATGTGAGGACTAAAGGACAAAATAAGGGAAGTGAGAGTTACGAGGCTGCGGAAAGTAGACCCAAAGTTCATTTTCCACTCTTCCTAAATATTCCTCCAATTTAAGTTTCTGTAGTGCATTAAAAAAAAGAAGATTTTCTGGGAATAATATCGACACGACTTCCCATTTAAAAATTCAAATATTTCAGATTTGCACTGAATTTTATCCAAAGTCATTAGACACCAATAAGACAAGATTCCTTGAATTTCAATTTCTTCTCTGGACTCCTTAAGCCTAAACCTTAAATTTTAGATATTTTCTAGAATCAAAACCATATAATGGATTTGGGGAACTTTTTTTAATAATGATTCTAGACATAACTGTTACTATCATTATCTATTTATTTCGAATGGGACATAAAATTGGTGAAAAACTGTTATTTTCAAAGAAATAATATATATATATATATATATATATATATATATTTCATATAAAAATATATATATAACAATATAAAAATTAAAATGTTTAAAATCTACATTTGCAAATAAATCTTATTTTTTAAATATCAAGTTAAAGAAACTAAACTAGTTAAAATTAAATTAATATATATTACGCATAATTTTTATTTAAATGAAAAATATAAAGTTCGAATTAATCCTAATATAACATCACGATTATATTAGATGTGTAGTGATTTCTTTTATGATTTGTGTGGGATGGATTGTGTATATTTATTGTTTTTTGTTTCATATTCATTCAAACCGGACCAACTCCTAGTTTGGTCGCTTGTTGTGTGTTTCGAGTCCAGTTCGAAAGTGGATGTTTTCTACAGTACGCACACATTCTGAAAATCTCAGACCTGACATTAAAGCACGCAGTCAGTAAATCAGTGATGGCTTGTAAAATCCCAAGTTCTGTAGTGGTTCACAAGTTAAAACTTTTTAGAATTTTGAGTACTCCCTGACGTTCCAGTATTTTTGATTTGATTATATATGGAATGTCTGATCTTTTAAATCCCATACGCGCAGTGTGACATTGTAGATCGCTTCCCAATGTACCTGATAGAGGCGATGAGTACGTAACACCGCTACTTAAAGTGGCTTTGTGTCATCCCAATGCATATATCACTGGTCGGGTTAGACATGTTGGGTGTAATTTTGACCTTGTAAAAAACGGATTTCTCGCCGCACATTCCTTCCGGTAGGCAGTTCTTCTGCGTGAAAATGCTGGTATGGTTTAGTGTTAAATTCAAAGGTAGGTTTTCTTTATGGATTTTTATTGAACAGTTTATTTAGGCTATGTTGTTGTCGGAAGGGCTTATCTAAGGTGTTAAGAATCAATTGAATACATTTGTCCTGTCGTTAAGGGAAAGGAGGAAGTAAACTAAATTGTTCTTCTCTTCCTATTAATCTTGTTATTTGTTCTGGAGTGGAGTAGGTGTGTAGTAAATCTGATCTTTGAATCCACTTTCGCAGAGAAAACTGTTGTATTACGGCGCGGCTTTGTTGATAGGTTTTTAATTCTGTGTTAAATATCAGTTAGGTTGCATACTCTTATGTTTGTAGTCTGATGATCGTCTCAGTTGTCGCGTTACGGTAGAATCACCACAAGACAAGTTATAGGTATAACTCAGTTGTTCTCAGGGTGTGGGCGTGATACCGCAGTGTCTAAGGACTGCAAATACTGTATGTTGATTGTTGAATGGTTGTGTAGGCTCCAGTGACAATATTCTGTGTCTGGCGCCGAATCGTTGATTCTAGGACTCTCTCTTAACCGAACTCTGACTAACCCTCAACTGCTCACCCCGCAAATATTTACTTTGGGTTTACTTACGTAACTCTCGCCTCCTTTTATTTGTCCTGTAGTCCTTACATCCCACGAGCGATGTTGCTGACAAAGGGGAAATAATTGCTGTTTTCTGGGTCGGAATCTACCCACTTAACACTTATCGTTGGCTAGTTTTTGACCTTGAAGTAGTATTTTTTAGCTCTTTACAGTAAGTCGCTTCATGCCTTGTCTGGAGCGATTTCCATTAAAAAAAAAATCCTAAATGGTCTTCCTTACTGTCACTCCCATTGGAACTGCCCATATCCGTTTTTTCTCATCTTATCGCTATTCGGCCACCCAGAAACTAAAAACTAACTCTCAGGGCTCCATCACGTCTGGGCAGTTCAATGGATTCGCCGGCTTCCCTATCGCCGTTCACTTATCTCATTTCCTCTTAATTTTTCGGCGGTCCTGGTCCATAGTAGTACATGTAGTATTTTAGCTTTTCGTTCAGCTTATGGTGGGGTTAGGGTTAGGGTTAGGGTTAGGGTTTGTGTGTGCTGCTAGTTTTGTCTAGATTTACGCCAAGGAACCTAACATAAGACAGATTGGTATCTGCAGTGATCATTAGTCCTAAGTTATGTAGGTGTGAGTTTATCTAATGCGTGTCTGCTGCAGATTCGGGCAATGCAGCCTCCGTCGTCATCGGATAACCCAAAGGTGTGATCTGAGAATTCATCTTTTTAGCAAGTTTAGGATAAATACTAGAACACAACTATGAGAACTATCGCATTCCACCGTTGCTACATCAACCGAGTCATCGGGGTAAGATTGTTTTTACCCAAACTGTCGTCAAATAATAGCGTTCTCCTAGTATGTAATATCGTTTCTATATCTATGCCGCTTATATCAACGTTCACTTTCTCCTGTCTTGGCAGAGTACAAAATCGACACTGCAATCCAGTGGGGTGTGACGTCTACAGCCGCTTTTAGATAGAAGATATGTTGCTAGTCTCTCTTTACTGTATCGTTATGAGATGGTAGGTGCTCGACTCAGTTCCAATCACCGGTACCCCCTGCAAAATATACACAGCAAGAACTCGTCTAGCTACAACCACAACAAACAACGTTCATTTCTCTTTCTTTACCAGAAACCAAACGAAGCTTCCATTAACAAAGTTTCTTTCGTAAAACATCCCATCTATAGAACAAAATACAACGAGTCTGCTTCCAAACCGCCTACAGCATGGTCGTCTTCAAGTCTAATGCAAACAAATACTTGTTGAGCTGTTCTCGTTGATATTCAATTCATCTTAAGTAATCTTCTGCCCATACCACTAACTGTTTGAAGTTTTAAAGAGGTTTATGCCTTCATAGCCCCCCCCCCCCCTTATGAGTGCACTTAGAGAATCTGGAACACTCGTATTGTCCTTCCCAGTAAAAGAGCTTATAAAACTAGAGAAGAACGAAGAATATTAGCCAATGAAAGCATTTGTCTTTGATTTACTACAGGTGTATCCGTCGAAAAATGTGTTTTATTAAATTTGTTCCCGATGTTCATGATTGACAGTGGGAGGAGATATGGATATAAAGGTAACAATTTTCCCCTCCTTGAAATATGACTAATTACAAATAAAATATCGGACACGATTTAATATTTAAATACTAAAGTCGATCAATTTTATTTTTTTAAGAAACCGCAAAAATATTTGATATAATTGACTTGTGAAACAGAATTAAGTACCCACTTTGTATTAAAAAAAGCTGTAAATGTCAAACAAATTGTGGAGGACTGACCCTACTTTATGTAGATAAAATGACTGCGTCGGTATATCACAGCTCTTCAGGCATACGATTGCGTCAGACTGAAATTGAAACCCGATCGTTTTGTTAATAGTCCGAGCCTAGTTTCTACCCAATGTTGCATCGGTGCAAGGTAAACTTACTGTTGAAAGAGAGAGAGAGAGAGAGAGAGAGACAGACAGACAGACAGACAGACAGACAGAGAGACATACATACATACATACATACATACATACAGACAGACAGACAGACAGACAGACAGACAGACAGACAGACAGAGAGAGAGATAGAGTGTGGGAGAGAAAAAAGAGAGAGTGTATGTGTTTGTGAGAGAGTATGTGTGTGAGAAGGAGTGTGTGTGTGTGTGTGAGAGAGTATTTGTGTGTGTAGGAGTGCGTGTGCGTGTGCGTATGTGTGTCTGAGAAAGAGAGAGAGAAAGAGATATGCTTCTTAAACGTCTTATCTCTCGAGTTTTACTGGTTGGCGCAAACGTCGATTCCACGTTTATTATAATAAAACACGGCATGAATTGTAAAAAATGTTTTTATGAAATTATTTGCAAATCTTTACCGTCAGGTGTTTATTTTGTTAAAACAGCCAAACAGAGTTTGTAGATGTTGTGTGACGTGTAAGGGTGTGTGACAGTAGAAGGAGGGGGGGGGGCTAGGCTTGTCTATCCATGCGAAAGTCCGGTATAATGTTCACCAGGACAGAGGATCTCTTTCTTTGGGGTTAAAATGATGTGTTCTTCCGCTGTAGAGTGGAAAAAGCAACTTTACATAAAATCGAAATAAGGGAAACCCAAAGTGACACTAAAACCAAGGGCAATGGGGTGGAAAGAATTTGAATAAAGGGCGCACTATATTGGCAAACCGGCGGAAAGTTTTCCTCCAGAATGCTCACTTTTGCTTATTTACTTATTATTATTATTATTATTATTATTATTATTATTATTATTATTATTATTATTATTATTATTATTATTATTATTATTATTATTATTATTATTATTATTATTATTATTATTATTATTATTATTATTATTATTATTATTATTATTATTATTATTATTATTATTATTATTATTATTATTATTATTATTATTATTATTATTATTATTATTATTATTATTATTATTATTATTATTATTATTATTATTATTATTATTATTATTATTATTATTATTATTATTATTATTATTATTATTATTATTATTATTATTATTATTATTATTATTATTATTATTATTATTATTATTATTATTATTATTATTATTATTATTATTATTATTATTATTATTATTATTATTATTATTATTATTATTATTATTATTATTATTATTATTATTATTATTATTATTATTATTATTATTATTATTATTATTATTATTATTATTATTATTATTATTATTATTATTATTATTATTATTATTATTATTATTATTATTATTATTATTATTATTATTATTATTATTATTATTATTATTATTATTATTATTATTATTATTATTATTATTATTATTATTATTATTATTATTATTATTATTATTATTATTATTATTATTATTATTATTATTATTATTATTATTATTATTATTATTATTATTATTATTATTATTATTATTATTATTATTATTATTATTATTATTATTATTATTATTATTATTATTATTATTATTATTATTATTATTATTATTATTATTATTATTATTATTATTATTATTATTATTATTATTATTATTATTATTATTATTATTATTATTATTATTATTATTATTATTATTATTATTATTATTATTATTATTATTATTATTATTATTATTATTATTATTATTATTATTATTATTATTATTATTATTATTATTATTATTATTATTATTATTATTATTATTATTATTATTATTATTATTATTATTATTATTATTATTATTATTATTATTATTATTATTATTATTATTATTATTATTATTATTATTATTATTATTATTATTATTATTATTATTATTATTATTATTATTATTATTATTATTATTATTATTATTATTATTATTATTATTATTATTATTATTATTATTATTATTATTATTATTATTATTATTATTATTATTATTATTATTATTATTATTATTATTATTATTATTATTATTATTATTATTATTATTATTATTATTATTATTATTATTATTATTATTATTATTATTATTATTATTATTATTATTATTATTATTATTATTATTATTATTATTATTATTATTATTATTATTATTATTATTATTATTATTATTATTATTATTATTATTATTATTATTATTATTATTATTATTATTATTATTATTATTATTATTATTATTATTATTATTATTATTATTATTATTATTATTATTATTATTATTATTATTATTATTATTATTATTATTATTATTATTATTATTATTATTATTATTATTATTATTATTATTATTATTATTATTATTATTATTATTATTATTATTATTATTATTATTATTATTATTATTATTATTATTATTATTATTATTATTATTATTATTATTATTATTATTATTATTATTATTATTATTATTATTATTATTATTATTATTATTATTATTATTATTATTATTATTATTATTATTATTATTATTATTATTATTATTATTATTATTATTATTATTATTATTATTATTATTATTATTATTATTATTATTATTATTATTATTATTATTATTATTATTATTATTATTATTATTATTATTATTATTATTATTATTATTATTATTATTATTATTATTATTATTATTATTATTATTATTATTATTATTATTATTATTATTATTATTATTATTATTATTATTATTATTATTATTATTATTATTATTATTATTATTATTATTATTATTATTATTATTATTATTATTATTATTATTATTATTATTATTATTATTATTATTATTATTATTATTATTATTATTATTATTATTATTATTATTATTATTATTATTATTATTATTATTATTATTATTATTATTATTATTATTATTATTATTATTATTATTATTATTATTATTATTATTATTATTATTATTATTATTATTATTATTATTATTATTATTATTATTATTATTATTATTATTATTATTATTATTATTATTATTATTATTATTATTATTATTATTATTATTATTATTATTATTATTATTATTATTATTATTATTATTATTATTATTATTATTATTATTATTATTATTATTATTATTATTATTATTATTATTATTATTATTATTATTATTATTATTATTATTATTATTATTATTATTATTATTATTATTATTATTATTATTATTATTATTATTATTATTATTATTATTATTATTATTATTATTATTATTATTATTATTATTATTATTATTATTATTATTATTATTATTATTATTATTATTATTATTATTATTATTATTATTATTATTATTATTATTATTATTATTATTATTATTATTATTATTATTATTATTATTATTATTATTATTATTATTATTATTATTATTATTATTATTATTATTATTATTATTATTATTATTATTATTATTATTATTATTATTATTATTATTATTATTATTATTATTATTATTATTATTATTATTATTATTATTATTATTATTATTATTATTATTATTATTATTATTATTATTATTATTATTATTATTATTATTATTATTATTATTATTATTATTATTATTATTATTATTATTATTATTATTATTATTATTATTATTATTATTATTATTATTATTATTATTATTATTATTATTATTATTATTATTATTATTATTATTATTATTATTATTATTATTATTATTATTATTATTATTATTATTATTATTATTATTATTATTATTATTATTATTATTATTATTATTATTATTATTATTATTATTATTATTATTATTATTATTATTATTATTATTATTATTATTATTATTATTATTATTATTATTATTATTATTATTATTATTATTATTATTATTATTATTATTATTATTATTATTATTATTATTATTATTATTATTATTATTATTATTATTATTATTATTATTATTATTATTATTATTATTATTATTATTATTATTATTATTATTATTATTATTATTATTATTATTATTATTATTATTATTATTATTATTATTATTATTATTATTATTATTATTATTATTATTATTATTATTATTATTATTATTATTATTATTATTATTATTATTATTATTATTATTATTATTATTATTATTATTATTATTATTATTATTATTATTATTATTATTATTATTATTATTATTATTATTATTATTATTATTATTATTATTATTATTATTATTATTATTATTATTATTATTATTATTATTATTATTATTATTATTATTATTATTATTATTATTATTATTATTATTATTATTATTATTATTATTATTATTATTATTATTATTATTATTATTATTATTATTATTATTATTATTATTATTATTATTATTATTATTATTATTATTATTATTATTATTATTATTATTATTATTATTATTATTATTATTATTATTATTATTATTATTATTATTATTATTATTATTATTATTATTATTATTATTATTATTATTATTATTATTATTATTATTATTATTATTATTATTATTATTATTATTATTATTATTATTATTATTATTATTATTATTATTATTATTATTATTATTATTATTATTATTATTATTATTATTATTATTATTATTATTATTATTATTATTATTATTATTATTATTATTATTATTATTATTATTATTATTATTATTATTATTATTATTATTATTATTATTATTATTATTATTATTATTATTATTATTATTATTATTATTATTATTATTATTATTATTATTATTATTATTATTATTATTATTATTATTATTATTATTATTATTATTATTATTATTATTATTATTATTATTATTATTATTATTATTATTATTATTATTATTATTATTATTATTATTATTATTATTATTATTATTATTATTATTATTATTATTATTATTATTATTATTATTATTATTATTATTATTATTATTATTATTATTATTATTATTATTATTATTATTATTATTATTATTATTATTATTATTATTATTATTATTATTATTATTATTATTATTATTATTATTATTATTATTATTATTATTATTATTATTATTATTATTATTATTATTATTATTATTATTATTATTATTATTATTATTATTATTATTATTATTATTATTATTATTATTATTATTATTATTATTATTATTATTATTATTATTATTATTATTATTATTATTATTATTATTATTATTATTATTATTATTATTATTATTATTATTATTATTATTATTATTATTATTATTATTATTATTATTATTATTATTATTATTATTATTATTATTATTATTATTATTATTATTATTATTATTATTATTATTATTATTATTATTATTATTATTATTATTATTATTATTATTATTATTATTATTATTATTATTATTATTATTATTATTATTATTATTATTATTATTATTATTATTATTATTATTATTATTATTATTATTATTATTATTATTATTATTATTATTATTATTATTATTATTATTATTATTATTATTATTATTATTATTATTATTATTATTATTATTATTATTATTATTATTATTATTATTATTATTATTATTATTATTATTATTATTATTATTATTATTATTATTATTATTATTATTATTATTATTATTATTTTTTTTTTTTTTTTTTTTTTTTTTTTTTTTTTTTTTTTTTTTTTTTTTTTTTTTTTTTTTTTTTTTTGTACTCACTAAGAGTTATCACACAGAGCATCGTCAGGGATTGCTCACTTATAATAACTGGTGGTGTTCCCTGGAGTCTGAGTGACCACAAGCCTCCCCAGATGTCCAGTACTCTCCACCTTTTTTGATAACTACTGCAAATGATCTTGCGGTATCGCAACTACCGCTTACCATTGATTTCTCGCTAGTAACAACAATTGGTCATCTTTGGGATTTGGGTGGCAATAAGCCTCCGCAAGATCCTAGCACTCTCCGCACTCTTTCAGTTGAGGTCTCGTTTGTGCTGTCCCCCCTCTATTATTAATATTATTATTATTTGTACTCACTAGGAGTCATCACACAAGACATCGTCAGTGATTGCTCCCCGACAACAACCAGTGGTGTTCCTTGGAGTATGAGTGACAACAAGTCTCCCCACCGTTCCAGTACTCTCTACCTCTTTTCGATCACCACTGCAAATGACCTTGCGGTATAGCAACAGACGCCTTCCATTAATATCTCGTTGGCAACGACCATTGGTCTACCCTGGGATTTGGGTATCAATAAGCCTTCTCAACGTCCCAGCACTCTCCGCACTCTTCCAGTGGAGGTCTGGTTAGTGCTGCCCCTCTTCCGTCTTCCTATCCTCCTTCACCCTCTACGATTATTTTGCGTGGTGTCAGCCGAGGCCGGTACCTTTTTTTGGGGGAGGGGCAGCTTATGATGTTTTTCGAAGTTTTTGTTCCTTACATCGTGACCTGGTGTTCTTCCTGTGGTTTTTTTTCCTGTTATACCTTCCAATTGACGGGTTACCATTCGTAGCTTATGCGGGTTGGTTTCCACATTCGAGCATTTTCCTTAAGATTGCAGCTGTTTTGATCATTTCCATCTTTTGTATGGTCTCAGTGATCCTATTGATTCCAGTTTTTTCTCCATGTTTTTTTTTAACTGTTCCTAGTGCTCTTACGATTATTGATATTATATTAACTTTCTTCATACTCCATATTTCTTTCAGTTCCGTGTATTTGTTTCGTTTTTCCGTGTCTTTGATCTTCACACTGTTGTTTGTTGGAACGGCGAAGTCTATGATTTATCGGGATTTTTTCTTCTTGTCAATTATTATAACATCCGGTTTCCTCGCTTATATGAGTTTATCTGCATGCATATTCCAGAGGATTTTGTGTTTTTCGTTTTCAAGTACTGTCTCTGGTTTATGTTTGTACCATTTGTCTCCGTGGTCGAAATTCAATCGTTTGCATAGTTACCAGTGTACTGCTTTCCCCACGCAGTCGTGTCTGTTCTTGTATTCTTTTTGGTCTTGTTTGTTGCATTCACTTATTACTGTTTCGTCTCTTTGTTCACACAGTCTGCATTTATAGTTTTTCCTGGGTTTTATCTCTTTCATCTTTAATGTAGTTTGTCCTAACTGCATTGTTCGGTGCAGCCGCCAGTAAAGATTCCGTTTCTCTGTTCAAGTTTCTTTTTCTTAGCCATACCCAACTATTTTCGTTGGTTTCTTCTCTTGTGAGTCTTATGAAGCGTCCATGTAGTTGTTTTTCTTCCCACCTTTTATCTTTTTATTTCTGGTTTTGGCGCTTCCTACGTTGTTCGTTGGGACGGTGTGTCTTGCTGCGGTGATCAGCCTTTCTGTTTTTTTGTGTTTATGTATTTCTCCAGCTCTTTTTTGTGTCTCCCACACAGTCTTCTATGCTTACCAGTCTTCTTTCACCTTCGTTTCTCTTCACGTAGAGTCTGTTTGTATCGTCTTTTGGATGTAGTGCGTTGTGCAGGGTCATTAATTTGCGAGTCATCTTGTCAAGGTACCTGAGTTCGTCTTTAGTTCAGCCTATGAATGGTCCAAAGTATCTTATTAGTAATACTGCCCAGGTGTTTATTCCTTTTACTAAATTTATTCTATATAATTTCGTTTCTAAGCGCTTTCTTGTTCTTCGAAAATATTCTTTTCCAATCTCCTCTTTCATTTCTGTAGATTTTATAGTGTCTGGTTCCAGAAGTACCAAATATTTGTAGTTATCCTGGTCGCTTAGCGCCCTCATCTTTTTTGGTTGGGCCGTTCCATACCTTCTGTCGTCTCCAGTTTTCTCCTTTTCATTTCTCACAGTGCACCCTTTTCAATTCCGAATTCCATTTGAATGTCCTGGCTGAAGATTCTGGTCGTACTTATCAACTTTTTCAGTTCTTTCTTGCTTTTTGCAAATAGTTTCAAGTCGTCCATGTACATCAGGTGGTTTATTCTTTGTTCTGTGTCTGTAAACTTACATCCGGCATCATATTTTCTAGGTATGTAGTTGGGTGGCATCATAGCTATTATATAAACAGTAGTGGCGATAGAGAGTCTCCTTGGGAAATGCCTTTATCTCAGTCGCGTGTTGTCCTCCAGCTGTCAGTTCTAGTCTCGATGTTTCCATTGCTTTCTTAATAAGATTAATAATCCTGTCGGGTATCTTGTATATTTTTAAGCATTTAATGATCCATGCTTGAAGGATTCTGTCGTAATCTTTCTTGTAGTCCATCCATGCCTTGGATATATTCTTTTTTTCTGCTTTTATCCTCCTTCAGGATCTTTGATCTATGTATAGCATACCATGCGCCCTCTTTTCTCTTTCCAGCATCCTTTTTGTTCTTCGAAAAGCAGTCCACGATTCTTAAGGGATTAATAGATTTGTTCTCTCAGATTTTCCACATTGTTGGTAAACAGGTTATTGGCCTATAGTTGCTTGGGATCGTTCCCTTTTTGGCATTCTTTTTCTATTAGCGTTGCCCACTCTGGCACGTCTGTTTTGTGGATACATCTATCTCAGTTTCTGCGCTAGCCTTTCATGTAGGGTTGTGAATTTCTAAAACCAGTATGTATGTATTCCATCGTGGCCTGGTGCTTTCCAGTTTGTCATTTTCCTTAGGGTTGTCGTAATCGTTTCTTCCTTAATGTCCTTTTCTGTTCCTTCTTCAATTTTCTGTAGTTCATCTTTAAACTTTTTCAACCATTTGCCATTTTTGTTGTGTTTTTTAGGCTTTGCTCATATCTTGCTCCAGAAGTGTTTTGTCTCTGTCGAGTCTGGTTCTGTTGTTGTTCTTTCTCCGTTTACGTTTTCGTAAAACTGTCTTGCATTTTTTCAAAGGTCCTGTTCTGTTTGTGCTGTTCCGATTTGTATCTGTATCGTATCAGTTTTCCTTCTATTGCCGCTATCGTTTGTTTTAGTTCTTCATGTTTCTTATTTTGTCTTTCCTTGTGATTCCGATTTCTGCTCTACCATTGTTTCCATTTTTCTTTCACCTTGGTAACGGTTTTAGTTACTTTTCGAAGTGTGGTAATCTGGGTTTCAAGTCTTATTTCCTATCCAGGCTTTGTCTGTCCATTCTTTTGGCCAGTCTTTTTTTCTCCTTTTAGTTTTATACTTATTGATTTGGTCCCTGCAGATATCAAGTTCTTTGGGTCTGTTATAGTATCTGTTGAGATGTACGCAAGGAGTCTGTTTACTTTCTCCGTTTCTGCTTTTAAATTCTTCCAATCTTCGTTCCTTAGGGATGGCATTTTTATTTTGTTCTCTGACATGAACCGTTTGATGTTTTCAACCTCTCTTGCCTCTTCCTCAGTGAGTTCTGTGGTTTCGTAGTCTTCGCCCTCTTTAGTTTCAGTGTTTATGTTTGCCCGTCTTCTTCCTGTTTTTTTTGTCAAGTGGTGTTTCTTGACCTGTCACGCCATTTATCTTTTGTTTCATTTCCGTTAATTCTATCTCCGAGAACTCTATTAGAGATCTGTCTCTTTCTGTAGGGTCGCGGCTTTTCTAGTAGCATTCTCTTTTGTGGTCCATTTCTTTTTATGGCTCTTTGGTTTGTTCTTTTAATTCCAACAATTTTTTGTGTTGTCCGTGTCATTGTAAGACCTGGAATTAGAGGGGTAACTTACCTGTTTTTCGTCTGTGATCTTGTTCCCGAAATTAAAAGAACCAACATTCGAAAGATGCGGACTTGGTCCCACATGTTGGTATTCGAGGGAGCGCCTGCCTATAATGCCACTCAGATGTTTCTTCTGAGTCCCACGGTTTGTATTGTTATTATGTTGTATTATTCTTTTTTTGATGTATGTGGCAACACCAGGCTTAATTTTCCTGTGATCCTGTCACAAGATAATGTTTATCTCATTCTCATGAAGGACAAAGTGAACTATCGCGCATACATGAAAGGACATTTACGATAGAGAAAAAATTATATATATATATATATATATGTTAGCTAACTACTTTGTATAAGTTTTCTAGGCTACTCTTAGAATAAAAGGAAAAGAAACGATGGATGCCCTTCACATGTTTGTCTGATAAATGACGCCTAGTTATCAAACGTGCCCTGCACCAGCACGTTCTTGATTTTAAATGCACATCGGCTCCTTATAAAATAACGGTAACTTGTCCAGCAGAGTGAAGATCAAAAACACGGAAAAACGAAACAAATACACAGAAATAGCCAGAGAACTTACAGGAATATGGAGCATGAAGAAAGTTTGTATAATACCAATCATCATAGGAGCAATAGGAACAATCTAAAAAACCTGGAGCAAAAGACTGGGAGAAATAGAATCAAAGGTACCATCGAAACCATACAAAGGACGGCAATGATTAAAACAACTTCAATCTTAATGGAAATTCCTTGAATGTTGAAAACAACCCGCATAAACTACAAAGGGTAACCAGTCACACGGAATTTACAACAGGGAAAAAACAAAACCACACGAAGAACACCACAACACGAACCAAGGAACAGAAACTGCAAGAAAAATCACTTCATCATGCCCCCCCACCCAATAAATTACACTGGCCTCAGCTAACACTACATAAAAATGAACCAAGGAACAGAAATTACAAGAAACACCATAAGATCTTTCCTCCCCCCCAAAAAATGGTGCCCGCCTTGGTTGACACCAGACAAAATATTTGTAGAGCGTCGAGGAGGATGAGAAGACCGAGGAGGGACAGCACAAACCAGACCTCTACTGGAAAAGTGCGGAGAATTCTAGGACCTTGGGGAGGCTTATTGCCACCCAAATCCTAGAAAAGACCAATGGTCCTTACCAGCGAGAAATCAATGGTGAGAGGCTGTTGCGATACCACAAGTTTATTTGCGGTGGTTATCAAAAAGAGGGGAAGAATACTGGCAGTCTGGGGAGGCTTGTTGTCACTCAGACTCCAGGAAATACCACTGTTTGTTGTCGGTGAGCAATCACTGACGATGATCTATGTGAGAACTCCTAGTGAGTACAAATAATAATAATAATAATAATAATAATAGTAATAATAATAATAATAATAATAATAATAATAATAATAATAATAATAATAATAATAATAATAATAATAATAATAATAATTATTATTATTATTATTATTATTATTATTTATTTATTTATTTATTTATTTTTTATAGTAAATATATGCTTCATCCGAGCAAATATTTTTGCCATCCTTGCGGATGGTATCATGACGAACGAACATATACAACAATGCAGCCCCCAAAGGAGGTAGTAATGCCTAGGAAGATGGTATCATGACGAACGAACATATACTACACTACCTCTTCCAAAGGTACTGCCTGCTAGGATGATTCCATTACAACAGAACAGATGTTACACTGCCCTCAAAGAAGGGGGTAATTCCTGGGTGGATGGTCTCATAAGAACAGAACATATACTACACTACCCCACCCCAAAATATTCAGGTACGGCTTGGCAGGATGGAATCATGATAACAGAACAGATACTACACTACTCCCACCCTGGATTGAGCACTGACAGATAGTACATTAGTCTTAAATAGTATAGTAAAATAAATTAAACATTAAAGGATAGTACAATAGTATAATTAATAAAAGTAATAGTATAGTTTGACTTCAGACAGACAGATATCAAATCTGAATTAGTAACAAATTCGATTCTCTTCAGTTATCAGATGCTCTACTGGGTCTTGTAATTTATGTCTGCGCTACTGCTTGCACCTGACAACGATACCACTTTCCTCAGTATGTGATCTTTTTCGACCGTTAATTTTCAATGATGTCAGGTAAATTTAATTTTCAACACTAGGTCCTTCAGTTCTTTGGGCATCACTGTCTTTTCTTTAGACTGGGGGTGCTTTAAATTTCGAATTTTATCTGCTGAGAACAATCCACTTTCTCTTCTTCTGTCTTGATAATATCCTGTTCTGCTAGTGTAGCTATATCAGTTAGTGTGTTCGAAGTAGCAACAGCAGTCAATGTTGCTTTTACGTATCGACTTTTGATTGGACAAAAACCTAAATCATCAGTTTCTTTCAACTAAATACAGCACAAGAAATATTTAGTCCCGAGATTTTGCGCATACTATAAAACACAAACACAAAGTTTTCTTTTTCGTTTTCCTCCTTTTTTTTCACAGATAATAGGGATGTGTACGACGCAATCCTACTCTAGCCCCTTTGGGACGAAGGCCCCTGACAAATGCAACGAGAGATATTGATGAACTTCTGTAGCCCAGCGAAACACACATACACACGCCGCTAACTGAACGGAGATACACAGTTAAAACATACACTCTCTCACCGGAAAAACAGACACGCTTATACACACACATATTCCTGTCTATCCCATTTACACACACGTAAACGCACACTGCGCCAGCCGAAACAAACATATATACTACATGTATCCTTACTGACAAAACAACTCTTCTTTCATCAGAACGTTCTTGGGACTCTCTGAACATTCGTATTTTACAAACCCTTCATCTTTCATTGTTATGAGCATTAAAAAACAGAACAGATACTACACAACCCCTAAAAGAGGGGATAATGCCCAAGAAGATGGTCTAATGACCCCAGAACAGATATCATATTACCTCCCCCCAAAAAGAGGATGT